>OY744529.1:17511220-17708720 GCA_963556195.1 Sepiola atlantica | reverse complement strand
GCAGGTGAAAGTGAGTAAGCTTCAGTTCAGTGGGGAGAATTCTTGATCCTTCGCTCATGTCTGATAATAGCAGGGTAGCCGGCTGGTTGTCCTGAACTGACCCTCAAGGTGAAACTTCAAGGAAACAGTGTAGCAGTTTGTCGTAAGATAGAATTAAGAAAGGAAAGAAGGTTATAAAAGTAAAAATAAGGTATTAAAGTACAAGAAAAAAAAAGTAAACGTGAATAAATACTGAAAAAAAGAAAGTATTTTTTTTTTTATTTTATTTTTTTTTTTTATGGAATTCGCTCCAGACAAGGCATGAAGCCACTTGATGTAAGGAGCTAACAAGAACAAATATGATTATCGCAAAAACAGGAGATGCCTATTGGCCTTGAAAAGACCAAGGTTATAAGCAGGAGGAAAACAGTCAGCAGGACGATAGTTCCACAAGCCTGTAGTTCTTCGAAAGAAGCTACTGGAATAGAATGCTGTATTACAATGAGGTACCAAAACAGCGAATTGATGGAGACCACTAGACCAACGAGTCAAACGAGCTGAAACAAAAGAAGCAGAGAATAGATCACATAATTCTGAAGAACACATGCCATAATAGTATTTATAGAAAAGACTGAGACTAGCAACATCACGTCTGTGAGAGAGAGGGTGTAGAGAAGAAGACAGGGTAGGCCCAATCAAATTACAGATACGTTTCTGCACCTTATCAAGAACCCTCAAATGGAACAGAGATTGAGATAGAGGATAGCCTCAGGTGTGAGAAAGTGTTTGGAGTGAGACAGAGAACCGATTATACGAGAAGCAGAAAGAACAATGGATCTAATGTATGAACTCCAAGAAAGATTTGATGAGAGAGAAAGACCAAGAAGCTTCAGAGTCGATTTCTCCTCAAGAGCAGCCATCCATGAGAATCTCAGTAAGAAAAGGGACACGTCTATGATTGAAAGACACAGGCTGAGTCTTAACTGGATTAAATGAAACAAGCCATTTCGTACCCCAATCCACAACTGAGCCCAGGTCAACTTCTAGATCAGTTGCATATTTCACCTGATCCGAGGGAGATGGGCGAGAAGCAACACCAGAATATCCACAACATCAGCATAGGTGTTAATAAAAGCTTTGATCAGAAAGAAAATACCTAATAATGTCAAGAACCTCACCACCAATACCATAATCATGGAGTTTGTGTAGGAGACCAGAATGCCACACTCTGTCAAACGCCTTCGAAATGTCAAGCGCAATGGCTCTTCACTCTACTGAATTATCCATAAACCGACAGATCTGCTCAGTTACAACAGTTAAAAGATCAGCAGTTGAACAAATGATCATATTATAATGGTGATTTGGTGTCTATCTTTAACCAAAATTATGTCACAATTCGCAATAATAATGTTGAGATGGAGAGGGAGAGATGTCAGATCGCCATCTTTGTAGTAGGGGTTGCTGCATCAGTATCTATGCTACTGACCTTGTTTGATATGAAGAAAAGGGGTCATCAAGTTTTGGCTCAAAGGACAAACTTTTTCTTTACAATTTAAATCAACCTTATTAAAACAGAGTCGTTAACACAAAACATGGTTTGGACAGAGTCATGAAATCAGGAATACAAAATAGGTTGAGTCCGCTGGCCGACACATATGCACTGTAGAAATTGAATTGAGTCCATGAGTTTCAACTCGTCTAGCAAAGTCATTGCTAGAAACAAGGAAAGAAATATAATGGAACGTTTATCTGGCCTCTCGCCCAAGTTCCAGCGAGAGGCGAGGAAGGAAATATGGTGTTTTGTCGAAACGACGTTCAAAGTCTGACTGTTCATAAAAGGCGCAAAAAACGTTTAGATAGAAGTGCTATCCCGCACAAAAGTGATCTGGCCAAACAACGTATCAATCGCTCCGTGAATAAGAACATGCAAGTGCAACGGAAAATAGATCGTAATAATCTAACAGCTACAATGCTATGTCATATTTTCATTTTGATGTGGACATCAAATCTCTATAATTTGAATTTATAATACCCATTGATTGATCACTGATTTATAAGTAGAATCTCATTGAGGGGGGGGGGGTCAACGTAAGGTGTTAATCCACAAATGTACAAAAAAAAAAAATCTTACGGTTTTAATTTTTTTAAGATAAAGAAAATAACGTAAAACTGTAATTATATCCCCAAACCTAAATTAAACGAAATGAAATTGCTCTAGTCAAAAGTACCCAAAAAGAAAAGAAATGTAATTTTTCCTAAATTTAAATAAATATTCTAATGATAAAACAATGTTTAATTCAGCAAAATGAATAAGAATTGGTTGTTGGGTTTGACGGCATGTCAACCGTCGTTTAACGGCACATCTGTTTTATATACGATTGGTTTGTAGATTAGTTTGGTTTATAGGCATATATTTCATAAACCAATAGTCTGTAAACGATAGTCTCTACTTAACCAACAGACAGGTACTACCACTCTCTGTCAGAATGGATCTGGAAATAGTGGTAATTAAGAGGTGTCTCCAAACTCCTCATAGCTCCCAAATTTGCAGCCTCACCACTGGGTGTATTGGAATTTATAACACGCTCATTGATTGGTCAGTAGTTGTCTCCCTTGTCAATCTTATTTATAGAACACATAACAGAATTGCCAAAGATTTACTGACATAATTAGTGGGAAGTGAGGTGTTACTGAAGATCTGCATTAATGTAGGAGGTGAGGTAGCGAGGGGGGAGGGGGGGGCGTGTCTTGCATCTCATGAGGGTCATTGCCAAATTCTACCCTCTTCATCATTTGAGTGATTGGTTGATTCGTTTTATGGCATATCAACCACTGTTTCATCATTTTATGCCAAAAACGTATGTTTTGTATGGGAATGGCTTATTATGTCTTACGCTGCTCTTTTTGTTTTACGCTGTTGTTCTTAAGCGAGTTGGACTTCAGCACAGAGCTCACAAAGATTGTGCCTCAGGATTTTCTGATCTGCATGCAGTCTTCCTCATAAGTCACAGCTATTCGTTAACCCGCAGAATCAAGTATTATGCTACTTTTTTTGTTGTTGTTGTTGACGTTCATGTTTGTGTGGGGGTGATATTATTAAATAAATGATTCATGAGGCTGAGAATAAACAAAAAAACACAAAGTGAAAAATGAAACTCATACAGGATTCCAACCTGTGCCTCAGAAGAGGAACCACCTAATGTGGGTGCTGTCTTAAATGTTTCCTTAAACTCATGTTCTTGCCTCAAGATCTCTTAATATTTACATCCATTGGTCAAGAATACTGACCAGGAGTGTCTTGTAAATTTTGGCCAAAAGGTTGTATTGCAAAAGCTTATTAGTACAAAAAATCCACAAGGAGGCCCTGCATTGTATGCAGGCATGTTTTATCGAAAATAAAAATGACTTTGTTAGCATAATGGCACTGGAGAAGAAACCTTTCACATACAAGTTTGTTTTAAAAAATTTTTTTGTTAATCATATCAAGGTGTTTCACATAAGTGGCAGAAAACTTTGACATTAATTTTTAAAAGATGCTTCACATACAGACGTGGCCATTGGATTATTCTCCACATTTTTAGTCTATAAAAGTGACCATGAAAGCAATCGGTATGTTTGTTTGTTAGATGAGATGGACTTCTGCACAGAGATCACAAAGATCGTGTCTCAGGATTGTCTGGTCCGCATGAAGTCCTCCTCATTGGTTGCAGCTATTTGTTACTCTGCAAGACGTGGCCATTGGATTATTCTCCACATTTTTAGTCTATAAAAGTGACCACGAAAGCAATCGGTATGTCTGGAGAGTCAGTGTTATATTTGCAAATGTTTCTGTCAAAGATTAATTCCGGGTACAGAGATTTTGTGCTATCAAGTGTTGTCTTTTGAGACCTACTTGAATTAGTCAGTGTTTTTGGAGAGTAGGTATTTTTTAAAGCTATTACTGTTTATTGTTGTTGTTGTTGATGCATAGAACTCACGAAGGTCGTGCCTCAGGATTGTCTGATCTGCACACCGTCTTCCTCGTTGGTCGCAGCTGTTCGTTAACCTTCAGAATCAAGTATTATACTACGTTTTGTCGTTGTTGACGCTCATGTTTGCGTGGATGATATTATTAAATAAATGATTAATTTATTCTATAAAGCTGAGAATAAACAAAAAAAACACAAAGTAGAAAATCAGACTCATGCAGGATTCGAACCTGTACCTCAGAAGTCTTAATATGGCTTGAGCCGCACGGTTAGAGAAAGCTGAAACTGTAGAAATAGCTCATCCTCCAAGCTTTGTGACAAATTCTTGTTTACGTTTTTACCAGCAATGTAACCCTAATCTCCCCGAGTTGCATTAAACAAGCAAATACGTTTTAAAATTGGAATTGTTTTCTGAAAGTATTGCAGGGTTTGTAGATTAATTTATTTTGTCGGCGTGTATGTTGTAAACAAATAGTTTGTAGTTGATAGTTTCTATTTGACTGACATGTATTGGCTTTTTTGATAAAGAGCAAAGTGTAGTATCTGTTCTGATACTACACTTCATCTTTTCTGTACTCGGTCAGTGAAGTAAAGATCCTTCTAGACTAGACTGGCAATTTTTATTTTTGTCCTAATCCAAAGTGCCCCTTTTTGGAGAGCTGGATTTTCCCCAACATTAAAAACCAACCTTGTGTCTAACTCTGCCATCGTAGGGAGGCAAGTAAATAAGGGACAGGTACTACCATTCCAGGGTCAGAGTAGACCTGGGTAACTATGGGGTGATCCCCACACTCCTCAAAGCTCCCAAATTGGGGCCTCACCACCGGATGCACTTTGAAGATATACCCAGAATGGTTTGGGTAAAGAGAGCTTTAGTAGTTAGTAGGAGGGGGGGGGGGCGAACACCTTGCCCAAGGATGCCTGAGGTAGTTTAGTGTTGTGTCTGGAATAATCATCATTTGGAAACATACAACTTTGTATGAAGAAAAGAACTTTCGTTTATGTTTTGAATAAATTTTAGAAAATTCAATGAGTTCGATTATTCAAAATGATTATTTCCAGGCGAGATAAGCGTGTTTTATTTTAGCTAAAAGTCAATCTTATTAATCGAATCCTATAACAGAATTTCATCAAACTAGTGCACCTGTTGTATAGCGCTCAATTGGGGCTAATTTTGTTGTCTACTTCTCATGGGCTCGGAGATTATGATGTCTTCGAAGATCCTTTCTTAGATAACTGGTATATTCATGCACCAAGAAGACAATGACCGTTTTAACTCAAAATAATCATTATTATTACTCTTAACTATATAACCCTATCCATATTTCCTTAAACTAAAGTGGTCGCTTAGTAGTTGAGGGTGATCCAAAAGTTCCCTTTTCATTTGCTACTACAGTGAAATGTAGGTGTGTGTGGGTGGGGGTACTCCTTTCCCCCACTTATACTTGATCCTCACCTTTTAATGATGATTGTTTAGCAAGGAGACATCAAGTATCATTTCTTTAGCCTAGATTTGACTTCGCCGAAGATTGAACCCCGATCTCTTAGCCTATTAGCATCATGCCAAATTGGCCAGTTTTATTTACTCCTCCCCAGGAGTTAGGCACAAGGCCAGTTTTATCTTACTCCCACAAGTAAGATGTGACCCAAGATCGGGTCGAGAAAGTGGGGTTTTAAAAGCCAGTGCTCGAGAGGTGAGCACTCTGGCCATTTAAAAATTGCCTGGGCAGCCCCGTCGGCATTCCCCGGTAGGGGCGCCTCAGACAGTAAGCAATACACTTACTCCTCCCCAAAGAGGGGAGGTAAAGCCTGGGAGGGTGGACCTCCTAGAACTGCACAGGACAGGCGTGCAGTATCCATCAGAACAGATACTACACTTTCAAGATGTAGGGGAAGGCGCTACTTCTTTCTCTGGATTATTCCATGTACCCTTGAAAAGGGTTACAATGTGCAATGTAGTTACCTGAGTGGAAAGAACAACTAACATGATAGTAGAATGAGAAAGAAGGTTTTAGTGCAATAGAGAGTAAAATGAATGGATAGACAGTGATTAGTAAGATATTATTCATCTCCAAATAACAGTGAATACGTTGTTCACTATACATAGTTCTTTGTATTAGTAAGTCCACATAGGACAGAGGAGGTGTAGGATATTCTATTGCAACACTGTCACATGATTAAACTAACCAATCAAATACCTAACATTATATGTGAGGGCCACAGATAACCTAATGATTCAGCAAACCATTTGACTAAAAAAAGAATATTACTCCAAGTAATATTTAGTACATTATGTTCATCTAATAAAAAAATAAATTGCCTTCCTATCTATTTGTTGTGATAAACTCAAGAAATTATTAAATGGATTTCAGCCAAACTTGATATGTAGATAGGTTATAGCCAAGGGAGTGTCATAGTCTTAGTCTGTTAGATATTCGAGTGGGTAGGTTGACTAGTAGTGAACATATTAGCTAATACATAGTAGCGATTAGGCAGGCAGTGCTGTTGACGAGAAGTCAGAAAAGATCAGGGGTTCAACCTAACTGGTGAAGTCAGATCGTGAGAACAGGAATCTAATGAGAAGTGGGCGGATGTGACGTCATATATTCAAAAGCAACCGCATTCTGATATGAGTTTTTCAGGCAGTTATGGTGGAAGCGATCAAGAATACCAGACGTGTTAAATATGGTCTAATGAAACTATAACTTGTAAAACGATGTACGTTGCAGATTAACCCTACCTCTCTCTCCCCCCCCCCCTCTCTCTCCCTCCCCCCCCCTCTCTCTCTCTCTCTCTTTCCAACCGTGAAGATTGTTACTGTGAGACAATCACAACATTTTATAATTAACTAACGATAATGTAATTAATTGAACTCTGATTGGTGGCGTGCAACTCAATAAACCTAAGAGTGGTGTCGAATTAATTGTATTCTTTATTATAAACAAAGCATGCCTGGCGATCTTAGTTTCAACTTCACAAACAGCAATTAATGTATGGATGCACGCGTAACAAAAGAAGCCTTGGTGCGAGGAGGAAAACAACAGATTGGAGACGCAGGCACAGAGTCAAAAACTTCAGTCACGGTATTGTTTTAAATCAAGTAAATATTTCAGAATCGATTCTCTCAACCAATTTAAAATACTAATTTATTGTCGGATCCAGTCATTTTGGTAAAAGGTTTCATGCTTAAAGTTCTTAATATCTTATAATAATAATAATAATAATAATAATAATAATAATAATAATAATAATAATAATAAGAAGAAGAAGAAGAAGAAGAAGAAGAAGAAGAAGAAGAAGAAGAATAATAATAATAATAATAATAATAATAAGAAGAAGAAGAAGAAGAAGAAGAATAATAAGAATAATAATAATAATAATAATAATAATAATAATAATAATAATAATAATAATAATAATAATAAGAAGAAGAAGAATAATAATAATAATAATAATAATAATAATAATAATCCGCTAAGTCAATTTCATGTTCGTTCGTACGTACCTTATCACCCTCCACCCTCTTTTGAAAAGATGGAATTGCTGATCCCCAAAGATCTAATGCAAAAAATTAATTCATTAAATCTCATTCTGATTCTGCTGTTGTGTCGAATGTTAAACTCGAACTAAAATACATTTTCTTGGCCTTCTGGCTAGGATCAAAATGTAGAATCTGTTCTGTCCAAAGATGGGACAATAATATTGTGGGGTCTGTGTTATCGCCGGATGTCTATAGAATTGAAATATGTTTCAAACTCCTCATAACCAGGTATATTCTGAAACTACATTAACTAGAGTACTTAGATAAGTATGTTTCAGTTTGAACAAAGGTGTTACAATAATAATATCATGGGGGTCTGTTTTCGTCCTGGACATCCATAGAATGGAAATATTTTTAAGCACAGCATCATTATACAACAGATAACGGATACAACTGTGGAATTTCCACGGGTCCCGCAAGTATTTAATAATATAAGAATTTGTATCCAGATGGTTTGTACATGAATTTGTTTTGTCAATGAATAGTCTGTAGTTGGTAATTATATTTAACGCATAGATTGGATCCTGATAAGTACTACGACTTCGTGTCAGAGTGGACCTGGGAGTAGTGATAACTGAGGGGTGACTCCACAGGGTTGGGAAATAGGGTAGGCAGAAAAATAGTAGAAAAAGCTGGAATAATAGAGTTGAGAGTGGTTGGGTGGGGTGAAGGAGAAGACCTTGCTCAAGGTTGTCTGAGTATTTAGTATCGCGCTTGGGGCATATTCTATTTAACCTATAGATGGAACCCTGACAGGTACTACCACTCCAAGTCAGAGTAATGGAAACTAAAGTGTGAGTCCACACTCCCCAAAGCTCCCAAATTCGGGTCCTGCCACGGGATGCACTTTATGGTCATATCCAGGACCATTTTTATTTTTATTCAACTGCAACTTTAACACAACATTAAAACCCAGTTTACAAAAAAATAGCAAAAACTGAAGATTAATCAATGAATGTACGCGACAAGGTATCGGCTTAACAACTGACAACGGATTAACATATTTTTTGTCAACGTGTTAATAAATGTGAACAGAAAGGCAGCATCCGCCGCAGAAGGACTTTCAAACAGACGAAGGTCATATGCAACTGTATGTTAAGTGTTTTGATCAAAAAATTTGAGGAGATTACGACTAATCTCCATCACTCTAGTCATAATACGGCATAATCTCCATCATTCTAGTGTATACGACATAATCACATTGACACGCCGGTTCTTATTAGATCATCAAAGTTAAACGACATTGAGCCTGGTCAGTATCATATGGGTGACCATTTGGGAAGACTAGGCACTGTATGCGGAAGGACAACGACACTGCCGTGGAAAAAAAAAAAAAGTGCAAAAACTAATGTTGCCATCTCCACTGACCAGGATATACATGCGACTGGGGATCACTTGTAAATTTAACATAGTTAATTAATTAATGAAGCCTGATAGTGTTTGGGAATTGACTTTATTAAAAAATAAATAATAATTAAATTAAATTATAATCTATATAATAATTAGCTAAAGCATTTCGTGTTCGTACGTACGTTATCACCTTTCACACACATTTAACATAAATTAGATCGTCCAATCAGCAAAGATGGTGATTTGTGATTAATCTGATGTCACTAAGTTAAAAAAGAAAATGTCGACTGGTTCACTTGACTGCCACTACCAGCCATAGTTATGATGTGTATAGTAAGGAGTTGTTTTCTTTCTTATTTTTCGTCTTCGTACCAGCTATCATAGTAGCGTTAACTTTAGAGTTGTGGTGATTAAATATAACAGCACACATAATTCTGCTCTGGGTCAGAATTCGTTTTTTTGTTTGTTTTTTATTCATTTTTTGGTATAAGTTTCTATAAAATATTCAGTAATGTTACTTTCTTTGCAATGTACATGAATATTACATAGTCTTCTTCCTCACCGTCTATACCGCATAGGAAAGGGGGGAGGAGAAGTTCTCCGAAACACGTCTGTTCTGTTCTCAGTTCAACACCCAAGAGGCTTTTTCTAGATTACACTCTACAACATCCTTTCTTTCTTATGTCACTACTTGTTTCGCCATGTCACTTACTTGAACATGTTCACAAAATTTCTAACCTTAATTTCTAAGCGGAAATTTCCTATTTACATAATCTACTTTTAAAATGGAAATTTCTTTAGATCGGTTGGAAGACATTATCACACCTACATCAATATCTGACAGCACAGCAATATCTGATAGAGATGGTTATAGGGAACGAGTCAGGAGAATCCGAGAAGAATTCTCGACCTAATTGATTGACATCGACTAACATATCCCACATAGCATCTTACAACTTTAAATAACTATTTTTTTCACTTTTCATGTCTAGATTTGTTTTACAATGGATAGTGTAAGAACGATCTTAGTAGATACTGTCACATCTACGGACATGTTGTCGTTCCAAACTGTCAAGCAACTCATTGATTTTATGCCTCAATAACTCAAGTATCAAGAAATATTATTACGCATCCCACGTACCACCTTACTGCATAACTTTGAATAAACTTTTTTTAATTTTTCATTCTTGTTACAATGGATCGGAAGTGTAAGAACGATCCTAGTAGGTTCTGTCGCATCTGTGGAGATGGTGTGGTTTCAGGCCGTCAAGCCCAGATTTTGCGAAGACGGCATATCATGCTTACTTTGGAGTCACACATCCAGGAGTAGATCATTTAGCATGTGGTTCTCTTCTTGGTGTATATTAGAAATATTCTGTAAATCTTCCGTGAAGGAATCAGTTACAAATAGATCGGAATATAGGAATTTTTGCTATGGACTTTTATTTGAATAACTTGATCTGATATGGTAAAATGAGAATAATCTTTGGATTTCACACCCCCCCCCCCCCAAAAAAAAAAGAATGGTCTAATATCAAGTATTATACGTTCAACTGTGAAAACAGTGCAGACCAGTGTTATCTGTGGTTGAAACCAATTAATGTTCTGCTTTTAGTTTTTAGTGTTTAAAAAAAAAACGAACCCTGCGTTGCCCAGGAGCAATGACGTTAAAATGGTTGAAAGTTAATTAATTCAGTTTATATTTCAATAAATTTGTAAAAGGGGACAGTTTTTCTTAGACTTTTAGAATTGCTATAATTTTCTATGTGTTGTTATTTTCACAACGTTTCGGTCGATGTAACTTCCATCTTCTGCGGGTGCATCTTTGTTTAATCCATGGGAGTAGATTGTTCTCATTCCGTCAGCCGGTAGAAGTGTTAATTAATTATGTTATTGTTGTGGGGTACAAATCACCCCTATTGAAGAACTAATGGAAGCAACCATCTATAATAAATACCATGGTTGCAAAGACTCAAACAGAGGACATTCCTATTCATGTTTTACCGCATGGTAGGAATCCGGTCATCTCCTACCACATTTAGTGGCGTTACTATATTGCTATGAATAAATACATTGTATATTTTAACCTGTCACAATTTGTGGTTGTTATCTTTGTGACCCCTAGCACGGGTCTACAACAGTTATTTTACAAGATGGCAGAACGAACACAGGCTGAAAAGACTTTGGCTCAAATCTTGAAGAGAATGTGCCTAGATGTATGGATTGGCAGCAGCTTCCTGAACTTTCCCCAAGCAATACAACAGTGAACAGTGAAAGCGCGTTCGTATTCACCACCAACATTCAACTTGTCACCCAGATAGCAGAAGGTAGCTTCAACATCAAGTTGGGATCTGCGAATAAATCAATCCAAAATTGCTATTATGTGTTCCATTTATTAAATATTGGGCGATTAGACCCGCTAGTATATAAATTGGTTAGTCGAAAATAACAGGAAATGAAAGTTTATGAACTCGAGGTTAGATTTACTGAGTCTGTGGGAATTGATAGAAACGGATATGACGTCACGTGGATCAAAGAGAGAGTGAGTGAGAGAAGTTGTCAGTTCCTTAGAAGCAGAAGTGTGAACATGTCGTTTGAAAAATGCTCTGATGATATGACTAAACAGTGATTATCGATCTCTCTCTGTCTAACCCTGCCCCTCCACCTCACTAGTCGGTGATTTGGAACAAAGAACAAGGCGAATAAACCTCCTCTGTCTTCAATAGTTTTGTCTTGATTCAGTCCTTTTTTCAAGGTATGAAAGAACTTATTTGCCGGTGGCGTTTCCTCAGTCTGGCAAGATCATAGAAAAGGCGCATACAGGAGCAAGCAACTAACAAGGTAAGATTATAAGCTTTCATGTATGACACAAGGTTAAAATGCTGGTGATACCAGATCAGGCTGCCCTGTGGCTCCCTGAGTCGAAATTCACCTACATTGACGTTTTTTGTTTTTTTTTGTTTTTTTTGTATGTAAAACTTAATTATGTTCTACAAAACCAAAAACAAAAACAACAGCCCCTCTCCCTTTCTCCCTCCCCTTTTTTATTTTTATTTTTCCTACCCTACTCCCGGTCCTGGATATGACCTTAAACTACATCCGATGGTGAGATCCGGCTTACGGACTTTGGGGAATGTGGAGCCTCCTCTTAATTACCATTGCTCCCAGGTCCACCCTGACCCGGAGTGGTAGTACCTGTTAGGGTCCCAACTATGGGTTAAATAGAAACAGATATTAAAAGGGGAAAGAAACAAAAAAGAGAAGAAAACAAGACCAGATTCGGCATTAAATAACCCAAAAAGGGTTGATATGCCGTAAAACAAAACTACCAAACCAAAACTACCAAGGTTAAAATGTAACACATCGATCTACAAATAGATCGGAATATAGGAATTTCTGGTATGGCCTTATATTTCAAAACTTGATTTGATTCGTTAAAATAAGCATAATATTGGGGTTTTGCACAAAAAACTGACCTAAAATCAAGTATTATATGTTCAACCTTGAAAACAGTGCAGACCAGTGTTATCCGTGGATTAGGGTCACTAATACTAATGACATTTAATCCGTGTTAGTATTAATAGGTGGATTTATACTCCTGTTCACCAGTTTTCATCGTTTAGTATAATGAAACATAATAGCGATTTAGCATGTGTCGCTTTGTGACGTAACCTATGGCGATTTAAGAATTATGACTCTCAAGAGAGGTAAATCTGGTATTATGCCAAACGAATTATATAACCATTAGCGGAACCCGTCGCCCGGCGTTGCACGGGAGAAAGTACTACCTATTGTATGACGTCGAATAAAAAAAGAAACAACCTATTGTTCTTGTCCCCCTCTACCGTGTGTGCGAATGTTTTAAATTTTAAAAAAATTTTTAAAAAGTGGAGTAGAATGGGATCGAACGCTAAAACTGACGATCATAAAACCTGCCTTCTTAACGACTTGGCCACGGTTTCGAATTAAAAATACATGGGAAAATAGGCCAATTAAGCTAAGCTTGTTTATTGGTATGCGTGTTATGTTAAGATTTAGCTTCTGCCGACCAAATGTAAAGTTCAACAATGACACGGTTTAGGTCATTTGTAGTTGATGAAATAAATGGATTTGGGCAAGTTTTCTATAATATGCGTGTTAAAGGTGTATGATTTTGAAAATGTAAATGTATCGGGGTCTACGAGTACCTTGGCGCTTATTGAATTAAATAGGAAGTCGATTCGATCAAGAAATTGTAACCGCCATGTTGAATGATTAAATGTTGCAGGAACTGTGTTCGTTAATTTCATTCGCTTAATTCCGGAATGAATATAAGTATAGAAGTCATAGGTAAAAATAGAAATAACGTAATCTGATATTCGCGGAAAATCATCCGAGTGAACGGAAGTGGTCATTAGATCTTTACGTATTGCTTAATATTATATCGCAATTTTAACCACGTACAGGCCAAAACCGATACACGTAAAAGACCTCGGGCAATAACTAGACAATAAAACAAACAGTAAGAGAAAAGAACAAGCTATTTTAAACAACAAATAATTTATTGAAGAAAGAAAAAAAAAGGCAAAATGAGTTCGGCAGAAAGTTCATGGCTCAAAGTTCACGTTCATAGACTGAATTTAAGTTCCGATGGACACACGGAAAGGCTGCATAAATAAAGTCCTAATTATGCTGCCCGAAGGCTTATTAACTTTGCTAGGAAAGACATGTCAGAAAAAGAGAAAGACTTACTTGTAAGAATTTTGTTAGTAAAATAAAAAAAATACCAGAAGAATATAGAAAAGTCCTTTTAGTTCGCGCCGATTTGTTTCCCTTTGATTGTTCATTTTTTTCATTAACATCGCATCGTTTCTTCGATCGACTCCTTTTGAGAATAGTGGCACTCTTTCACGTCAACTCTTCATTTGGAGACATCTTTCGAAACACACTTCGTTTTGTCTTTTCTAAAGGCACATTTGCCTTTCAAATTAATATCTTCCTTGCTTCTGTTTTTAGAATTCAGTGGACTTCCCCGTCCAACGTAAATATTCAACCTCGAACACTAGTTGAAACTCCAACTTCTTTGAAGATTTTTACAGGCATGCTCTCTACATGTTCCTGTTTTTTAACATTCTTGTTTTTAGGACTTTTTCATGTCCGAGTTGTGTCGACCGACCTCTTCACCTCGAGATTGTTTCAGCAACTGATTGAATTTCGCGGTTATTTCAACAGCTTCCGGCGTCAAACGCCCACGCTTCAGACACCCGACGCGTGCCATCAGCAGCAGTCATTCATTACTAGTTCTTATAAAAGGGGGTTTTAGAAGAAGAAGAAAAGAAAAGAAAAAGAAGAAGAAGAAGAAAATAAATTTCTGACACTCTCCCGAACAAAAAGAAAAGAAAAAGAAAAAGATCGCTCACTTACAGTCTAATAGTAAACATAGTCAGGATTCTTATCCTTAACACATTTTCTACCTCTCTTAGGTTTAGAATTCTCAGCTCCATCATCATCACTGCATGAATCCTTATTTTTCCCAGGTCTCACTTGGTACTAATGAGATATAGATAGCTCCATAGGATACAAATGCTTAATAGAATGCTCACTACATGTCTCTCCCTTCTTTATCAAGGCAGAGCGAACAATTCCGTCAGACCCCTGAGTGAGCTTAACAACTCTACCTAGCTTCCAATAGGGCCTAGGTTTAACGAGATTCCTAACTAGGACTATATCATCTACCTTAATTTTGTTACCAAATTCCGCTTGATGCAAATCCCTAGACAATTCCCTCAGACTCAGTAAATATTGCTCATACCACAATGACTTGAATCTGATTAAAAGGCATTCTCTACTTTTCAAACTCTCGATCAAATCCACTCGATTCGGGGGCACTTCTAAACAAGAATCGTTTTCAAGGTTCAAGAACACGGTTTTCCCAGGAGAAAAACGCATAAAGGCACTAGGAGAGATGACTTCCAGGGAAGCATCATCGCTACAACGATAAGTCAAAGGCCTATCATTTACCGCTCTTTGTATGTCAGACAAAATGGTTAGCAGTTGAAAGTAATCCAACCTCTTGCGACCAATTGTTTTGAATAGACAACACTTGACAGTTTTTATCAACCTTTCCCATATTGCTCCGAACCAAGCAGAATACGAAGGAATCCTGCAGTGTTTTATATTACACATTTCCAAATCTCCTCTGAATCCATCAGAGAGAAGAACTTCTTTCACTAAGTCGCACCCAGCAACAAAGGATAAAGCATTGTCTGAGTATATGTGTGATGGTACACCATATACATTGAAGAACCTCAAAAAGGCTAACACTACCGATTGAGTACTCATTTCTTCAACCAACTCCATATGTATAGAACGCACACTAAGACAAGTGAATAGCAATATGTACATCTTTTTTACTTTACTACCGTCCTCTACCCACAGGTGACCCGTGAAGTCTATCCCCGTATGGTAGAAAGGTCTGATAAGATTAACTCGATGCTTGGGTAGGTTTGTCATCTTAGGATAACGAAAAGACAAGGAATTAAACTTCTTGCATATCATACAACTAGCAAGAACAATTTTGACGGCCTGCCTGGCCTTGGGTAACCAAAACCCAGAATTGCGCACCTTATCAAGCGTAGCAGCAATTCCCAAATGCTTGCATTTTATGTGACACTCCATCACCAACAAACTGGTTAGGTGACACATTTTAGGCAGCAGAACAGGACTTTTCACTTCTTCGGAAAAATATTCAGAGTTTTCTATACGTCCCCGACAACGTAACAAATTGTTGTCATCCAAAATTAGGTTCAACTTATTCACCAACAAAGGAATATTACTTTCAACTTTACTTTTCAGAAAACTTATTTCTTCAGCGAAAAACTCACTCTGAGTAACCTTAATCAAATAGGACTTTGCCTCAGATGTAAAATTGACATCACGCTTATCGCCCTTTAACTTGGCAATAAATTTAAACACAATCTCTAAGGTACTTATCAACCTTTTGAGAGAAGAGAATCTTTCTAACTCAACCACACATGAGTTAGAATCCCCATTCAAGCCAGTATAAGCAGTTACCAAGGTCTTGCATTTGTCACTAATGCAATCCAACTTATAGTCAGGCCACTTCAACTTTTCTGTCTGTAACCATACTGGACCTCTAATCCAAAAGTTTTTATCCTTTTTAAACTTACTAAAGGAAACGCCTCTAGTTAACAAATCTGCAGGGTTTTCACTAGTACTTACATACTTGAACTTTAAGGTATAACCCTTACAACTTATCTCATTCATAATGAATTTTATATCCTTCAAACGATTTTTAGTGAACTGGCATTTAGTGTGTACAGATTCAGACAACAACCAAGATAGCACTACCTGTGCATCTACAGCAATGATAATTTCCTCAAACAGCTTGGGAAACATTTCAATCAAAATAAGGAGATGCTTAATTCCCAGATATACAGCTAGTAATTCCAACGTAGGAAGAGTTCTTTTAACAGAAGGAGCCACTTTGGCTTTCGCATAAAATAGCCTGGCCTCTCCTCCCTGATACATATATTCGGCTATGCCATAAGCAAGATTCGAAGCATCACAAAACACGATCAAGGTAACAGGCGAATTGGTTTGTACTGAACATCTTTCAAAACCAATTTTTTGAACATCTCGGAGATTTGCCTGAAAACTATTCCAAACAGACAACAAGCTATCAGGAACTACCTGATCCCATGCCACTCCTGATTTCCAAACTTGACTTAATATAATTTTTCCTTTTATAGTTATAGGCAATACTAAACCTAACGGATCGAATACAGACGAACTAATGGATAGCATATCTCTTTTTGTGGAGACTGACTTTTTAACTTCACCTTTGGAGATACCAATTTCGTCTGACTCAGGGTCATACCAATACCCCAGTACTTTCTCACAGGGCACTCCATGAGAAGAGTAATTGTTATCTGCTCGAATGCGGGCAGATACCAATTTACTGTTACTACAGCACGTTTTCAATAAGAAGCTTCCCTTTTCCATGACATTCACAGCCTCGGTATAGAGTTTCAACAATTCATCAGGAGACCCATGTGTTTTCACTAGATTATCTACGTAAAAGTTTTTTAACAACATGACTCTACAAGGTCCCGATGAGTGCTTCTCAACGTGGTGCTTCACTACGTAACTTAAGATGAAGGGACTAGACACAAACCCGAATATCAGAGTTTTGTATCGAAAACACACTAATTCATCTTTTATTTTTAAAAAGAAACAGAATCTATTTTTGTCAAAGTTATTCTTTAGTCTAATCATCAGAAACGCCTTTCTGATGTCAGCCAATAATACATAATTATCTGTTCTAAACTTGAACAGAAGTTCTAACATGTCAGTATACAGATTTATGCCACTATAAGCACAATCGTTGAGAGAAGGTTTATTATTTACCCTCAACGAGCAATTGAAAACAGGCCTAATCTTAGTCGTGCACTGCACATCATTTTTAAAGACTGGCCGGTGCGGTATCCACGTATACTTGTAGAACTCCGAAGGAGTCGGATGGATTCTTTCAATCACACCCTCACATTCCTGGTCTAGGAAGACTTTGCAATACTCAGAATATAAGTTCTGAGAGGATAATCTGTCCACTACTTTATCTAGGACAGCTAACGATACTCTATGGTTAGAGGGTACTTTCTTTAATTTATCTAAGTCCCACGACAAACCTATGTAGTAATTATTATCTCTGTATTCAATAGAGGAGCTGAATTCTTCTATTTTCTTTCTGTCGTAATCACTACTAACTTCATCAACTATCCCTAATGATTCCAATTTGAACATTTGTTCAATACCTCTGTCCACGGAAGCTCCATCAAGGCCATTCCAAGGATCCAGATGGTTGGACTTAGGTTCAAGAGCAAAGTAAACATGGGTCACATCACAAGAAGCATGTTCACCGATGACTTGATTATAATTTAAACCAATCTCCATATGTGGTTCAAAATCAGAGGGGTCGCCAAATAATATCATACCTAGCGAGGACTCAAAAGCAGAACCATTTTTAATCTTTGTTAATCTTAAGGGTCCCAGAAATCTAATCACATCAATCCCTATCAGACCGTATATTTCAAGAACATCACTTCTCAATTTGGAGAAATCAGCAGCAAGTTTAACGTCGCTTTTCTTCAAATTACTGGTCACCTCCTCCAACCCTTTCATTTTGAAGGACAAATCCAACTGTTCATCCATCAGAAAATTGATACTTCTCGCAACATCGGGAAAGGACACCTTCAATGTTACTTCTTTCAAGTCTTTCTCTTGGCTACCAATAAAGGTCTTTATTACGTATTTTCGACGATGCAAGGGAGACAACTCTTCTTTCATAAATCTATCAGAAAATCTTTTACCCATATAGGACCGTTCACTACCAGTGTCTAGCAGACAATTTACGGTGTGAAATTCGCCACCTACTTCAACTGTGATACCTATCACAGGCAACAATGAAGAACTACTCTTCAACCTGCAAATATTTGACTTCACCACAGGTTTGAGAAAACTCGGACACAAGGCGGACAAGTGTCCCGTCTGATCGCACGACCAACACGTAATCTTATCGTTTTTTTCATAAGGACATAAATTCTTCAGATGATAAGAGCTAGTACACCTAGCACATAACTTTAATTCGCTACATCTTTTAAGTCTTTCTTCGTAAGAGGGAAACTTATTACAGTCACGAGACAGATGATAATCGTTTCTACAAAAACAACACTTAAACTTAACCTTATATGTTTTAACATGAAAATTTTTCAACGTGGAAGGTTTCTTTTCAGGTTCGAAAGGCCTGAATTTACTCTTTTCCTTAAAGGAATCAACTTTACGATATCTCGAATCGTGTTCACAAAATTCCAGTGTTTTAAATATCTCAACACTATTCTCCAGAATTTGGTTCAAAGAAGGATAATTTCCGTTCACCTTATGTATTAATTCTGACTTAAAGGAAGTTGTCAGTTTATTGAATACAATGTGACTTAACAAACGATTTCCCGGAGAATTACTTTCAAAGAAATCCAAACCGAACGAGTTCTTTAACTCGTACAATTGGGTTTTCATCTTAGTCAGGAATTTCTTTACGACATTATTATTATACATGCGATTTTCATTCAACATGGACGAAAATATAGAGTCGACGATACACTTTTCGTCTAAGAACTCCTTCGATAGCAAGTCCAAAGCTACTCGATAATTTTCATCTGATACAGACAGATATTTTATCACATGAAAGGCATAACCAGAAAGATGGTTTTTCAATATCACTAATCTTAATGCGTCACTATCAAGATTAGCTACACAATTCAAAAATTCTCTATGGAAGTTTAGATAAGCTAACTTATCCGTTTCCAGATCCCTATCGCTAAACTTGGGACAAACTATTTTAGGGGTTAAATCGATGCCTTTTATCCCCTTACTAATTCTGGAATTCTCGTCAGCGTCTTTTTTACAAGGCTTAAACGTAGTTAATTTTTCTATCACTTGTATTTTAAATAAGGCAGCTCCCTTATTAAAACTTTCCACTAACTCATCGTCTGCACCATCAGAGAGATACGCATCCATAACTTGTTCCTCCAACCGAACTACGTCTTTCAGGTATTCATCAATCTGTTCTTTACACAAAATATATTTAGATTCTTCTATCCTACTAGAAGATTTTAACACTTCAAATACGACTAATATTTTATCTTTAGCGTATTTTATTTTTTTCAACAAGACATCTGCTGTTAAACTCGCCATTTTTCAAATCCCTCCCCACCGACTCCTTTCTACATGTACTAAGAGAGGGGGGGGTTACTACAGACAGTGACACCTACACTTGGCGCCAAATTTTCCCGCCAACTTAAACTGAACAAGACAAGATGGCTGACTCACCACGTGGAGACAATAAAATGGCGACACGCGCGCAAGATAAATTACACAATGAACTCAAAGCAGCGACGAAGATAAAACAGAAAATCATTAATTGACTATAAAGCAGCTTCTTCAGTCCAGTGAACCTTGATAAGTCTATATACAGTTTGGGCACAAACGACTACCTTTACAGTACAATAAAATAGCGTTTATAGAACCACTCCCAAACGATAGACAGAAAGAAATGGTCTCGCTCACTATTCTTAGTAAGACAGAGCGTAGAGAACCATTAGGCCGAACACCTCTGTGTTTAAACATAGATACAGAATAGAACACAGAGACCTAGAGTTTTATTTATGCAGAATATCGCAATTTTAACCACGTACAGGCCAAAACCGATACACGTAAAAGACCTCGGGCAATAACTAGACAATAAAACAAACAGTAAGAGAAAAGAACAAGCTATTTTAAACAACAAATAATTTATTGAAGAAAGAAAAAAAAGGCAAAATGAGTTCGGCAGAAAGTTCATGGCTCAAAGTTCACGTTCATAGACTGAATTTAAGTTCCGATGGACACACGGAAAGGCTGCATAAATAAAGTCCTAATTATGCTGCCCGAAGGCTTATTAACTTTGCTAGGAAAGACATGTCAGAAAAAGAGAAAGACTTACTTGTAAGAATTTTGTTAGTAAAATAAAAAAAATACCAGAAGAATATAGAAAAGTCCTTTTAGTTCGCGCCGATTTGTTTCCCTTTGATTGTTCATTTTTTTCATTAACATCGCATCGTTTCTTCGATCGACTCCTTTTGAGAATAGTGGCACTCTTTCACGTCAACTCTTCATTTGGAGACATCTTTCGAAACACACTTCGTTTTGTCTTTTCTAAAGGCACATTTGCCTTTCAAATTAATATCTTCCTTGCTTCTAGTTTTAGAATTCAGTGGACTTCCCCGTCCAACGTAAATATTCAACCTCGAACACTAGTTGAAACTCCAACTTCTTTGAAGATTTTTACAGGCATGCTCTCTACATGTTCCTGTTTTTTAACATTCTTGTTTTTAGGACTTTTTCATGTCCGAGTTGTGTCGACCGACCTCTTCACCTCGAGATTGTTTCAGCAACTGATTGAATTTCGCGGTTATTTCAACAGCTTCCGGCGTCAAACGCCCACGCTTCAGACACCCGACGCGTGCCATCAGCAGCAGTCATTCATTACAAGTTCTTATAAAAGGGGGTTTTAGAAGAAGAAGAAAAGAAAAGAAGAAGAAGAAGAAGAAGAAGAAGAAGAAGAAGAAGAAGAAGAAGAAGAAGAAGAAGAAGAAGAAGAAGAAGAAGAAGAAAATAAATTTCTGACAATTATGTAGGAAATTAATACCAGGCAAATAATAAATAAGAACAGGTCTTTTGTGAAAATTAAACTGTGTTTATTAGTTCCCGGTGTCGATGAGTGTAGTGACAGTACAGAATTGTTAGGGGGAAAAGTTTTTGCTACCAGTTGGTTTGACGGAGAGTCGTAGATGGTGGGCAAATGTAATATTTAGTGTTAACTGGAAAGAAATAATAACAAATGTACAAAAACACGCTCGAGTGAATAAGTGTAATATAGTGGTGAGTCTAATAGCCTGTGATGCATGTGGTTATTTTCCTATTCTCCGAGAAGTACAGAGGAAAAATCGTCTTAATATGTCTAACAATTTAAGTCTTTTTTTAAATAATAAATATTCTTTCTGCTTAACATAAAATAATTGTCAGCTAAATATTTTTTTAATAAATGAAAGAACGTTTAATGTTTAATCTATTTATTGCAACATTTAATTGTATATATATATATATATATATAAATATATATATATATGCCAATTTTTTGTTATTGTTTTTGTTTTGGCGATACCGACCGATGTTTTACCGATGCGTTTTCTTTTTTAATTTTTTATTATTATTATTCTTCGCTACCCTGAGCATTTTTCTTGGCCTTTTGGCTAAGATCAAAGTGTAGTATCTGTTCCGATGGATACTGCATCCCATAGACTGGTATTGTCTTGGCCTTCGGAGCTTGATTTACGCCGGTCTATGGGTCTGTCCTGTGCAGTTCTAGGAGGTCCACCCTCCCAGGCTTCGCCTCCCCTCTTTGTAAGTTTATTGCTTACTGCCTGAGGCGCCCCGGGAATGCCGACGAGGCTGCCCAGGCAATTTTTAAGCCCCACTTTCCCGACCCGACCTTGGGTCACATCTTACTTGTGGGAGTAAGATAAAAACTGGCCTTGTGCCTAACTCCTGGAGAGGAGTAAATCAATACCCTGAGCAGTTTGTTTATTTTTTAAAGAATATGTAGAGGACCAGATCTTTTAAAATTCGCCCTTAATCGGACGAGTCATCAATTTTTGTATATATATAGATTTTTTAAAGTAATTAATTTATAAATTAATTTATTGTATACAGATTTTTATAATTAATTTACAATTTAATTTTTAACCCGAGTTAAGCAGAGCATTATTGTAGAAATGATGAGAGTTCTGGTCAAAAGTTGATTTGTTTGCTGATAGTCTTGAGATTGAAGGGGCTATTGATTTTATGATCGATTTAGGGTGGTTATGTACGTAGAATAGAGCGAGGTTGGGTTTGTGATAGGGGCAGTATGATTCAGAAGTTAGGTTGAGTGTAACGCCCAGGAAATTAGAGGTTTATATATATATATATATATATATATATATATATATATATATATATATATATATATATATATATAATCCAGGGTTTCGAATCGTATGACCGGTAGTGAATAGTCATATCTCTATGCTGATGAGTCCAGATTAAAAAGGACAAAACGTATACGTACATAGATAATAAATAATAACAAATATTTATATTTGTCGCTCCTCGTAAAAAAAGTAGAGCACTGTAATGGTAGTACTAACACAGCATGACGTCACTTGCTTTATAATGCATCATTTCTTCCCTAATAGAAGTAGAATGCCTGGACGTCAAGCCGCTTTAAAAGTGTTAAAATTATCATTGTTTATCAGCTATCTAAAATTGGCCGAGCGGTTAGCGACGTTGTATTTAAGTTGAAAAATACTTGTAATCCAGGGTTTTGAATCGCATGACCGGTAGTGAATAGTCATATCTCTATGCTGATGAGTCCAGATTAAAAAGGACGAAACGTATACGTACATAGATAATAAACAATAACAAATATATATATATATATACATATATATATATATATATATATATATATATAATGAAGAAGAATGGAAAGGAATTAGAGAAGCAAAAGTCAAATCATAATTCAATTCAATTGCTCAGAGCAAGGTATATTCTGAGCAATTGAATTGAATTATGATTTGACTTTTGCTTCTCTAATTCCTTTCCATTCTTCTTCATTCTACCTGCTCTATCCTGGATATTGAGCTATATACTCTTCACAATAGGTTTCACTTTTCCTAAAAGTTCGCTTTTAGTACACCACTTTATATATATATATATATATATATATATATATATATATATATATATATATATATATATATATATATTGAAACAGAGAAGCAATGGGTATTATTATAATAGAGACAAATGTTCTGCTGTCAAGAAATGACGTCACACTTTTTCATTATTTCCTAACCTACCTACAACTTTTATAATGAAAGTCACTTGATAACAAACAATACTAATACTTCAATAAGCTGCTGCTGATTGTTACTGTTGTTGTTGAACGAATCGAACTTCTGCACAGAGCCGACAAAGATCGTGCCACATGATTGTCTGGTTTTCATGAAGTCCTCCTCAATTGGCCGTGGCTATTTGTTAGACCTAGAAGATTGCAGGTTCACCCCCGACACTGAGAACAAGGCCCAGTTACATATGAAGTCGGGGAAGGTTTAACCCGGAACACATAAACGGATGTCGGTTGCACCTGCGCAGAAGCAACATTGTTGCCCTCACTCCATGGATTTGCGGTTCTGAGCCTGAAATATCCTTGTTCGCCACACGCAGAAGCAGACACGACCAGAGGACGACGAATCCTGATGTTAATGCTAGTGTTTGCATGGAGTATTGTTGTCACATCTGGGCTGGTGCATCATCTACTAGTCTCTCCCTCCTTGACAAGATCAAAAAAAGAATCGCCAACCTAATAAGTCCCTCACTGTCAACCAAGCTTCAGCCTCTGTCCCATCGCCGCAATGTAGCATCCTTATGCTTGTTTTACAAATACTTCAATGGATTATGCTCCGATGAATTGACTACTCTGGTGCCCCCTCGACGTAAATTCACTAGACTAACTCGACAATCAACTAAATCTCATTCATTCACTCTGGAGGTCCCCAGATGCCGGAGAACCTTCTACTCAAATAGCTTCTTTCCTCGTACTGCTGGCCTCTGGAACTCCCTCCCTGCCCCCTGTTTCCCCAACAGTACAGACATGCAGAAATTTAAAACTAATGTAAACAGACATCTCGCTGTGCAGATCCCAATCTAGGTTTACCGCCCCCTACCTTCTCCCCTTTTCTTTTTTCTCAGTAGCCCCTTACGTCTACAGTGGCGGCCTGCCTTGTTTGGGGTGAACTATGTTAAAAAAAAATATATATATATATATATATATACTGAATTAACTCCCTTTGCCGTGGAGGCAAGGGAATAGCTATTCTTCTTCTTCTTCTTCTTCTTCTTCTTCTTCTTCTTCTTCTTCTCCCTCTCTTCCATAACTTTCTCTCTCCCATGCTTCTTCTCCTTCTTCTTACTTACACACAGATATTGAAAAAGCAACAGAACGCGTATTAAAGATTGTCCGGTAGTATGAGCTTTTAATTGTATTTTATTTTTCATTCATAATTTCATGAGAACCCTCATTCAAAAGCAAAGGGTGGGGGTGGGGGGCTGTATGCTGACATAAAACTATTAATAGATTTGCGTCCAGAGAGCGCACACATTTATTACCGACTGTAACAATATAAATCAATACTAATAGAATTATTTAATCAATAATGAATTCGTAAAGCAATGATTGTTTCTATTTTTACGAAATTGACCAACAAACACAAATATTAACTTGAATATCGCTCAAGAAAGGTTTTTAGCCGCGCGCGCATGCGTGCGTGCATGTGTGTGTGTATGTGTCTGTATGTGTGTGTGTGTGTGTGTGTATGTGTCTGTATGTGTGTGTGTGTGTGTGTGTGTGTGTGTGTGTGTGTATCTGGCTGGGCGTGTGTGTATGCGTGCATGCCTGCTTCGAACTTATTGCCATTATTACCAGACCTTCTTCTTCTTCTTTTTCTTCTTCTTCCCTCTTACCCCCTTCCCCCTGTCTCTCTTGCTCTTCTTCTCCGCCACCTTTTTCTCTTACTACCCCTTCCTCTTTTTTTCTTTTTCCTCCCTTCCCTCGACTCCTCACTACTTTCATACTATTCTTCTTCTACTTCCATCCCCCTTCCTCCCCCCCTCACTCATTCTGACCGCGTTTTTGGACTTAATCCATTTCAAAGGTATTATTCTTAGCCTGAGAAACTGATGTCGCTTGTGCGCACAAACCGTCTCAACATGCGTGCATGAATCCATATGGTTTACACGCATCGACGTGTGTACGCAAGTGCGCGGTTGTATTTCGCGCGCATGTGCGTGCGTTGTTCATATTCATGTCAAAAGTGCGCTGTGTGTGTGTGTGTGTGTGTGCGCGCATGCGTGTGTACCAGCATACTACCACGGAAAGGGTGCGAAGTGTCTAACTAGGGTTAGGATGGATATGGGAGTGAGGTAGATGGGAAGAAGACGGAGTATATATAAGCGGACGGAGGGAAAGGGAGCTTTAGGAAGCCCCCCAAATAAAATACTTCAAAGTTATTGGAAACGGCGAAGGAGGGAGGGCTACGGTTCCAGCAATACGCATGGACTCGAACACACAGACACACACGTGGAATCACTTCTGAACACATAAAGGAAATATATTGCACACTCAACACTAAGCTTACTTACACATTTTTTTCCGCTCGCTCTCCACGCGAGCAAGTTTTAAAACAAGGTCGGCGTGAACGATGAAACACGTGTAGCGGGTAAAAATAAATAAAAATAAAAAAAGGACATGTTTTGTTCTTTCATATGTCAGAGGCGCGTGATACAATTAATGTTTCCTTTTGGATTAGGAGCACATATCAATCATAATACTGGACTTTTTTGCCAGGAATTATTTTCTATTCGTTCGTCTGTTTAAAGGCTTCAAAATTACTTTCGAATTGTCAAGGGCCACTGACCATTTCAATCTATCATTAATTAATAGATTTAAAATATGACTGACGTGTATTTATTTAATATGAACACTCATTTTTTAAAATGAAATCCAGTGTTTAAAACGGATTGAAATAATATAATTGTTTAGTTTTAAGTTAAATTTTGGTTGTATGTGTTTTTTAATAAAACGTAAAGTTTATTGGAAAAATATAATAAAACTGGAATATTACACCTGATGCTAACTTCTCTCATTGTAGCCGTCACATATTTTGATATACTATTTTCTTTAGGTGTAAATAGACAGGTTTATCGTTGAGTGATTGGTCCATCGGCTAATCAGATTTATTGGCGTATTGTTCTTTGTCAGCTATAAGCCTAAGCAGGGGGTAATGTAGCAGTCACATATTTTGATGTACTATTTTGTTTGGATGTAAATAGACAGGTTTTACCATTGGGTGATTGGCCCATCTTGGCGTAAGAATACAGGTTGTTGGACTATTTCTTGCAGCGTCTATGCAGTCTGGTTTTTCGCACCTAAGTCAGTTTAAGTTTTGCGATTGTACTAGCAGGACGTTTTGTCGTTGGCCTTTCTAACTCGCCAACGACATGATAGAATCTACGAAGATGCATGGCGCCCCCTTTTGTAAAGATTGACCCTTAGCTGTTTTTAATTCCTTTTCAGCACAGCCCAAAATAACAGGTGTTTCCATTAACCTTCAATGTAGTCTGTTGACATCGACTTATTTCATCTATGAGTCAGATGGACCTTCTATCATAGCCAAACTTTAATTATAATAGGGACAGAAACCCCTTTCCTGCCATTATTATAACATATAAACAGCCTGAAAAAGTTGGCGGTTAAAATGAGAATAAAAAACAACAATATTTTAGAATTGAGATACCGCCTAAAACGGCACTGACCGGAAGTGATATTCGTATTCCCATACTGCATAACACCATACAAAATGATAACCATTTGTTTAAATCTATTTTTAAATACCTTTAAAACATCTCAGTTGAAGGGAAATAATTCTTACCACTCCTCATGATATTTACATCCGGGTCATGATAATTATTTCAGTATCTGTTTGTATGACCATATCTGTAGCTAAGTGCATCAATTGCATTGTTATAAAACTCATCATCCATGTCTTTTCATCATTTTTTATAAGTGTAACTTTTTATTATTATTATTATTATTATTATTATTATTATTATTATTATTATTATTATTATTATTATTATATAAACAAGTAGGAGCCCTATTACACTCTCTTGAAGCAGTGTCAAATTATATTGGGCTTTTTGTTAACACAAGTAAAACAGAACACATTCTCCTGATCAAACATGGAAATATAACTTCCGTATATGGTACTTGTCTCAAAAATGTCGATGAGTTTACCTATCTTGGCAAAGCAAAATTGCAGAGAGTGAAAAATTTAAAAAATCAGAACTTTTTCGGATATCGGAATCGGAAATGTTTGTGCCTATTTTTCGATGCCAAAAACGATTCTTTTAATTGTTTTTTCCTTTGTTTTTCTGTAAACTTAATTTACCATTGCTGGTACTAATGATAAAATGATGATTATTTATTGATTTTAAATTACCAATAAAACTAAAATCTATATATCCCCCTCTTCCCAAGTATATTATCATGTTTGCGAAAATATATGCACATATTACATGGGATTTTATGGTAATCCAAAAATTAAAAAAAAACAAAAAACAAAAAAAACTCTATAGCTAAATATTTAGAGATTTTAAAAGAATCGGAATTGGTAATTGTATCAGAATCGGGAATTTAGAACAGAATCGGTAATTGTATTGGAATCGAGAAAATATTTGAATTGTCTCATCACTAATAGGGAGTGAACTAAATGCGCGAATCAGCAAGGTCTGAGCTGGACTACACAAGATGAAAGCAATCTTGAAGTCAAATCTTCCTATCAAAATGAAACATGACTTCTTTGAAGCCATTGTTACATCAATTCTTTTATAAGGAAGTAGCACCTAGACTTTCAGTGGAGAAGAAAATTGACTGTGTGTAAACCAGAATGCTAAGAGTTGCTCTTGGATGCACAAGAAAGTAGCTCTATGGACACCTTTCTTGGATCTCAGCTCTGATCAGAGAGAGAACAAGATTTGCTTGGGCTAAGGATGAAATCGTCAGCAATGTTCTTTTGTGGATGCCAAAACAGGGATGTGGGGAGACCGCACAGAACTTACATCAAACAACTAACAGAAGATTCACAATGAACCTATGAAGACCTACCAGGTGTGATGAAGGATAGAGCGAGATGGCGTGAAAGAGTTAGGAGGGTCTGTGATACTACCACGACTAGATGATGATGATGATGATGATGATGATGATGATGATGATGATGATGATGATGATGATGATGATTATATAATTAATCAACAAACATGCATGCAGAATATTATTTTTAGTCCAAATGACAGCATAATATTAAAGAGCAATGTCTTTCCAGTCATACTATAAAGTTTCATAACAATCTGTCCATCCTATGCGGCTTTTTTCTTTTTTTTTTTCTTCTTCAAATGTTTCGTTCGGCGTTCGGAATCCGTTTATTTTATTTTATCGTGTAACTATAGTTTTTTGTCTAGAATAAGTAGTGGAGCTGATATGAATAATAGATTGCTCACTGCCCCCAGTGATAATGGCCGCTCACTCCAGTCGAAGCACCACCAACTTGTGGGCTGTGTCTGCAGTGGAAAGCGGACAGTGGCTAACCTAAACAAGCAGTTGTGATCCACATCTTGATATACAAATGATTCTTTTTGCTCACCAATCAATCACATTTTCGACTTGATATAAACAGGTGTATTTCGCCTATTCAGTCAGCTCATTCGGCAACTAGCCTATTATTCTGTTCTAGTCGGTTTCCATTATAAGCTTTCGCCCCATTGCAATAACCGGTGTTTGTTGAAGGTGGTGTTCGTTGAAAATCCTGTTTTTAGAAGGTGGTATATTTTTAAAGACTTGTAGCCCTTAGTTCGTTTGTCCGTTACCGGCCAAATACAAGAACAACTACCAACACCATCAGACCAGTCTATGAGAACAAGAAAGACCAAAAAAATTTAAGGATTTCATCATATATATTTGAAAAAAAAAAAAAAAAATTTAAAGAAAAAAAAAAAATAATCATCATCATCATCACGATCATGATGATGATCATCATGATCATCATGATCATCATCATGATCATCATCACCATCATCATCATCATCATCATCATCATCGGTCTAACGTCCATTTTACATGCTGGCATGTGTTGAACGGCTTTTAGCAATTGACTTCCAAACTTATCTCTGGTCAGGTTTATTTGGAAGCCGTTTCCTTCATTAAGGCAATATTTTTATAGACTGGATGCCCTTCCTGACGCCAACACAGTGAGATGATGAGGACCATAAATAAAATGAAATAAAAAATAAAATTAACTTGACTAAATGTAGTCCCATGCTACGAGGACCGCATGCATTTCTACTGGTTGTTCTGTCAATTGTTCTATGTCCACACTGGCAGAACTTTAGGTGTTGCCACAACTCAGTCGGAGACTTAGGTAACTGGCTGGTTGGCAATTTCTCTCTGCCCTGCTCCAAGAAAGCATAGGCTTTCTTGTTGTGCTGTGTCTGACTTAGATTGTGAGCAAGCAAGCTGGAATAAATGTTGGCATATAAAAATGACAAAGACAAAAATGTCTTCAGGTGTAAAAAAAATATACCCTATTATAACTGAACTAACACTGCGTGTCCATTTCCTAACTAAAATACAAGATAAAATGGCGACGTTGCTTCGGTGCTATTCCTTTGTATGTTCTGGGCCAAACCTTCCTCGACTTCACATGCAACAACTAAACCTTGCTGTTCTTGGTGCCGGTGATAAAAACCTGCAATCCTGCAGGTTAATGAATAGCTGCGACAAACGAGGAAGACTTCATGCAGACCAGCTATGCAGAAATCTGATTTGCTTAACAAAAATAAATCACCATGACAATGCACCTGCTCATCCATTCGTTTCTAGCTGAGAAGAACATCGCCATACTGGAGCAACTTCCATATTCACCTTGACATATACCATCTAGATTCTATTATTACTGTGATGATGATGATTGTCTAATTATAACGTGGACCCCACACTCTTACTCTTCTACCCGTGACGGCATCAAATGTAATGAGAACCGTCTCGGTGCAGGAATCCTTCCTGACTGTGAACACCTTTTCTTTGGCTCGTGATTTCGTCTGTAGTGGCTGTAAAAAGAAAGATGGCTCGAATCTCCCCCGGGTCAGATGAATGACGACTTCGTGATTCTGTGAAGGCAAGATTACTCGGCGCACAATTTAACAGTAGGAATAACTCAACAACATCGGTCTTTTTGGATCCATTAATTATTAATAACAAATAAAAGAAAGGATTGATTTACAGTGAATTGAGTCTCTTATTTTGGCAAACTGTCCCGGTTTACTAAACTAGTCGTCGTCTTAGTGTACGAAGATGTTCGCAAACAGTCAACGAACTCTTACTCTGTGCGGGAGGGGCGATGGCAAAAAGGTCTGTTCTCTCCGGCGTTTTTCGTCCGACTCGCTTCTCTCAAGCCCTGGGGAAAACTGGCCCTCTCTGTGTCTCCACGCGTCCTGGCCCTATCGAAACGAGACGCTGTTCCACGCTTCCCGTTCTCAAACCAAAGTTCTTTTTCTTCCCAAAAAGTGTATTTCATACTCTCTCTCTCTCTCAAACATCCCCCTCCCCTCTTGGGGTGGGTGATGTGCGCGCTATGGACTTACTCTCTTTCTCTTCTCGTTGTGTGGTAGGACAATTGGGGTGTTCTGGTTCGCTTCTTTCTGACGTTATCTAGATCAAGCAATCATCGGGAGAGAGGAGGCTCTGGCCACAATCAAAAGTGACAGCCCGATCGGCGATCCTATCTCCGCCGCCCGCGCCCGCACACATAGCGCCTGGCACGCCTGCTTTTCCCTGTTGATGTTTCCCCCAGTATTTACGATTAACGGGGCCCGCCAGACACATGGAAATTGTCATTTCTCGGGCGGGCTCGATCGCCACGTCAACACGAGAACCAATTTCAGACTTTTTGGCACCAACGGCGATTAAGGTCTGGTCAGTCGAAATATGTACCAGTTCCTAGATCTCCACTTGTTTCTACGTAGGGCCTGATCTCCTTGATGCATATTGCTGCACCCTAAAGAAAAGGCAGACGGCGTCGCTGAAACCACTGTTTCACATCCGTCCCCCTTTTATTTTGTGTCAATTTGGTCGCAATTTGACATAACTCAGACTGTTACCTTTCCCCACACACAGAGAGAACAACGGGTAATACAATCAAAACAATAATAATCAAAAATTTTAAAAAAACTGTAGCTAAAAAAATGGAACAAAAAGTTTTCTTTTTCTGTTCTGTTTTCTTTTGGTCTGTCCTTCTTTTTCTCTTTCCAGTCTATTAAAACATCAGGACTACGTATGTATGTGTGTATGTGCGTATGCATTTTGTCGTTTCTGTGTTGGGAGGTGGGTAGGTGACAAAATGAATTATTATGCATGCAATTAAAAGTTTGTTAATACAGATTGGAGCTCGCAACGCCCCTTACAAATTACGTCACCATCACCTTCTCCTCGGAATCGCCAAACCTCTCCACACACAGAGAGAACAGCAAGGCAACAGAATCAACAACAAACATTTTTTTTTTTTTTTTTTCTTTTTCTTTCTCCCCACTTTCTTTTCCAGTCTATTAAAACATCAGGACTACGTATGTATGGGTGTATGTGCGTATGCATTTTGCGGTCTCTGTGTTGGGTGGTGGGCAGGTGACAAAATGAATTATTATGCATGCAATTAAAAGTTTGTTAATACAGATTGGGGCTCGCAACGCCCCTTACAAATTACGTCACCATCACCTTCTCCTCGGAATCAATTTCTACTTCTTCGCTGGTCGCGCCTTAGGGTTAGGTTTCGGTGGGATGCCTGCCCCCTCCGACCTCTGCTCCACGAGGGGGTCGTTTATCCGAATCTCTGCCAAGGGCGGCGACTCCTGCACCCGCTCGTGGTCTGGGCACAGTGTACTCAAAGGTAACCCTTCCTCGCTCATGCACTCGGCTGTCAGTGTAGTCGCGCCGTCTAACTCCCTCCTTCGTGCTCTCCACACCCATCCGGCTGCTAAGGCCAACCCAATCACAACCAGAACCCCCACCACCACCGGCCAAGCTATTATAGCATCTGTGTTTAATTTCCACCCCGAGTTCCCCTCCTCCACTAGTCTCAGCTGCGATGTCAGTTTCTCAAAACTAATCCTCTCCACCGGCTTCAATAATCCCGGCATCTTTTGCAAAGTAGCTCGAGGGAATTTCCCCACTACGGGGTCCCACAACGCAGTCCATCCACTTGCATTCACCTCGATTAACCCCAGGAAGGAGTCCCGGCTTTCAAACCTCTCCTCCGCCTGATAATAGGGGGGGAGCGCCATCGAGGCCCCAAAGGCAGCACACCCCATGGGCAGCTCCACAACGGTCAGCGGAGGGCTGACCGGTACGGCCTGGGTGACCCTGCCGTCGCAAACCCTGGATAGCTCCACTCTCTCCTGGGCGGCTACGGCCCAGATCCCATCGGTCACACTGACCGCAGAAGGCAGCACCACATTTGTCAGGACCTCCACCTGGCAATTTCTCCGGATCCCCTCCTTGTCCCTCCTAAACAGTTCCAGCACGCATAGCCTATGGCCGCTGGTAACGTAAATCGGACCCACTGACCCGCACACCCCCAGGGCATCCGTCTCACATCTACTCGCTTCCCCATTTGTCAGCAACATGAACTTTGTTCTGACCGCATTCAGGGCCACAAACTCCGTCTCTAGCCTATGCCTAGCAACGGCTCCAGGCCCCTGGTCGGCTCGGGGATACGGCAAGGGCAGGGTAATCACCCGGTATATTTCAAAAGTACTATCTCTATCCAAAAGGGGGATTGACACCAATACCAGCAACCGACCCCCCTCCAACAACGTAGCACACCCCAGCGCCTTATAGTACCGCCATAACTGCGCCGTGGGGTCGACTGGCAGTCTCAAATGATGGGGCAACTCGGTCTGTATCTGTAACAGTACCTCTCTTAGCCTCCCCGGGGCCACTATACTAGGCGCCAGGTGTCCCAGGGACAGCACATCCAGCTGCACCCGTACATGCTCTACCAGCACCCTCAACGCCCGCCCTGTCTGACGCACTCGACCTATCAATGTCAGTAACTGCAAATACTGTTGCACAAAAGTGCCTAGTTCACGGATCTCTGCTGTTACGGCGTCGGTTATATTAGCTACCTCCTCTACCTGAGAGAACAGCTCTCTTATACTGTCCCGGTTTTCGGCCAGCTCTAGTCTTGTGGTATTTAAAATCGAAATCCCCTCCCTCGCCACCTTCGCCAGAGTCTTTTGATTCTGTTCCAAGTGGTCTAATTTTCTGCGGATGGCTTTCATATCCCCCTCGGACACCGTCCCAAACAGTACGCTTAGGGCCTTCCCCACTATTGGTAGGAGCGCCCTCTTCTGCCTCGCCCGCAATAACTCTACTCCCCTCAGATACGAGGTCATACTCCTCCACTCGCCTAACATTACTCTCGTGTCTTCCCGCAAGCCGTGGAACAACCTGACATATCCCTGATTGAGAGTATATCTATCTATCATCTGCTCCTCGATCCTTACCAGCCTCACTACCTCCCCGTTTAACCGTTTCAGCAACAACTTGTATGGCTGGAGGTCTATCACCAACGTGATCAGCCATTTAGACTTTGTGATAATTACTTCACTCGTTTTCTTAAATATCGTGTTCTCACTTCGTTCCCAGGCACCAGCCACTGCGAGCATCGACAGCAGCAGCACCAGCCGCCTCTCGTCCATACCTGCAAGGAGACAGAGAGGAATTGATATTAGTTACCTGTCTCTTCCTATTTTCAGTGATCGGTCCATCTCCGGACGACACCCGGGATGACGGCTGCACCACCACCACCGGCACCGCATGCACGTGGGGGCCCTCCACGCGCCCGACAGAGCCAACGGCCGCAGCACAGCGCACCCCGGCAGCATTCCGGATTACCGCCAACCGACTTCCCTACTTACTCTAAAATCCCGGGGATTTTCGCCCCTCTCAATCGCAACTTTAATGGCAACTCTCCTGCCCCCTCAGTTACTTCCTCCTCCGATTGCTTTTTGGGAGGCTGGGAGGGGCGAATTGCATTCTCCTCCTCCCACTCACTTGACTCCTCCCCAGACCCAGAGGGAGCCCCGAGTTCATCCTCCTTCTCCTCGGGGGGGTCGACCGACCCCTCCGCCATCCCACAGGCCAGAGAGCCAAACTCACACCCAACCACCTCTCTTGATCCTTCATCTCCGGGGGGGGCTGTCGCCCTGCTCAGTCCCCCGGGGGCCGGCGAGCCAAACCCAGCCATCTCCCCCTCGGATTCACTGCCCGTCTCCATCTCTTCGGGCTCCACGAGGGTTGCCCTCCTCGCTCTCCTCTGCCTAGTCATTGGTTCAGGTTTGTCCCATCCCTCTCTCTCGGCTAATTTCAAATCATTAGCATGTACCCGTTTCACCCTTCCCGCCACCTGGTCCCAAATTACGAAAGATACTGGGCCGGTTTGTTGCACGATCCGGTAGAAGGGTACCCAGCGACGGTCCAGCTTACCGTCCCTGGTGTGCAGCTTATAATACACCGGGTCACCCACCTGCAACCCGACGTCCCTCCTATCCTTGTTTATACGGGCGTTCTTTTTCTTCTGCGCTCCCTTAATTCTCCTCCTGACCTGCGCGAACACCGCATGCTGCTTCTCTAGGATCATCTGATGGTGATCCTCCCCCATGTACCTTCGACGCGGCCTCAACAGGTTATCTACGGGTAAGACCACATCCCTGCCGAACAACAAATAATAGGGGGCGAATTTCGAGGTTTCATTCATCGTGAACCTCACGGCTGCCAGCGCCTGGGTAAGGTATAAATCCCAGTTCTGCCTATCCCCCTCGACCAGCTTGGCCAACGCATCGGCCAGGGTCCTGTGGAAACGTTCGACCTTGGCGTTCGCCTGGGGGTGATACACTGAGGTCAGCACATGGTGCACATTCAGCCCAGCCAGGGTCTCGGCTAGGATCTGGCTTACATTTTCTGGTCCATTATCGGTGACTAGTTGTTCCGGGGCTCCATACCTAGGGAATATCTCCCTCAATATAATGGTCGACACCGTTTGCGCCCGTTTGTCCGGTATGGCAAACGCCTCCGGCCAATTTGTCAGCCAGTCCACAAAACTTAGTATATAAAGGTTGCCCTGCGTGGTCTCCCCATACGGTCCCGAAACGTCCATGCTCACCTTTTGAAAAGGATAGTTCGGAACGTCGGTCTCCATCAGGGGGGCGGCGCCCCCCCTCCTGCTCTGCAGCTGACATGACATGCACCCATCCACATGCTTAACCACCTCGCCATACAATCGCGGCCAGTAGTACTTCCTACGGATCAACTCGTAGGTTTTGTCAATTCCCATGTGGCCGGCTCTCTCGTGACACTGCTCCAGGATTTCCGCCCTCAACATCCCAGGCACAAACAGCCTGAGGCCCACCCGTTCGTCCTTCTCGGACAGGTAATATAGAACTCCCCCCTGTATCACGAATCGGGGGGTGGTCCCCGCCTCCACCCTGACTCTAAGAGCAGCTATCTCCGCATCCTCTTGGCTCCTCTCTATGGTCCCCACCCAATGGGGGTCCCTAACGACCTCCGGCTCGCCCTCTGGCCCACTGTTCCAGACCGGGCGCTGCCGTAGCCCATGAGAATTTATCACGCCAATCCGGTAAGCCTTATCATCCACCCCCGGCTCTAAACTAATGGATTCGGTCTCCAGCTGCCTCGGGAGCCGGGACAACAGGTCAGCACAGGTGTTATCCCTCCCCGCTAGGTACTCGATCTTACAGTGGTACCCGCTCAGTTTCATGGCCCACTGCTGTATCTTCTTGTTGGTCCACTCGGCTTCCAACAAGTACTTCAGGGGTTTATGGTCGGTTTTGATCGTAAACACCGCGCCGCTCAAGTAGTAATCCAGCTTTTGAACGGCGTACATAATCGCGAATGCCTCCTTCTCGATCACTGGCCATCGCCGTTGGGTGTCGGACAATCGATGGGACAGGAAGTAAATCGGTACTTCCTCGGGTATACCCGGTACCGGACCATCCCTCTCCGGGCAGGGCTGCGTCAGGACTGCCCCGATGCACCTATCGCTCGCATCTGTATACAAGGTCATGGGTTTGCCCAAGTCCGGGTACGTCAGCAGGGGTACGGCTGTGAGCTGTCTCTTTAGGGCCTCGAAGGCCCCCTGGCAATCATCCGTCCACTTAAACCGGGCGTGTTTCTTTGTCAGAGCTATCAAGGGCCCTGCCAACCGGCTAAAGGCAGGTACGAAGCGCCGGTAGTAACCGATGGCTCCGATAAATCCCCGGATCTGCCTGACCGTTTTCGGCTCGGGCATGGCCCGAATAACCTCTACTTTGTCCAGGTCTGGTCGGATCCCGTCCTTATCTATGATAAACCCCAAGTATTTCGTCTTCTCCTTCAAGAACTGACACTTGGGCAGCTTGAGCTTTAACCCATGCTCTCTCAGCCTACCGAACACTTTCCGTATGTGCCCAAAATGCTCCTCGGGGTTCCCGGAGAACACCAGGATATCGTCCAGGTAGGCCATGGCAAAGCTCTCCATGCCTCCCAACACTATGGACATCAATTGGGTAAACACCCCTGGTGCATTAGCCAACCCAAAAGGCATCACCTTAAAGTTAAACAGCCCCGCGTGACAAGCAAATGCTGCCTTTTCCTGGTCGTCCTTTCCCAGTGCCACCTGCCAGTACCCAGACCGCAAGTCCAAGGTCGAAAAACAGGTCGACTCCCCCAACAGGGTCAAAATGTCGTCAATGAGGGGAAGGGGCACTGCTAGTGGTTTCGTGATCGCATTTAGCTGCCGAAAATCCACACAAAATCGGTGTCCCCCATCTTTTTTTTCCACGATCACTACTGGGAAGCTCCAGGGGGACCCCGACCTTTCGATTATCCCCGTCTCCAGCATCTCGTTCACTGCTCCCTCCACCAGTCTCCTTTTATGGATTGGGGTTCGATAGGGCCTTAGTTTAATGGGTGGGTGGTCTCCTGTGTCTATCCCCATCTCTATCGTTCGGGTCTGTCCCAACTCCCTATCTGTTACGGCGATTATATCTCTGTTGTCTTCCAACAACCGTCTCGTTCTAGCTCGGTATTTTTCGGGGACCTTAATGTCCTCGTCTTGCAGTCGGTCTGGTCCAGCCCGCTCCTCCCCCCTTGCTTCCCTCACAATTACTTTGTTTACCTGACGTATTGGCCTGGCGTACGCCAGTTCCTCCCCCTTTTTTATCTTCACCGTCTTGCTGGCCGAGTTGGCCAACAACATCGGAATTGTTGCGAACCCTCGGACGACTGTCTCGCTTAGGGTGACCTCCTCGTCGTCGTCAGCAAATCTCCCCGCGGGCACTACCTGAAACAGCTCCCCGCTCAAATTCCTGTCCGTCCCCATCCTGCCCTCGCAGGATATGGCCGTCCGGGGAGGCAGCTTGACGTCCCTCTCCGCCACCACCGTCAGGGTGCCACGCTCTGCACCTCCCAGGGGAACCTCTACTCCGCCAACGGTCAGTGTCGCTGGGTCAAATCGTATCTTGGCTCCCCTTGCTCGGAGCCAGTCCTCCCCTAATATCACATCGCTGCACAGGTCGTGAACCACATAGAACGGGTAGTCTGCTGCCGTCTTGGCCACCCGCAGGGGCAGCCAGTCCATGCCGGCCAACCGCAATTCTCGGCCGTCCGCCTGATTCACAACTATATCAGGCGAACACAGCTTTCTCCTCCCCGTCAACCCGTGGTATACTCTCGCGCTTATCAGAGAGACCGCTGCCCCCGTGTCGACCAGGGCTCTCACCCGCGTGGCCGCGATCCATGCCTCGCACGTGAGTTCTCTCTCCTCCGTAAGTAGGGAGAACACTTGGGCCCCCCTCGCCCCTCGCCCCGGAACCCATCTATCGGGCCCCGCCGCGACGGACATGGGGGCCGGTAGCAATGGGCCTCCCTCGGACCCGTCGGTTCTCTGACCGCCTTTATCTCTCCAGGTGGGAGCCCCGTGCGGACTCGCCTGCTTTGGGGTCTGTCCGGCCCTCGGGCCGCGTCGCCCTTCACACGGGTGGCCGTTTCCTCCGTTGCCGGTCCTCCTGGGCGGCCAGCGCCACCCCAGGTTTGGGGTTTGAGGCCGACCTCCCCCACCCGGAGGGTTTCTTCTCTTAGTATTACGTCTCCCCCAATGAGGGCAGTTCCTTTTTAGATGGCCTTCGTCCCCACACCGCCAGCACCTCCGTGACCGGCGGTAGGTAGCGGTATGGCGCCCCTCACCATAGCCTCTACTTGTGATGGGCCTCACCGTTATAGGGGCCACCCTGCCTTGCACCCTCGGCCCGGTGGCTCGTTCGTGTCTCCCCGGACCCCCTGTTCCAGAGCCGGGCGGTGCACTCGCACCCTGCTGCCGCGCTCCCGACTCTCGTCCTCCCCCCACTGCACACCACCGACTCTCATGTCCGAACTGCCCACATCTAGTGCAGCTCGGTCTAACCGAGCCGCGTGGGCGCCCATAATTTGTAGGAACACTCTGCCGCTCTATGCCCCTCACCACCACAGGTCCAGCAGACTGACACCCGTCTGGGCGGTGCGGGCCTATAGTGCCCGCATTGAAGGTCCTGTGCCTTCCTTCTAGGATCGGAGTCTGCCTCCCAATCCTCTCCGCCCCCTCTCTCCATTCGGGGCCCCGGACTCGCCCCGCTCCCCACCGTCCTCCTTCTCCCAGGCCTTTCTTCGTCATCGCCCCTCTCTATGCGTTCCCCCAGCCTTATACTATCTCTTGCTAATCCCTGGGCCTCCGCTAGTGTGAGCGGTTGGCCCCTTAGTACTTCTCTCCTGGTCTCTCTGTCACTTAACCCGTCCACCAGGGCATCTACGAGGATGGCCTGGATGGGACCCGTATTTCGGATCGCCCCATCTGGGAAGGCTTGAACTGCCAATCCCTGGATCCGTTCGACTAACTCGTCGAGTCCCTCGCCGTTTTTTAGCCTCAACCGGGTCAACTTGCGTACGGCCTCGATCGCGGTTCGCTCGCTGGCGTATTGCCTCACCAGCTGCTCGCGGAGCTCCGCCCAAGCCATCCCCGGGTTCTCCTCATACAACCCCTCTATAAATTTTGACACTGGGCCCATCGCTCCATCTAGGGCGAGCAGTACCATCTCAAAATCTTCTAGTCCATAAATCATCCTCTTCTTCTGAATTACTGCCAACCACTCCATTAAACCGACGGGATCCCCTTTGTAGGGAGGTATTCGTATCCCTCCTATCGGCCTTTCTATCTTTCTAGTCTCTTCTCTCCCCATACCTGTTACACTATTTACTAGGTCTTCTTCTGAACCCATTCCCTTTTCGTTCTAGTTTACCACCCCTACAACAGAACTACTCAACTGCGTGCAAAGTTAAGGCAACGATCGATACACTGACAGAGTACAAAACTGAACAAGGCGAACAAGGGAAATCAAGAGTCACTTACCCCACTTCTCTGCTGCCCCTGTGGTCTCCCGCTTCTGGGCTGGTTTATTATTTTTCGAGTCCGTCTGGGCCTTTCAATCAATTGACTAAAAGTTCGCGGTCCCAGACCGATCTCAAAGTCTAAAAAACGTTTTTTCTTTCAGTCTATCTCTTTTTCTATCTTTCTCTTTTTTTTTCAAACACGGGTGTACATGCCCGTTAAACTGTTTCTCTCTTTTCTTTTCCTTTTTTTTTTTCTATTCTCTTTTTCAAACACGGGTGTACATGCCCGTTAAACTGTTTCTCTCTTTTCTTTTTCTTTTTCTATCTTTCTTTTTTTTTTTTCAAACACGGGTGTCGATGTCCGTCAAACTTTTCCCTCTGCCGGTAAAAAAAAATCGTCCGTTGTGCCCGTGGGTTTTTTAAAATTGGTCTGTCTATTTTTTTTTTCCAAGGTGTTTTGCCGGAAAAAAAAATTGTTTTCTTTGTGGCCGTGGTTGGCTTTGTTCTTTTCTTCTCCCGAGGTTGCCAGGCACTCCTCACCGTACCATGATCCTAGGTCGCAGCACCATTTATAACGTGGACCCCACACTCTTACTCTTCTACCCGTGACGGCATCAAATGTAATGAGAACCGTCTCGGTGCAGGAATCCTTCCTGACTGTGAACACCTTTTCTTTGGCTCGTGATTTCGTCTGTAGTGGCTGTAAAAAGAAAGATGGCTCGAATCTCCCCCGGGTCAGATGAATGACGACTTCGTGATTCTGTGAAGGCAAGATTACTCGGCGCACAATTTAACAGTAGGAATAACTCAACAACATCGGTCTTTTTGGATCCATTAATTATTAATAACAAATAAAAGAAAGGATTGATTTACAGTGAATTGAGTCTCTTATTTTGGCAAACTGTCCCGGTTTACTAAACTAGTCGTCGTCTTAGTGTACGAAGATGTTCGCAAACAGTCAACGAACTCTTACTCTGTGCGGGAGGGGCGATGGCAAAAAGGTCTGTTCTCTCCGGCGTTTTTCGTCCGACTCGCTTCTCTCAAGCCCTGGGGAAAACTGGCCCTCTCTGTGTCTCCACGCGTCCTGGCCCTATCGAAACGAGACGCTGTTCCACGCTTCCCGTTCTCAAACCAAAGTTCTTTTTCTTCCCAAAAAGTGTATTTCATACTCTCTCTCTCTCTCAAACATCCCCCTCCCCTCTTGGGGTGGGTGATGTGCGCGCTATGGACTTACTCTCTTTCTCTTCTCGTTGTGTGGTAGGACAATTGGGGTGTTCTGGTTCGCTTCTTTCTGACGTTATCTAGATCAAGCAATCATCGGGAGAGAGGAGGCTCTGGCCACAATCAAAAGTGACAGCCCGATCGGCGATCCTATCTCCGCCGCCCGCGCCCGCACACATAGCGCCTGGCACGCCTGCTTTTCCCTGTTGATGTTTCCCCCAGTATTTACGATTAACGGGGCCCGCCAGACACATGGAAATTGTCATTTCTCGGGCGGGCTCGATCGCCACGTCAACACGAGAACCAATTTCAGACTTTTTGGCGCCAACGGCGATTAAGGTCTGGTCAGTCGAAATATGTACCAGTTCCTAGATCTCCACTTGTTTCTACGTAGGGCCTGATCTCCTTGATGCATATTGCTGCACCCTAAAGAAAAGGCAGACGGCGTCGCTGAAACCACTGTTTCACATAATGAGGTGAAAAGAGTAAGTGATGAAAGACTTACTTGGCTTGTTTGCTGGGTCTATTCTGCTAAGATGGCAACTTCACTGGTGGCTGCTTTTTCATGGGGGTCTATCTATGGCCGTTTTGGCATTACTTACAATTTAACTGGAACAACGCATTTTTACCCAAAACATATAATTTTTTATTTATCTATCTCAAATATATACATGTAACAAGATAAGATATGTAGCATAAATTACTGACGAAGAATGAAAAAAAAAAACTTGAAAGAATTATTTAAACGTAAATTGTTTATTTCGTGTTAGGATTTTGTTGATGACCTAAGCAGCAAACAATGGAAAACAAATTCGATTTTCAGGTCAAATATAAACAATTGATATTCACAAAAATATCGAATCGAAATTAAATTAAATTTGAACAAAGAATATGTTTGACATAATAGAATTACACTACACTAGGTACCGGGATGAGCATGTAACAGTCTCACATGTAATTTTTGAATGAATTATCCACAAGAAATTATTTTGTGTCTCTCAAATGGAAAATAAACAAGAAAAAAACACTTTATCTTTTTACAACCAGAAACAAAGTTGTATGCGTTTTCTTTTTTTTTTGAGTCTTCTATGAACTATCAACAAAGTAGTTTAATCATCTTAAAGTCTAACCCTTCGTCACCGTGGTAGGGGCAGTGGCAACGTAATAATATTAGAGCTATCCGGCTAACAAGGCTCTGGTGAAAATCCAGGAGGAGTTGCCATCAGGATCCGTCGTCCTCTGGTCGTCTCTGCATCTGGCAGGCAAAGATGTGTCAGGTGCAAAACGTTTCTTTTGTGCCATTTTTTTGTGTGTTCTGGGCCACACCTTCCTTGACTTTGCAAGCAACCATTGGACCTTCTGTTCTCTGGTCAGGAGTAAACACCTGCAATCCTGCAGATTGATGGATACATGCGAATAACGAGGAAGACTTTCTTGCAATCCAGACAATCAGACAATCCTGAGGCACCATTTTTGTGAGCTCTCAGTGGCAGCAGATCAACAAAAGCAAACTAACCTATAAACTAAGCCGACAACCTTTCAGATTTTAAAACCCTTATTATTTAACGCATTGCATTACATTCGGGCAAAAAGCTCGCCACGGGGAGTTTGAATTACCTATTAGACACTATCCTCGAGTGTCTTCGGTCTCTCTGTACAAGGGTTTGTCAGGACAACCTGACATGGGGATACTTACCCCTACAAATAAACCCTGACCAAATATTCAAAATTACATAGTATCCGCAGCACAAATAAAATTCCCTCATACGAGGAATAGTGCATCTTTTCCTAGTGAGGTTACCTCAAGTAACACCACGTAGCTGGATACTCCACCAGACTAGATGAATTCTTGTCCTGGAATCCGGTAAGACCAACAAACCACACGAAAGATATACTACTACATACTTGACTGGTCAGTTGGGGAGAGAAGAAATTATTCTTAACTTTTTTACTAACTCAATGCTTGAGAAATAAAGGAGAATTTTAATAGAATACTTGGGTGTCTATGTATCTCATATAGAGATCAAGTGTTAGCCCCAGGAAGGAGCCCCTTGATTTCTGAGAACTTTGACTGAAGTAAAATTAAACATTAAGGGCAAAATAAATAAATAGATAGATAGAGACAGTGTCTAATATTTGTTATTTTTAAGAGCTATATGCTAACACGTGCGTTCATTTCATCCTCAAACAAAATTTTTCCCAGCTTTTAATTGTTATCTAGAACTCCTGTTCCAGGAATAACAGTAACAACAACACGGCCAGAAAAAAACGATCTCTGATTGGATGTTTATTTGGTTGAAATACTTAATACTGATTGGTCAATTCGATCAAAATACTCAATCTCGATTGGCTGCCTATATCGGACTTCAATCAATCTGAAAGAGTTTGCACTTGTTCGTGTTAACTACATAAGTGAGAGCCAAAGTTCTGTCACCAGTAGGAGGATCAACTTGCAACACGAACCTTTATCAGCCACAACATTACTGTACAGACTTCTGTAAATTTGTCGTTTCTTACTCAAAATGGCGGACAACTCTGACGTCAATGTAGCATCATCCGTTTTCCGACCTCACAAATGAGTAAGTAAACCCAAATAAATTGTTTGGGACTAATTTCCCAACTGTATTTCCTTTAAAATAATTTAAGATAAATTTGAAATTAGTCCCAAAACAATTTATTTAGGTTTACTTACTCATTTGTAACTTTCTGCCACACAACTTCCAAACAACCAGCTTTTAAAATTTTGTTGATTTGATTTTTTCAACTCCATCGATTTTATGATTACTTTTGGATTTACAACCATTGAACCGGCTGCCATTTTTTTACAGAAACTCCCTTCACGATGAACTTTTTTCTCATATGCTCTCAATTCATTTACTCTGCATTGAACACTCTCAACATATTTCCACTTTTAACATTTTTTTCTCCAATTTTTACCTTTTATTCTTTTCAAACTTTGACTCTAGTAATTTTCTTACCAGCTTATCCATCTTTATTCCTCCGATGATAAAAATTCAATTCTTTGAAAAGCCATGGTTTTAGGAAAAATAAATCCCTTGATTTGAACAACTGAAGATGTAATAGATTTTGTATTTTTTTACAACTTTTATTCTTATCCTTTAACTTGCCTATATAATTGCTCTATCCCGTATATTGAGCATTAAATCTTTTTCATGATTGGTTCTATTTTAAAGATATAAATCATATCTTTATTTTATTGTTCCTTATATATATATATATATATATATATATATATATATATATATATATATATATATATATAATCCGAGTATGGTATAGATCCACAGGGTATAAATCCATAAATTTTTATTTTTCTTTCTCTTTTCTTCTCAATTGTATTTTTGCCTTTGTTTTTATTGTTGTTTTTATTTTTATCATTATTTTTTATCATTATTTTTTATCATTATTTTTGTCTGTGTTTTTTGTCTTTGTTTTGTTTTGTTTTATTTCTTTTCTATTCATATTCAATTTTTATTTTAACTTCCTGTCATAAAACTTTGTGTGATTGTCAACTTATTCTAACAGGCATAATTTTATTTTAAGACCTGAAGATCGGGAGCCACACAAACCGCTCTCGTGAGACAAAATCAATTTTGTAGTCAAAATGAAATAAATTATCATTTATATATATATATATATATATATTGAGCTCTCTGGTAGAGGAAATAACAGTTTCCACCTAGTGTAAAGCAATAAACCTTCTGTAAAGAATAGATTTCTCTCGGTTACTGGTAGTGTTATGAAAATAATATATGTAAACAAAGAAAGTACATATATATAGCGCTATAATTTATTCTAGTTTAGTAGCTGATTTATTAATGTAACAGATACAATGTTTGATTGCTAGTCGCATTTGGATGTGATCGGTCTTTCGGGTTTTGAATCTCAGCGTGGATACACTTGCTACGTCTAGCCAGAATTAGAGAAGCAAAAGCCAAATCAAATTTCATATGTGAATGACTAATATATATATATATATATATATATATATATATATATATATATATATATATATGAAGAAGAATGGAAAGGAATTAGAGACGCAAAAGCCAAATCAAATTTCAATTCAATTGCTCAGAGCAAGGTATATTCCGCAAAAAGGCAATTTATTCAAGTTAAATTTTCCTTAAGCCAGGCTTTTCAAAGATCAAAATCTTAATCAGAGGAAGTCGCTGGGATAGATAAGTTGGCAAAGGCCAAGATTTAAAATTTGAAAAAATAAAATAAAAGTTATAGGGAAAGAAACACAGGGCAAAACTCTGCCCGAATGCAAGCAAATGTCCAATTGCTAAAAAGTCTGGTGTCGAAAAGTCCAGCGGAGAGAATGAAATGTAGATAGGTAGGTCGTTAAAAGGCACGAGAGGTTGTGAGCGAGGATTCAAAGTTAAATTCCAAGAAGCCACAACTTCAGGTGCGGCGAAAATAGAATGAATCCAAAGGGTAAATGTATATATATATATATATATATATATATATATATATATATATATATATATATATATATATGTTAAATTATTTATAACCTACAGATGCTAATGCTTCAAGCTTATTGCTCTCATCAGTGCAGAAAAGTAACAATTTCAGATGGTCGGGAAGCACGAACCGGGTTCACAGAGTCAGCTTAGAATCTGCAAGCGGTCACACTATCCTCGTGGCCACCGGAAACTGTCACGTGATTAAGGGAAATTAAGATCTATATGTACCTAGAAGCGAGCACAGACAGAAGACTAATCGAGAGGGTTCGACGAATGTATTCGGAACTTTGCATTAGAGCTTTTTGGCAGTCTATTTTTAACATCCTCAAGAGTGCTCAACTTTAATTTCTTAAAGGGGCTTATTATAATATTTATAAATAAATATCAAATTATTTATAACCTACAGACGCTAGCTTTTCAAGCTCATTGCTCTCATCAGTGCAGGAAAGTTACAATTTCAGACGGTCGGGTAGCGTGAAGCTGGTTCACAGAGACAGCCAAGAATCTGCAAGCAGTCACCCTATCTTCGCCGCCACCGGAAACTGTCACGTGATTAAGGGAAATTAAGATCTATATGTACCTAGAAGCGATTGGAGATTACATCTGCTGAAGTGTTGTGAAAAAAATAAACAGAATAAGAATAGTAGTCCGGATAATCGAAATAATACAAGTATTAAATAGTATTAAATAGTATTAAATAGTATTCATTATTATCAGCTTAAAATAAACAAGTCATTATTTGATCTGTTAACCTTGAATGATTTTAACAAATTAACTGCTTGTTTTTTATTGTTTCTTCTTCTTCTTCTTCTTCTTCTTCTTCTTCATCACCAGCATCATCATCATCATTTTTTTTAGCTTAGTGTTTATCTAACATGACGATACTGTTGAGCTTAATTTTAGTTTAAATGACAATACTGTTGAGTTTGGTGTTTATTTACAGTAACAATGCTCTTGAGCTTATTTTAAAAAAAATCTAAAATGACCATGCTATTAAACTTAGTAGGCCATTTTTTACTTTGATCTGACAGAGTAAGGGAGATAACTTATCTGATTTTTTTATTTTTTAATTTTCAACAATTGATTTGTTAAAATTTTCAACAAAGCTTTTTTTACAATCGATTTTTATTTACAAATACAACAAAGATTTTTTTTAATGTGTTTTGAAATGGAAATGAAGAAAACATTTCTTTTTGGTTAGTTAAAGTAAAAAAAAAGAGCCTTTTTTTCTCTGGTTTTTTTTTCATTGGAATATTTGTTTTCCTTTAATCAATAAAAAGTTTTCGGTAAATTTATAGAAGTGCACCTTTCGTATTTCGACCCCTAAAAAAAAAAATTCTACTTTTTGGGGCAAATTACATGTAAACAGCCTCAACAAATATCCGCTATGAAAAAAAATCATGAAAATTTTTTTTATTTTAGAGGTTAGGTGGCGGGGGGGTCACTTTCCTATATAAGTTATACGTAAAGTGAGCACCCATTTCTTGGCCACCGAATATCACCTCTCGTATTTCGACCCCTAAAAAAAAGGTTCCTACTTTTTTTGGCAAATTACATGTAAGCAGCCATAACAAATATCCGCTATGAAAAAAAAAAAATGAAATTTTTTATTATTTTAGATGTTAGGAGGGGTGGGGGATCACTTTCCTATATAAGTTATACGTAAAGTGAGCACGCATTTCTTGGCCACCGAATCTCACCACTCGTATTTCGACTCCTAAAAAAAAAGTTTCTACTTTTGGGGGCAAATTACATGTAAACAGCCTCAACAAATATCCGCGGATATTTGTTGAGGCTGTTTACATGTAATTTGCCCTAAAAAGTAGAAACTTTTTTTTTAGGGGTCGAAATACGAAAGGTGCACTTCTATAAATTTACCAAGTTTTCTTCATTTTCATTTCAAAACAATGTCGGATGTACCAATATGGCGGCATGCTACATTCAGGGGTACCAATTATGTCCCCACGAAGGATTAAATAAGAATATGTTGATACCTGTCTAGAAATCTATATGTTTATGCACGTTAACATAATTCTTGACAATGTATCGACCAATTATACTCAACGCAAACTCCACTGATGATGATGATGATGATGATGATGATGATGATGATGATGATGATGATGATGATCCCCTAAACAACGACACGCACACACAACTCATGTACACGCATACATTGAACACAACATGTCACAACGTATCTGCTTCCGTACAAAACAAAGTCAACTTCCGTTGATAATAATAACAACGCCGATACTAAGATATACTATAGATCGGGTATACGAACCGAAATTTATTTTAGAAGAGTTCCAATGATGTAAGAAGGGGCAGACAACTCTCTCTTTTTTTTAAGTACATAATTTCTACCGGCTGTATTCCACAACTTTGGGTTTTTGGTGTCTATGAAAAGGACACTAAATCGGGTTTTAAGTATAATTTTGTCGATCCTTCGACAGGTGCGTTAAAAAAAGTTGCGTTTAAAAAAACAAAATCAAGAGAAGAAAAAAAAAACAGAAAAATTTATTTTTTAAACTAAAAAAAAAAAAATGTTTTAAACCAAAACCGATGGCTGTTCGCTTTGAAATGAAAAAAATACTGTTGATTTTCCCAAATTCTATTTTCTTCAATAAATGTTCTATCAATATACTATTGATTTTCACAAATTGTTATTTCTTCGAAAAATCTTCTATTAATTGAATTTGCATGACTTCTTATTTAAAAAATGGATATTTTCCATTTTCGGAGAAATTGCGTACTAAAAAAAGAGAGTTATCTGCCCCTTACACCATTGGAACTCTCCTAAATAAATTTCAGCTCGTGTACCCGATCTATACAAGTGCTAAATTGTCTTCTTAAAAATTAATTATAATTAATGTACATGAAGAAAGAAAAGGTTGACCACGGATTTGAGTCCATTTTTCAATTGTGTAGATTTTAGCGTCCCAAATTCACCTTTCAATTTGGTACCGTGCTACTATCAGAAGTTTATTTTTTTATTATTATTATTTGGGAGCACTGGTAGCGTTTTACTAACAGAGCTTGCAAATTAAAAAAAAAAAAATCGCTGCCTGTGGACTAGGTTCGAAAAAAAAATCTTTAATTTGAGGAGAGTCAAATAAGCGAGAGAGAACTCTAGGTTCAAGTTTCAACCACGATGTATCTTAAAATGGATTTTACTATTGTAATTAGGCTATTCTAAAATAAAGTTTTTAAAAATGCATACGTAAAAGGATAATGTAGGAATAAAACAATCAACGCATTAGGCACCAATGAAAAATAAAATGATTTTGAAAAATAAAATGATTTATTAAAATAAATTATCACAGAAGAAGGAAAAAAATCGAAAAAATACGTAAATGGAAGGGGAAAAACATGAAACACGGGAAATAAAGTTTTTGAAATAAATGAGTTTTACACTGGGTAAAAGTAAGCAATTTGTTTGAAAACAGTTCCTTTTACGTATACATTTAAAAAAACTTTATTTTAGAATAATTACAATAGTAAAGTCCATTTTAAGATTCATCGTGGTTGAAACTAGAGTTCTCTTCCCCTTATTTGACTCTCCTCAAATTAAAGATAACTTCTTTTTTTACCTTTTTTACCTGCTTGTGGAAAGCACCAAAAATCTTCCTGGTTTTTGTAAATAAAAAGCAACTGTTGAACATATCTTTGTTGAAATAAACTGTTAACAAAAAAAAACAAAAAAAACTAAAGATACCTTGAGATTAAAAATAAATAAACATAGAAGAAATAACAATTTTTTTATTAAAATCCACTGTTGAAAAAAAAAATCTAAAAATAAGTTGCGATAAGTTATCTCCCTTACTTTGCAATCCTAAAGTAAAAAAGGGCAGTTGAGTGTTTATCGAAAATAAACTTGTTGACTTTAGTCGTTATTAAAAATGACAATAATGATTAGCTTCGAGTCTATCTAAAATGGCAATGCTATCGATCTAAGTATATATTTAAAATTACTATGCTATCAAGCTTATAATTCATCCCAAATCATTATGCTGTTGAGCTTAGTGTTTATTTAAATTTGTTTAGCTGTCTGTTTAAAATGATAATGCTGTTGAGCTTAGTGTTTATTAAAATTTTTTTTAGCTGTCTGTTTAAAATGATAATGCTGTTGAGCTTAGTGTTTATTTAAATTTTTTTAGCTGTCTGTTTAAAATGATAATGCTGTTGAGCTTAGTGTTTATTTAAATTTTTTTAGCTGTCTCTTTAAAATGATAATGCGGTTGAGCTTAGTGTTTATTTAATTTTTTTTAGCTGTCTGTTTAAAATGATAATGCTGTTGAGCTTAGTGTTTATTTAAAATTTTTTAGCTGTCTGTTTAAAATGATAATGCTGTTGAGCTTAGTGTTTATTTAAATTTTTTTAGCTGTCTGTTTAAAATGATAATGCTGTTGAGCTTAGTGTTTATTTAAATTTTTTTAGCTGTCTGTTTAAAATGATAATGCGGTTGAGCTTAGTGTTTATTTAATTTTTTTTAGCTGTCTGTTTAAAATGATAATGCTGTTGAGCTTAGTGTTTATTTAATTTTTTTTAGCTGTCTGTTTAAAATGATAATGCTATTGAGCTTAGTGTTTATCTTGCAGCAGTTACATAATTGTCATGTATTTTATTTTGCACTAGCATGTTATCACTCATGGAGTTATTGATACATTGTTCGGTAAGAACACACTTGCATGTTCTCACTCGTGGAGTGATTGATACATTGTTTGGTAAGAACACACTTGTGTGTAGGAGGCAACTTTCACCCAAAACTTTTTCCCACTCTCTAAAAACAGTCAGAGTTTAAGCATCAAGTTGACAAGACGCCATATCCCTGCCTCGCCTCGAGCCGTGACTTGGGCGAGAGGCATGAAAGACCCAGACTCAATCCCACATTAATGTCTTTTGACTCAACATATTTTTGTATTCTTGTCTACATAGTAACTCCTTCCAGACCATGTCTGTTGTGTTGATGAAACTACTCTATGAAAAGAATTGATTTGAATTGTAGAAGAAGTCCTTTTAACCAAACTATGGTAATCTGTTTTTCTTCATACCCCGCGTAGACAGAAGGAGGGATATCTATGCACCAACACTTTTCTTCATACAACAAGTCACTCACCTCTTTCTACAAAATGATGACTCCCACTTCGAACTTAGCGTCTTTTTTTTTGAACAGTGGCGTCGCATATTTTCTTACAGCTTTATCATGGAATTACTTAACAGCAGAGACGTGGAGAGCACTGACGTTAAAGTCTTACCACATCTGGCCGTCGCTATGTACCTATCAAAAAATAAATAAAAATAAAATAATCTGCAGCTGACCATTCTTTTATTCTGGGATTAATAAAAAAAAATGTCTGATGTAAGTAAATGCATTTTTTTTGTTTATTTTGACTTGATTGTCGCTGAGTTCTCTTTTTTATCGGGGAGGGGGGGGGTCATATTATTTGGGCATGGTTTTTGTATTTTTTATGGAAATCGCTTGAGAAAAGACATGAAACCACTTAATGTAAGGCGCTAAAAAGAAATAATACTTTAAGGTCAAAATTTAGCCAAAGATAAGTGTTAGCTGGATACATTCTGACCCCAAAACAGCAATTCTTCCCCCTTTGTCAGAAACATCGCTCATGGAAAGTGAGGACTAAAAGACAAAATAAGGGAAGCAAGAGTTACGAGGCTGCCGAAACTAAACCCAAGGTCCACTTTCTACTCTCTTAAACTTATAAAATAAAATATTTATTATTTTTTTAAAAACAATTATTGAATACTAATAAAATAAAAAATTAAAATAATTTTCGGTTCATAATTAATATTTGAACCACTTATTTCCAAATTAGTGATGTCCTCGCAATTTTTATTCATTTCACCATGCACTTGGTCTTCGGCATTAAATACGCGCCATATTTGTCAATGCACACGTCGATTAATTTTCAGTCAGTTTTGAAAATCCCGCCAAAATATATTTTGGCGGTTCTTATTTCTCCTTGGTTAGTATACTATTTTCAAACAAAAATATTTATTCTTTATTCTTTAACTCTATCCTATATTATGGTAATTAAATTATTTTGTGGCTCAATATTTCCTTCTTTTCTGTTCGTCACTGGTTACATTAGTAGCGTTAAACGTTGCTTTTTTTCATTGAAAATATTCTTGCCATTGCCAAGTGATGGTTTTATTTTAGCCTGATGAAAGTTAAAAACACAATATTTTACCAATTCCTTATTCCCCCCCCCCCTCCCCTGTAAGGAGAATCGGCTTCTTTTGAAATTGCACTTCCAGTTTCTTCTCTTAATAAATTTCTTATCTTTTTCAAACACGTTTTTGGTGGCTGCTTTTTGGAATTACATTTGTCTCTAGCAAATATGAGCAGTTATTCGATCCCAGCTGTGTGATTTGCACAAATAGAGACGCATTTTGCCGCCCATGGTATTGCTAAGCAGCTTAATATATTCATGTGCATTTCTGGTTTCCTTAACTGAAATTGTAAAGGATGTTATTACTGATCCACAGCCGGGCACTTCCTATGAAATCATCAAGAGCAGGATTCTTCGACATACTTTGAAAACACCGGAAGGCTGCTTTTGAACACTAGTGAATGATGAGCTGCTTTTGAACACTAGTGAATGATGAGCTGCTTTTGAACACTAGTGAATGATGAGCTGCTTTTGAACACTAGTGAATGATGAGCTGCTTTTGAACACTAGTGAATGATGAGCTGCTTTTGAACACTAGTGAATGATGAGCTGCTTTTGAACACTAGTGAATGATCAGCTGCTTTTGAACACTAGTGAATGATGAACTGCTTTTGAACACTAGTGAATGATGAGCTGCTTTTGAACACTAGTGAATGATGAGCTGCTTTTGAACACTAGTGAATGATGAGCTGCTTTTGAACACTAGTGAATGATGAGCTGCTTTTGAACACTAGTGAATGATGAGCTGCTTTTGAACACTAGTGAATGATGAGCTGCTTTTGAACACTAGTGAATGATGAGCTGCTTTTGAACACTAGTGAATGATGAGCTGCTTTTGAACACTAGTGAATGATGAGCTGCTTTTGAACACTAGTGAATGATGAGCTGCTTTTGAACACTAGTGAATGATGAGCTGCTTTTGAACACTAGTGAATGATGAGCTGCTTTTGAACACTAGTGAATGATGAGCTGGTTTTGAACACTAGTGAATGATGAGCTGCTTTTGAACACTAGTGAATGATGAGCTGGTTTTGAACACTAGTGAATGATGAGCTGCTTTTGAACACTAGTGAATGATGAGCTGCTTTTGAACACTAGTGAATGATGAGCTGCTTTTGAACACTAGTGAATGATGAGCTGCTTTTGAACACTAGTGAATGATGAGCTGCTTTTGAACACTAGTGAATGATGAGCTGCTTTTGAACACTAGTGAATGATGAGCTGCTTTTGAACACTAGTGAATGATGAGCTGCTTTTGAACACTAGTGAATGATGAGCTGCTTTTGAACACTAGTGAATGATGAGCTGCTTTTGAACACTAGTGAATGATGAACTGCTTTTGAACACTAGTGAATGATGAGCTGCTTTTGAACACTAGTGAATGATGAGCTGCTTTTGAACAGTAGTGAATGATGAGCTGCTTTTGAACACTAGTGAATGATGAGCTGCTTTTGAACATTAGTGAATGATGAGCTGCTTTTGAACACTAGTGAATGATGAGCTGCTTTTGAACACTAGTGAATGATGAGCTGCTTTTGAACACTAGTGAATGATGAGCTGCTTTTGAACACTAGTGAATGATGAGCTGGTTTTGAACACTAGTGAATGATGAGCTGCTTTTGAACACTAGTGAATGATGAGCTGCTTTTGAACACTAGTGAATGATGAGCTGCTTTTGAACACTAGTGAATGATGAGCTGCTTTTGAACACTAGTGAATGATGAGCTGCTTTTGAACACTAGTGAATGATGAGCTGCTTTTGAACACTAGTGAATGATGAGCTGCTTTTGAACACTAGTGAATGATGAGCTGCTTTTGAACACTAGTGAATGATGAGCTGCTTTTGAACACTAGTGAATGATGAGCTGCTTTTGAACACTAGTGAATGATGAACTGCTTTTGAACACTAGTGAATGATGAGCTGCTTTTGAACACTAGTGAATGATGAGCTGCTTTTGAACAGTAGTGAATGATGAGCTGCTTTTGAACACTAGTGAATGATGAGCTGCTTTTGAACATTAGTGAATGATGAGCTGCTTTTGAACACTAGTGAATGATGAGCTGCTTTTGAACACTAGTGAATGATGAGCTGCTTTTGAACACTAGTGAATGATGAGCTGCTTTTGAACACTAGTGAATGATGAGCTGCTTTTGAACACTAGTGAATGATGAGCTGCTTTTGAACACTAGTGAATGATGAGCTGCTTTTGAACACTAGTGAATGATGAGCTGCTTTTGAACACTAGTGAATGATGAGCTGCTTTTGAACACTAGTGAATGATGAGCTGCTTTTGAACACTAGTGAATGATGAGCTGCTTCGGGATCGGATGTCTAGCCAGCTTCTTTGTAGCATATATTGGATTCACAAGGAAAACTCTCCAGTGGCGAATACTAGTGCTGTAGCAGAGATTTCTTTAGTTGCAGCTATTTTAGCCCCTGACCCTACATATACAGCTATGCAAAAGGCTATTGAACGACTTACCAGGGAGATGGAAGCTTTGAAGTCGTCCAGAGCACAATCCCCTTTGCGATGACATTGTCGTTCTCCTTCACCAGCTCATTATAATACTGGTCTTTACAAATTCTGTTTTTAGCACAAGCATATCGGGGAATGGGTCCACTGTTGCATCAAACCTCGTGCTTTCATTTCACAGAGTCAAGGAAACGGGAATTGGGAGAAGTGAGCATGTCACTTCCTCCTCAGAATTTACCTACCAATTGTGCGTTCTATGTGAAGGATTTTATTTTCTCAATATCACTTACTGGTTGATACGGGTTTCACATGTAGAACTTGGCCCCTTAAGTTCTTTAAAGAGAAACCACCGGGCTCGACGGTTTTATTCCAGGCTATAAATCACTGTAAATCACTCCCCTATACCCATGTTTCGTTAAGTTGCTCGATCGTTAGACTTTCAACTACGTAGAGACTTCACATGGATATTTATTGTCACAGATATACCCTACCCTATCCTAGGTGCTGATTTTCTCCGCCATTTTAACTTGCTGGTAGATATGCATGGATGCAAACTAGTAGATACACATACTAAGCTATTAATACCTGGTATGAAAGCTTCTAGACGAGTTACTATTCCTGTATTTTTTATAGCCTCTACTAAAGACCACCACCACCATCACCACCATCACCACCACCCCAATCATCATCATCATCATCATCATCATCACCACCACCACCATCACCACCATCATTATTATTATCAGGGTTTTTGAGAAACCCCTCCCTGGTTTCCTTCCAACTTGTTTTGTCCCGAGCTAGGTGTGGCCATGTCGGACCCATTTGGCTGTCGAAGTCATTTCTCAAACTTATTTTTGGTCTTCCTCTTGGTCTTTTCCATTGCCTCGGGGTCCATTATGTCTCTCTAATTGTCCACCTGTTGTCTCTATATCTCGAAAGATGACCTGCCTATCTGTGTTTAGCCATTCGTATGGTGATGATGATGTCGTTTACGCCAGTTTGCTGTCTGATCCAAGTGTTTCTTTATTTTTTTTCCGTAGACCAATGCCGAGCGTAATGTGTTCCATTTTGCATTGTGCCACTCTTAGCCTTTCTTTTGCTTCATTATTAAGTGCACAGGCATGATGTATTCATTAAACATTTTCTGTTTTTAATGTTCATAGTGGACTTTCTATTTTTCATGATGTTGTCTACTTTGGAAAATGCTGTCCATCCAAGCGGAATTCGCCGTTTGATTTTAGGCATGATATCAGCATTGCTTCTCACCATCTTCCCTAAGTAGATATAGTTGTCAACTATCTTGACATTTTCACCTTTCACTATGACTGGTGCCTTTGTGGCATATTTGTTGAACATGACCTTGGTTTTTCCAGTGGGCATTTTAAGGCCAACTATATAGCTAGCATTGTGAATGTCGTTAACAATCTCTTCTAATTCTTGAGGTGTGCGGCTTGTGACAATGATATCGTCGGCAAATTGTAGACATTTATCCGTGATTACTAAATTCTTTCCCAATTTGAATTTTGAGATAAATCAGCTTGCTCATTCTACGATGCATTTCATCGAGACTACTTCTGCCCTTGTTTTTCACATCCTCGTCGCTTTTCTACTTAAAAGTGGTGAAAGTTAAATTAATTACATGCTCCTGCTAAGGATTATGCATCCTCATTTTACCCTTGGGCATCTCCTTTGCATATGGTTCCGAAGCGTTCCTGAGATTGATGTTCGACCAAAGATTTGTCGTTTGAACACAATTATCGCTATCCTATCTCCCATATTCAGGATTTCGCTTCATCTATGCATGGCTGTAAAAATATTTTCTAAGTTAGATCCGGTAAAGGCTTACCACCAAATTCTGGTTAATCCGGATGATATTCCGAAGACTGATGTGACTACTCCTTTCAAAGTGTTCAAACGAAATGCAGCAGCTAATACTTTTAAGCGTTTTATGGACGAAGTAGTATGTGACATATTTTGTATACAATTATATTGACGATATTTAGTAGCTAGGAACATTTGGTACATCTCCGTCTCCTCTTTGAACGTTTTCAGCAGTATCATGTCAGGATAAACCCTGTTAAATGTATTTTTGGTGCTACAAGTCTTGTTTTTTAGGATCATGTCATCGGCTCAGAGGGAATTTCACTCCTTCCTGAAAAAGTTAAAGCTCTGCAGGATTTACGGCCACCAACTTCTCTTCGCCAGCTGCAACAATTTCTGGGACTATTAAACTACTACAGACGGTTCATGCCCCACTGCACGGATGTAATTGCTCCATCAACCGACCTTTTGAGAAATAGAAAAAAGAAGGATGAAGCTATTTAATTTAACGACTGCCAGCAAAGCGAAGAAGCTTGCAGATTCATCTTTGCTGTCACATCCCATACATGATGCTCAATTTTCGTGGATGCATCTCGTTCTGCAGTCAGTGCAGTTTTGCAACAAGATCACCAACAGCAGCAAATTCAACCATTGTCCTACTTCTCTCGGCAATTGACGCCTGCAGAAACTCGATATAGTACTTTTGGATGTGAACTTTTGGCTATTTATTTAACAATTAAACATTTTCGCCATGCATTTAAGGGTCGGGAATTTGCCATTTACACGGACCATTGTCCCCTTATGTTCGCACTATGTTTTTAAGCTGGACAAATATTCTCCTCGAGAAGCTAGGAATTTGAATTTCATTTCTCAGTTCTCCAGCAACATATGACATATCTCCAGTTCTACAGAACACTGCTGCAAATGCACTGTCTCGTCTCCCCATTTATGCTAATTCTTTTTTTTTAGGACATTATTCTTCGTCAAATGGCTTTGGACCAGCCATCTTTGGATATTTTAAATCTTTCAGCTCCTGAATTCGTTACTTGCATATATCAGTAGATTCGTCCCTACAGTGGATGAACAAATCTTGTGTGATACTTCCTTGATTTCACCTCACCCCTTCATTCCTGAAACTCATCGCAAAACTGTCTTTTCTTCTTTGCATGGGATGGCTCTCCTCAGAATTTCTGCCACAGTGAAGTTTATTTTAGCTAGATTCTTCTGGACGAATATGAGATGTGAAATCTCTGCCCGGACCTGTTCCTATTTATCCTGCCAGAAATCTAAAGTACACAGGCATATATGAGCCCCTCATGAAACTTTAAGTATTCCTGATACACGATTTAACAATATCCACATTGACTATCTCATCTTACTGACCTGTATTGATCGTTTTTGTCGTTGGCCTGAAGCCATCCTATTGAGTGATATATTTGCTGAAACTGTGGTGTATGTCCTGATCGTGGGCTGGATTTCACGTTATGGTGTCCATGCAACAATTACCACAAATCATGGTAGGCAGTTCGAATCCCACCTGTTTCAAGAACTGTCCGAAATTCTGGGTATTGAACGTACAAGTACCACTCGTTATAATCGAGCTTCTATCGGAATGATCGAGCACTTTCATCATCAGTTGAAAGTTGCTTTACATGCAGCTTCTGATCTTCAATGATGGATTGAGTATGTACCTATTGTTCTCTTTGATTTCTGTGCTGCTATCAAAGAGGATCTGGATTAATCCCCAGCAGAACTGATTTATGGAATTCCACTAATGTTGGATAATGGCCCTGTGAGACCGGACGCATTTTGAAGTGGACGTATGTGGGGGGAGATCGTTTGGTTTGTCTTGCGCGATTTAGTGCGGGTGAACCCGTACAACCGAGTGAAAAATAGCGCTGTTCTCACAGTCGGAGCTCACAGACGTTGACAGGGCCACCACGTTGACGAGACCTCAGGTCAAGGGTCAAGGTGCACCAGCGTATAGGGGTTTTGTGACGTCACGGGCTTTTGTGTGGGAAACGGAGTTTTGCGAGTCTGGTTTTTGGAAGCAAGCCGAACAGACGTATTTCTCTATGTAGTCGGAAATGAAAAATGGGAATTTATTTTCCTAAGAGAATACAGGCATGAGATTCCTTCTTCCCCCCTCCTCGAATGGCTAAGGACTTAAGCTAGGAATTAACTACGATAAAGTAGTAATTTGGTCTTTCCCTCAACGTTAGTGAAACATCTCCAGCAGCGACGGTAACTGACGCCTGAAATAAACAAATCAAAACTAAAAGATTGTTGCCTCGTGAATCGTATTATGAAGGTTAGTTGCAGACACAGCAGACGCCATCGAGACGGCACCCCTCCACGACGAAAAAGAAAAGGTACGAGAAATTAAAGGGTATGCAACACTAACATTACCTTGCCATATGTTCATCCCATAGAATTCCCCTGTGGTTGATATGGAATATTACATAGACAGACTGAGATGCTATTTTGGCAATCTGCTGCCAATGAATCCTTGGTATCAAAGCATTAAATCAGCAGTTTCTAAAGATATTGCCTCATGGACTCATGTATTTCTACAAAAAGACTTGGTGAAAGCCACACTCACACCACTTTATTCTTGTCCTTGCACAAACAGAAAAATCTTTTACTTTGGACATTTGGCGTACAAAAAAAACTGTGTCAGTCGATAGATTGAGACAAGCCTTTTTGGACACTAACACTCAGGAACCCCATGTTCCACTCACACTCAATGTTCTTGAGTCAGAGACAAATCATATCTTCCGACACACATCGCTACTAAACCTTCTGGTAGACATGTTCATTCGCTAAAACAATTATGCAAGACTATTTATATTTGAATTGTTCTTGAGTCAGAGATAGACAAATCATGTTCTTGAGTCAGAGATAGACAAATCATATCTTCCGACACACATCGCTACTAAACCTTCTGGTAGACATGTTCATTGACTAAAATAATTATGCAAGACTATCTATATTTGAATTATCACATTTTCAATTTATAATGGAATCTTTTGAATATTATATTTGCTACTTGGTTAAATGTTGCCTACATGTGTTCTCTTTTAAGCAAAAGAGTAGACATTTTTCTCTTTTCAGCAAAAGAACAAGCATTTTTCTCTTTTTAGCAAAAGAATAGACATTTTCCTCTTTTCAGCAAAGAACAATCATCTTAGCTCGAACTAAACATTTATTTTTATCTTGTTGCAATTTGCTTGTTTAAGTTTATTCTTTTGTGCTGCTACTGTTAATAAATCATATTCTGTTTTGATCGGCTATAAGCATAAGCAAGGGGTAATGTAGCAGTTACATAATTACTATCTATTTTATTTTGCACTAGCATGTTCTAACTCACGGAGTGATTGATACACTTTTTCTTAAGAAAACACTTGCGCATAGGAGGCAATTTCTGGCCAAAACTTTTTCATGCTCTCTAAAAACAGTCAGAGTTTAAGCATCAAGTTGATAAAATGTCATATTCCTTTCTCGCCTCTAACCATGACTTGGACGAGAGGCGAGATGAAAGACACGGACTCAATCCCACTTGTATAGTACATGCATGTTTACTGACTCAACATATTTTTGTATTCTTGTCTATGAAATTCTTTCCGGACTATGTTTCTAATTTTACAAAAGTTCTTGGCCTTTTGGCTAAGATCAAAGTGTAGTATCTGTTCTGATGGATACTGCACCCCATAGACTGGTATTGTCTTGGCCTTCGGGGCTTTATTTACGCCGGTCTATGGGTCTGTCCTGTGCAGTTCTAGGAGGTCCACCCTCCCAGGCTTCGCCTCCCCTCTTTGGGGAGGAGTAAGTTTATTGCTTACTGCCTGAGGCGCCCCTACCGGGGAATGCCGACGGGGCTGCACAGGCAATTTTTAAACCCCACTTTCCCGACCCGACCTTGGGTCACATCTTACCTTGTGGGAGTAAGATAAAAACTGGCCTTGTGCCTAACTCCTGGAGAGGAGTAAATCAATATTCAACCTAAGAAAACGAGTACCATCGTAACCTCCAAAGAAAAATGAACCTCGTTAATTGTTTTTAAACTGGAGTTATGGTTTGATTTGGAGTGAGAATTCTTAGTTGCAGCACTTACTGAATCGAACAACAACTTTGAGCTGACGATTACGGTTTGTGCAGTGCATGCACACATGCATGTTTATACTAGGATTGACTTTTACTCCGATCTGTTGCTAAGGTTGTTGCCAAAATGGTTGGATATTCTGGTGTTGCTTCTCGCCAATCTCCCTCAGATCAGTCGAAATATTCGGCTGATCTAGAAGTTGACCTGGGTTCAGTTGTGGATTGGAGTACGAAATGGCTTGTTTCATTTAATCCAGTTAAGACTCAACTCGTGTCTTTCAATCGTAGGCATGCCCCTTTTCTTCCTGAGATTCTCAAGGATGGCTCTGCTCTTGAGGAGAAATCGACTCTGAAACTTTTTGGTCTTTCTCTCTCATCAAACTTTTCTTGGAGTTCATACATTAGACCCATCACTCTTTCTGCTTCTCATAAAGTCGGTTCTCTTCTATCGTTCCAAACATTTTCTCACACCTGAGGCTATTCTCCATCTCTACAAATCTACAATCAAATCATGTATGGAGTACTGTTGTCATATTTGGGCTGGTGAATCTCTGTGCCATTTGAGGGTTCTTGATAAGGTGCAGAAACGTGTCTGTAATTTGATTGGATCTACCCTTTCTTCTTCTCTACACCCTCTCTCCCACAGACGTGATGTTGCTAGTCTCAGTCTTTTCTATAAATACTATTATGACGTGTTCTTCAGAATTATCTGATCTATTCCCTGCTTCTTTTGTCCCAGCTTGTTTGACTCGTTGGTCTAGTGGTCTCCATCAATTCACTGTTTTGGTACCTCATTGTAATACAGCTTCCTATTCCAGTAGCTTCTTTCCAAGAACTGTAGGCTTGTGGAACTCTCTTCCTCTTACTTATAACTTTGGTCTTTTCAAGACTAAGGCCAATAGGCATCTCCTGTCTTTGCGATAATCATATTTGTTACTGTTAGCTCCTTACATCAAGGAGCGATTTTCAGAAAAAAAAGTACCTGGCTCCTAATGCAATCTTCTACCTATATAAGAGTCAGATACATCCTAAGATAACGTACTGCTGCCACATGCAATGCTCTACCAGTATAAGAGTCCTTATTTACTTGCCTCCTCACGAGGACAACGTTAGACACAAGGTCAGTTTTTAATGTGGAGAAAATGGAGTACTTCTGCCACATTTGGGGAGGTGCTGCTCTCAAGCATCCTTTTTTTGTCTTTTGAGAGTACAAAATCAACCGCAATCTAATGGATGATACTCTGTCCCGTTCTCTACATCCCCTTTCCGATAGAAGAGACGCTGCTAGTCTCTTTCTACTCTATTGTTATTTCAGTAGAAGGTGCTCGACTGAGCTCCACTATTTCGTTTCTTCTTGTAAAACATTCGCAGCAAGAACTCGTCTTATTACCCCAACTTTCCTATATTCTTCCCTGTGCCTAACATCAAACGGAATTTCCATAAACAGAGTTCTTTACAAATATTTCCCTTCTGTGGAACACATAATCATTGGACTGCTTCCCTGTAGACTATAACATGGTCGTCTTCAAATCCAATGTAAACAAATACTTGCCATAAACCGTCCTCATAAGTCATCAAATTTTGTTCATTCCATTCATCACTCTAAATCCTCTCATAATATTCCTCATTATTCAACTGTCAATCCGTCCATCTCATTAAACCTTATCCTCGAGTGGTTTTTAACCTTGATAAGTGGTGACTTATTAGTATAAATGAAAACAAAAAACATACACACACGCAATGGCGTGCAGAGGTCTGGTGATGCCCGGGCCAACTCCTTGATTGTATGTCCAAAAGGTTCAAGTATAAGTCCTAGTACTGAGAAATATTATGAGAAAAGGAGATAGTTTAAATATGATTGGATCCCCCCCCCTCCATTTGGATGCTCCGGCTACCGCTCCGTCGGTAACCCCCCCCCCCCCCTGCACACATGCGAATTGTTACATAATTTTATTCACGTAAAACTACGTATTAATAAACGTTCTTCTTTTCTAGCCTTTCACAAAAATGATCACATTTCAAATTAAACATTTCTTTTAAAGGGAGATAATTAAGTCAGAAAGAGTTATCTCCTCTTTTTTCTTATCTCTGTAGATTCAGAAATTTGTTTTTCCTATAAAATGGCAGCACGTAATCCCGGAGTTGCTTTCGGTGAGTGAGAAAACTTTTCTTTATTTTAATTCTAATCCCTCATCTGAATAATAAATAAATAACATGAGATTTCTTAATATCAAAAATTAAAAGAATACCAGTAACTTTAAGCTTTCTAAGTATATTGTATAATGTATATGTCGCAAAATAAAAGTTTCTTAAAAGTATTTTAAAAACTTTTTCTATTTTGAACTGATATAAAAATAAAAAAAAAAATAAAAATAAAATTGACGTTTACTAAATCGCTGTATTTATCCGGGTTTAAAAAAATAATTCAAAATATAAACATGTTTTTAATTTTTTTCCTTTATTTTATTTTTGATTTTAATAAATATTCGATTAATCGTTAAAAAAAAAGGTAAATTTATAGAAGTGCACCTTTCGTATTTCGACCCCTAAAAAAAAAAGTATCCTACTTTTTTGGGCAAATTACATGTAAACAGCCTCAACAAATATCCGCTATGAAAAAAAATTATGAAAATTTTTATTATTTTAGATTTTAGGAGGGGGGGTCACTTTCCTATATAAGTTATACGTAAAGTGAGCACCCATTTCTTGGCCACCGAATCTCACCACTCGTATTTCGACCCCTAAAAAAAAGTTTCTATTTTTGGGGGCAAATTACATGTAAACAGCCATAACAAATATCCGCTATGAAAAAAAAAATGAAATTTTTTATTATTTTAGATGTTAGGAGGGGTGGGGGATCACTTTCTAATATAAGTTATACGTAAAGTGAGCACGCATAACTTATATAGGAAAGTGATCCCCCACCCCTCCTAACATCTAAAATAATAAAAACTTTTTTTTTAGGGGGTCGAAACACGAGAGGTGAGATTCGGTGGTCAAGAAATGGGTGCTCACTTTACGTATAACTTATTATAGGAAAGTGACCCCCCCATCCTAAAATCTAAAATAATAAAAAATTTCATAATTTTTTTTCATAGCGGATATTTGTTGAGGCTGTTTACATGTAATTTGCCCAAAAAAGTAGGATACTTTTTTTTTTAGGGGTCGAAATACGAAAGGTGCACTTCTATAAATTTACCAAAAAAAATCGGTATTTGCAAGGAATGAGCACTCAGAGGATTTGAATTCTTATGGAGTCTGTTCCGAGTATTGACGGAGAATCCCAAGGCAGTTTACGATTTGAAAGCCATCTTTATTTTTTTTTTTGAGAGGATTAATTAAAAAAAATTTTTTTTAACTGTAACTATAACTTAACTATTACTGTTGTCTGACTTTTTACATTTTTCACGGCTTTCAAATCATAAACTGTTTTGGTCATTTCCGGGACTGATCCGATATTCTTCGTCAATACTCGAAACTTACTCCATAAGAACTCGACTCCTCTGGGTGCCTATTCCTTACACGTACCAATAAAAAATAATTAAATGTGTATTTATGAAAGTTACAGGTACTTATGCAAATTAGGGCCCAAGCTAAAATCGACTTGGTGTCGGTTAGGGTTAGCTTGGGTCCTAATCTGAATCCAAGTTACATATAGGCGAGAAACGCAGACTTACACAGGCTCTTATCTGATAGTTTAATTGACAATTTTTTTTTTTTAACATTACGCTTTTCAAACTTCTACTGCCCGACGGTGTGATATTTTGTTTAGTTCATCACATTTCTTTGAAAATATATTTAATTTCTCTTTAACTGGCCCGTTGCTTCTAATATATCTTCTTTTTTATATATCCCCCTTCTCCCTGTGTTCATGTTTAAACTTTGAACTTTACTAATTTCGTCCCCCAATTCTCGTGACCCGAAACAGTCAAAAACAAAACAAACAAAAAAACTGGGACGTCCTTCCTCTACGACCCCCCCCCCCCCCACCTAGCCTTGTTTTAGTCTATATGTTGGAAACTTTCATTAACAATAAGAATTCATCTGAACATGTTGGTTTGGGGGCATTTTTAACAAGAGCCGACAAAAATAAAAAAAGGGTGAAAAAAACAAAAAAACAATATACAACAAATAAATGTAACTAAAGGCAAGATAAGTTACTCTTCTACCTACCCGGAAGTTTCTTTGTTTTAACTTATTTTCAAGCTTTTTTTGTTGTTGCTGTTGTTAAATGCAGAACTAGTGTCAACTCTGTTAAGTTAGAACGAAAAAAAATGGCTGACATTACACAGTCACGTGGAGTCTCGATAATCGCTCAAAAATCGAAAATTAAACAAAATACTGGTAGCACATTATATTTTCGCACGAATGATGACATTTATTGGATGTGTTTCTATCAGTATTTTGTTTACTTTTTCGATTTTTGTGCGATTATCAAGGGTCCTCGTGCAGGACTCATGGCCAGCCATTTTGTTTTTCGTTCTAACTGAACGGAGTGGACACCAGGTGTGTTTTGAATTAATAAAAAACGCTTTTAAATAAATAAAAACACAAATAAACTTATCCAGGTAGGTAGAAGGATAACTTATCTTGCCTTTGGTAACATTTATTTGTTGCCTATTTGTTTTTTTCACCCTTTTTTTGTTTTGTTGGTTCTTGTTAAAAATGCCCACATACACTTTTTTTTGTGTGAAAATCGCTCCAGACAAGGCATGAAACCACTTGATGTAAAGAGCTGAAAAAAATACTACTTCAAGGTCAAAAACTAGCCAACGATAAGTGGTAGGTGGATAGATTCTGATCCAGAAAACAGCAATTTTTCCCCCTTTTCCAAAAACATCGCTCATGGAATGTGAGGACTCAAGGACAACATAAGGGAAGCTGCAATAACTACACATAAGCGTTTGTTTCATTCCCCAAAGGAATGTGTCAGGCTTGCAGAGATTTACATTCTACAATCCCTTTTATAAGCAAATAATGTTTACATTAACCTCTAACCAAGAAAAGTTATTAATTTTATTGCCTATTTATTCCAATCAACCAATAAATTTCCCCCAATTCCAAATGTTTGAACTTGCTTTATTTTTAAGTGAGTCTAACAAATAAAAGTTGACTCTAGCTACAATAGGTTCAACCGTGCTGACTCAGTCAGTGTAACTAACTGATCCATTTGTTAACTGTATCCTTTACTTTTTGTTGTTTCTTCTTTGTACATTAATATGAGATTCAAATTCTATATTACTACCCTTAAAAAAAAGCTTTGTTTCCACCTTGCTTCTGTTTATTTATTTATAACAGCCGATTGACTTTTTATTTTAAAAATTAATAAAAGTTTAGATGCCCTTTATGTTTTTAAGTGGGTTACCTTTTCTTTATCCATTTTTTTTTTTTAGTAACTATCTCATAGTAATTAATTCTGTGTTTACAATTTGTGGTTATTTCAGATCTGCTGTTCAGTAAATCTTTTACATCTTAAAACTTTAAAATTTCTAGTTTCTCACTCAAACATAATCTACAAGGGTCGTCTAAAAATCTAGAATCACTGCTCCACTGCATGTGTAAGTGCGCACTATTTTATTTATTTTTTCTGGAAAAAAAAAAAAATTCTTTGTTGTTCCAGAACTAGTATGTTATATATATTTTTTATTTTAATCGTATTGCCACCTCGGACTAAGGGTTAGTACTGGATTTTTTAAAGCAAAAAAAAACCCCCCCCAAAAACAGCAAGAACAATAACAAAACGTGCTCTTTATTAATCCCAACACTAACCTGGGATAGCAATAAAAAATTTTTTTTTTTTTAATATACTAGTTCTGGAAAAAAGAAGTTTACCTTTTAATTGAAAACGCACTCTTTTAACTCATTAATCTTCATTTTTAACATGCGTGCATCAATCTTTGGGAAAATATGAAGAAAACAGTGTGTGCATGCATGCACGATTATAGATTTTTACCTAAAATATCTACATATCCTAGTCCACTGTAAGATTTTCCACTCAGCTACCAGAGACCGGCTGCTCAATTTAAATTCCCCTCTGAGTATTGATTTACTCCTCTCCAGGAGTTAGGCACAAGGCCAGTTTTTATCTTACTCCCACAAGTAAGATGTGACCCAAGGTCGGGTCGGGAAAGTGGGGTTTGAAAATTGCCTGGGCAGCCCCGTCGGCATTCCCCGGAAGGGGCGCCTCAGGCAGTAAGCAATAAACTTACTCCTCCTCAAAGAGGGGAGGTGAAGCCTAGGAGGGTGGACCTCCTTGAACTGCACAGGACAGACCCATAGACCAGCGTAAATCAAGCCCCGAAGGCCAACACAATACCAGCATATGAGGTGTAGTATCCATCGGAACAGATACTACACTTTGATCTTAGCCAAAAGGCCAAGAAAGGAGAAAACTAAACAATTTGCTTAATATTGTAATTTGAAATGTCTCAGCAAAAAGAAAATAATTATGTCCTGAGGGAGATTCGAACTGACAACCTCTGTCTCTAAGTGAGGTGCACTAATTGATTGACCCACAATGACAAGGACGAAAGCTTCATGTGTTAAATACATAAACTACACTTGTTTTTATTTCTTTCTCCCCCTTTTTCCCTAGAGTCGAATATAGTTCAGATGCAAGGAAAGTAATAGCCAACGAAATTGTATATAGAAAAACGTTATCTTGTTAAATTCCTTCTCGGTGTTATGGGTGGCAGGTGTAGTAGATGTGACTGGGAGAGTAAGTACTCTTCTACTTTAAGAGTAAATCATCGATCAGGATTAAATATTAAAATCGATGAAGTTGAAAATAATAATGTTCTTTTTAAGAACACTGACCAATATTTGTCATAAGTTTGATGAAACAGATTATTTTATTTACCTTTGTTAAGAAAGCTGATCTGATCAATGAAATAGGGGAAATCTCACTTCGTTTTATATATATGGATATATTTCTGTTAATGAAATAGGGGAAATCTCAGTGTGTTTTGTATATATGGATATATTCCGGTTAATGAAATAGGAAAAAAATCTCACTTTGTTTTATATATATGAATATATTCCGGTTAATGAAATAGGGGGAAATCTCACTTTGTTTTATATATGTGGATATATTCCGGTTAATGAAATAGGGAAAAATCTCACTTTGTTTTATATATATGAATATATTCCGGTCAATGAAATAGGGGGAAATCTCACTTTGTTTTATATATAAGAATATATTCCGGTCAATGAAATAGGGTTAAATCTCACTTTGTTTTATATATAAGAATATATTCTGGTCAATGAAATAGGAGAAAAATGTCAATTTATTTTATACATAAGAATATATTCTGGTCAATGAAATAGGGGAAATCTTACTTTATTTTATATATAAGAAAATATATTCATCAGTTTTAGATTGATAACAGGTGTCATATAGGATTTAAAAAAACAAGGACCTTGATCCACATTTCAGCCTGTTAACCAGCAGAATCTTAAAATGAACACTTCAGAGATTAAGGAAGCAGGGGGGGGGGGCTAAGGGCGCGGATGATAAAAAAAAGAAAGAAAAGTCAACGCTACAGAGACATGTTTTTCCTTCCTCTTCAACAAAATATCACCAAAGTTATACAATGAGTAGAGTTATCAGTTGTTGGTTGTCCTCTTTTTATCTAAGATCTTTAACTGAATTTTGTTGCTTGATGAAGAAAAAATTCACTTTATATTTTCATTTACTGATAACAATTCATGCTTTTTAGGTCAGCAAAAAGAAACATGTTTGCTGGGTGAAGAAAATATAAGAGCTTAGACAGAGTTGAGGCTGAAAAGATCTGATTCCAACTCCTGCAAAATTTGCAAACTCCTGATTCACGATTCGTAGATGAGGAGTTGACTGAAAAAAAAAAAAAATTCATAACTTATGCAAAAATTGCCAACTTCTGATTCACGATTCGTAGATGAGAAGTCGATTGAAAAAAAAAAAAAAAATTCATAACTTATGCAAAATTTGCAAACTCCTGATTCACGATTCGTAGATGAGAAGTCGACTGAAAAAAAAAAAATTCATACCTTATGCAAAAATTGCCAACTCCTGACGCTGAACCTCTTATCTATTTTAGAATAGCGTACATAAAAAACCACAATATATTTAAAATCTTGCATGAACAAACAACCCCACGCTAAAAAACAGTTGAGATCCCTATATTTATAAACAAATGCAGTCTTTAAAAAAAAAAATATATATATATATATAATAATGAATAAAATACATGATATATCAGAAAATGAAATGCTGTGGAGACAAGATGTATGAAAAAGACAAAAGGAAAAACAAATTAAACACGAAGAAATCATCAAATACTAGAGATTTAACAAACGTCTTCAGAAAAAGTGAAGATTTAAATTTTATTTCTTCTTTCTCCCCCTTTTTCCCATTTTAATGTCTTTGTCGCATGTGCTGCATAATTTTTCAAATAGTTACGCACATGCCAAAAACATCCCATTGTGCGTCTTCTTTTTCCCATGTTTTGCCATCATTCAATAGATTTAAAATCTTCACTTTTTCTGAAGACGTTCGGTGATCTCGTTTTTAATGATTTCTTTGTATCTAATTTGTTTTTTCTTTCGTCTTTTTCACACACACACATATATATATATATATATATATAAGGGTCCTATCTTTAAATTTGAATAACTTGAATTTGAATAACTTCCACAAAATAAAAGTTAAACTCACCAAACTTTATGTGTGTGTAGACTGACCCTTCCGAGATTATTTGAAATAAACAAAACAAATTTTAGCCGAAAAACACTAAAGTATTGTTTTTTACACTGTTTTGAGTTTTTTAAGCAAAAATAATGTTTTCTAAATGAGGGTACGTTCCTTAGGGCTAATACGGCTCATGCTTGCTTCGGAAGGGGTCCTTTACTTATTCTAAAAAAAAATTTTTTAAAAATCAATAAATAAAAAAGTTATGAATTTTTAAAAATAGGACCCTTATTTTTGCCCACCCTGTATATATATATATATATAATCTTCTCTCTATATATGTAAGTCAATGTTTGTTTGTATTTTATAGAAATTGATATGTTAATAGTTTAAACATTCAAATAAGGGTGCTCTTCCAATATGTGATCGACCGAATGGTTTCTAACCTAATATGTGATCTACCGAGTTGTTAGAGTTAGGGTTAATGGATAGATCACATATTGGAATAAACAACCGAGTAGATCACATATTGGATTTGAAACCATTCGGTGATCACATATTAGAAAAGCACCAAAATATGTTTCAATAAAGGTTACATTTTTCACATGATCTAAAGACACCATTGAAATCTTCCTTCGATTCAATCTGAGGTCACTCGGGGCAATTATTGGTTAGGTTCATAAAATAACTGAAATAAATTAGAATGTAAAGAAACTAAATTCATTTTTTTTAAATAGATTTTCTTTGCTTCAAAAACAAAAATAAAATTAAACAAAGAATATCTAATATCAAAAGAGTATCAAAGAGTGTATCTTAAAAAAGGTTTAAGCATTTAAATAATTATTTTTATTGGTATTTTTAAGATTTAAAGTAATCGTTAAAGCCATTTGCCGTTTTACAGCAACTTCAATTGTTTTAAGGGAAAACAAACAAGCTGGGTTTTTTTGGGTTTTTTTTTAAGATTTTCAAATTTTCGCCTAGAAGTCGATTCGGAATATAACTTCAAAAAGTTGACAAAATAGCATTGGACATAATCTCTTGAACAGATTAAAAAAAACCATTGAAAATCTTAAATAAAAAACAAACTACTTGTTATTTATAAAAAAGACTTTTTCTTCAATATTCTTTTATTTTTTTTTATTACTTGACCTCATATTGCAAATGTTGTTTTTAATTTCTCTTTCTAGGCAAAAATTGTAAACATTAAAATTATTGTTTTTCTAAAAAAACTTCCGACCTGCAATATATCTCCATGCAGGACGAATTCTAATCTTGCCGTGACAGTATTTACCGGTCAAGAAGGATTAAAAGGAATAGTAAACGAGAAAAAAAAAATTAAATGCTTATACTTTTGACAAAGGCGTATAATGCTGAAAGATCTCAAGACATTAAAATAAATAAATAAATAATTTATTTAAATAAAAAATATGTTCTGGTTTTTTAAAATATTCTAATATTAATTTCTGTAAATTTATAGTTTTTATCCCCCTCGAGGCACATCCTGCATTTTCCTGGGCGTTAATGTATTTGAAGTTTTTTTTTTTGGGGGGGGGGGGGGGTTCTGGCCTCATAGAGATTCAGAACCACTTTTTTTTGTCTTCCCTGGAAAATTTTATACATGATTTAAATTTCATCAGAATAGGATATATTTGAAGTTTTAAGGGGGGTTATGTCTCAGCTCCTTCAAGTGAGGCACTTAGAGATTCGGGACCGTTCCATTGTCTTCCCCGGTAAATTTTACATAAGATTACACTTTTAGATTTTATGTAGATTCTCTAACCTTTCTTTCTATAGGGAACACACACACACATCACACAGACACTCACAGACATTGACATCGTTTCATAATATTCTTCATCACTCAACTGGCAAGCTATTCAATATCATTCACCTTTATCCTCGAGTAGCTTTTAGCCTTGATAAGTGGTGACTCATTTGTAATAATAATAATAAATTTCTTTTTTTCTAGCTGTCGCAAGACCACAGCCATGTCATTGTATAATACCTGCGTGTTGAGAATGATTGCTCTTTTCTAGATCCTCAATATGAAAGTGGGCAGAATTGAAAATGAATCATTTTTTTTAATTTCGTTTTCACTGACGCAAACAAATGCAAGTCATTTTCAATCATAAACTCGTTTATTAATTGTTAAAACTTGTTGGCTGAAAAAAAAAAACGTTTAAAAATAGGAAAAAGGTATATCAGCACAACTTTAGTGAGCGTCTGTCTTGCTCAATAGACTAACAATGTCTGCCACAACTCCTGCTCAGCATTCGTGTCTATCTCTGAGACTTGTGACATCACAACTGTAACTCTTGCCAAGAAGAATTCCCAATCCAAGGGGAGACAACTTCAAACAAAAAGGAACAACTGCTTCAGTTATTTAAACAATTGCAATCCTTACCAATTAAATTTTTTTTTATTGACTTTTTGACAAATGTTTTTCTGTTTACTATCAATTAAACTCTTAAAATCACAACAAATATTTTGAAAGAAACTTTTACTTTTTAATCTATGTATTAATAAAACTATTAGAGAAGATCTTGTGTGTATGTATATGTGTTTCTCGGTTATAGATATGTTTGATAGATACGCATTAAATTATTTGTTTTATTTGTTACGATGTCCTTTCATCATGAACCCAGGTTCGTCTTTGGTGTCCCAAATATCTTACCAGAAGGCAACAAGTCATTTTTATGTGTGGTTTAAAATATAAAGGAAAATTAGATGTCGCTTACCCCATCGTGGGATGGGAGAAGACATGGCGCCGATGATTGAGGTCAGGAAAAGAGAATTAGGTTCAAGATACTCGCGACTTAAGTATCTTTTGATTTGCTAATTTTTAAAAATTCCGTATCTATTATGACCAATGGGAATTCTCATTTTGGATATAAAATATATCGTTTTCTTATTAGGCGACAGTTTGAATTTTTATTAAGGAGAGTAAGAGCATGTCACTAGAGAGTTCTGAATTTTCATTGGGGAGAGTCACTTAGAGGTTGAAAATTATTATTGGAATAATTCTTATCTACCTGATCTGGCAATACAATTACATTATGGAAAATGTATTAACCAGGTTCGTCTTTGGCGTCCCAAATATCTTAGCCGAAGGCAGCGAATCATTTTTCTGGAAGATTTACTGAACAGAATAGACAATCACAAAAAAAATAGAAAGAGTATAGATACATTTTAACAGATGGATTACTGCGTTAGTGAGAGAGAATATACAGAGAGCTCATTCACCCTTTAACATACACGGCCTGATATTCCCAAATGGTCACCCATCTGGTACTGACCAGGCTCAACGTCCCTTTACTTTGGTGATCTAATAGGAACCACTGTGTCAAAATGATTATGTTGTATATTAAGTAATATTTTTCATACATCTGTATCCGTGTGCTGTATGTCTGAAAGGAACTGGCAGCAACTCAATCATCTGCACTCACTGTTCAGGTTGGGTCCACAAAAGGTGCAGTGGCATAAAGGGCTCTCTCAAAGCAGATCTTCACTTTAAGTGCTTTCGTTGCACCGGCACGGCAAGACCAATAGATGGCAGGCCACTGACGGAGATGGATACTGGTGACAACAAGCTGGAAGTAGTGACAGACTTTTGTTATCTTGGAGATGTGCTGTCATCAGGTGGAGGCTGTGAACTCGCGGCAGCTACACGTTGCAAGTGTGCCTGGAAAAAGTTGGGCTGTCTCTGCTGGCATACTAAGGAAGCTGCACCGTAATGACAGGGCAATGGTCAGCTGGATCTGTTTGGTGAGGCCTGAACAGTACGTTTCTTTTGAATCCCTGCTCTCACAGGTCGACTTGAAAAACCTTGCGGACATCATGCGAAAGAACAGACTGCGTTGGTTGGGTCACATTGAGCGTAGCGATGGCTGGATTGCTAAAGTCCGACAGTTGAATGTGCCAGCAGAGAACATAACCACTGGCAGACCCAAGTTGACTTGGGAGGACGTAGTCAAACGTGATAGGAAGGCCATGGGTATGGATTTCATCAAGCCTTGCCAAAGACAGGAGTGGAGAGGAAGACTTAGATTTCGAGACTAGAAAATCAGGCCCCACCCTCATCAGAGGATTAATTGTGACCTGATTCAACAAATAAACCGGTTGATGATGATGATGATGATGACATCATCAGACTGTGAGTTGGCAACGCTATTTGCCTACACCTAGCTATAGGCAAATAGCATTGCCATACCGCAGTGCCTAGTGTGGTAACTATCGCACAACTGCTGGATGACACACATAAAGTGAGGTGAAAGGAAACCAGCGAGGGGGTTCTCTACCAGCAAAAAAAATGAACGTGCTGCCATAATGCTTTCTATTATTGCATAGTGATATGTGTCGTCTGATGTTGATTGTCGTCACAAAAAGTATAGTTGTCTGTTTCATTGGTATGAGTTTTTTTGTTGACTCTAGCAGCAGTGGAAATAGTTGCATCTCATCTCGTCTCTCTCTCTCTCTTTCTCCGCAGCAGCAAAGAAATAGTTGCATCTCATCTCGTCTGTCTCTTTCTTCGCAGCAGCAAAGAAATAGTTGCATCTCATCTTGTCTGTCTGTTAGTCTTTGTTGCAGCAGTAGAAATAGTTGTACTTTATTTCGTTTCTCTCTTTCTCTTTCTCCGCAGCAGCAAAGAAATAGTTGCATCTCATCTCGTCTGTCTCTTTCTCTTTTTTCGCAGCAGCAGTGGAAATCATTGCATCTCATCTCGTTTGTCTGTTACTCTGTCTCAGCAGTAGAAATAGTTGCATCTCATTTCGTGTCTCTTTCTCTTTCTGTTCGCAACAGCAGTGGAAATAGTTGAAATAAACACAACACCCATTATCGTTTTGGGTTTTCTTTTTACATTAGTATCACACAGTATTTGTCTTCTCCCGAACCTAACCCTCGTTGAGGGAGGAAAGAGAACCTTTGAGAACAGGTCTGGTTCCTTCACAGACCAAAAATCCAAGAGAGCAACTCTAGCCTTTTATCTGCCATGTATCAGTATCTCAACTTCCTGTTCACTTCATCACGTCTTGCTTTAACCAACTTTGTCACCTTAACTTTGAAGTGGAAATTTTACTTTTACCTAACCTACTTCTCTTTCGTTCAATTTTGATACACCTATTAATCCAACAATACCATATTTTAAAACATATATGATGCAATTCATTTCTGATGTTTTATTTTGTTTATTTTGTCTAGATGAAAAATGGTTGTGCAATATTTATGTCAACCTTCCAGCCGTAAAAAGACGGGCTGACACTTTGGCTACCCGTAGAACTGTAAAGAAACAATGGCAGGTAATGACTACATTTGTCAAATTCTGGGACAATCACAATTTCTTGAAAACGCTATTTTTTTTTTTATTCATTTCATCTTTTTTTTTTATTTCATTTTTTTTATTCATTTCATCTTTTTTTTTCATTTCATCTTTTTTTTTTTCATTTCATCTTTTTTTTTTCATTTCATCTTTTTTTTTCAAGCCGGAAGGAGGGGGGGTGTACAATTTCTGAAAATCAATCAAAATTAATTCACTTTTGTGAATTTCGTTTACCCCTCTCTCTCTCTCTCGTTAAATGTTAAAAAAATAATATTCGCTAAATAAATCAAATGCTTACTTTAGTTTAAATATAAATGAATTTCTTCCTTGGCTAGGAGCAAAGTGTAGGATCTGTTCTGATGATACTACACTTAACTTTTTTTTGTCCTCGGCAATGAAGGAGAAATCCTTCTAGGCTGAGGTAATTCTTATTTTGTTCCAATCCAGAGCGCCCCTTTTGGCAGAGCTGGATATTTCCCACATTAAAAACCGACCTTGTGTCAAACTCTGCCCTCGCGAGGAGGCAAGTAAATACCAACAAAAGTTAAATTAATGAACTTTTGAAACAATTAGAAACAATAAATCTGTGCAGTAATAGTTGTAATAGTATTCTAAACAGTAAAATTATATTTTAATTTTTTTTTTTTATGGTTTTATCTCGCAATAATGCAATCGGTAATTTTCGGTAATTTCTATTTTTCGAACGCAGATTACTGGTTCTTCTATTGTGATATTTATTAAATTTAATTTTGTTGTAATTTATTATGATCTACTTTTTCTGCCATGACTTTTCTTGAAGTTTTGTCGACAAAATTATATAAATTAGATGGTATATTTAAATTATATAGATTGAATATTATATTTAAATTATATAAATTAAATATTATATTTAAATTATATAAATTAAATATTATATTTAAATTATATAGATTGAATATTATACTTAAATTATATAGATTGGATATTATATAAATTAAATATTATATTTAAATTATATAGATTGAATATTATATTTAAATTATATAAATTAAATATTATATTTGAATTATATAAATTAAATAGTATATTTAAATTAAATAGATTGAATAGTATATTTGAATTATATAGATTGAATATTATATTTAAATTATATAAATTGAATAGTATATTTAAATTATATAAATTGAATAGTATATTTAAATTATATAAATTGAATGGTATATTTAAATTTTATAAATTGAATGGTATATTTAAATTATATAAATTGAATAGTATATTTAAATTATATAAATTGAATAGTATATTTAAATTAAATAGATTGAATAGTATATTTAAATTATATAGATTGAATATTATATTTAAATTATATAAATTGAATAGTATATTTAAATTATATAAATTGAATGGTATATTAAAATAATATAAATTAATAGTATATTTGAATTATATAGATTGAATAGTATATTTGAATTATATAGATTGAATAGTATATTTGAATTATATAGATTGAATAGTATATTTAAATTAAATAGCTTAAATAGTATATTTAAATTAAATAGATTGAATAGTATATTTAAATTACATAGATTGAATAGTATATTTAAATTAAATAGATTGAATAGTATATTTAAATTACATAGATTGAATAGTATATTTAAATTAAATAGATTGAATAGTATATTTAAATTATATAAATTGAATAGTATATTTAAATTATATAAATTGAATGGTATATTTAAATTTTATAAATTGAATGGTATATTTAAATTATATAAATTGAATAGTATATTTAAATTATATAAATTAAATAGTATATTTAAATTAAATAGATTGAATAGTATATTTGAATTATATAGATTGAATATTATATTTAAATTATATAAATTGAATAGTATATTTAAATTATATAAATTGAATAGTATATTTAAATTATATAAATTGAATGGTATATTTAAATTTTATAAATTGAATGGTATATTTAAATTATATAAATTGAATAGTATATTTAAATTATATAAATTGAATAGTATATTTAAATTAAATAGATTGAATAGTATATTTAAATTATATAGATTGAATATTATATTTAAATTATATAAATTGAATAGTATATTTAAATTATATAAATTGAATGGTATATTAAAATAATATAAATTAATAGTATATTTGAATTATATAGATTGAATAGTATATTTGAATTATATAGATTGAATAGTATATTTGAATTATATAGATTGAATAGTATATTTGAATTATATAGATTGAATAGTATATTTAAATTAAATAGCTTAAATAGTATATTTAAATTAAATAGATTGAATAATATATTTAAATTACATAGATTGAATAGTATATTTAAATTAAATAGATTGAATAGTATATTTAAATTATATAAATTGAATAGTATATTTAAATTATATAAATTGAATAGTATATTTAAATTATATAAATTGAATGGTATATTTAAATTTTATAAATTGAATGGTATATTTAAATTATATAAATTCAATATTATATTTAAATTATATAAATTGAATAGTATATTTAAATTATATAAATTGAATGGTATATTAAAATAATATAAATTAATAGTATATTTGAATTATATAGATTGAATAGTACATTTAAATTAAATAGATTGAATAGTATATTTGAATTATATAGATTGAATAGTATATTTAAATTAAATAGATTGAATAGTATATTTTAATTATATAGATTGAATAGTATATTTAAATTAAATAGATTGAATAGTACATTTAAATTAAATAGATTGAATAGTATATTTAAATTAAATAGATTGATGGTATATTTAAATTAAATAGATTGAATAGTATATGTAAATTAAATAGATTGAATAGTATATTTCAATTAAATAGATTGAATAGTATATTTCAATTAAATAGATTGAATAGTATATTTCAATTAAATAGATTGAATAGTATATTTAAATTAAATAGATTGAGTAGTATATGTAAATTAAATAGATTGAATAGTATATTTAAATTAAATAGATTGAATAGTATATTTAAATTAAATAGATGAATAGTATATTTCAATTAAATAGATTGAATAGTATATTTAAATTAAATAGATTGAGTAGTATATTTAAATTAAATAGATTGAATGGTATATTTAAATTAAGTAGATTGAGTAGTATATTTAAATTATATAAATTGAATGGTATATTTAAATTATATAAATTGAATGGTATATTTAAATTATATAAATTAATAGTATATTTAAATTATATAAATTAATAGTATATTTGAATTATATAAATTGAATAGTATATTTAAATTAGATAGATTGAATAGTATATTTAGATTAAATAGATTGAATAGTATATTTAGATTAAATAGATTGAATATTATATTTAAATTAAATAGATTGAATATTATATTTAATTAAATAGATTGAATAGTATATTTAAATTAAATAAATTGAATAGTATATTTAAATTACATAGATTGAATAGTATATTTAAATTATATAAATTGAATAGTATATTTAAATTATATAAATTGAATAGTATATTTAAATTATATAAATTGAATAGTGTATTAAAATTAAATAGATTGAATAGTATATTTAAATTGAATAGTATATTTAAATTAAATAGATTAAATAGTATATTTAAATTCAATAGATTCAGTAGTATATTTAAATTAAATAAATTGAGTAGCATATTTAAATTAAATAGATTGAATAGTATATTTGAATTATATAGATTGAATAGTATATTTAAATTAAATAGATTGACTAGTATACTTAAATTAAATAGATTGAGTAGTATATTTAAATTAAATAGATTGAATAGTATATTTAAATTATATAAATTGAATGGTATATTTAAATAATATAAATTAATAGTATATTTGAATTATATAGATTGAATAGTATATTTGAATTATATAGATTGAATAGTATATTTGAATTATATAGATTGAATAGTATATTTAAATTAAATAGATTGAATAGTATATTTAAATTATATAAATTAAATAGTATATTTAAATTATATAAATTGAATAGTATATTTAAATTAAATAGATTGAATAGTATATTTAAATTAAATAGATTGAATAGTATATTTAAATTAAATAGATTGAATAGTATATTTAAATTAAATAGATTGAATGGTATATGTAAATTAAATAGATTGAATAGTATATGTAAATTAAATAGATTGAATAGTATATTTAAATTAAATAGATTGAATAGTATATTTCAATTAAATAGATTGAATAGTATATTTCAATTAAATAGATTGAATAGTATATTTAAATTAAATAGATTGAGTAGTATATTTAAATTAAATAGATTGAGTAGTATATTTAAATTATATAAATTGAATGGTATATTTTAATTATATAAATTGAATGGTATATTTAAATTATATAAATTAATAGTATATTTAAATTATATAAATTAATAGTATATTTGAATGATATAAATTGAATAGTATATTTAAATTAGATAGATTGAATAGTATATTTAGATTTAATAGATTGAATAGTATATTTAGATTAAATAGATTGAATATTATATTTAATTAAATAGATTGAATAGTATATTAAATTAAATAAATTGAATAGTATATTTAAATTAAATAGATTGAATAGTATATTTAAATTATATAAATTGAATAGTATATTTAAATTATATAAATTGAATAGTATATTAAAATTAAATAGATTGAATAGTATATTTAAATTGAATAGTATATTTAAATTCAATAGATTGAATAGTATATTTAAATTCAATAGATTCAGTAGTATATTTAAATTAAATAAATTGAGTAGCATATTTAAATTAAATAGATTGAATAGTATATTTGAATTATATAGTATGAATAGTATATTTAAATTAAATAGATTGACTAGTATATTTAAATTAAATAGATTGAATAGTATATTTAAATTATATAAATTGAATGGTATATTTAAATAATATAAATTAATAGTATATTTGAATTATATAGATTGAATAGTATATTTGAATTATATAGATTGAATAGTATATTTGAATTATATAGATTGAATAGTATATTTGAATTATATAGATTGAATAGTATATTTAAATTAAATAGATTGAATAGTATATTTAAATTATATAAATTAAATAGCATATTTAAATTATATAAATTGAATAGTATATTTAAATTAAATAGATTGCATAGTATATTTAAATTAAATAGATTGCATAGTATATTTAAATTAAATAGATTGAATAGTATATTTAAATTAAATAGATTGAATAGTATATTTAAATTAAATAGATTGAATAGTATATTTAAATTAAATAGATTGAATAGTATATTTAAATTAAATAGATTGAATAGTATATTTTAATTAAATAGATTGAATAGTATATTTAAATTAAATAGATTGAATAGTATATTTAAATTAAATAGTTTGAATAGTATATTTAAATTAAATAGATTGAATAGTATATTTAAATTAAATAGATTGAATAGTATATTTAAATTAAATAGATTGAATAGTATATTTAAATGAAATAGATTGAATAGTATATTTAAATTATATAAATTGAATAGTATATTAAAATTAAATAGATTGAATAGTATATTTAAATTGAATAGTATATTTAAATTAAATAGATTAAATAGTATATTTAAATTCAATAGATTCAGTAGTATATTTAAATTAAATAAATTGAGTAGCATATTTAAATTAAATAGATTGAATAGTATATTTGAATTATATAGATTGAATAGTATATTTAAATTAAATAGATTGACTAGTATACTTAAATTAAATAGATTGAGTAGTATATTTAAATTAAATAGATTGAATAGTATATTTAAATTATATAAATTGAATGGTATATTTAAATAATATAAATTAATAGTATATTTGAATTATATAGATTGAATAGTATATTTGAATTATATAGATTGAATAGTATATTTGAATTATATAGATTGAATAGTATATTTAAATTAAATAGATTGAATAGTATATTTAAATTATATAAATTAAATAGTATATTTAAATTATATAAATTGAATAGTATATTTAAATTAAATAGATTGAATAGTATATTTAAATTAAATAGATTGAATAGTATATTTAAATTAAATAGATTGAATAGTATATTTAAATTAAATAGATTGAATGGTATATGTAAATTAAATAGATTGAATAGTATATGTAAATTAAATAGATTGAATAGTATATTTAAATTAAATAGATTGAATAGTATATTTCAATTAAATAGATTGAATAGTATATTTCAATTAAATAGATTGAATAGTATATTTAAATTAAATAGATTGAGTAGTATATTTAAATTAAATAGATTGAGTAGTATATTTAAATTATATAAATTGAATGGTATATTTTAATTATATAAATTGAATGGTATATTTAAATTATATAAATTAATAGTATATTTAAATTATATAAATTAATAGTATATTTGAATGATATAAATTGAATAGTATATTTAAATTAGATAGATTGAATAGTATATTTAGATTTAATAGATTGAATAGTATATTTAGATTAAATAGATTGAATATTATATTTAATTAAATAGATTGAATAGTATATTAAATTAAATAAATTGAATAGTATATTTAAATTAAATAGATTGAATAGTATATTTAAATTATATAAATTGAATAGTATATTTAAATTATATAAATTGAATAGTATATTAAAATTAAATAGATTGAATAGTATATTTAAATTGAATAGTATATTTAAATTCAATAGATTGAATAGTATATTTAAATTCAATAGATTCAGTAGTATATTTAAATTAAATAAATTGAGTAGCATATTTAAATTAAATAGATTGAATAGTATATTTGAATTATATAGTATGAATAGTATATTTAAATTAAATAGATTGACTAGTATATTTAAATTAAATAGATTGAATAGTATATTTAAATTATATAAATTGAATGGTATATTTAAATAATATAAATTAATAGTATATTTGAATTATATAGATTGAATAGTATATTTGAATTATATAGATTGAATAGTATATTTGAATTATATAGATTGAATAGTATATTTGAATTATATAGATTGAATAGTATATTTAAATTAAATAGATTGAATAGTATATTTAAATTATATAAATTAAATAGCATATTTAAATTATATAAATTGAATAGTATATTTAAATTAAATAGATTGCATAGTATATTTAAATTAAATAGATTGCATAGTATATTTAAATTAAATAGATTGAATAGTATATTTAAATTAAATAGATTGAATAGTATATTTAAATTAAATAGATTGAATAGTATATTTAAATTAAATAGATTGAATAGTATATTTAAATTAAATAGATTGAATAGTATATTTTAATTAAATAGATTGAATAGTATATTTAAATTAAATAGATTGAATAGTATATTTAAATTAAATAGTTTGAATAGTATATTTAAATTAAATAGATTGAATAGTATATTTAAATTAAATAGATTGAATAGTATATTTAAATTAAATAGATTGAATAGTATATTTAAATGAAATAGATTGAATAGTATATTTAAATTAAATAGATTGAGTAGTATATTTAAATTATATAAATTGAATGGTATATTTAAATAATATAAATTAATAGTATATTTGAATTATATAGATTGAATAGTATATTTGAATTATATAGATTGAATAGTATATTTAAATTAAGTAGATTGAATAGTATATTTAAATTATATAAATTGAATAGTATATTTAAATTATATTAATTAAATAGTATATTTAAATTATATAAATTAAATAGTATATTTAAATTATATAAATTGAATAGTATAGTTAAATTAAATAGATTGAACAGTATATTTAAATTAAATAGATTGAATAGTATATTTAAATTAAATAGATTGAATAGTATATTTAAATTAAATAGATTGAATAGTATATTTAAATTAAATAGATTGAATAGTATATTTAAATTAAATAGATAGAATAGTATATTTAAATTAAATAGATAGAATAGTATATTTAAATTAAATAGATTGAGTAGTATATTTAAATTAAATAGATTGAGTAGTATATTTAAATTAAATAGATTGAATACTATATTTAAATTAAATAGATTGAGTAGTATATTTAAATTAAATAGATTGAGTAGTATATTTAAATTAAATAGATTGAGTAGTATATTTAAATTAAATAGATTGAGTAGTATATTTAAATTAAATAGATTGAGTAGTATATTTAAATTAAATAGATTGAGTAGTATATTTAAATTAAATAGATTGAGTAGTATATTTAAATTAAATAGATTGAGTAGTATATTTAAATTAAATAGATTGAGTAGTATATTTAAATTAAATAGATTGAGTAGTATATTTAAATTAAATAGATTGAGTAGTATATTTAAATTAAATAGATTGAGTAGTATATTTAAATTCAATAGATTGAATAGTATATTTAAATTCAATAGATTCAGTAGTATATTTATATTAAATAGATTGAATAGTATATTTAAATTAAATAGATTGAGACAGCATACAAAAATATAATAAACATAATTTCCTGCTGCTGATTAACATTTAAAAAATAAAATCATCTTAAATATAAATTTTAGAGATACAAGTTCTCTGCCTTTTAGCAGAATTCCGCTTTTTTGTTTTAATCCAGAAAAAGCAGATTCTTGCTTAAATTGCTAGATGTTAGTTTTTTATTTTGGGTCAAAATCTGCTTTTTTTAATAAGAAAAAATTGATTTCTGCCAAATCGCTAGAGCCTTACCTCCTTATTTTTTTCGTCACTATTTTGCTGGATTTTATTCTCTTTCTTCCTCTCTCTCTCATTTTATCTTTCTTTTTCTTTTCCTGTTTTTTCTCTCTTCCTTTCTCTGTCATATCTTGCCTTCCTTTTCCCTCTTATGACAGTTCTCTCTGAAAACTGAAAATGTTAATTTTTTCATGAACGTTAAGACTTCAAACGATTCATGACGGGAATAGAGGAGTTAGATGACTTTTGTTTCATCAAAGACTGACTTCCTGCCTCCTTCCCCCACATGTGCACTCAGTGTCTTTATTTGAATTTCTTAGTTGAAACTGATCTGTCAACTCAATTAATTTGATGGTCAATTTATTTGCAAATTTGCCTGTTTCTTTGTTTAACAAGATTGATATTTCACCAATTTTTCCAATTATTTTGAATGTGTGTTTACTGTTTATCACTAGCACATCATCCAAGTTGCTTTTAGTTATTGTTTTTTTAAATTTCCTTCCACACACACATGCTGGGGGGGGGGGCGTGGAAAGTTATAACTGTAATAACAAAATTTAAATTCATAAAATCATTAAACTATTAGAAACAGTAAATCTCTGCAGTAGTAGTTTTAATAGTGTTCTAAATGGTAAAACTATGTTTTTATTTTTTTCGTAAAGTGTAAATATGCCATTCAGCCGACTTAAGCATTCAATAATGCAATATGTAATTTTCCTTATTTGTAACCCCATTGTAAAATTTGAACTTCCATTATAAAATTTACTGAATTTAACCATATAATTTATTATTATCTACTTTTTGCCTCATTGCTTTTCTTAACGCAATTATATAAATGTATATAAATATAAGTGAGGTGTACTCTGACGCTTGCTTTTGCATCGTACACAAGGCTCGCTCCAAACACCACCTTAGTGTTGTGGAGGCCGTAAGTGTAACCATGTGAAGACCCTTTTTCTGCAGGTAAAAATACTTTTCTTCCAATTCGTTAATTTATTTTCTATTCTGCACTTCTTTATAGAAAGTGATTTCCCCTTCGTTTATTTGAAATTTGGGCGATATTTCTTTCGTTTTTTTTCTCTTCCCCTATTTTATCCCTTTTCTCTTTTTTGTTTTGGCTTTAAAGAAAAGTTTATGTAACTAATTTATTTATTTTAAACATTATCCGTCGACGATGATGTGTCAACCGAAAAATACCTCAGGTTCTAGTTTTCCGGCTTTTAGTCGATTGTATTTTGTTTTTTACTTTTATTACTCTTCGTTCTACAACTTTTAAGTTTTAGTCGAATAGTCTTTTGAAAATAAAGTTAAACAAAAATTTTTTTCTCGTTCTTTCTCTCTCGTTACTATGTAATTTTGTTCTCCAATTCACTATGACTCCATTCATTTTTTTTCTCGTTCTTTCTCCCTTGTTACTATGTAATATTGTTCTCCAATTCACTATGACTCCATTCATTTTTTTTTCTCGTTCTTTCTCCCTTGTTACTATGTAATGTTGTTCTCCAATTCACTATGACTCCATTAATTTTTTTTTCTCGTTCTTTCTCCCTTGTTACTATGTAATGTTGTTCTCCAATTCACTATGACTCCATTAATTTTTTTTTCTCGTTCTTTCTCCCTTGTTACTATGTAATGTTGTTCTCCAATTCACTATGACTCCATTAATTTTTTTTTCTCGTTCTTTCTCCCTTGTTACTATGTAATGTTGTTCTCCAATTCACTATGACTCCATTCATTTTTTTTCTCGTTCTTTCTCCCTTGTTACTATGTAATGTTGTTCTCCAATTCACTATGACTCCATTCATTTTTTTTCTCGTTCTTTCTCCCTTGTTACTATGTAATGTTGTTCTCCAATTCACTATGACTTCATTCATTTTTTTTTCTCATTCTTTCTCCCTTGTTACTATGTAATGTTGTTCTCCAATTCACTATGACTCCATTCATTTTTTTTTCTCGTTCTTTCTCTCTCGTTACTATGTAATGTTGTTCTCCAATTCACTATGACTCCATTCATTTTTTTTTCTCGTTCTTTCTCCCTTGTTACTATGTAATGTTGTTCTCCAATTCACTATGACTCCATTCATTTTTTTTTCTCGTTCTTTCTCCCTTGTTACTATGTAATGTTGTTCTCCAATTCACTATGACTCCATTCATTTTTTTTCTCGTTCTTTCTCTCTCGTTACTATGTAATGTTGTTCTCCAATTCACTATGACTCCATTCATTTTTTTTTCTCGTTCTTTCTCCCTTGTTACTATGTAATGTTGTTCTCCAATTCACTATGACTCCATTCATTTTTTTTTCTCGTTCTTTCTCCCTTGTTACTATGTAATGTTGTTCTCCAATTCACTATGACTCCATTCATTTTTTTTCTCGTTCTTTCTCTCTCGTTACTATGTAATGTTGTTCTCCAATTCACTATGACTCCATTCATTTTTTTTTCTCGTTCTTTCTCCCTTGTTACTATGTAATATTGTTCTCCAATTCACTATGACTCCATTCATTTTTTTTTCTTGTTCTTTCTCCCTTGTTACTATGTAATGTTGTTCTCCAATTCACTATGACTCCATTCATTTTTTTTTCTTGTTCTTTCTCCCTTGTTACTATGTAATGTTGTTCTCCAATTCACTATGACTCCATTAATTTTTTTTTCTCGTTCTTTCTCCCTTGTTACTATGTAATGTTGTTCTCCAATTCACTATGACTCCATTAATTTTTTTTTCTCGTTCTTTCTCCCTTGTTACTATGTAATGTTGTTCTCCAATTCACTATGACTCCATTAATTTTTTTTTCTCGTTCTTTCTCCCTTGTTACTATGTAATGTTGTTCTCCAATTCACTATGACTCCATTCATTTTTTTTCTCGTTCTTTCTCCCTTGTTACTATGTAATGTTGTTCTCCAATTCACTATGACTCCATTCATCTTTTTTTTCTCGTTCTTTCTCCCTTGTTACTATGTAATGTTGTTCTCCAATTCACTATGACTTCATTCATTTTTTTTTCTCATTCTTTCTCCCTTGTTACTATGTAATGTTGTTCTCCAATTCACTATGACTCCATTCATTTTTTTTTCTCGTTCTTTCTCTCTCGTTACTATGTAATGTTGTTCTCCAATTCACTATGACTCCATTCATTTTTTTTTCTCGTTCTTTCTCCCTTGTTACTATGTAATGTTGTTCTCCAATTCACTATGACTCCATTCATTTTTTTTTCTCGTTCTTTCTCCCTTGTTACTATGTAATGTTGTTCTCCAATTCACTATGACTCCATTCATTTTTTTTCTCGTTCTTTCTCTCTCGTTACTATGTAATGTTGTTCTCCAATTCACTATGACTCCATTCATTTTTTTTTCTCGTTCTTTCTCCCTTGTTACTATGTAATATTGTTCTCCAATTCACTATGACTCCATTCATTTTTTTTTCTTGTTCTTTCTCCCTTGTTACTATGTAATGTTGTTCTCCAATTCACTATGACTTCATTCATTTTTTTTTCTCATTCTTTCTCCCTTGTTACTATGTAATGTTGTTCTCCAATTCACTATGACTCCATTCATTTTTTTTTCTCGTTCTTTCTCTCTCGTTACTATGTAATGTTGTTCTCCAATTCACTATGACTCCATTCATTTTTTTTTCTCATTCTTTCTCCCTTGTTACTATGTAATGTTGTTCTCCAATTCACTATGACTCCATTCATTTTTTTTCTCGTTCTTTCTCCCTTGTTACTATGTAATGTTGTTCTCCAATTCACTATGACTCCATTCATTTTTTTTCTCGTTCTTTCTCTCTCGTTACTATGTAATGTTGTTCTCCAATTCACTATGACTCCATTCATTTTTTTTTCTCGTTCTTTCTCCCTTGTTACTATGTAATATTGTTCTCCAATTCACTATGACTCCATTCATTTTTTTTTCTTGTTCTTTCTCCCTTGTTACTATGTAATGTTGTTCTCCAATTCACTATGACTTCATTCATTTTTTTTTCTCATTCTTTCTCCCTTGTTACTATGTAATGTTGTTCTCCAATTCACTATGACTCCATTCATTTTTTTTTCTCGTTCTTTCTCTCTCGTTACTATGTAATGTTGTTCTCCAATTCACTATGACTCCATTCATTTTTTTTTCTCGTTCTTTCTCCCTTGTTACTATGTAATGTTGTTCTCCAATTCACTATGACTCCATTCATTTTTTTTCTCGTTCTTTCTCCCTTGTTACTATGTAATGTTGTTCTCCAATTCACTATGACTCCATTAATTTTTTTTTCTCGTTCTTTCTCCCTTGTTACTATGTAATGTTGTTCTCCAATTCACTATGACTCTATTAATTTTTTTTTCTCGTTTTTTTTCCCTTGTTACTATGTAATGTTGTTCTCCAATTCACTATGACTCCATTCATTTTTTTTTCTCGTTCTTTCTCTCTTGTTACTATGTAATGTTGTTCTCCAATTCACTATGACTCATTCATTTTTTTTTCTCGTTCTTTCTCCCTTGTTACTATGTAATGTTGTTCTCCAATTCACTATGACTCCATTCATTTTTTTTTTCTCGTTCTTTCTCCCTTGTTACTATGTAATGTTGTTCTCCAATTCACTATGACTCCATTCATTTTTTTCTCGTTCTTTCTCCCTTGTTACTATGTAATGTTGTTCTCCAATTCACTATGACTCCATTCATTTTTTTTTAAACCTTAAATAAATATAAATGTATTTAAATTAATTTATTGCTGGTGATTAACAATCTAGAAATAAAATTATTTAAAATATAAATTTACATTGAAATCTGTTATGAATGTATAGCAAAGTAGTAACTGTAACACCGGCGATAGCTGTTGTATTAACTTATTTTAATACCTATGTATTACCGATAGCATAACACAAAACGAATAAAGGTACAAGTTTTTAAATATATAAATTTATTTTTATTAATTCAACATTTATTTTAAAAAATATTATCAAATTTATAGTCATCAACATAGTTTCTTTTTTAAATAAAGGATTTTTTTTTTTTACACCTTTTTTTTTTAAAGATTATTATTTAAAAATCTTTCCTAGCCTGTCATATTTTAGTCTCCACCTTATCTTTCTAGGCTGCCTGGCTTCTACGAGCTGTCACATGCATCGACTTGACTACATTGTCGGGGGATGACACTTATTCCAATGTGGAGAGACTCTGCTTCAAGGCTAAAAACCCAATCCAGAAAAACCTGTTGAAATCCCTCAACATGCATGACAAAGGTTGGCCCTCATTTGCTAACACTTACCCTATAAGCATTTATTCATGGAAATCACGCTTTTATAATTATAGAGGTGCCAAATCACGTATTATATTCGGTTGGCAATTAAATTCCTGCCGTTTTTTGTTTTTTTTTAATTTGTGTTTTTAAATTTTGGAATCTAATTTTTTTGAGAATTCTATTTAAGAATCATTTTATAATCTCTTTTTCTTTTGTTTTCGAGTTAATTTAAGTTGATTTCGATTTATTTTCGGATCATTAAAATAGGATATCAAGTTAAGAAAAATTAACATTTTCGACACTTTTTTGTTTTTATGATTTTTTTTGCTTTTTGAATTCTACACACGCGGTATTGAAAATCTTGTTAAGAAAAAGTTTCAGACAACAAGAGAGAATACATTATTGAATAATTAGTTATTTTTTATTAAACCTTTTAAATCTAAATTAGAAAAAAAAACGTCGGGAACTTACTTGCCAATTCGCTATCTCTTCTAAGCACTAGCTAAATCTAATAATACTAAACTTATTATATAAAGGGCAGCTGTCTGTATCTCCAGCGAAAAGTCAAAAACTACAAGACAAAGACCCACAAAGTTTGTATATTATTGATCAGCGTTGCCCTGAATGAATAATATCTAAAATTTACAAAAAAAAAAAACCTTATTTATTCTTTGACTCTAAACTGGCGCAGATTTGGTCAAGGGGGGGGTCTGCTTTCCAGCCACTAACTAAAAGGAAGTGACTGATTTTTTTTCACGGAGTTAATTTCCTTACACCGACTCATTCCTCGAGTTGTCTGTGTGTGTGTGTCCAAAGATAGGAATGGGCTGGACAGAGAAGAAAGAGGGTGTTGGTTAGAGAGAAGGAGAAAACGGAGGAAGGAAAAAGAGAGATGGAAGTTTTAATAGAAATATGTTACACTTTTGCCCCGGGCAACGCTGGATAGCCCTGCTAGTTAAATATATGACTTATTGAATAAATGCTGAAAATTAAATAATTCCCTGATTTTTGGCGGCTAAAAATAATTAACATTTTGATTTGTTTAGTCACCCAGTGGAGGCTCTGTATCCTAGATTTTTCTTTAGGGGGAATATTAGTGTTCATAAACCATGCGTTTATCATCAACCTGGGTTCACAATGAAACTCGAATGTATAACGGTTTATATAGGTAACGTTAAGGTGTAATATAACAGCAGTTCAGTTTGTGTAAGTCTATTATATAAAGGGTAGTTGTCTGTGTGTATGTATGTATGTCCAGATAAAAGTCGAAAACTACAAAACAAACACCCACAAAGTTGGTATATTCTTGATCGGCGTTGCCCTGGATGAATAATATCTAAAAGATTTTTTAATGATTATTCATTCTTTGGGGGGTCAACTGGGCCAGGTTTTGTCAGGGGAGGGTCAGTTTTTCATCTATTTCCAATGTTATCTAATATATAAAGTAGAGATGTTTTTTCCCCTGTACCTTCTCGGGGAATAGAAAATAACCACATGCTTCACGGGCTACTGAACTCACAATTACATTGCACTTATTCACTCGAGCGTGTTTTAGTATATCTGTTATTCTTCTTTCCAAACTAACACTGAATATTACATTCAGCCCGGCCGCCACGACTCTCCAAAATACCAACTCCATATAGGTGGTAGTAAAAACTTTTCTCCCTAACAATTCTGTACTGTGACTACACTCATCGACACCGGGAACTAATAAACACAGTATAATTTTCACAAAACACCCATTGTTATTTCGTATTTGTCTAGCATTATTTTACTACATAATATTAAGAATTACGCAAAACTAGGCCAGGTTTTGTCAGGGGAGGGTCAGTTTTTCATCTATTTCCAATGTTATCTATTATATAAAGGAAAGGTGAATGACATACATTATTATTATTTTCAATTGATTAAAACAAAAGAGAGGGAATGGCGGGGGGGGGGGGGGAGTGAAAACGGGGTGGAGTAGAGGAATGTGGAAAAACGGGGAAAGAGAGAAAGACGGATTAAGAGAAGTAGAGAGATAGAAGTTTTAATATAAAGATGTTACACACACTTTTTAACCACTTTTATTTTGTTTTTATGGTCCCAGGGCAACACCTGATAGCCCTGCTAGTACAATATAAAATATACAGGGTGTTCATAAAGTCTGGATGCATAGGAACAGAAATCAGTTGGGATTTACTTGCTTTCCACTGCTACAAGATGTGGCACAAGGCCGGAAGGTGGGGAAAACCAGCTCCTCCACAAGGACAATCTGGTCAGATGAAAAAGAATGAAGTCGATATTCTCAATTAGGTGATCAGCAATAAACCACCAACACTCTTCTGAAGAAGGAGGTAATGCCTAAGAGGGTGCATCTCCTAGAACAAATCTGAACCATACTTCATTCTGCTAAAAAAGGGTTTGATGGTTCAAGTGTGCCCCTAGGTTGCCAGAGACAAGGTTAACTAAGGCTGATACATCATCATCATCATATTCGGTTTAATGTCCGTTTTAGATGCACGCATGCATTGGATGGTTTTTAAAAATTGACTTCCAAACTAACCTATCTCTAGCCAGGTCTGTATTTATCCTTCTTTCTCTCAAATCCATTCTCATCAATTCATCCCATGTTTTCCTTGGTCTTTCCCTGTGAACCTGCTACAACAACTGTTTTACATTGAAAGATGCGTTTGGTCAACCAATTCCTATTTCAGTCACGTAAATTATTTAGAGCTGACACACTGAACAGAACGCCAGCTCTCAGTATTCAAGCGGGTACTGGATTACTTCTCATCCCTTCAGTCGCGACATTCACTGTTAATATCAGCAGCAATAGCAGTTCTCCTTTTCCTATCTCCGCCGACAACACGAGACGTTTGCTCCCAATACTAGCAGTAGCAATAGTTCCCCTTTCTTTGCCTAAAACAGTTCGAAAACAAGAGATAAATGAGACCCGTTCAAAACACACGAACAACGTGACGTCCAAAACAAAACTGACTCCTCAAGCAAAAAAACTCTCCTTTTATTTAGCCATTTCGGACTGCCAACAGTGCTTATTTTGCATAATCACGACCCTCGCTTCGTAATCAAATGGTTCTAGGTTAGTGCCCGCATGCGGCCACTGTTTCTTTGCAGCGGATACATGCTAGTTGTGGACACTTATCCTTCGGTCTCTCCGCACCATCACAACATACATCTACTAACCCAAGAACTCTCATTATTCATTCTTTAAATGTGGTCATACCATCGAACAATTGGCGAATATACAATTATCCTATGTGCGTAGACTTTTACGGGCATTCTCTAGATTCAAATAAGTGACTCTAGTAAGACAGTCGTCCATAAATTAATTTGCTGAAAAAAACAGTGAGTGTTAAAAAGAAGCCAGCGGAAGAAGGAACAAAGAGAAAAGTTGTTTGAAAAAGAAACAAATGAAAAAGACTAAGATAGGACATTGAGAATATCTGTATATGTTCATTGTCAGATCTTGATCACCAATGCTCTTCATAGTGCAGCCATAGACAGTAGTGTCGTTTGCATATACCAGGCTATAGTACAACCTGTTGCTTTGTATGGCTCCAAATGCTGGCCGTCAACAAAGGAGGAGGTCGAACAAAGATGCTACGTTGGACTTGAGGTCTGATCAGGCTCAACCATGTCGAAAAGGTCAATATTTGCCAACGTTACGCAAATCTCAGACAAAATGTAAGAAAATCATCTGCACTGGTATGGACATGTATTTTGTGCAAATGCCAATATCAAAACAAGAATTGAAGATGGAGACCCAGGGAAAAGAGCGAGGTGATAGCAGAAATAAAGGTGGTTGAATAACCTATGCCAAAATCTAAAGATGGTCGGACTTCATCCTGGCCAAACTTTTAGCTCTCTGTATGGTGAAGGACGAAATCCAGTACGGTTCCTGATGTGTGGGATAACCTCAGAAAAACTAACGATTCTCCAGTACACGTCAGGCATTCTTCTGTAAGTTTCACATGGTTTGTCCTCAGACATCAAAGATTTGATGACAGACCTATCGCTCTAAATACTTTCTCATACCTGAGGCTATTCTCTATATCTACAAATCTACTATAAGACTATGTATGGAGTACCGTTGTCATATTTGAGCTGGTGAATCACTGTCCCATTTGAAGGTTCTCAATAAGGTTCAGAAGTGTATCTGTAATTTGGTTGAATCCATCCTTTCTTCTAGTCTGCACCCTCTCCTTCACAGACGTGATGTTGCTAGTCTCAGTCTTTTCTATAAGTACTATTATGGTATGTGTTCTTCAGAATTGTCTGATTTATTCTCTGCTTCCTTTGTTCCAGCTCGTTTGGCTCTTTGGTCTAGTAGTTTTCATCAATTCGCTGTTCAGGTACATATATGTCATATATGTTCCTATTTTAGTAGCTTGTTTTCAAGAACTCTCTTCCTGTTTTCCTCTTACCTATAGCCTTAGTCATTTCGAAACTAACGTCAGTAGGCATCTCATGTGTTTGTGTTAATCATCTTTTGTTCTTTTTAGCTGCTTACATCAAATGGCTTTGTGCTTTATCTATGTCCGTCATAGTTAGAAATGTAATCAAGTATTTTGAAAGTTTAAATTAAATCACATCACAGTCTTTTCATAGTATTGACTATGCTAGTAGAGAATGAATCAGACAATTCGGATTGCCAAATTGTCTGATCTATTCCCTGCTTCTTTTGTTCCAGCTCGTTTGACTCGTTGGTCTAGTGATCTTCATCAATTCACTGTTTAGATACCTCGTTGTAATACAGCTTCCTATTCCAGTAGCTTCTTTCCAAGAACTGCAGGTTTGTGGAACTCTCTTCCTGCTGACTGTCTTTCTTCTACGTATAATCTTTTGCTTTCAAGACTACGTTCAATAAGCATCTTCTGTCTTTGCGCTGATCATCTTTCGTTCTTTTTAGCTCCTTACATCAAGTTGCTTCATGCCTCGTCTGAAGTGACTTCCATAAAAAACAAAAATTGTTCAAGCCTGGAACACACCGTTCGATTTGCCACCATTTTGCATATCTGCAAAACAAGTACCTCTACAAGATTAAAACCATTAGTAAATTTGTAGATCAACACCCTCTGCTGACCCCCTCCCCCTAATGTAATTCTACTTTGAACACTCGAAAAGGAAAAAAAAACAAACAATTATTTTAGAATTTCGAGTGGGGAAACAGTATATTAAATTAATGTAAAATGATCCCTCATTTTCGGGCCATTCTAGCTTTTTAGGGCAGCCAACCAAATTTTTTTCACCTCTAACCCTAAGTCCAAGTGCTAAGGTTGTAAAACCACATGTAATCACCTAAAAATGTAGAACCCACCCTCCACACCACCCAAAAATGCACAGGATTTATCTCTCATAGAAAATTAAAAATTTGATTAATTTCCCTAAAACGCTAGAATGGCCTGAAATTCAGGACCATTTTCTGTTAAATTTATATGCGAAATTGATCCCCACTTTAAATTCTAAAATAATTGGGTTTTTTTTTTCTTCTTTCCACCAAGTTTTTCAGGGTGTTCACATGTAATTGTATAAAAAAAAGTAGAATCTCATTTTTTTAGCGGAGGAATGGGGGGCTTATTTAGATAAGGGTGTTAATGTACATCACTAAATCATTTTTCCGATCACCAATTCCAAACTATGTGTTACATAGTAACTAGTTGTTTAGTAATTATTAATTTTTGTTTTTCTACTTTTCCGTTTGTCATTTTTCACACATTTTGTCCACCACAACATTTCATTTTCATGAATTATCGTGTACCTTACCCCATATATATAGTCTCGGAAGTTTCTCAACCATTAAAACTATATTAAAAAAACAACAAAAAAAAAAAAAAAAAAAACTTATAGTCCCAAGTCTTCCAGTGGAAAATCACTCATGTAAGTCAATTTATTTTTTACAGTTATTATATTAGTTTGTTTCTAACACTATTTTAAGGTATCTTCAGTTGTTTACCATGAAAAAACTGTTTCGGGAATTTAATATATATATAAATATATATATATATATATACAGTAGGCCCCCACTATTTGCAGGGGTTATATTCCAGACACACCCATAGAATAGCGAAAATCCGTGAATAGTTTTTGATGTCTCAAAGTTCGCTAAAAATCAGGTTTTTGTACATTAGCATGTGTTTTTTGCATGCAAGCCACCAAATTAGCATAGATTAGCACTTTCTGCTTGCAAGTTGGTTTATTTTTTTAAAAAGTATTTCAGTTTCGTATAAAGTTAGCAAAAATTTGGAATACCAACATTTTTGAATGAGCTGCATTTAATATGAATTCTCCGGAATAATTAGCGTTTTTTTTGTCATATTGGCCTTCATTGGACTTAAATGATTATCATATTTGTAAGTTCTACCGAATTTATAAAGAAAATGTTAAGTCAATGCTTATGCTGAAAATTCGCAAATTTATGAAACCGCAAATCGTGAGCCCGCGAATAGCGGGGGTCCACTGTATATATATATATATATATATATATTTTAAAAGATATTTAACCCCAAACAAGGCAGGTCGCCACTGTAGATGTAAGGGGCTACTGAGAATTAGGGTGTAGGTTTTGGGTGTCATCCAAGTTGAGAGCTGTGCAGCAGGAGTTCTGTTTACATTAGTTTTAAACCTCTGCATGTCGGTACAGTCGCGGAAACAGGGAGCAGGAAGAGAGTTTTAGAGGCCGGCAGTATGAGGAAAGAAGCTGTTGGAGTAGAAGGCTTTCCGGCATCTGGGGACCTCCACAGTGAATGGATGGGACCTAGTTGATTGTCGGGTTGTTCTTGTGTATTTGCGTCGAGGGGCCACTAGAGCAGTTAGTTCATCGGAGCACATTCCATTGAAGTATTTGTAAAACAAGCACAAGGATGCAACATTGCGGCGATGGGACAGGGTTGGAGCTTGGTGGATAGTGAGGGACCTATTAAGTTGGCGACTCTTTTTTGGACCTTATCTAAGAGGGAGAGACTAGTGGATGATGTACCAGCCCAGATGTGACAACAATACTCCATACATGGGCGGATGGTGGCTTTGTAGAGATACAGGATAATGTCGGGTGTAAGGAGTTTACTACCACGGTAGAGGGAGCCCACCTTCTTTGCAGCAGCCTTGGCAATGTCTTCAATGTATTTGTTACAATTCATGTTACCTGTGAAGGTTAGGCCGAGTAGCTTGAATGTTGAACTCTCAGGTAGAGTGTTATTTGCCATGGCAATCAGTGGTTGAAGAGGTTTCTTGTATTTATTGAAGGAAATATATATATATATATATATATATATGTTGTGATTTATTTTATGATCCTTTTTTGTGAACAGGTATCTCTACAGCCGCTGTGTGTGTTTATCCCAGCCGAGTGACCGATTGTGGCAAGGCACTAAAGAAAGCAAGAGCTACAGACATTCCAATTGCATCAGGTCAGTTAATGTAATTTTTTTTGGCAATTATATTTATTTTTTTTAAATTGTGTTAAAATTTTGTACATTAATAAAAAAAAAATTAGTATACAAGATTATTTTAATTTTTATGTTTTTTGTGATTTTTTAAAATTATTTTTTTAAATTACTTTTTGATATTTTTGATGACTTTTTGACTTTTTTATTTTGTGATTTTTTTTTACATTTCTTTTGTGACTTTTCTAAAAGAAATTTAGTGATTTTAAAACTTTTTTTGCTGACATCTTGATTTTTTCTAAAGTGATTTTTTAATTTTTTTATTTGCCTCTAATTTTTTTTTTTTTTTTGTGACTTTTGTATCTTCTTTTGTGAATTGTTGATGGCTTTTACATAGTGTATGTGAATACTTTTGAGCGATTTACCACTACCTAAGATGAAAATAAGTTTTGGTAGAGATGCACCTGAGGAGGACCGGAGGTTACGAGATGAGAAATGTAGTTCGAATAACCAAAATTATGCAAGTTTTGGTATATAACTTAGGCATCATTACATTTTGATTTAAAATGGCATAGCAGAAGTGAAAATGTCAAGTGTGGAGATTTTCCTCTTTTTGGAGAATCAAATAAAATATCCCCCAAAATGGAACATTAGAGAGAAACTCGGCAGACATTTAATTTCATTTTTTATGGTGGTTTGGGAGAACGTGGAGGGTTAGTCAGATGAATGATACATTTTCTTGCCAGCACTTACGATGATAGTAATGCTGTTGGTTTCGTTAAAAGACTTAGAGAGTTGCACACGACCCATAGGATATCTTTGTCATTAGATGATTATCGTCTTTCATTGCCATGTTCCAAAGATCTCCGATGAGAACTGCAGACCTTGCCATCAATCGGGGCTGAAAGAAGAAGTGTGGTGGCCTACTCAAAACGTGGCTCAGAACGGTCCACGTATCTACAGTGTTCACCAGTAGAATCAAGACCGGCTGTCACTCATCTCAATGTTGGTAATGGACCACTTTGTTTGATCAGTCCTCATTCAGGACTCAGTGAATTCATTGGAAGATGCCGGTTCAACTGATCCAGGGTGAGTGCCGTCACAAGTCAAGATCTCCTTGATGAAGAATTAAAGTTGTAATGTTACATGGCACTAATAAGTCGTATGTAAGCTTTTGTGGGCAATTCTTTTGAACCGTCCAGATGTTCTGTCGTCGTCTCGTTGGGAGAAAACAGCTATAGTCTTGTTGACATGTTGTAGGTAGTCGGCTCAATGAGTAGTGGCAGTGGTGGTGGTCGTTGTAGTGAAGATATAGCAGCAGAAGTTCCTCTGTCTTTCTCTGGTTCCTTTGCTTCTGTAATAACAATTAAAAAGAAACACCACCAACATTCTTACTCTTCTTTTTCTTTTGTTGCTTTATTCTTTTAAAGCACTGAAAAGTTATATATTAAATCAGCTCTCCTCATCCGTTCCCAAGAGAGGGGGGGGGGGGATTAGAGCTTAAAAACAGACGTCCAAATCTTTTCAGTTAGCATGCCAAAGAGAAAGATTTTGCTATTTTATTCTCTACGTGTCACTTCAAACTTCCTTCTCGTGACATCATATCCTGGCACATAGCCTTAGTCTAACCTTTAACTTCTAATGGAATCTTCCACTTTCGTTGATTAATCTAACCTTATGTGGAAAATTCCGTTTTTAACATTATTTTTACTCACCCGTATCAAATATTTCTACAAAGTGATGTGTATAGAATAAAATTAACACTTACCGGCTCCAATGTCATATATCCTATAGGCAAATATTGCTTGAATGAAGCAGTATTTATATATAGAATTATTCACTCTCAGACTGGCAGCCAATCAGAATTCATATAATGGACTTGCCCAACTTGGCATAGTGGAGCAGTCCAGCTTCCATATAAACTGGCTTTTTGGTTACTTGAGTCTTTACTTATCTTGCTGCTCAACTGGTCGTACAGTTGAGTCCTAAGTATCAAATTCTATAATGTGCACCCTTACGATGCAGTGGTTACAGAAAAAAGTAAACATGGACATACAGACATATTGTTGCAGATTTCCTTTGTTTAAATTTTGTTGAATCTTTTATTGTGTGTTCGACACAGTGTTTGTGTGGGTTGTTGTTCTTGCATGGCTAAATTATTTTTGTTTTTGTATCACACTATAATGTCTGCTTTTTTTTTTTTTACTATACATTTTTTTGGAAACATGAGTAATGTTTCCTCTTGTCCTCTGTTTTTAAAAAATTGCTCTTCGCTTCTTTGTCGTAGTGGCTACTGGTTTTCCCGCTGGTCAGACTTCCCTAAAGACTCGTCTGGAAGAAATCCGCTCCGCAGTAGCGGACGGCGCTACCGAAATTGACATCGTCATCAACCGTCAGTTTGCTCTTTCTGGGAATTGGCAAGGTCGGTAACATTTTATAAAACCATATCTCTATATAGTTATAAAATTGTGTGACCACTTTTAGCACATCTGTGTGTTTCTCGTGTCAATGTAACTTTGATAATCACGCATTGAATTACTATTTCTTTTATCTTTTATTAATTAAATATGTATTGAAATAAAAATATGCATGAAATGAAATGAAATTTAAAAAATCCTATTTGAGAAAATAATTTAATTTTGAAATTTAATCCATCACAATGCATTTCAACTTCTTCATGAACAAGTCAGACATTTTAATTCTTTTTTATTATGTTGTGGCCTAGCAGGGTCGGTAATAATCAAGAAAAACACAGTGGTATTATTAACAAACGTGTATCAACAGAAATATGTTACATGATTCTGGGGCCATAACTGCCATGATGCTTAATCGTAACTGTATTTATTGTGTCTGGGTGAGTCCATTTATTCCCGAAATAGGTAGATCAGCTTACACCATAATATACTAATTGAAAAAAAAAAAATGAAAGAATTACTTTCTTAGTAAATCCGCATGTATTAAAAGATTGACAATTTTGGTAGCTATTTACATCCAATTACTTTAAGAAAATTTGTTATAGTTTTATAACAATTTTTTTATTTAATTAATAATTCAATGACTAAACGATACCGTAATGATTAAATTTAATAGTGAAAAAAAAAAGGAAACTAAATTTTTTTATTAACATTTTTTGTCAAGAAAATTATTCAATAGAATATTTAATTATGGGATCTGATTTAAAAAAAAAAAAAGGAAAATAAATTTTTTTATTAACATTTTTTGTCAAGAAAATTACTCAATAGAATATTAAATTATGGGATCTGATTTTTTTTTAAAATAAAATCACTCTTGTTTGTAATTTTATCATCTCTATAATTATACGCTAAAGGTATTTCATTTCTATAATTATACGCTAAAGGTATTTCATTTCTATAATTATACGCTAAAGGTATTTCATGTTCGTATGTACATTATCGTCCTCGCTGTTGTGTTGAACGTGAAATTTGAACTAAAATACACTTTCTTGGCTTTGAACTAGGATGAAAGTATTTCCAATCGGACAATAAAATTTCTAATCAATTTGGGAATATCTTAAGTAGGACGGCCCCAAGTGTAAATGTGGTATTGTGGTGACGGAGATGATTCTAGTTAAGAATAGGATAGACATTTTTATCACTTTAAACCAAGAATGACCAACGACACTCATTTTCTCCACACTTTTGATGGCCTTGTGCCTAATTTGTTTTAAATGTAATTTTTTAATATTTTCTGCAAATAAATAATTAAAAGTGTAGTATCTGTTCTGTCCAATGATGATGTAATAATATCGTGAGGTCTGCGTTTGCGCTGGACACCCATAGAATAAAAAATATGTCACAAACTCCTACCAGTGTTTTAGAGATATACCCGTCCATAACCGGATATATTCTGAAACTACATTAATCAAAGTACTTAGATAATTGGGTTTCAGTTTGAACAAAAGTTGGACAATAATATCTTGGGATTTGTGTTCACACCATAACTTCATAGAATGGAAATATTTTTAAGCATAGCAACAATATACAACAGATGAAGGATAAAACTGTATCCCACTAGTTGATATTATTTTCTCTAAATTTTCAAGAGAATTCTCAATTTTTACTTTAATATTTCAAATTGGGAATATATGAATTCTTTAGAATTCTTTATCTTTTGACCTGACATTGCTTAAGTCATGGGGCAGGGAAACATCAAAGATGACTCTTAGCAATGCTGGGGTATGCTAAGGACATGTTATTTCAGAGTTTTCCTTCTAGATAATTTGCTCTACCAAGACTTGAGTCTTGTTATTTCACTTATGGTTAAAGTGGATTCATAACTTTCTCACGAGTATTAGAGAAAGTGATTTTACATCCTCTATGGAACTTGAACACGGTCCATTCCAGTATCCATGGTCCATTCCAGTGTCCACAGCCCATTCCAGTGACTGTTCTGTTGTTAAATATTGGGCGAGTATAATTTTGTTAGTTGAGAATAACAGGAAATAGGGTTCAGTCGGGGGTCAGCTTAGTGTACTTGGATGTCAGCTCGACCTCCTGTGTGCTGGAAGCAGATGTGACGTCACATGCCCCAAAGAGTGAGGGAGAGAAGTCGTCAGTTCACTCGGAAGCACACACGTGTGAACTTGTGGTTTTAGAGATGTCCAGATAAGATATGATTAAACAGTAATTATCGACCTCTCTCTGTCTAACCTCCCCTCTTGTCCCACTGGTTAATGATTTAGAACAGACGATCCCAGGCGAATAAACCTCTTCTTGTCTTCAACTGTTGTCTCTTCTTGGTCCTTATTTTCGGGGTATGAACAAACTTGTTTGCAGGCGGTATTTCTTCAGTTGAGCAAGATCATAGTAAAGGTATGTTATGAATGTTCATGTATTTTAATTGATCATGACTTATGAGACATTAGACACCCCCCCAAGAGGGGAGGTATATATAACACTGTTGCACCACCTTCATTTCATAACTTATGGCAATTAGTATTTATTCCTAGGTGGTCATCCAAGTACTAAGAAATACTAAGTCATGATTGGCCGAGTAGATCATGTTAAGGAAAGGGGATTTTGAAGCAAGTTAAAGCATTTGGCGAGACATGAAGAAAGTCTACTGACATGAGCCAGTCAACTTCCATATCTAGTTTCTGTGATATCATCATGATGCGTTCTACATTTAAAGGATGCGAGGAGACCAATTTCTAGCATACAGCATCATCAACAGGAATATAAATCTACCTTTTAGAAGATTTTTTCACCTCAACAACTAGTCGCGGTCTCTGTGAGCACCCAGAGAAGATGTACCATCATCGTTTTTGTCTCAACAAAAGAAAGGCAGCATTCTCTATCCGTGTTTCCGCTCCATGGAACATCCTACCAGAGGAGGCTGTGATGATGCCGACCATATTCAGGTTTAAAGTCGCCTTGAACAAACATTCAGATGGTACATAGATGCAATATCTTCTGTCTTTTTACATGGCTTGTTGCACATTGCTATTTCTTTTTGCAAATAGAATTGGTTGATTGATTGAAATATATATTGTCTGAAACGCAACTCTGAATCTGCTACACAATATCATTAATGCTGAAAATTTCTTGATAATTAGTTCATTAAAGCTACGTATTCAATATTATTTGTGTTCATCCATTCATCCCGAGCCAACTTCTAATTACGGAGAGGAAAAAGCAAGATGGTGTTTGTTAAGAATATAAACAATGCTTGATATATAACATAATAAACAAGCTTTAATGGACTAATTCTCAAGACAGTTTAAGCATTAATGATATTGTGTCGTAGGTCAAGTTACGTTTTGGACAACGTATATTTAAATGTAGAATGCATGTTCATGATACCATAGAAACTGGATCTAGAAGTTGATCGTGTTTATGTCACAAAACAACCAAACCAAACACCATGAATAAATATTTGAGATATACAGAATTTGAAGCATAAAAACTTTTACCAAAATGACCTTATTCAGCATTAAATAACCCAAAAAGGGTTGATATGCCGTAAGACAAAACAGCTAAACGAAATACCATCAATAAATATTTGAAGATATATAGAACTTTTTTCCAAAATGACCATATGCAGCATTAAATAACTCGAAAAGGGTTGATATGATGTAAAACAAAACAACGTTCAAGACATATAGGCCACAGGTTTATCTTTCTGGTTGAGAGTCGCAGAATTGCTGTAACTGAAGTGTCGCACTCGACAACGAAAGAAATATTTTCGTCTATACTATGCAGTATATTCTTAACACCTACTGATGGTCATGTGGAATGCCTTCCCTCATGGTCACTTGGAAAAGGAAATGAACAATGAAAGGTCCTATGAATATACAAAGCAACCTACAACTTTATCAGTCATTGTTTGCTGAATTTAATTAAAAAATGAATATTGTAAAACAGTCATCGATTCATCCTAATTCAAATACCATTTACAAAGATGAACATTAAAATGTTGAGTCCACATGTGGGTATCCAAATAAAGCCACTATGAATATACAACAACAGGTGCAGTGACCTGAAGGTTAAGCTAGCCCCAAACTCCAAACTTCAAGTGAAGGAGATGCATGAGACATGCACATCCTATTGACAGTCGTCCACACAAAGAGATGGTACTAGATGACAATACCCTGGCAGTAGTAGACTCTTTCTGCTATCTAGGAGATATGCTGAGTGCAGGTGGTGGATGTAAACTCGGTACGGCCATAAAGGTGAAGGCAGCATGGGAGAAATTTTGTGAGCTGTTGCCTCTGATAACATTGCGTCCTATCCCTCTCTACATCCAGGCTAAGTTCTTGGCCTTTTGGCTAAGATCAAAGTGTAGTATCTGTTCCGATGTATACCGCACCCCCATAGACTGGTATTGTCTTGGCCTTCGGGGCTTGATTTACACCGGTCTATGGGTCTGTCCTGTGCAGTTCTAGGAGGTCCACCCTCCCAGGGTTCGCCTCCCCTCTTTGGGGAGGAGTAAGTTTATTGCTTACTGCCTGAGGCGCCCCTATCGGGGAATGCCGACGGGGCTGTCCAGGCAATTTTTAAACCCCACTTTCCCGACCCGACCTTGGGTCACATCTTGTGGGAGTAAGATAAAAACTGGCCTTGTGCCTAACTCCTGGAGAGGAGTAAATGAATACATCCAGGCTAAGTTATATAACAGAAGTGTCGTGTTATATGGCAGTGAATGCTGGATCCTCACTCAGCCCTCTCTTGCCCAATTGCAGCGCAATGACAGGCCCATGATTAGATGGATCTGCAATGTGAAATCTGACCTAACCCAACACATTAGGTCAGAAGATTTGCTGAAAGCACTACATTTGCCCAGCATAGAGGTTATCCTTAGGACAGGTCGGTTACTCTGGTATATTCATGCGGAGCGTTCGTCCCTGTGTATAAACCACTGTAGACGTATGGATGCCTTAAATTGCAGGAAGGTTAGCTGGCCAAGGAAAATTTGGAAGTAAGCGATTAGACAAGACCGCACGGAGTGGAATCTGGAGAGAGTTGAACCGTGAGAAGTGGAGAGTGAGCTTGCGTAATATCAGAAAACGTCTGACCCCCAAACAAGGGAAAAAGTGACGTTGAATGAATAGAAGAAAAGAAGAAGGGTGTACACCCTCCGTCAAAAATGACGGAAAAAAATTATGCTTCGCTAGTGTTTGCACTAATATTCATATTTATATAAAATAATGGGTACTTGTCCAGATTAGGACCCATGCGTTGGTAGTTTCCGGATGTTTACGTAGACGTCCGGAAAATGGCGAAGTGCTTATCCAATCATAATGCAAGAAAATAAGTAGACGACAAGTTAACATTTTAATTGATTGAATCGTGAAATTCAGTAATTGGAAATAAAAATTGATCAAAGCGATAATAAATTTTAACAAACCCTAACATTGTTTTAAGATTTGTTCAAACTTTTTCATGCAGAGAAAAACATTTTATAACCCTAACACCATTTGAACACTTGTTCAGTGATATTTTTCTTAAAAAGAAATTTACATGTAAAAAAAAAACATCTTTTCCAGTTGTACATCCAGCCTCGTTCAGCTTTTCCGACCGTCTATATAAACATCCGGAAACTACCGATGCCAAGTCGATTTTAGCTTGGGTCCTAATCTTGACAAGTGCTAAATAATGTCTCAGTTGCTAAAGTTAAAGATAAAGAAATAAGAAAGAAAGAAAGAAAACGTCTCAAACTGGAAAGTTTAAAAGAAGAAAAGAAAGAAAAAAATCAATTGGTATAGAAAAAAAAAAAGGAAAAAAAGAAAAAAAAACGCCTCATTATGGAAATATAGTGATGGATTTCTTTATGAATACATTTTAGACAGCAAAGGGTTGTTGGACTTGCTATGTACTTTTTCCCTTCCCCTAAACACTTGAAATGGTTTCATCTATCAGTTTTTTTACTTGCTAAATTTTGTGTGACAGGACGGATATATATTTATTTATATATATACAAATGAGTGGAGGATTTTGTATGTTCATTTATTTTATTTGCTTTCTTTTAGGTGTCTATGATGAAGTAAAACTAATGAAAGAGGCGTGTGGCGATGCTCATATGAAAGCCATTCTGGCTGTTGGGGAACTTGCTTCCATGGTCAATGTGTACAAGGCTTCGTTAATCTGTATGATGGCAGGTAGGGAGAATTATAACATTATTTATCACAAAGAATACATGCTATTTATTTTAAAGAGCACTTGGAGAGTGCAGACCTCAACCAAAACCCAACTATACACCATCTAACCAGCTGAGCCATCTTCCATTTGTTATAGTTTGAATTATAATAATTAGCAAATGTATGATGTCGACCAAGAGAAAAGTCTTATCAGGCATGTGTACGCAGTGTGATGATGTATGGAAGTGAAACCTGGCCAGTGAGGGTTAAGGACATGCGTTGCATGGAGAGAAATGATATGAGAATTGTACAATGGATGTGTAATGTGAGTCTTAAAAACAGGCTTAGATCTGATGACCTCAGAGGAAGATTAAATCTGAACAGTATAGGAACATACATGGAAAACAAGAGGCTTCGATGGTATGGCCACGTTGAAAGAATGGATAATAGTTCTTGGGTTAGTAGATGTAGAACAATTGAGGTAGCAGGGTCAGCCTATATGGGAAAGCCAAAGAAAACATGGAAGGAAGTGATAAGGATGGAGTTGAGAGAAAGAGGAATAAATAAAGATCTGGCCAGAAATAGGTTAGTTTGGAAGTCAATTTCTTAAAGCTGTCCAACACATGCCAGTATGTATAATCAGCGTTAAACCGAATATAATTATGATGTTAACAGCCATAATGTTATATACTCTTTGATGGGGATCGTAGGTATTGTCTGCTCCTCTTTCTTGTTGGCCAGGGATGACGATGTTGTTTTCCGATCCTTTCCTCGGGTAAGCTGTTATATTTATATGCAAAGAAGACGACAGCAATGATTTAAACTTGAAATATATTTTATTTCTATGGGTATTCATTTTCGCTGAGCTCATAGTTTCTCCTGGCTATCTTCAAAAAGGATCTAAAGCCTCTATCTAGCTGGACCTACTATTATTATTTTTCCGCACTCACGTTCAACCCACAACTGCAATCTAACTTTGAATACTGTCTCTGTCACGTGATTAAACTAACAATCACACCTACCTGTAGATGGAGCCATAGATGACCCTTGGTACCAAGGAGAGTAGAAAGTGGACCTTGGAGTTACTTTCGGCAGCCTCATAACTCTTGTTTCTCTTATTTTGTCCTTTAATCCTCATATTCCATGAGCGATGTTTCTGACAAAGGGGGAAGAATTGCTGTTTTATGGATCCGAATCTATCCATCTAACACTTATTGTTGGCTAGTTTTTAACTTTGAAGTAGTATAGGGTGGGCAAAAATAAGGGTCCTATTTTTAAAAATTCATAACTTTTTTATTTATTGATTTTTTTTAATTTTTTTTTTTTTAGGATAAGTAAAGGACCCCTTCCGAAGCAAGCATGAGCCGTATTAGCCCTAAGGAACGTACCCTCATTTAGAAAACATTATTTTTGCTTAAAAAACTCAAAACAGTGTAAAAAACAATACTTTAGTTTTTGTAAGTTTTAAGAAGTGTTTTTCGGCTAAAATTTGTTTTGTTTATTTCAAAAAATCTCGGAAGGGTCCGTCTACACACTCATAAAGTTTGGTGAGTTTAACTTTTATTTTGTGGAAGTTATTCAAATTCAAGTTATTCAAATTTAAAGATAGAACCCTTATTTTGGCCCACCCTGTATTTTCTTTTAGCTCCGTACATCAAGTGGCTTCATGCCTTGTCTGGAGCGATTTCCATAAAAATGGCTCATACCTAGCAATATTATTTTCTGATCTTTCGATGATATTGCTATTATCATTTATTTTTATTCTGATAGTTATGTCTACCTTAACATTAGTCTTATTATGTACTTATCTGATGTTATTCTCTTCTGCATATTTTGATATCATAACTATTGCCTTTTATTGAATACTTATATAGCCATATTTACATCCCTTGTCTTATTGATACCTGGTTGTATTGTTTTCAGAACATTTGAGAATGTTGTTATTGTCACTTATTCAATGTTTTGCTCGTTTACCTTTTTAACACTGTCTTGTTGTTTATTGGGTGGCTTTGAGTCCATTCAAGGACATAGCCAGGAGAAATTTGTTGTCAAAGAGCTCATTGGGTCAAATTTGACATGCATATGACTAGCATAAACAGAAGTTGAGGGTCCGTTTGACAATTAACAGAATCCATTTGAAACGAACAAGAAAAGAGTTGAGTAAAAATGTAGCAGCACAAATAAGTCCACTCTCTATTTTTATCTCTCCATACCCTGATAATTTTTAAAAGGAGCCAATAAAAGAACAAGATGTCTGTATGATAATTGTCTGTGTTAATTAATTGCAATTAACAATAACTAGGTGTGTTTTGTTTAGCAAAGTAACCAGTAGTTAGTTCAGTCAAGAAAACGTCTTCATTCCCTTCAAGAAGTCAGTAATCATCATCGTCGTCATCGAACTTGGGAACCTATATGGAATTTCGAACTGAACCATTTATTTAATCTATGGGGGTAGTTTGTTCTCATTCCATCAATCGACATAATTAACACCTCTAACTATTTGTTGTGGGGTACAAATCACCCCTATTGGAGAACTGATGGTATCAACCAGGTATAATAAATACCACTGGTTGCAGAGACTCAAAAGAGACTTTCATACCATGTTTTACCGCATGTTATGAACCCGTTCATCTCCTACCACATTAGTGGCGTTCTGTATTGCTTTATGATAAATACATTGTTATATTTTAACCCTGTCACTATTTGTGGTTTATTTCTTTGTGACCCCTAGCACGAGTCTACAACACTATTACACTATGTAGATTAACAATCGGTTCTAAGTGACAGTCTTTTGGCGGTTGAAGGTTCAATCCTTGCTACAGGCTATAATAACCAAGAATAACATAAACATTAACACTTCTACTAAGTCATGGTTGACAGAATGAGAACAATCTACCTCTGTGGATTAAATAAAGTATTCAGTTCGAATTCCATATAGGTTCCCGAGTTTGAAACAGTGCACCTGAAAAAGGTCGGAGATTACATCGGCTGAAACGTTGTGAAAATAACAACTAAGATCAGAATAGTAATCTGAATAAGTCAAATTATTAATCCCAATCTCAAAAATTGCGGAACAATTATTTTATTAAAATAAATTAATTTAAATTTCTTAATCTAATTCATGTTTCTCATTTATCTTATTTTTTTTTTTTAATTTCAGGTTCTGACTTCATTAAAACCTCCACAGGCAAAGAAGGGGTGAACGCTACTTTGCCCGTGGGTCTGGTCATGGTCAGAGCAATACGAGAATATTATGAAAGAACCCAATATAAGGTTAGTAATCTTCGTATAAGAATGGTGTTCGTGATAGTGATGATTTTCTCTTTACATCCTGTTCAAAATTGTCCAAGTCTTGAGCTGTTTGGATAAATGACTAAAAATGGGTTTTCATTTAAATGTTTATAATGCTTTTAAGAAACTTGACAATATAACTGCTAAGACACTGTTCTTTTAATATTTGCACTAAAAATAATATTGTCATCATCATCAAACAAATTATTTCAGTTATCGTTAAAAGGAGACATTTTAGAAGAAAATCTTTTTTTTTTTCAAAATGAACCATGTTGAAAATAAATATCAGTACCCGGATGTAAGTCTCATAAGGATTGGTTAGAATTAATTCCCTGCCATATGGGAATTTTAAACGTATATAAAAATAGATTTAAACAAAGGATTATCATTTATTTTATTTAAATGTTTATAATTCCTTTATTTTTAGACAGATTGCTATGACCCTTGACACTATGACTGGAAATACACTGTTCTTTAATATCATTTTGTTATTTGCACTAAAAATAATATTGTCATCAACCAAATTATTCAAGAATGTGAGTTTTCCGGGGTTTTTTTGTTTTTTTTTGAATAAGAAAAGGCCAAATCACTAGAGCTTTACGTTCTTATTTGGCTCGATTTTATTTCTTTTTCTCTTTCTTCCCCTCTCTCTCTCTCTCTCTCACTATCGTTTTTTTTCTCTTCCTTTTCTCATCACATTTTTTTTTGCATTGCTTAGCCTCTCTTTCCTCCTTCTCTGAAAATGTTAATTTTGCCATGCTTCAAAGTAGGGAAGGTAGAAGATTTGTTTCATTAATGAATGTCTTCCTGCTTCCTTTAAAACATATCAGTCGATACTTTCAGTATGAAAATAGATATTGTAGATTAACACTCTTCACTAACAAATAAATGAGATTCTGCTTTCCAAAATAAAGCATGTAGAAAAGTAATCTGTTATGAAAACAATGAGATACTGAAGTAAATATGAGTACCCGGATGTAAGTCTCATAAGGATTGGTAGGAATTATTTTCCTTCCATTCAGAACTTTTAAACATATTTGAAAATAGATTTAAACAAAGGGTCATCATTTCATATACTGTTGAGTGGGTCTTTTGACAGGGTACGAAGTAAATTCAACTTTGCACTGGCGAAAAGATTGTTCAAACCTACAAGTTATTTATCTACCTCCCACAGCGGTAAGCTGTGACACGGGAAAGTGGGATTCGATAAACCAGCGCCCGAGAAGTGAGCACTCTGGCCATTAAAAATTGCTTGAGCAGCCCTGTCGGCATTCCCCGGTAGGGGCGCCTCAGGCAGTAAGAAATGAACTTACTCCTCCCCAAAGAGGGGAGGCAAAGCCTGGGAGGGTGGACCTCCTAGAACTGCACAGGACAAACCCACAGACCGGCGTAAATCAAGCCCCGAAGGCCAAGACAATACCGGTCTATGGGGTGCAGTATCCATCGGAACAGATACTACACTTTGATCCCGGCCAAAACCTACAATTTTAGGCCAAAAATAGTAAAATTAAATTACTATTAGGGATTGGTTTATTTCAAGTGGATAGCTGGGTGGTCGAGCACAAAGGGCCTGTGTGCTGACAATCAGTTGGTTTTCTGGGCAGGATTTCGAATCGAACCCTTTATTTAATCCATGACTGGGTAGAAGTCTTAAGTAATTCTAAGAAATGTAAGAATAATATCCAAGATCAGAACAATCGTCCCAATACTCCAAATTATCAATCCTCTTCTAAAACATTACGAATCATGAATAACTGTGTTGTTAGACATGTTAGTCTTCATAGTAATAATTTGTAGTGATGACAGTGGTGTGTCATCTGTAGTGTGTAGAGTTATTTGCCTCTCACTTTCCCTTTAGTAGCAGTGGTAATAGTTGTCGCAGCAAAGAAAATAACACATCTTGCTCTGAGGTTTCCATTTCTAGTTTTCTTATATTCTTTACAGTTCAACAATCAGATTGCATAGTGTTAGTCTTCCTTTAGTCTGCAGGGGAATGAAAGAAGAGTTCCAAAAAAACGTCTGATTTTTTCCATCTCAAAACTCCAAGAGGCTAGATTAGACGAGTTTTTTTTTGCATCTTTCACTTGCGACACCTTGTTTCCTAATGCAATTTCCTTTGAATGCGTTAACTTAATTAATTTCCTCTTTCTACATAACTAACACATTCCACATGCCATATTACTACACGTGGACAGTACTGGGTGCTTTTAGATGTGATGTTTAAAAGAATCTGAACTTTTTTATACTAATGGTTCACCACTTACGTAAAAGGGTTAGTGAGATTTTCAGTTGGATGAAAGGATTAAGAACTATGTTTGATTAATTTACAGGATGACTTCACGACAGATATTTGTTGCCATTGGACTTGAAAATGACCATGTTTTAGTCTGTAGGGAAACATTCCCGTGGTAACGTGTTCTACAGGTTTTCGGAAAGAAACTTTGTTCATGGAGGTTCTGTTCTATTTTAAGTACACAGAGGAAAAAAGGCGAGTTTTTTGTAGTTTTGGTAGAAAGACGAGTTCTTGCTTAGGTTTTAGTGGAGGGGAGGGGGACAGAGATTGAACTTCGGTCGAGCATCTAAGTGGAAGTTATGCCAATGTACTAAAAAAAGTAGTATAAAAAAATTTATTAAAGAAAAATTGTTTCATCGATTTAAAAAAAAAAAAATTTTTTTTACTTTTTAAAATATTTAAATTAATGTTGAAATGTCATTGCATGTTTATTTTGTTTCATTTTCACAACGTTTGACAAACTCAAAGTCAGCAACAAACGATGTTCGGTCAGATTTAGTTCCTGATATTAAACTTCATTTGTAATATAACTTCAGGCAAGAGTTTCAGTTTCCAAAATTTATTAATTTATTTATTAAATTGTTCGGTGAAAGTACAGAATAGTTAACACCCCCCCTCCCCATGTTAAAAATGGCTTTCTAAATAATAACATTATTATTTCAGCGAGATTCGTAAACTGCAGAAGATTATTTAGAAAGCCATTCTTAACATGGGGAGGGGGGTTGTTAATTATTCTGTACTTTCACCAAACAATTTAATAAATAAATATTAGTACAAAACTTGGCAAACCAGAAGAGGAAGTGACCCAAAACAGGAAGTCTTTAATATCAGGAACTAAATCTGCCCGAACACCGTTTGCTGCTGACTTTGTGTCGGGTACTCTTCTGGTTTGTCCATCGAGAAGCATAAATAAATTCTATTTTAATATTGTTTTAGGTTGGCTTCAAGGCAGCTGGAGGAATCCGTTCAGCTAAAGACGCCTGTACATGGCTGTCACTTATGAAGGAAGAGCTGGGAGACGAATGGACACAGCCATCTCTGTTTCGTTTGGGAGCCAGTTCACTACTGGGAGATATTGAACGACAAATTCACCATTATGTCACTGGCCGTTACGCTTCTGGACAAGAATTGCCTTTGGCTTAGACGTATACTTTCACCCCTCTTCTATTTTTTTGGGGGGGGGCTTTCTACTTTTTTGGACATTTTTTTTTTCTTCGTCTTTTTCTACTTTTTTGGACATTTTTTTTTTCTTCGTCTTTTTCTACTTTTTTGGACATTTTTTTTTTTCTTCGTCTTTTTCTACTTTTTTGGACATTTTTTTTTTTCTTCGTCTTTTTCTACTTTTTTGGACATTTTTTTTTTTCTTCGTCTTTTCCTACTTTTTTGGACATTTTTTTTTTCTTCGTCTTTTTCTACTTTTCTGTTGTTCTCATCAGTATTTTTTCTTCTCTTTTTTCGCTGAACTTATACGACACATCTCCAAGAAATATCAACTCCAGGAGGATCATTTCATGTTAAACTTACATAACAAACTGAACACCCACCTAAAAATTGAACAAATTGATTAAGAAAAAAAATCTGGTGCTTGATCCAATGTAATCTAAAGATTATTTTCAAAGAAATTAAAAAACAAAACATTTTAACACTGTTAACATTTCTTTCTTTTCTATAATCATTTTTATTTTAATTACAAATTTTTTAAATTTTTTGTTTTTTTTATTGTTTGTTTTTTCCTTTCTTTATAAAAAAAATGTCTTCTCATTGGTGACAAAATTTTTGAACACTGTTGTCATTTGGTAATTACAGAAAGTAAAAAGATATCCGCACTGCAGACATCTTTTTACTTTCTGCAATTATCAAATGGCAGCCCGTAGCAGACAGCAGTTTCGGTGATCATTTCTAACAATTATGTCAAATATCAGGAGACATTTAATGAAATAATTGATGGAAGGCATGAATTTACTTTTTAATTATAAAATTACAAACAAAAAATTCTAGTAGGGCGGGGGGGTACATCATATACGTGTTCACTCTTTTTTCTTTTCTAAAACGTTCCTCCCTAACTTCCTATATTGTAATTCAATTTTAATTCCAAGAATAACTCTGCAGCAATCGTCTAAATTTTTCTCAAACTAAATATTAGTTCTATAGCTTGAATAAGATGTCAAATTCAGATATGTTCACTGGTTGAATTGGCCATTCTAAGCGGGGGTAAGTGGTCATTGTTGATCTGTCACTTCTTCTTTCCAACTGGAAACCCTTGACCGTTCGTTCACGTCGCCATCTTGTCTTCAAACAACAACTAAGGGAAGTCACTCTCAATGTTTTCCCCGATATAAAGGAAGTGACTCAGAGACAACTTAAAGGGAGACAACTCAGAGACAACTTAAACATTGCTGGTGTCTTCTTGTGAAAACTACAGTTTTATAATAAAAACAAACAAACAAAACAAGTATCATTGCAACAGGTCTCTCAGAATTTCGGAAGAGGCTTCCATCATGTCAGACAATCTGCGACCTGTTCTCGGCCCCTGATCCATTCAATTTGGATCTCCTCCTTCACCATCACTCTGGCTGCATCAACTCTGAGATACCGGTCACTCACAAGATTTGGTGACTTTAAAATCTCTACCAGAGACGCATTGTCTGTTTTACAAAGAACTTCAGGCAACCTAGGTAATCTGAATATCTCTTGAAGCATTGCAGCTATCAACATTCCAGCATCAGCCGCTTCACTAAGCGCAAGAGTCTCTGAAGCTAATGGAGTTTTTGTTGCACAGTCAAGTGTTTTTGATGACCAGCATATAGGAGCCATTCTGTTCATCTTGCCACAAACAAAGATGATAAAACCACCCTGTGAAGATCCATCCTCCAGACTAACAAACAATATTCAGATCTGAAGGTTTTCCAAGCTGGGGAAAAGATACGGATCCTGTCTTTGATTTTAACTTTATTAACGATGTGTTTGCCTCGAAGAGTAACTTCACATTTGGAGATTTTCCAATATTACTCATTCTACACACATCAAATGATACATGTGGTCGGGTCTGAGTGGATACCCACATCATTTGACCTGTCAATCTTTTTAGCTCTGTCTTCTCTTGACTCAATTCATCATTTTTCCTTAATGATCTTCCTTTCTTTATGTCTATTGGGGATAAGGCTGAAACATATCGATTTTGATCTAAAATAATCCTATTTTTTGTTTGCTTAACACTCAATCCCAAAAATGTGAATGTTCCACTTTCATGTTTTCCAATTTTGAATATCGTTTTCAATTCTGCGATCACATTTTTCTTAAATAAATCATTTCCACAGAATATGAAATCATCAACAGTATTACCAGAATGCCTATCAAGTCACCAGTGGCATCGTGCCAAAAAAACGGTGCACTGTCATAGGCACTCACCATTCCTTTTAAGTGTGTTAACTCATGATTAACTCGCTTATACCATGAACGAGGTGCATCATTTAATCCATAAATACATCTTTTCAGCTTCCTGTGATTCTGGACACACATTAGATGGTGGTCTAAGAAATACCTCTATCTCCAGCAAATTACCTTGCAGAAATGCTGAGGTAAAATCAAGTCCCCACCTGCCACATCATAACCGAGGCCGTTAACAATACGAGATGCATAGCCTCACGGCTGCATGTTGGAGAATCTGTTTTTAGGTTATGGGAATCTTTTTCATAACCACGTACAACCAGATGAGCCTTCATTATCTTTTTGTCCTTCACAAATTTTTCTGTTATCACCCATCTTGTTGATATACATTTTTGTCCCATATCAGACACACATTCATATACTTCATGAATTTCCATATTTTCCTATTCTCTTTTCTTTGCATCAATCACATCTTCTGTTTGTTCTAGTTCAGAAGAAAGCAAAACTGCATGTTCTTGATAACTTACTCCCTCTATTGCTTGAGGAAATTCTCTCCATTGATCAACATGATCCCAATTGATACATAGAGGATTTTCATCTTTGGCTTCAGGTTTTATATTTAGCCAATGGCTTTGGTTGTTTGTTCGTAACCATTCTTTTATTCCACTCATCACTCCCTTTCAATTTATATTCCACAACTTCGTTTCTACTTGGTTTTATACTGTTATTTTTCACTTCCCTTCTATCGCTATTTGAATTGTTATTATATTGTCCTTCATCTTCCTCCTCCAAGACTTTTAATTCATCTCATTTGAAGAATTTGTATTTTCTTCATTCCTTGGACTTCACAATTCCTTGTCTACCTTCATCAAGTGACATGGATACATCCTGAAAAATGCTCCTCCACGTTTGATCAATACACATTGACCTTCTTTACCCAAAACTTTAGCAGGGCCATGCCATCCTTTATAGTTTTGTCTTCTATAGTAGACACAGTCACCTGTCACAAAACCATCATCCGCATAAGTCCTTATATTGGATCTCAAAGCTCTCCGAATTCTTTCGCTTCATTCAGCTTCCATGAAGCTTTTCCTCGCTGCATGTAGGGCATTTAAATTTATTCTAACCATGTCACGGGTTGTTGCAGTTTCCAGTGCAGGTAATCTATCATTCAAAACTGAGGGGGTGTTAATGTTAGACCCAAATACAAGCTCATTTGGACTATATCCAGAATGATTCTGAAGTGCATTTTTGGAACTGACAGCCCACACCAGAGCTATTTCTGGCTCACATTTTTCATCATCTAATGTTTTTTTCATTGCTTCCGCAATTATTAGATTGTGACGTTCCACGGTACCATTGCTGAATGGACTTTCAGCAGTTGTTGTGCATCTTTCAACATTCAGCTTTTCGTTCATCTGTCGGTAGCCCTCATTATTAAACTCTCTTCCATTGTCACTCAAAAATCGCTTAGGAGCTCCAAAATAAGATATCCACATCAAAAATATGTTGCAAATAATTTCTTTGCTCTTTTTGGTTTTAAATAAATCTGGTAGCAGAGTACCTAGTGGATGTATCAATTAGGTGCAGAATCCAACATTGGTTATGTTGATGTTTCTTTAAAGCCAAACCATACTGTGTCATTAAACCTGTTATCAAGAACCAATCCTACAACTGGTCGAGGAGGGGGTCTTCTAAACCTCTGAAAAACTGAGCAAGAATCACAAACATCTTTGATCTGATTCAGAAATTTCTTATCATGAAATGCCTTACTGTCTTTAACCAAAGCTATTAATTTCTCTTTAGATGCATGAGCAAACTGTCTGTGTAATTTCTCAGCCTTTCTACTTTTTTCCACTCTAGAGCATCCTCTTAAAGTCTTACAATACAACACTGTGCGATGCATTTTTAACCTCCAAAAGCATATTAGTTAGCGGAAAACTATAATGTCCAGAAGTAGTGATTTGCAATTTTATATATCTGCCAAAAATAGTATTTTAATAGTATTCCTGCAGTTTTCATAGAATTATGACTTAATAACAGGGGTAAGTCATTTTTTTACGATGTCAGCCTCAATATAACGTCTGACACCTTTTATACCCCCTATTGTTACAGGAAATTTAACTGTTTTAATGGCTTTCACTTCCACTCCATCTCCAAAACAAAATGTTCTGTTAGACAAAACAGCTTCCACTAACTGCTTATCTTGGTCATTTAATGTATCAAAGAATATGTTAAACCAAAGTTCTCCAGCAACAGTTCGTGAACAAGCAGAGTCCAACATTGCTACACCCAATGTCTCTTTCACAAGATTGGACATTTTTACATTAGAATCATTTATCAATGTTCGATACCATGAGTCACCATTAAACAAAGTAAAGTTCAGTTGGTCTGAATCCACGACAGTGTTGATATTGTTTCTAGAATTTAAACTTGTACAACCTCGGGCAAAATGCTTAGTCGAATTACATTTAAAACAACGCATTATCTTAACTTGTCTGTCCGTTGGATTTGTATTATAATCCCGGTAAATTTTTTTTCTTTGATATTTATGTATCTATTGTAATTGACTGTTTCAATTTCTTCTTTGATAGCAGGGACGGTTTTACATTCCGTTGATAAAATATCAGAAAACACTTTCTTCAATGTATTTATGTCAAGCTAGAACATGTGGTCCTTGCTAATTTTTCATTTTCCTCCGATAAATTTGCTGCATTCAAAACAAAAAAGGCCCGGACTCTTTCTGGCAGAATAATTCCAAATTTCCTTATTTTTTGGTATAAAAATTCATATCGTACCAGAAATTCATTTATATTAACTCCGGCCGCCCTTTTGAATGAATAAATTTCCTTAAATGACATATATGCCATCGTGTTCTCATCCAGTAAGTAAATTTCGTCCAATTTGTCCATAATTATAGTCAGTCCATTTGTTCCACCGATATCCGTTGTTGCCAAATGTCGAACACATTCTCTTATATTTTGTGGCAGTGACAAAAATATTGCTGGACCCTGCTTCTCTTTAGACAAATCCGTAAATAAAGACCATATGCCGATATCTTGCTTCCATTCTGCGTAAGAATCCTGATTTATTAAAATGGGTGGGCTTTTACTAAACGAAGCCATCTTTCTTTTAATTGTGTTTCAACGTTTGCTGACCAAGATAATTTCTTATCACACAAAGAAGACAGCTTCTGCTACCAATGTTGATCTGTGTCACTTCTTCTTTCCAACCGGAAACCCTTGACCGCTCGTGCACGTTACCATCTTGTCTTCCAACAACAACTAAGGGAAGTCACTCTTAATGCTTTACTCTATACAAAGGAAGTGACTCAGAGACACCTTAAAGGGAGATAACTCAGACAACTTAAACAATCATGAGTATATTCTGTTAAATATTCATTGTCTATAGAACTTTAAACAATGGATTTTGAAATTGACCAATGCAAAAGACGAATCAATTGATTACAAATAAATTTTTGGATGCAAATAAAAATGTGTGGTTATTTTACATAAAAGAGGAATTTAATTAATTTTATTCAAATTTTAAAAAAGTGGTCATACGAATGGACAGAGAATAGATGTGCAGAAAAAGCATGAAAATCAGGCAGACAACTTTACTATTTTATATATATGTATATATATATATATATATATATATATATATATAATATATATATATACACATATATATTTAAATTTTGAAACACCTTAAACAATGTGCATGATTTTTTTTTTGTTAAAATAAATAAACTTTATTCTAACTTAGCTTAGCTTTTGAAAATATAACTTCCTTGTAAAAGCAAAAAGTGTGTTTTTCTCATATTGTCCGCGATGGAATGCAGACATGGTAGTAGAAGAAGAAAAAATCAAGTCTATTAGCACGATTTATGCTGGTTTGAATAAGAATATGTGTAGACATATTTTCAAACATTGTTGTCATAGGAAAATATTTCAATCTTTGAAAACCTTAAACAATGTGTGTTTTTTTTGTTAAAATAAATGTTATTTATTTTAGCTTTCGAAGATATAACTTCCTTGTCAAAGCAAAAAGTGATTTTTTTCTCATATACTATTATATACATTATGTATAATAATTAAATATTTTTTCATCTATAGATAAGCTTGTTTCGTTTTTTGAAGACTCATCAGTATAGATTCAAACAGCTGGCCTACCTACCAACAGGTTCAAACTTACAACAACTAATGTCGTTAACCCCTCGGCTAACGGGTCAGCTGTGTGATTGAGACGTGTAAATACGGTTTTAATACAAACCCGTACCGGTAATTACATCTCAAGTGTTCAACTAAGGGGAGGGAACTATAGTGTTACTGCCAGGGTGATATAATTGTTTTGTCGCAATCAAAGTGTCCTCCCTTTATTAAGGGGGCCTTACATTAATAATAAAATATTATTTTTTTTAATCTATAGACAAGCCTGTTTCATCTTTTGAGGACTCTTCAGCATAGATTCAAACAACTGGCCTACCTACCGACTAGTTTGAACTTACAATCATCGATCATGTAACCCAACGTCCTTATACATACATATATGTATGATGTTATTTTTTATGGTTTTTATTTACGATACACATAATTGAAAAGTATTCAATTGTTTTTAACGGAAGAGCATTGTCTCAATGCTAAGTGGAAATCATTATTTTTTTCACCAGAGTACTCCATCTATAGGGGAGCCTATATATATATATATATATATATATATATATATATTAGTCTTGGAAGTTTCTCAACCATTAAAACTATATGAAAAAAAAAAAAAAAAAAAAACTTATAGTCCCAAGTCTTCCAGTGGAAAATCACTCATGTAAGTCAATTTATTTTTTACAGTTATTATATTAGTTTATTTCTAACAGTATTTTAAGGGATCATCAGTTGTTTACCATGAAAAACTGTTTCAGGAATTTAAAAACAAGACAGTATTTAATTTCATGACTTCTCAGCAGAGTTGATCAGACTATATATATAATAGAGAATGGTAGTTTGCTTGAAGCATTGCTGGGTATAGTAGTAGTATGTTTTTAAAAGGCTGTGGGCAATGCAAATTCCGGGTAAGATGTAAGTTGGAAGAAACAAAAACAATAAATCAAATGGGAAATATGACTTGGTGTTTGTAAAATCGCTTGCATAACTTTTGGGTTATGTTCTATATGTGTAAATAATGACAAAAGTTCCCATAAACGTATGTTCAAAAACGCTTGGTTTCTGAGTTATAGGCCATTAAAACAAATACTGATCAATATTCTTTATTGTAAACATCTAACACGTACAACGTGTGTGATAGTTCACTGTTATTTCTACATATGGAATAGATAAACACTATTCCTATGACAGGATCACAGGTAAAACAATCCTGGGTCTGGTGTTGCTACATACACCAACACAACCATGAAAGAAATGACACTAAACAATTATAAACGCTCACAAAAAGATCTGAGCGTCATGATCAGCAGGAGCTCCTTTGATAGGTAACATAGGGGACCCAGTCGGCATCCTGCAAATGTTGGCCCGTCTAATTACAGGTAACAGAATACAGCAGTCATAATCCAGGTCGATAAATATGATCAGCACAAACCGAAGACCAGACAATAGAATAAATGGACCACAAAGGAAATGAGACTAGTAATTGAGTGCTATTACAAAAGCACCCCCCCACACACACACAAAGAGGCTCCTTTACACATATAGAACATAATCCCAAAGTTATGCCCTCGATTTTCCAAACATACTCACACACACACACATATATATATATATATATATATATATATATATCGAGAGTTTGAATTACCTACTAGACAAGATCCTCGAGTGTCTTCAGTCTCTCTGTACAAGGGTTTGTCAGGACAACCTGACATGAGGATACTTCACCCTACAAGTAAACCCAGACCAAATATTCAAAATAACAGTATTCGAAGCCCAAATAAGATCACCTCGACACGGCTATATACTGGTTCATACTAGGAATGGTGCATCTTCTCCAAGTAATGTTACCACTTAGCTGGATACTCCACCAGACAAGATGAATTCTTATCCTGGAATCCGATAAGACCAAGAGACCACAAGAAAGATATACTCATACGAGAAATGGTGCACCTTCTCCTGGTGATGTTACCTCAAGTAACAGCACTTAGCTGGATACTCCACCAGACCAGATGAAGACCAAGAGCCTACAAGAAAGATATGCTATAACATGGTTAACTGGTCAACTTTTATGGAATATTCGAATATCTATGTATCTCATATAGCGATCAAGTGTTAGCCCCAGGAAGTGTCCCCTTGATTTCTGAGAACTTCGACTGAAGTAAAATGAAGCAAATAAAATATATATATACTCTGTATATACAGAGAGGTGCAAAAGTAGGTATACAATCAAAAATAGGTATAAGTAAAGTGGTTGACCATAGTCGAGGGCGACCCGAAGGCTCCCTTTTTCATTAGCTGCTACACCATGGTTTAGAGGACAGCTCCACTTATTTTCCGAGATTGCTCCACTTACCCTTGATCCTCATCTTATAATTAGCAAGGAAGCATCAAGTACCATTTTTTTAAGTCTTTGGATTGAACCCTGGTCCCCTGTCCTATGGGCGAACACTCTTACCATTATGCCAAATGGGCGGGTACAAAAATAGGGATACACTCCCATTATTCTGCACAAAACCATCAATCAAACAATGTACATGAACATGGTAAAGAGTGCTGCCGGCTTCTGGAACTCCCTCCATGCTCCCTGTTTCCTCGACTGTACCGACATGCAGAGGTTTAAAACTAATGCAAACAGACATCTCGCTACACAGCTCTCAACTTAGGATGACACCCTAATCTTTTACCCTAATTCTCAGTAGCCCCTTACGTATATAATGACGGCCTGCCTTGTTTGGGGTGAAATATGTTTAAAAAAAAAAAAAATAATAATAATACGACAGGTACGTGTACACTATGAAGACGACCACTTCTACTTTCAGCATGATAAAGCACCACCACATTTTGCATTCACTGTGCGTGCATTACTTCATGAAGAATTTCCCAGACACTGAAGAATCGTCGACTGGCTATCACACTAGCTTGATCTAACGCCTAGTCCCCCGATGAATTATTTTGGGAGAGGTCTTATAACAGACAGGGTTTTTGCACACAAGTCATGCACTATTGACGACATGATTGATTTCATCTTGCTATCTTGTCAAGATGAAGACATGAGTGTCCATTCACGATTGCAGAAGTTTGTGAATACCGATGGCAAACAGTTTAAGTCACCACGAAATCAAGCCTGGTCTTGTTATTACATGTATTCGTTAGTTTTTTTTTTCATTGTTTTCTTTTGTTTTTTTGTTTTTTTTATGTTTTACTCTTATTCACCCCAAACAAGGGGGCACATTGACACTGAGACTTAAGGAGCTACTGTGAATTAGGGGCCATGCCTATAAGGATACTCTAAGTAGGGAGTTGAGCAGCGAGATAGCTGTTCGCATTACATTTAAATTTCTGCATGTTCGTACGGTCAGAGAAGCAGGAAACACGGAGGGAATTCCAAAGTCTAGCAGTTCGAGGTAAGAAACTATTAAAGTAGAAAGCTTTTTGGCATCTGAGGAACGCCTACAGTGAAGGGGTGGGATTTTGCTTGAAAAGCGCTGTGCGACTCGTTTCCATTGAAATCTGCTCCCGTAAATGAATGCAAGGGACGTAAATCTTCTCAAATATCTTTGAAGCAATCGAGACGTGGTTATTTCCCTTTAAAAAGTTACTTCCCTTTAAAAGGTTAAATACAAAAATGATTCCATATCTATTTATTTAGATGAATTTGTTTTCATCTAACAGTTTGTATACTAAATGCGCCGAGTATCGTACGGGTTTTCTTTTTCATAACTGTATACCTACTTTTGCATCCATCCGTGTATGTAAATCATCCACAGACAGCTGTTTCGCTCTATCACAACTAATAGTGTGCACAAAGGGAGGTGGGGGGGCATCCAATCTATTCAAACTATCTCCCTTTCTCATAATATTTCTCACTACTAGGAGTTATACTTGAGTCTTTGGGGCATACAATCAAGGAGTTATCCCCGGCATCACCAGACCTTTTTACGCCACTGCCCTTCAGTTTGATGAGACATGGCGAGCATTTTTCCAGCTGGGATTCGAAACCCGACCGTTTAATCAGCAGTCAAGATTTCTTACCCTTATACCGTTACACTCACCATACAGGGAAATTGTAATAGTTTTTATATTTGTTTACATTACCGAGTGCTTAGAGAGCTCAATTATTTTAGGAAGAGCATATATATATATATATATATATATATATATATATAATAATGGTAATAATCCAGGTGAAAAATATCCACAGGGTGGTAATCCAGAGAATTTTAACCGGGTTTATAAAAAGTGCTCAATATCAAAATAGAGCTTTATGTATGATAATTTTATTTACACAGACATGTACAAAATCTGCGACACTGGCATGTCGATGTTATCGATCAACAGTTACTATAAACTGAGATCTCATCAGGCAGAGTTAGAATCTGATCTTAACCTCAGATCATATTTGGAGAGAACCAAATATGATATGAGGTTAAGATCGGATTCTAACTCTGCCTGATGAGATCTCAGTTTATAGTAACTGTTGATCGATAACATCGACATGCCAGTGTCGCAGATTTTGTACATGTCTGTGTGAATAAAATTATCATATATATATATATATATATATATATATATTAGATTGGATTGAATGAAACATCTGACAGTTTAAACATTATTAAATACAAAACAAATCATTTCAAGAACATTTAACAATTTGAATATTTTTTTAATGATTAATAATGTTTATATAAGTCAGATAGTTAAGAGAGTGGAGAGATATGAAAGGCTTTGATTGGTTGAACAAGATCGCATATTAGAAGAGGGGGCGTTTTTGAACTGGTCAGTTTGTGAGTGGTGGCCTGCAAATGTCTGCCTCTTTCAACATGGCCATCTAGATAAAGAAATAGCAATTGGAAAGTTGTAGGAATTTATGATACAACCAACCAACCTAGCCGGGAATGATGGTTTGCAGAATTGAATAAATCAATTATTATGGAATCAAACTGGAAGAAAAGATCTCATTAATCGTGTTTCATCAGAAACTGAGTATTGGTGAGAATATGGATGCCTTGCACACTCAGCATCTCGGTTGGTTCAGCATGTCACCTTTTTCATCAGTTCCATAACACATCTGGATATACTGGGCACTAGGGAGCATGGTAGATTGAAGAAGTTGTGTAAATTAGTAGGTTGCGTGTTTGCAATGCATGCGAATAACAGGCTTGCTGCGAGTGATAAATATTTGACCAAGAGAAGAGAAACCACACAAGAAATATGTCTAGTCTGGAGTTTTGACCCTCCCCCCCCCACACACACACACACACCTAGAATTTGATTTCTCCACTTGAAAAAAAAATTAATGATTCTACAGATAAAAGATTCCCACTCAGTCTTCCAAATTTAATAGCCGGCCAGATACGGAATCCTGAGGCAGTAGTTTTTTTTATGTTCATAGATAAGGCTGCCCACTATTTTTCAAGTAGATACCGGGTGGTTCCCCACAAATGACTCGAATATCTATATATATTCCAGCAGATGGGTGAGGGGTCAGTTTGGTTTTCTGGAGTCTGACGGCCTTCTTTTTTTTTTTTGGTGGCTCTCGGAAACAGATGGTCTGTTTGTGTTCAGTTGGACTTTTGTTTTGATTTGGATGGGCTAGGATTTCTCGTTTTTAAATTAAAAAAACAGCCTTTGTTACTTGTTTTAAACTGGAGTTGTAATTTTATTTGGAGGGAGAATTCTTCTGACTGAAACCACACAACTGACACTGCGACTGGTGTCGGAATTGAGCAACGACTTTGGACCAGCACAGCGAGTGGACGATCACGGCCTGTGCAGGGAACACACACACAGACACGTGTTCATAGATGTGGTTCCATGTATAAAAAGCAATATGTAAAGCAGGTGTGAGACGTTGCCACCAAAACGAGATGAAGAAAAATATTATGAATACCCAATGTTGTGCGTATCAATCCTAAGTCAGCTTCCAGATACAAGAGGGACAATCAACTGAAGCAATCACTGAGAATGAACATCCACTCTCATTTCTCTGACTGAGATTAAAGTGTGGTTGGTGTACTAGTTCTGCTTAGTGTTTTGGGGTCAACCTCCAAGGAATTACCTCCTCCTCCGATGTCGGCGAAGGTGTTGATAAATCGTCTTCCTGATTAGGTGGGTGGTGAATCGCCGATAGCCTGACGTGCCCCTACCAAGGAATACCAACAATTCAGGTTTATTCAGTTTATATACTATGTTAGTGCTCATGACCTACCCCCACATTAAATTCGACTTTGTTTCACATCCGGACCTCATGGGGACGTTGTTAAATACGAGTGTGGCTTTAATGTCTAATATAAATATTAATGTTTATTGTTTTCCTATAAATTAGCATGGTAATTTTTTTTTTTTTTACGCGATTTTTGGTAACGTTTTTTCTCGATTGCTATTTAGTTAGTTACAAGTACTCACAGGAAAGAGAACGTGAAGTTGGCGATCATCCATGTTGAAAACGGTGACATTGATATGAAAAGGTACGATAACATTTCTCGCTGCGACTAACAGTTTTCTTTCAAGGAATTTTATAATTCATTAGATTAGATTTTATGAATAATAATAATAATAATAATAATCATTATCATGATTATTATCATTATTATTATTATTATCATCATTATTATTATTATTATTATTAATATTCAGTTTAACATCCATTTTACATGCTGGCATGTGTTGAATTTTTATTGATTGATATCCTATAACGTCAAGGGATGTCGTCTGGGAGTCTGGCCGATATTCATACAATTTCCCTCCACCTCACATGATCATGAGCAATTTGCACCACTTCTCTTACTGATAACCCTGTCCATTCTAGCATGTTTCCAACCACTGCTTTCTCGGGCGTCCTGGTCTGTGAGAACAAGATACCCAACCTTGTAGTATGATGTTCGCTAGAATCTGATGTCGTAATAAATCGTAGTTTGCGGCGTTTGATGGTAATAATTGCTGGCTCGCTGGATCCCCCTAAATCTTCAGCTTATTTATTAACGTAGACATTAGTTTTATAAGCGTGCTACAGTATGTTTAGAATCTTTTTCAATGCCTTCATGTCGAATGCGTGAATTCGTTTTGCCTGATCTTTCAGGATAGTCCAGCTTTCGCAGCCGTATGATAATATAGATATTACCAGCGATTTATATAACCGTAGTTTCATTTTCACCGTTATCTGGCGACTTTTCCATATAGTTTTGTGACGGTTCATACAAGATGTAGCAATTCCAATTCTTGTCTGGATCTTTTTCTCTGATGTACCATCTGCTGCTATAATTGCGCCCAGATATTTGAATTTATTGATATCATCTAGTTGTATACCGTACATCCGTAAATCACTGACAGTAGTCTCTCTCTGCTGTTTACCAATACCTTACTCTCTTCTGTACTTATCTCCATCCCGTATCTGCTTGCCGATTCTTTCAACTTGCGAGTCAGTTCTTGCAGATCCTGTCCATTGCTGCTTAACAGATCAATGTCGTCTGCATATCTAAGGTCACAGATCTTCCTACCACTGATGGTTACGTTCGGCTCATAATCACCTTTGCATCAAGCATGATGGCTTCCATGAACAGGTTGAAAAATACCGACGATAACAGGCATTATTGTCTTTTGCCAAAAGTTGTTTTGAACTTTTCACCAATTTTGCCATTTAATAATACTGTGCTTGTAGTCCACTCATATAAAGAACCTATTACCCGTATCAGTCGTTCTTTGATGTTGAAACGGCACACGTCGTGCCATAAACTCGACCAAACGTCTTTTTAAAATCTATAAAATTATGATGTTGCTCTTTTTGTTGACGGTTTTCAATCAGAATACGTATATTACAAATTTGTTCAGTAGTACCTCTCCTTGGTCTAAACCCCGATTGATCTCCAGACAACACTTCTTCGGCTTTACTCTTCAGTCGGTTCAATAATACATGAAGGATGATTTTGCTTAAATGAGATATAAGACTAATTGTGCGATGATTTTGACACATTCTTAAATTACCTTTGGGATTGGTATAACCAAAGACGTCGTCCATCGTTCAGGCTGTGTTTTCGTAGACCATATACGTTTGCAGATCTTATGCAGCACAACAATAACATCTTCACCGCGTTTATAAGTTCTCTGGGTATGTTGTCCACGTCGAGTGACTTGCCTGCTTTCAATGATCGTACGCCAGCAATAACATCGTCTTTTAATAACCGATCATCTACAGTTTCATTCAAGACGTTTGTTTTCAGGACATCTTCATGACATTTAATTTTGTAATAGTATAGATCTTCACTGTATTACGTCTATCTTTTAATTATGTTCTTGTCATCCATCAGAACACGTCCATCCCTATCATTTAATTTTGTAATAGTATAGATCTTCACTGTATTACGTCCATCTTTTAATTATGTTCTTGTCATCCGTCAGAACACGTCCATCCCTATCATTTAATTTTGTAATAGTATAGATCTTCACTGTATTACGTCCATCTTTTAATTATGTTCTTGTCATCCATCAGAACACGTCCATCCCTATCATTTAATTTTGTAATAGTATAGATCTTCACTGTATTACGTCCATCTTTTAATTATGTTCTTGTCATCCATCAGAACACGTCCATCCCTATCATTTAATTTTGTAATAGTATAGATCTTCACTGTATTACGTCCATCTTTTAATTATGTTCTTGTCATCCGTCAGAACACGTCCATCCCTATCATTTAATTTTGTAAACGTATAGATCTTCACTGTATTACGTCCATCTTTTAATTATGTTCTTGTCATCCATCAGAACACGTCCATCCCTATCATTTAATTTTGTAATAGTATAGATCTTCACTGTATTACGTCCATCTTTTAATTATGTTCTTGTCATCCGTCAGAACACGTCCATCCCTCTCATTTAATTTTGTAATAGTATAGATCTTCACTGTATTACGTCCATCTTTTAATTATGTTCTTGTCATCCGTCAGCAAACGTCCATCCCTATCATTTAATTTTGTAATTGTATAGATCTTCACTGTATTACGTCCATCTTTTAATTATGTTCTTGTCATCCGTCAGAACACGTCCATCCCTATCATTTAATTTTGTAATAGTATAGATCTTCACTGTATTACGTCTATCTTTTAATTATGTTCTTGTCATCCATCAGAACACGTCCATCCCTATCATTTAATTTTGTAATAGTATAGATCTTCACTGTATTACGTCCATCTTTTAATTATGTTCTTGTCATCCGTCAGAACACGTCCATCCCTATCATTTAATTTTGTAATAGTATAGATCTTCACTGTATTACGTCCATCTTTTAATTATGTTCTTGTCATCCGTCAGAACACGTCCATCCCTATCATTTAATTTTGTAATAGTATAGATCTTCACTGTATTACGTCCATCTTTTAATTATGTTCTTGTCATCCATCAGAACACGTCCATCCCTATCATTTAATTTTGTAATAGTATAGATCTTCACTGTATTACGTCCATCTTTTAATTATGTTCTTGTCATCCGTCAGAACACGTCCATCCCTATCATTTAATTTTGTAATAGTATAGATCTTCACTGTATTACGTCCATCTTTTAATTATGTTCTTGTCATCCATCAGAACACGTCCATCCCTATCATTTAATTTTGTAATAGTATAGATCTTCACTGTATTACGTCCATCTTTTAATTATGTTCTTGTCATCCGTCAGAACACGTCCATCCCTATCATTTAATTTTGTAATAGTATAGATCTTCACTGTATTACGTCCATCTTTTAATTATGTTCTTGTCATCCGTCAGAACACGTCCATCCCTATCATTTAATTTTGTAATAGTATAGATCTTCACTGTATTACGTCCATCTTTTAATTATGTTCTTGTCATCCATCAGAACACGTCCATCCCTATCATTTAATTTTGTAATAGTATAGATCTTCACTGTATTACGTCCATCTTTTAATTATGTTCTTGTCATCCATCAGAACACGTCCATCCCTATCATTTAATTTTGTAATAGTATAGATCTTCACTGTATTACGTCCATCTTTTAATTATGTTCTTGTCATCCGTCAGAACACGTCCATCCCTCTCATTTAATTTTGTAATAGTATAGATCTTCACTGTATTACGTCCATCTTTTAATTATGTTCTTGTCATACATCAGAACACGTCCATCCCTATCATTTAATTTTGTAATAGTATAGATCTTCACTGTATTACGTCCATCTTTTAATTATGTTCTTGTCATCCATCAGAACACGTCCATCCCTATCATTTAATTTTGTAATAGTATAGATCTTCACTGTATTACGTCCATCTTTTAATTATGTTCTTGTCATCCGTCAGAACACGTCCATCCCTCTCATTTAATTTTGTAATAGTATAGATCTTCACTGTATTACGTCCATCTTTTAATTATGTTCTTGTCATCCATCAGAACACGTCCATCCCTATCATTTAATTTTGTAATAGTATAGATCTTCACTGTATTACGTCCATCTTTTAATTATGTTCTTGTCATCCGTCAGAACACGTCCATCCCTATCATTTAATTTTGTAATAGTATAGATCTTCACTGTATTACGTCCATCTTTTAATTATGTTCTTGTCATCCGTCAGAACACGTCCATCCCTATCATTTAATTTTGTAATAGTATAGATCTTCACTGTATTACGTCCATCTTTTAATTATGTTCTTGTCATCCATCAGAACACGTCCATCCCTATCATTTAATTTTGTAATAGTATAGATCTTCACTGTATTACGTCCATCTTTTAATTATGTTCTTGTCATCCGTCAGAACACGTCCATCCCTATCATTTAATTTTGTAATAGTATAGATCTTCACTGTATTACGTCCATCTTTTAATTATGTTCTTGTCATCCGTCAGAACACGTTCATCCCTATCATTTAATTTTGTAATAGTATAGATCTTCACTGTATTACGTCCATCTTTTAATTATGTTCTTGTCATCCGTCAGAACACGTCCATCCCTATCATTTAATTTTGTAATAGTATAGATCTTCACTGTATTACGTCCATCTTTTAATTATGTTCTTGTCATCCGTCAGAACACGTCCATCCCTATCATTTAATTTTGTAATAGTATAGATCTTCACTGTATTACGTCCATCTTTTAATTATGTTCTTGTCATCCATCAGAACACGTCCATCCCTCTCATTTAATTTTGTAATAGTATAGATCTTCACTGTATTACGTCCATCTTTTAATTATGTTCTTGTCATCCATCAGAACACGTCCATCCCTCTCATTTAATTTTGTAATTGTATAGATCTTCACTGTATTACGTCCATCTTTTAATTATGTTCTTGTCATCCGTCAGCAAACGTCCATCCCTATCATTGATCCGTCCAACCTGCACCTTGCGCACTTTGGTCAGCGTTTTCAGGGTTCCATATGCTCGTTTTGTATTGTTTCTTGTCATATCCTCTTCCATTTCTTTAAACTCTTCATGCAACAATTTAATTTTTGCTTTTTTTAACTTTTTGTTTACTTTCTTATCCAACTCTAAATACTTCGTACGACTTTCAGCATTCATGTCTTTCTGTTTCTTCATTTCTTTCCTTTTATAACAGAGATCAAGAGATTCGTCCGTGATCCATGGTCTTCTCTTTATGCGTTTTTTTTTTGCCGATGGTTTCTTTAGCTACGTCTGGTATCGTCTCATTGAAATTGTTTACAACACCATCCAAATCTCAATCGATGAGATTCAGTATAGCAAACGAATCAACGATTTTAAACTGAAAATCAGCCCTTATGTTAGGGTCCAACAATTTCTCGACATCAAATTTCATTCGGTGTTGTGGTTGGCGATGAGGTTTATTCAACTTGATTTTTAGGGTTGCCATTACTAACCCGTGATCACTACCCATATCGGCGCCTCGAAATGATCTTGTTCTAGCGCCGTTGATACCGACTTCGAATGTCTTTGGTGTTAGTATAGACTCTATTTGCTTATAGATTCCGATCTGTGGTGAGTGCCATGTATATCTTCATGAAGGTTTGTGCAGAAAACAAGCATTGGTGATAGTCAGCTCATATGCGCCTGCGAACTCCAATAATCTAAAACCACGTTCATTCGTGGTTCCACACCCGAATTTTCCAGCGATTCCATTCCAGTCTCTGTACATTTCAGTGCCAATGGTGGCATTTCAATCGCCTAACAAACAACAGATCTTTGTCTGGTTTCTTCTTGATCGTTCCTTCCAGTTGTTCATAAAATTCCTCAATTTCTTCATTACTCTACGCTGATGTAGGCACCTAAACTTGCTGCAACACCTAACATGATAAAATGACTGTTCACAGGTGTACAGCCTAATACACATTTTATCATTTCTTTCCTTACAATAAATCCAACCCCTTTTTCATGATATTTTTCTTTCCAATAAACCATATCTTGTGACCCTTATCTGTACTAAATTCATCTTCTCCAATAAAATGTGTCTCTGCCAGTCCAATGATGTTCCAATTGTAATCTGCTAGCATGTTGGTGAATTGTTCAATTTTTCTATTTTTGTTAAGAGTTTTTACGTTCCAGGTACCAATGATGGTCTTGTTTGTAGCCAGTTTCAGATGATTCTTTTCTCCCGTAAAATACTTGTCACTCTTGCCCAGGATAGGAACGGGTAGCGTGGTCATTGTTGACCCGGGTCGCGACCGATCCTGTATGGAATTCGTACTATTATCTGTCATAACTTTATTGTCATAACTGTCATATATTACTCTTACTCTTACTGTCATAACTAAATTGTGGGCATGATAAAAACCTGGTGGAGTCCACGCTCTCTCCAGGCCTTACAGTGACCAGTTATCTTCACGTCATGAATCCCGCCCTTGAAACTTGCTGGATGGCTTTTATAAATTGACTTCTGAACTAAACTATCTCTGGCCAGGTCTTTGTTTATTTCTCTTTCCCTCAGGTTCATTTTGACCACTTGCTTCCAGGTTTACCTTAGCCTTCCCCTGTGAACTGAACCTCTTACCTCAACTGTTCTACATCTACTAACCCAAGAACTTTCATTCATTTTTTTCATTGTGAACAAACCATCAAAGTCTCCTGTTCTGCACACATCTCTCTATACTGTCCAGATTTAATCTTCCTCTGAGGTCATCAGAACTAAGCCTGTCTTTAAGACTCACATCACACAACTATCGTATCATTCTCATATCATTTTTCTCCATGCAACACATGTCTTCAACTCTCACTGCCCAGGTTTCATTTCCATACATCATCACACTGCGTACACATGCCTGATAGACTCTACCCTTTGTGAACAGTTGTACCACTCTGCTGATTAGTAATGGAAGAATTCCCTGAACTTACTCCATCCACTCCTAATTCTTGCAATCACATTAGCACCTGCTCCACTCTGTGCTCCAATGGTATCACCAAGGTAACACGACTTCTGAACAACGAAGACAAGAAAAGTAGTGCATCTTGTCGAACTCGGGAATCTGTACGGAATTTTGAACGGAACACTTGTTCTCATTCTGTCAGCCATGACTGGTTTTTTTTTTGTTTTTTTTTTCTTTTAACGTAGTTCACCCCTGACAAGGCAGTCCGCCACTGTAGACGTAAGGGGCTACTGAGAAGAAAGAAAAAGGAAGAAGGTTGGACCCCCTCCAACCTTCTTCCCTTTTCTTTCTGGGATCTGTGCAGCGAGATGTCTGTTTACATTAATTTTAAATTTCTGCATGTCAGTACTGTCGGGGAAACAGGGGGCGGGGAGGGAGTTCCAGAGGCCAGCAGCACGAGGAAAGAAGCTATTTGAGTAGACAGCTTTCCAGCATCTGGGGATCTCCACAGTGAATGGATGGGATTTAGTTGATTGTCGAGTTGGTCTAGTGAATTTACGTCGAGGTGGCACCAGAGTAGCCAATTCATCGGAGCATAATTCATTGAAGTAGAAGTCTTAACTAATTCGTAATTGTATTCTTAGTATCGCCCAAAGATTGTCACTTAGAACTGGTTATTACTGAGCACTTGTATCTGTTACGCCACAATTCTAGTATGAATTTTAGGAGCCTTAAACCTATTCGTTTTTAGTTTTAGATGTGTAGTCTTACTACTTATCATTATAGATTACTACTAATTACTATATATATATATATATATATATATAGATATATATATATATATAGATATATATATATATAGATATATATATATATAGATATATATATATATAGATATATATATATATAGATATATATATATATAGATATATATATAGATATATATATATATATATATACTAATGATAATAGAATTAACGATAAGCGAAATATCGTAGTGATCTATCTCGATAAAATAAAGCTCAATACGTTGAGTAGAGCAATCAATATTAAAGAAAAGAAAGATGAAGATAAAGAATTGTACATAAATTAATACAAATTTTATTACATCGAAAGTTCAGATGCAAGGAGTTACATTAATCCTTGCATCTGAACTTTCGATGTAATAAAATTTGTATTAATTTATGTACAATTCTTTATCTTCATCTTTCTTTTCTTTAATATAGATATATATATATATATATAGATATAGGGTGGGCCAAAATAAGGGTCCTATCTTTAAATTTGGATAACTTGAATTTGAATAACTTCCACAAAATAAAAGTTAAACCCACCAAACTTTATGTGTGTGTAGACTGACCCTTCCGAGATTTTTTGAAATAAACAAAACAAATTTTAGCCGAAAAACACTTCTTAAAACTTACAAAAACGAAAGTATTGTTTTTTACACTGTTTTGAGTTTTTTAAGCAAAAATAATGTTTTCTAAATGAGGGTACGTTCCTTAGGGCTAATACGGCTCATGCTTGCTTCGGAAGGGGTCCTTTACTTATTCTAAAAAAAAAAATTTTTTTAAATCAATAAATAAAAAAGTTATGAATTTTTAAAAATAGGACCCTTATTTTTGCCCACCCTGTATATATATATAGCATTAGATAAAATGAAAGAATAAAATAAGGTGCAAATCAAATTTTATTACAATTCAAAGTTCAAGCAAAGTAATTGAAAGTCCTTAACCCATCAATATTATTTCTAGCCGTACCTTGATGGGGTATTTCAACTTAAATATATGTTTTTGACCGATACAATTTGTGTTGCATATATTTATTTTTATTATTAATTTTATTATTAATTTTGTTTATTATTATTATATTTTTATATTTTTATTTTTATGTTTTCAAAGTAAAGTTTTATTTACTCGCTGTAATTCCACTGCGGTAATGATCCTCTGACGAGAAGAATTTTCTTTGAAAACCCATGGGTTAAGGACTTTCAATTACTTTGCTTGAACTTTGAATTGTAATAAAATTTGATTCGCACCTTATTCTATTCTTTCATTTTATCTAATGTTATTAATGCTCTATCCAGTATATTGAGCTTCAGTTTTATCCGGATGTTCAATAATTAAAGATATTAGTTGTCTCTTATATATTTTGTTGTATTAACCATATATATATATATATATATATATATATATATATATATATATATATGTAAATTATAACTAAAAGGTAAACTTTTAGAGAGTTGGACCTATTGTGAAATAAGGAAAGCTCAATATACTGGATAGAGCAATAATATGGTACGTCAATGAAAATTAGTGAGACCTGCAAATGGAAGCAAATCGGTATTTTCAGTTGTTCAAAACAAGGAGTAGTTTAGTTAATAAAAACATTTATTTTTCATCTCTTTTCAGTTTTGATAACTGTTCTCATCTTATATATATATATATATATATATATATATATATATATATATATATATATATATATATTAAATTCCCGAAAAAGTTTTTTATGGTAAACAACTGATGATCCCTTAAATAATGTTAGAAGCACACTAATATAATAACTGTAAAAATTAAATTGACTTACATGAGTGATTTTCCACTGAACAACTTCGGATTTAAGGTTTGTTTGTTTGTTTTTGTTTTTTTTTCTTATATAGTTTTAATGGTTGAGATACTTCCGAGACTATATATATATATATATATATATATATATATATATATATATATATATATATATGTATATATATATACAAGATGAGAACAGTTATCAAAATAATCCAAATTATCAATCCTCATCTAAAAAATTCAAAATCAGATAATTTCTCATCAGTTATGGATATGATATCAACTTGTGTTCATCTAATTGTATACAATGAATTATTTCAGCATTAAATAACCCCCTAAAGGGTTGATATGCCGTAAAAAACATAACAAATCAAACTATTTTTTACTATATAATCAATAAAAGTTTATTTAGTTATGTTTTGCTTTCATATGTAGTTAAGTAAATATTTTTAGTGAAACTCAGGGCCAGAAGTATATTAAAATTTTTCAATTTTTATTTCAATTCACCTCAAATAAGGCACATTGCCACTGAGACGCAAGGGGGCTACTGTGAATTAGGGGCCCGATTTATAGGGGCATCCTTAGTAGGGAGTTGTGCAGCGAGATGCTTGTTAACATTACAGTTAAACTGATGCATGGTAGTACAGTCGGGAAAACAGGAAGCCGGGAGGGAATTCCAAAGGTAAGTGGTTTGAGGAAAGAAGCTATTAGAATAGAAAGCCTTCTGGCATCCAAGGACCTCTACAGTGAAGGGGTGTGATTTTGCTGCTTGTCGAGGGTATTTAAGTTGAGGGGTCACAAGCGTAGTAATTTTGTCGGGGCATTCTGTTGAAGTCCTTGTAAAACAAGCAGAGGGATGTTTAGTAGACAGTGTGGGACCTATTAGGTTAATGACATTTTGTCGGACTCTGTCCAAGAGGGAGAGACTAGTGGTTGGTGCACCAGCCCAGATGTGGCAAAAAATACTCTATACATGGGCAAATGGTGGCTTCATACGGGTATAGGATACTGGCAGGTGTGAGAAGCTTTTTAGCTCAGTAGAGTGAGCCCATCTTCTTTGCAGCAGACTTGTCAGCATCTACTATGTATTTTTTCAATTCATGTTACCTGTGAATGTTAGACTACTCGTGTAAGTACAACACTTTAATTTAAATTTTAAAAAAAATGTAATCCACTCATTATTAATTAAATTAGATCGAGAGGTTATCATTTCTTTTAATATTTATTTTTGGCAGATTTCAATCATTTTTCAAATCATATTCCAAATAAAAAGCATATACAAAGGTATTATAGTTGCTTACAGCTGTTTCAAGGAAGTGTTTATTTAAGTTATACAATCAGCCATAAATTTTTTTAAAAACGCTGGATTATAATCAGAACACAATTTTCATTGTTGTCCAACAAAAAATACAAATCAACAACAATGTCCGAAAAATTATTTGAATAGATATGTTGTATAGTCTTGTCATGACTGATCGATCATCAGAGCTGGACACTGAAGAAATTTTTTGCATAGTTGCAGATAGTAATTATAATTTTTAGTTCATATGTTATAATTTTTAGTTTATATTATAATTTATATATAGTTTATATATAATTATTTTATATAATATTGTTTATATTATATATAATATTGTGATATTATATTCGGTTGTTATGAATATAATATATTATTATAATATTATATAATATTATAGTTATATATAGTTATCACTATATATATTATAGTTATATATAGTTATTATATAATATATTATTATATAATATTATATAATATATTATTATAATCAATTATTTTATATAATATTGTTTATATTATATATAATATTGTCATATTATATTCGGTTGTTATGAATATAATATATTATTATATATAATATTGTTTATTTTATATAATATTTATATTATAGTTTATATATTATAATTTTTAGTTTATATTTTAGTTTATAGTTTTTATATGATAGTAATTATAATTTTTGCATAGTTGCAGATAGTAAATAAATTTTTTGCATTTTTGCATGCAATTTGTTAATGCTAAAATAGTCAAGGAAATGAAGGCTTCTTGTTAAATGAAGCAAATCCAACCGTTGTCAATTCGAATTAACAGAACAAACTCCGAGATGATTTTCAAATTGACAGCTTATTCTTTTATTCAGGTTCTCATCTATCTTCTATCTATATATAAAACTCAATGTTTGTGTGTTTGTGTGATGTTTGTATGCTCCCTATAGAAAGAAAGGTTAGAGAATCTACATAAAATATAAAAGCGTATTCTTATGTAAAATTTAATAGGGAAGACAATGGAAGTGTTCCCGAATATCTAAGTGCACCTGTAAGGAGGCTATGAGGATATAACCCCCTTAAAACCTTTTAAATAAAATTTAAATCATATGTATAAAATTTTCTGGGGAAAACAATGGAAGTCGTCTCGAATCTCTAAGTGTCCTCCTAACCTAATAGAGCTATGGGAGCCGAACCTCCTTTAAAACTTCAAATATATCCTATTTTGATGAAATTTATATCATATGTATAAAATTCTCCAGGGAAGACAATGGAAGTGGTTCTGAATCTCTACGTTACCCTCTATGTGCCAGATATCTATGTTTTCCCACCCCTAAGTAACCCATTGGGAGAAAAACTCCTTAAAGCTTCAAATACGTATATCTAATTTTAATGAAATTTAAACCATATGTATACGACACTAATTCAGAGTTTTCAAACATTTCAGCTTCTTTCGACTATATTAGGGGGCGAAACAGGAGGAGGGGGCAGTAAATAAGAAAGTAATATGGTGTTATAGGAGTAGTTACAAACTACATAGTAGTGATTTCCGTTCAATGTTGAACAACGTCGGCTCTTCCTGCGAGTATTATAAAATTAGGCAGTGCTGAGGAGAAAGAGAGACAACCTCAGTTTGTTTTAAGTACTCATTTTCAAGACCGTATTTCAACATTTTGTTTGACTCGCACTTAGTCGCTTTCTAACTTTATCAATGACGTCACTCCTCGTGATTTCCACTTTTCACACTTTTTTTTCGTTCACACGTTTTTATCCTAAATACTGTAATAAAGTGAGGGGGTGTTTGCACAGCTGGGGATCAGGGTTTGGGATTAAGGGGGCTGGGCTGAGTTTTCTGTCATGTTGACAGCAGAAGGAGAGTGGAGCACAGCCTCCTTCGTTTTGCTATTCTTTGAAGATTTTCTGGCATTTGCCTCACTTTCTTCTTAAACTGAGCGGGAATCTTCTATTATCATGAGCATCCCTGGACTTCCCTTCCGATTCTGAAGACTGGACCGGATGTTTTCTTTTAATTGCAGTCCTTGCCGTGGTTGATGTTGACGGCTGTGGTTGCAACTTTTTCCGTAGAAGTAGTACTACAAATGGCAACAAGCAGCAGCAGCAACAGCAGCCACCATTGGGGTTGTTTGAATTATCTACTTGACTTCTAAGCTGGGCGCTGATTGGAGCAAACACATAATTTCAATTCTGACTTGCCCAATCAGAAATAGTCTCTCATGCGAGCTAAGCATTGTCCCTCCTCTTTTTAGGCACAGTTGTCTGACTCATCCACGTCACTACATGCAACCACAAAACTTCTCTCTTAGTCTGTAAACCTCCTGCCATTAGCTACGGCTAACAGCGTAGACAAAAAAACTCCCATATTCAATATGGACGCCTAGCTGCACGCACATGGACTTATATCATTGTAACACACATACTTTCAAACCACACATGAACTTGGCCTGCCTTTAAACAACTAATATGTACATACAGACTTTCTGCTAATTCTCTTAATATGAACTCTTCTCTGTTCCCTACAAACAGGACATTTATCATTTATATTATGGACTCTCTAACATTTTTCCTCGTCCACACTCCTGGACATATATTCTCTTATACTAACACCTTTTCTCCTTAGTATTTATATGTTTAACGAAGATGACCAATAAAGGGGTTATAAATATTAGAAATGGATTTTGTCTTTTTTTTTGTACCTCCTCAGCTAATTCTTTCGGTTTTGCTGGCATTTTGTTGGCCGAAGACTGCTGAAATTTTCCTGGGAGCTGCTTTATTGGGGCTTCTCGTTTTTGGGGAAACAAGTCTGGAGGAGACAACTGTTGCTTTTTGTGTTCTTGCAAACAATGGTACATCAGCCCTTCTTGGTGATCCCGCCTCTTTCTGTTGTTTAAACTGGGGAAGCTGCTGGTGTTGCATCAGCAACAGTTTTTATTTTCTCGACCTGAACAGAAAAAGGAGTATTCACTGGAGTGATCCTCTTGGAGCAGAACATGGCTATATGCCCCTGCTGCTAGCAATGCCAGCAATATGACCATCTTCCCTCCATGATCACTGACAGATTCGAGGATATGTACCAGAAGAGTGACAGAATCGAGTAAAGCAGTAAAGCCTCATTTTGATCCATCATAATGTTTCGGGTATGATGCACAGGGATTACCGCCTCATCGTCCCCATACTAGCTCATCACTGCTCCAAACTGTTGGATTCCTATATAGGAAGGGATGCCAAATATGAAGATAGTTATACTCTGGTTTGAGATTTAGGTGCTTCCACCATACGTCTGACCTGGACAGTTCTTTTTAGCTTTTTCTTTAATGGAGAGCAGCACATCCCACGTTGTGAAACTCATGCGGCAGATATTGCATCAGGATTTAACGTTACACAGGAGCCCCCATCATGATCTCTTTGTCGACTCCAGTTAGTCTGCTTTTGTCGATGTCAGTAGTCACCAATGCGAACGAGATGGTCCTCTGTTGGAGCTCTTCGCACGTATCGGGCATTGTCTTGATGATGCTACCTTCAGTGTACTGCACATAACTGGTACGGAAGAGCTCCCAGTATTTGTCTGGCCACAGGGTCCTTAGCTCCTGCTTCGGCCATTTTTTACTTTAGGGTAGCAAAGTAAGGGAGATAACTTATCTAAACTGATTTTTTGATTTTTTTTCTTAAATTGATTTTAACAAAGATTTTTTTGTCTTTTTCTTTTACTTTTTTTTTATTTCAACTTATTTTTATATTTCAACTTATTTTTATATTTTTTTGTCAACAATTTATTTTAATTTCCATCGGAAGAAACAAAGATTTTGTTTTGAAACGGAAACGAAGAAAACATTTTTGGGGGCTAAGTTACAGGGAAACAACTTTTCCATTGGAAGAAACAAAGGAAATCAACACTAAAAATGCAATTTCAGTGGCTATTGGAATTTAATATTAAAATATCATTAGCTCCCCCCTCCCTTTTTGTGTATAAGGCATCATTAGCCTTCCCCCTTTTTGTTGTCCTCACTTTTCTTTGATAATTCACCCCTTCCTTCTCGACTTAGGTGTCAGACTTTAATAGTCATAAGCACTAACATTTCTTTCCTCTCATGGTGAGCAGCCCCTGGGAAGTGGTTGGGTCATGCGAACACCAATCAGACTCTAGAGCATAATTTCGACCGAACCTTTGAAGGACTACATTCAAACCCTTTGGGATTTGCAAGTTAAACATGGAGCTTCCAAGCACCAAAGAAGAAAAACGTATTCTCTCTCACCCAAGTCAACTTGACGCCAAGCAAGGCTATCCGCCACTAGATTATATACTACTCGAATACTTTTGTCAGCCGAACTTTCTTACTTTATTACTTCTTCCATTGTGACACTGTTTGAACTTTTGGCAACCTACACCCAACGGTGTAGGTCACTCAAATAAATATATTATTTGTTATTTATAGAATGGCTTTCTTTTCTTTTTATTAGACGACTCTTTTATTACAAAATATTATAGGAGTTGGTCTCACAGTCCATGCGAAGATAAACTCCTATACAACAACCTGATTTGCCAGGCTCCCTTTTGAAATTTCAAAGGAGGTAATGTGGATAAAACGTTTGGGCCTGCATCTAGTAGGGGGGGGGGGTTCTCTTATACTAACATTTTTTCATTGTAAATTATTTCTCATTTCTTTTGTATATATACACATTTTTATTACCCTTCGCCCCCACTACATATTATATTATATGGGTTTTAATAGGCTATTTAATAGGCTATTTAATAGGCTATTCATTGTGCAATTTATTTTTTCTTAACTTAGTTCCCCCCAAACAAGGCAAGCTGCCACTGTAGACGTAAGAGGCTACTGAGAATTAGGGCGAAAGTTTAGGGGTCATCCTAAATTGGGAGCTGTACAACGAGATGCTTGCCCACATTAGTTTTAAATTTCTGCATGTCGGTACAGTCGGGAAACAGTGAGCAGGGAAGGAGTTTCAAAGGCTGACAGCTCGAGAAAGGGAGCTATTGGAGTAGAAGGTTTTCCGGCATTTGGGGACCTCCACAGTGAATGGATGGGACTTAGCTGATTGTCGGGTTGGTCGAGTGTATTTACATCGAGGGGGCACTAGAGCAGCAAGTTCATCGAAGCGCATTCTATTGAAGTACTTGTAGAACAAGAACAAGGATGTAACATTGCGGTGATGGGACAGGGGCTGGAGCTTGGTGGGCAGTGAGGGATCTATTAGATTAGAGGCTGTTTTTTTTTTTACTTTGTCTAAGAGGGAGAAACTGGTGGATGGTGCACCAGCCCAGATGTGGCAACAATACTCCATGCATGGGCGGATGGTGGTTTTGAAGAGATATAGGATACTGTCAGGTGTGAGAAGCATGGTTTTGGTGAATGTCAGAGGAATGTTTGGCATGACCATAATGATTTGGGTGAATGGTTGATCAACGAATGCGACTAGCTAAGTTAGTTTATATTACATAAGATCAATCTTTCCCCACGCCGCTTTGTTGGCCTTGTGCAACATATTATATAATGCCTTACCGGACCAAATAGGTATTTACCCCCCCCACTCCCACAACAACAAGATGTAACAAAAGGTCAGAAGGTGGGGATTAAAAAGCCAATGCACAGGATGTGTGTGCACTCTGGCCGTCAAAAATGCCTGAGCAGCCCCTTCGGCATTCCCAATAAATTAATCCCTTCTTAAAGAGAGAAGATAAAGCCTAGGAGGATGGACCTTTTAGAACTGCACAGAACCATACCTCATCCCGACAGATGTAAGGTCACCACCTACTCAAAAATGACCCAGACTGTGTGTGGCAAGGATGTATTCTCGACTAAGTATGAACAAAACCTGCCTTTGGCCTGGGATCACAGTGTAGTATCTGTTCTGATGGATACTGCACCCCATACTGGTATTGTCTTGTCCTTCGGGGCTTGACTTACGCCGGTCAATGGGTATGTCCTGTGCAGTTCTAGGAGGTGCACCCTCCCAGGCTTTGCCTCCCCTCTTTGGGGAGGAGTAAGTTTATTGCTTACTGTCTGAGACGCCCCTACCGGGGAATGCCGACGGGGCTGCCCAGGCAATTTTTAAATAGCCAGAGTGCTCACCTCTCGGGCGCTAGCTTTTCAAACCCCACTTTCCCGACCCGACCTTGGGTCACATCTTACTTGTGGGAGTAGGATAAAAACTGGCCTTGTGCCTAACCTCCTGGAGAGGAGTAAATCAATACTCAGGCTGTATTGGCCTTTTGGCTAAGATCAAAGTGTAGTATCTGTTCCGATGGATATTGCACCCCATAGACTGGTATTGTCTTGGCCTTGATTTACGCCGGTCTATGAGTCTGTCCTGTGCAGTTCTAGGAGGTCCACCCTCCCAGGCTTCGCCTCCCCTCTTTGGGGAGAGGTAAGTTTATTGCTTACTGCCTGAGGCGCCCCTACCGGGGAATGCCGACGGATCTGCCGAGGCAATTTTTAAACCCCACTTTCCCGACCCGACCTTAGGTCACATCTTACTTGTGGGAGTAAGATAAAAACTGGCCTTGTGCCTAACTCCTGGAGAGGAGTAAATCAATACTCAGGCTGTAAGAAACCAGAGTAGTTATCTCCCCTTTCACTAATCACTCTTCATTTTTTTTGTGTTCATCTGTTTTTAGTCCCACACGGAGAAAAAAAAAAATAAATAAAAAGTCTGTTTTCATTGTTTCTCATATCCGCATTCATTCAAACAAGGAAGGAAGGGGTAATCTGTATCGATAAGGAGAGGAATTTCTCACGCCCGCAACTATTTATTAGAAAACAAAATTACAACAGAAAATCTATCGATGGCAGACGAAATGGAGATTCTTAATAAGTTGGAGAATCTGAAGGAATTAAGGTAAACAAAACATTTGTTTATATCGGATTAGGAATATTTAACACGTGTTTTATTCGTTTCATTTTAAATCGAACTCCTTTTTCTTCTTCTTCTTTTTCTTCTCGTTTTTCGCTTTCTGCATGTTTTTTTTCATGGTATTTGCTTTCTTTTTTTCGTATTATTGTAGATTAACACCCTCAGCTAAATCACCCCCCTCCAAAAAATTAGATTCTACTTTTTTTAGGCGATTATGCGTGAACACCCTGAAAAAATTGTCGGAAAAATAAATAATAAAACAGCAACAACAACACAATTATTTTAGAATTTAGAGTGGGAGATCAGTTTCGTATATAAATTTAACGTAAAATGATCCCCCATTTCTGGGCCATTCTAGCATTTTAGGGCATTAGCGAATTTCTTTCTTTTTTTTTTGTTGCTATGGAAGTTAAATCCTGTACTGTTTTTTTTTTTAAAGGGGGGGGGGGGTCTAGTTTTCTAGGCGATTACATATCATGATTATGACCTTGCTACTCGGACTTTAGGTTAGTGGTAAAAATTTGGTTAACTTGTTTTTCTTTCCATGTGTGTGTTTTTTGCCTTGACGCAAAACACAGCAACCCAACCAATCATTGATGGGCGGTGCTTGTTTCTTTTTCAAAGCTTCTTAGAGAAAAACTGAAAAGAGTATTTTTATTTATTAATTAAAATAAAATAATAATAAAAAGATAATTTTAAATGCGTGATGATTAAGACAAACCATTTTAAGTTAATTTATAATCAAGAGAAAAGGAAAAATCTTATTTTTTTTTATTTCTTTCTTATTGGGACTCAACCATGTTTTCTTTTTTCTTTGTATGGTGTAGTCGTTGTTAGGGTCGTCGCCGTTTTTAAAAGCTCGTCTCTTTTTATTAGGGTAAATCATCACACAAATCGATTGTAGATTATTGATTTTTTTTTTTTTGAGTTCGCATTGCGAGCAGAAGAAAGAGAGAAAAACAAATGCTTACATTTCGCTACTACGTTTCGCTTTCTCAATATTGTATTTGAATGTGATGCTGTTGAACTTTCGATACTCGGGTACTTCTACAGAATTTGAACCGAACTATTTTTTGTTTTGTTTTTACCCCTAAAAAAAAGTCGTTTAGTTTTTTAAACCTTAACCCTAAACTAACCCTAACTTAAGTTTTAGGTTTAGTTCAGCAAAAAGTCCTTTTTCTTCTTTTTTTTATTTATTTACCCCTAACTTAAGTTGGTACTTATATCGATCTTGACCCAGTTTTCGCGAGTTTCTTGTCGGAAGCGTTCGGCTATCCTACGCAAACGCCCGAGAGATGACGAGCCGATTTGTACCAGCATGTGGAACGGAAAAATCATTTGGCAACAGTGTGCACCAACAGAATGCGGGGAAAATACTCTGCACAAGCTAACATGACATCAAGGGATTCCTGAGTTAAAACAGAACATCCGAAGGCCCAGAGTAAGCACCAGTGCAATTACCAGAAAAAGAAGCGCGGCAACCGTGTCTACTCTGTAAATACATGTCAGAGAGACAACAAATGAACTCTACAAACGGGTCGGAAGAACTGTCCTTCGATGCAATTCAACAACATAATGACACTCGGACTGAAGCCTTCGCAGACATTTGCATAAAGCATTCCAACCGATCAGGAATCCACAAACTAAGAGCCAAGGTTGATACGGAGCCGAAGGCAATACCCTCACCCTACGTACGTTCTGTAAGATATTCCCGGAGCGAGTAAATTCGGAGGGACAGCCAGTCCCCGGTGCAACTCACAATGAACAAACTTTACTCACTGCATACAAGGGCTGCGGCATCACTCAACATGGATCCATGCAGATGCAGTGTGCATACAACGGAGCCTTGGGAAACCCTAAAATTCTTTGTGGTGACCTCAGAGGGACCTATTATCATAGGATTACCTTCTTAGAGACCTGGGTTTAATAACACTGCACTGCGACATCCAGAAGGGCCAAACATGGATAGGCTCAGCCAAGGAGCTAGTGAATGTGTATCCTGATCAATTTGACTGAATAGGCAACTTTGACGGTGAATATCACATTGTTCTAAAGCCAAACAGCCATCCCATAATCCATGCACCCTGGAAATATCCCATCCACAATAGAGATGAGAGCCAAGCGGAGTTAGAGGATATGGTGAAATAAGGCATACGGAAAACTAACGAGCCAACAGAATGGGTCAACAGCCTAGTGTATGTTCGCAAAGCCAATTTAAAACTTCGCCTCTGCCTAGATCCAAAAGATTTAAATAGGGCTATTATGCAATGTCCCTACAAGACTCCCATAATGGAAGATTTTGTGTACAAGCTCTCCGGTGCCAAGTATTTCTTGAAACTGGACGCCAAAAATGAGTATTGGTCTGTCAAGCTAGATGCTGAATCCCACCGCTGCCACCATGTTATAGTATCTAAAGACATATTAAAGACATATTAAGGACAAGTCGAACACACGACATAGGATTTCAATGTGCGTCGGTGAGCACGATTTATTGAACTCCTAGAAGGGGGGGGGATACTTTCTTAGTTTTCCTTAATTGAAGAGTTCTAGTAGGAATGTTACTGGGGTGATAACATCACAGCCACTGAACTTATGTCTGAGTAGCAATGAAAAAAAAAAAAAAAAGAATCTGTTACTTGAAAATTCAGATACCTCCGATTTTTTGTGAAATTTTAACAATAGAAATTAGGCATCAATTAATAAATATTCCACCAATTTCCCTTTCTTTGGATTATTTTAAAGGGTTTTTAAGGAGCATAATATGGGTACAATCTCCTATTTGAAAATTCAAATATTTCAGATTTGCATTGAATTTGATTGATAGTCAGGAGACACCAATTAAGCAAGATTCCCTGAATTTCAATTTCTTCTTAAGAGCCCTTAAATCTTAGACATTTTCTGGAATAAAGATCATGTTATGAATTTTAATCGAAATTGGAATAAGGATTCTAGACATAAGGTTTAGTAACATGATATCTTGATTTCAATCTTTGTAAGAGGACATAAAAATTGTGCAAAACTGTTCTGTTCGGGGGATTAATTTTACCTGTCCTGAGACGGTAGGGACCTCCAAAGCTCACCATAGAATTTACCCCCCCTCCCCTATATGTAACAAGATGTAACTTTAATATAGGTTTATATTATCATCATAACTTTTTTACTATTCAAAAGAAGGAACATAAAATAAACTGCTGATGACTATTTGCAGTTTTTTCAGCGTACGGAAAGAATGAAAATGAAAAACTAAAAACGTGTATACATTATTGACGCCTTAAACAACGTTCTTATGTAGTGGCGATTTTGCGTGTTCTGATAGACACGTGTTTAATAAATCTAGCAAAAATCAAGTAATAGTCAGATTTTCACGAAATTTTCGATACTTATCTAGTATTGGACTAATTTATCTTTAAAATATTGTTTTCGTAAAATATAAGAGGGGAAATAATTTTAATGTTATATAAAGTGAAAGAATCTTAAGAAACACATCAGATTTACCATATTTTTTTTTATTGGTGCTGTTTTTTGGTAAAGTATCCGTGAATTCATAAATAAAAAGTGGAAATAAATACGATATTATTGTTTTTAAAATTTTTACTTAATTTTCTCATTAATATAAACTATGATCTGTTGAATTGCAAATAAAAAAAATGTTCTAAACAATAATTAATTTTTCAGAGATTTTGATTCACTTAAATGACTTCATCATTTAGACATTTTAAAGTTTAAAAATCTATTTTACAAATATGGTTTCCCAATCTTTCAAAATATTTGAATATAATATAAACCTAACTGTTATTAATCGCAAAAGATCGACTTAGACCTAATAATTTGTGCTTTTTATAGAATGTTGATTTGCTCGAGGTAGGCAAGCGTTTCGTCAAACTACAAAAGATCGAATCAACTTTATTAACGTGTTAACGCATAAAGAGAAAATAGTCGCTTTTGCAAACACACATGTGTAAATTTTATTGTTCTGTTTACAAGGTTTTTTTTTTGGCTTACATTCTTTGAGCTGAAAAAAAAACTGTCTTTGTACGACAAAAATAAGTATTATATAATTTTTATAATTTTTCTTTTTTCAAATTTAAATGCTTATCCATTCAAAATTCTTTCGAATTTTAATTTTATTTGGCGAAAATGCGAACTGACTTAAAACTTATTTTCACTTTGAAATGGTCTCTCATTTATTTTTAATTGACAAATAATATTTTAAAATCATTAACAAACCAAAATACTTTTTCAACTTTCATTTTTAGTTTGATTTTTAACTTAAATTTTATATATAAAAAACTGTACTTTTGCAGTTTACAGACCATTATTATTTAGAAAGCCATTCTTAACAAGGGGATGGGCTTTGTTAACTATTCTGTACTTTCACCTAACAATTTAATAAACAAAAGATACCGTAAAATTTCAATTGAAAGCGTTTGATTTTCTTATGTGAATTATAATGGGGAACACTTTCTAACTTGTCACTATCTTCCCGTCAGCAAAACAACCGGAACTGAATTTCAGTAACAAAACTTGAACATAGCGAAAAACTTTTGATGTGGTTACATAGATCTTTGCAAAACATAAACAATGGTGCCACTTTTTTTTTTTTTTTTTTTTTTGGTAGTACAATTAGCCACCGAATTATGACCGTTCAAAGTTTGTTAGAAATGAGAAAATTGCCGTTTTGTCTGCTATTGGTCCAGAAGATAATTTTCCTAGTGTATAACTAAAAATGTAGGACTTGAACTAAAAAAAATATATGTTAAAAACGAAATTTTCCACATGAGACTAGAGTAAGGAGAAATCGGAAAATTCCATTAAGTGAAAAATCGGTGCATATTTTTATTGAAACTCAAGTGAAATATGGCAATTCAAAATAAAATAACAGAAAAACTTATGGATATACTTACGTATCAGTGAAAAATATTTGTGTACACCAATAACTACAGAAAATACGCAAATAGAATTGTTATAAAAATAAAATTCATTTACTATTCGGAGTCCACAAAACCTAAACGACATTTGTGTCAAGCCAGCGTGTTGTAGAATATTATCTTTCTTATAAAATAAAGACGACACTCTGGCTTGGTGTTCGGAGTTCGTTGACTCCGAATAGTAAATTAATTTTATTTTTTATTAAAATCTCGAATTAAAATTAGAATTAAAATAATTTTTTTTTTTTCTGCAGGACGAAAACTTTCCAATCAGAATTTCACTACATTTACCCATTTTTGCACGTTAAACTGACTGATTTGTGATACCTATTAATATTAAGTTCAAGCATTTGCTTTCCTATTTTGAATAAATATTATTTTTCTTTTTAATCCTACTGATTTATTTATCTGTAATGGATGGCATTGACAAAGGCTGCATTTTCAAGGATTTTAATTTCATACCAGAATGGGTATTTTGGTAGTTAATAACATTAATTCACTGCACAGAACAGTTTTGCACCACTTTTATGTCTCCTTACGAAGATTAAAATCAAGATATAATGATACTAAACGTTATGTCTAAAATCCTCATCCTAAATTCATTAGATGATTTTGATTCTAGAAATTGTCTAAAATGTGGGACTTAAGTTTAAAGGTTTTAAGAAATGGAAATTCAGGGAATCTTGTTTAATTAAGGTCTAATAACTATGGAACAAATTTCATTAAAACAATTTCTAAATGAGAGGTTGTCTGTATAATGGCCCCTAAAAACTGTGCGTCCATTTATTTTGTGCATTTGGATGAATAAACAGAGTTGTGTGGATGCATCGAAAAACACAAAGTGGTAAAATCAAGTTACGACAACAGCTGAAAAACGAACACACAAAATTAAACTCGGGTTCCTGAAACGGAAAACGAAAAATCACTTAACGATTTATTTACATTATTGCATTGTATTGATTAATTTTTGTTGTAAATCATTGAATTTTTTATACTTTTGTACTTTCTTGACGAGGGCAATTTAGTTTCGGTTAATTTGTGCTTTTAAAAATTTTTATTTTGCCTATTGTTTTTGGAAGCTCCGCATGTCTTCCAAGCAAACGTGTTGCCTTTTAATTTGTTTATTTATTATATTAAAAAAACAACAACACTTTTCTTCCACAGGGCGAAAACTCTCCAGCTAGAAAAGGTGAAAGGTCGCCTGAAGCAGGAATTTGAATTGACCGAAAATGAGGAACATTGCCTGGAGGAATACAAACAAGAGATGGAACTTCTGCTACAGGAGAAAATGGCTCATGTCGAAGAACTTCGTCTCATCCACGCTGATATTAATCTGGTATTTTTTTTGTTTTTTATTATTCTGTTTCCTGATTTCAACCAATGGAATCGAAAGATAGAAAAAATTAAATTTTAATTAAGAATAGGCAAAAAGTCACCCATTTGGTTGATTTTAATTAGTATTCTAAATTTTTTTTACATCCAGTATCCCAACGGCTCTTCATGACAAATTTGATATTCTACCCAATAAGTTTAGAGTCTGTAAGTGTTTATAACTATTAGTACTAGTATGTTACACCCCTCCCCCATACACACATAACTATGACACACCTGATATCCTTGTAACGTTATTCTTTTTCGCCATTGTAAACAGCTGGCTCGTGTTGTCTCGTTGACATGTTGTAAGTAGTCAGCTTAACACGTAATGCATCTTTTTGTCGTATTGACAGTAGCAGTCGGCGTAGAGATGTTTTTTTTCTCTTTGTGGCTGAAATAATGGAAGCAATTAAAAAGAACTACAATTAACCCCATTATTTGTTCTGGGATTCTCCATTATTTTCGCTTGGCCGCATCTTAGTTTTTGCTTGATTTATTTTGTTTACTTTTTACAGCAAATTAATCTTCCTGCCCATCTCCTGTAGGGATGGTTGAAGAGCTTCGAAAAAAGCCGTCCGTTCATTTTGACGCCGAACACCAAAGAGCTAGAATCTATCTCAATTCTTTGCCGTGCTGCTTCTTGTACATATCAGCCTAACCTCTAACTTCACTTAATGGAATTTTCCGATTTCTCCTTACTCTAGTCTTATGTGGAAAATTCCGTTTTTACCATTATTTTTACACACCCACATCCAACCTTACAGCATCCTAAGGGCTCCTCATGATAAATTTAGTCCAATTCTGTTCAGTACTTTTGGTGAAGGCTCTAAGTAGTAGTATTATAGTTAGCAGCAATATTAGAATTTTGCTCCCCTTATGACACATCTGGGATGCCAAGGGTTCTTTATGACAAATTTGCAATTCTAACCATAATTTTGGAGCTTATAAGTTTTGTTTTTAGTAGTAGTAGTAGTAGTAATAACATGTTGACTCCCATGACATATAATGCTTCATGTCAAATTTTGGACAATTCTGGTTAGCAGTTTTGAAGCCTATACATGACGAACAGACAGAAGTTTTAGTTATGGTATCATTACTTATCTGAAATCAGATGTTCTTTTTCCAAGCTGTCATGTCTGGGGAGGTGCCGCTTGTGGCACTCTTTCTTCTCTTGGCAGAGTACAGAATCGACTTTGCAATCTGGTGGGGGATTATCTCTTGTCCTTGCAGCCGCTTTCACATAGAAGAGATGTTGCTAGCCTCTCTCAACTGTACTGTTATGTTCGTGGTAGTTGCTTGAAAAAATCTCTTCAATCTCTTCCCCTACCCTACCCCCGTAAACATTCAGAGAAAGAACTCGTCTGCCTACAACCACAGTAAAGTACATTCCTTCTCTCTTTCTCTGTACCAAAAAAACAAACGGAACTTCCATGAACAAAGTTTCTTTCTTAGGACATCTCATCTGCGGAACAAGGTACCACGAGTCTGCTTCCCAACCGACTACAGCATGGCCGTCTTCAAGTCTAATGTAAACAAATCAGATCAAAATCTTGTTATAGACTTTGATCAAAATTGGAAGAAGTATTCTAGACTTTTAATAAGGTTTAGTAGAATAAAAAAAAAACGTATATAGAATACCGGTTTCAGGACGAGTAAAATTTCCCACCCAGAACAGTTTTGCAACACTTTCCTGTATGAAGATTATCATAAGGATACAGGAAAGTGGTGCAAAACTGTTCTGGGCGGGAAATTTTACTCGTCCTGGAACCGGTATTCTTGTAGGGAAACGCGGGACTTACCTAACTAGCATGTGTACATAGTTCAATGGGTCGGTCGTGGAAGTAAATGAATGAAGAAGAAAGAAACAAAAATGGCTGCCTTGTCTCTTTATATGCCTGCAATGTGACCACCTGATATGTAAATGAGATGCTCCTGGTTGGAGATAAAAGAGGGTTGATTTGTTGTTTTGGAGAGTTCACTTTGAAGTTGGATTTCAAAGAGATAAGTGAGATATACAGAGGTTGGAAGTTATAATTCTATATACGTTTTTTTGTTTGTTTGTTTGTTTGTTCACAGACTCTTCCTAGGGTTTTGGCGATACGCACCCATAATCATATACACATTCGAACGTTACGGTATTTGGCATTAAATAATCCAAAAGGGTTAATGTCACAAAACAAAACTTTGTAAAGTATATTTCATTCTTGACATCCATAAAAAGAAAATATACAGTTTCTAAATTTTATTTATAACATGTAAAATATAGAAATTTAAAAATAAGAACATAACTGTTAATGAGGGGTTTAGGGCTTGGAGCAGAAGTATATGGGAGTCCTCATCATTTCTCTGGGAAATGCCAGGTGTCCCTCGAGGAGGTTAAGACTATAAATTGGGTGCACAGTGACGATAAATTTCAGTAGATTTATAATCTTTAATGCTCTCTAGCCACATCCAGAATTTCCATGAAAACCCCCTTTGCGCTTCTGCTCCAAGCCCTGAACCCTTTATTAACCAGGGATGTGAGTTCTCTGTTTTTTAGCGGAATTCTGCCTTTTTTTTTTTAACATAGTTCACCCCAAACAAGGCAGGATGCAACAGTAGACGTAAGGGGCTGCTGAGAAAAAAGGGAGAAGGTTTGGGGGTTCAACCTAAATTGGGAGCTGCGCAGCGAGATGTCTGTTTACATTAGTTTTAAATTTCTGCATGTCAGTACCATCGGGGGAAACAGGGGGCAGGGAGGGAGTTCCAGAGTCCAGCAGCACGAGGAAAGAAGCTATTGAAGTAGAAAGCTCTCCGGCATCTGGGGACCTCCGCAGTGAATGGACGGGATTTAGCTGATTGTCGAGTTGGTCTAGTGAATTTACGTCGAGGAGGCACCAGAGTAGCCAGTTCATCGGAGCATAATCCATTGAAGTATTTGTAAAACAAGCACAAGGTTGCTACATTGCGGCGATGGGACAGGGACTGGAGCTTGGTTGACAGTGAGCGACCTATTAGGTTAGCGACTCTTTTTTGGACCTTGTCAAGGAGGGAGAGACTAGTAGATGATGCACCAGCCCAGATGTGGCAACAATACTCCATGTATGGGCGGATGGTGGCTTTGTAGAGATACAGGATAATGTCAGGTGTGAGGAGTTTACTAACACGGTAGAGGGAGCCCACCTTCTTTGCTGCAGCCTTGGTAATGTCTTCAATGTATTTGTTCCAATTCATGTTGCCTGTGAAGGTTAGGCCGAGGAGTTTGAATGTTGAACTCTCAGGTAGGGTGTTATTTGCCATGACAATCGGTGGTTGGAGAGATTTCTTGTAGTTATTGAAGGAAAGGAGCTTTGTCTTTGCGGCATTAAAAGTTACCAATCATTTATGACCCCAATCCACTACAGCCTGGAAGTCATTTTCTAAGGATTCAGCCATTGCCTCGGATATGATCGCATCTGTTTTGCCAACATGACGAGAGTAAAGCATGGTGTCGTCAGCAAATAAACCAATCTCAGACTCTGTCATTAGGGAGATCATTTATGAAGATCAGGAACAATAAAGGTCCAAGGATAGATCCCTGGGGTACACCAGCATTTATGTCATGTTGCTTAGATGAACGGCCATCGAGGACAACCTGGATCTTTCTTTTGGTTAGGAAGGATCTAATTATATTAATTAATTGCCCAGTGATACCGTATGAGTGTATTTTCAGGAGAAGCCCTTTATGCCAGACCTTGTCAAAGGCCTTGAATATATCAAGCGCTACTGCCCTAGCTTCGCCTGCCTTGTCGAGTGTATGATACATGCGTTCAGAGATGACCGTTAGGATGTCTGCAGTAGATTGTGCTTGTCTAAATCCATACTGGCGATCAGAAAGAAGTTTAGCATTAACTAAGTGCCAGACTATCGCTAGATTGATTAAGGATTCAAAGATTTTAGCAAAGATCGTGAGTAGACTGATTGAGCGGTAGTTCTGAGGGTTGGTTCTATTCCCAGAATTCTTGTAGACTGGTACCACAGAGGCAATTTTCCAGCTATCGGGGAAGTAAGATTCAGCTAGGCATTTATTGTAGAGTTTGAAGAGGACAGGGGCCAGTTCAGCAGAGCATTTCTTTATTACTATTACAGGTATAAGATCAGGCCCACAAGCTTTGGAGGTGTCAAGTTTTTTTATGATGTCTCTGACCTGGGATGGGGTGATGACCAGGTTATCAAGTGTGGCTTTGGTCCGCAATGGGAATTTGGGGAGGGGGTGGTTATCTGAGTCCAAAGTGAAGTTAGAGGTGAAACGCTGGGTAAGTAGTTCAACCTTATCAGTGGCCGTGCATGCGACATCATTGTGGTTTGATAGTGGGGAAATCGTTGATTGGCCATTGTTCACCACCCTATTGTAGATTTTCCAGAAATCGCGAGTACCTAGTTTCTGTGACTGGATGCATTTTTTTGTTAACTCAGTATACCTTCTCTTTGCTTCACCTATCACGGTCTTACAATTATTTCTTGACTCTATAAATTTCTGTCTATTAGTAGCTGACTTATGGCGGCCGAATTTATGGAATGCTTGCTGCCTCTCAGCAATGGCAGCTGCACATTCCGAGGTGAACCATTGGAGAGAGTGGGGCTTGCTAAAGAATTTTCGCATGGGGACATAGGCGTCAATGCCTGCTTTGACCCACACTGGTCAGCAGGGAGTGAGAAGGTTTCCCTCCATGGGGCGTCGCTGATGTGATCTCTGATTGACTCAAAATCAGCCTGCTTGTAGTATCTTGTTGTTTTGAGCAACGGTTCATCAGCTTTTGGACGATTTTTTAGGGTGATATGAATCATTAGCACAATGTGATCAGCATTCCCGAGTGGGCTATGAGTTTTCGTCACACAAGCCTCAGGCATTGAGCTTAAGAAAAGGTCTAGAAGTGAGGCTTGCTGGTCTACTTGATCGGGAATGCGGGTCGAAAAATCGACAGTCTGAGAGAGGGAGTGAGCTAAGGAGAAATTATACATAGAGTTGCCGGCTGCATCATTAAGGCTGGAGAATCCCAACCAGTCACGGTGGTGTGCATTAAAATCCCCAAATACATGTATCTGGGCATTCGAGTCAATCGAGAGTGCTCTATCTATGCTTTCAGAGACAGTTTAGCAGGCTACTGTCCTAGATCGAAGGTGAACGGTATAAGAAATATAAGTAACTGACTATGTGATGTAAAGTCAATCTAAAGCACATGTAGTCTTGGTCATCCGATTCTAACTTATGTTCTCTAGTCAGGGGAAGGGTGTTCCGGACATAAACTCCTAGCCCGTGCATATGTTTGTCAGTCTGTACGGTAGAGTGGGAGGTAATCAGTCATTTCAAAGTGGTGAGAGGAGATTGAGGATTAAAGGTTTGTTTCACTTAGAGCTAGGATATCCGGGGAGTTTGTCAGGAAAAAGGTTTCTACGTCGTTGATGTTGGTTCTAAGGCCCCGGATATTTGTGAATGCGAGCCTCAAGGGCAAAGGCGAGAGTGTCTTTTGTTGAGTGTCTGGTTTGCTTTTACTTTTTTGTAATGACATGTTTGGTTTGATTATAGAGTGGGGTGGCCAAGGTGGTTCCTTGTTTGGTGCCAATAAGCTCACACAACCAGTCCATTAGTCGCGGCCTGGTCCATGGGGGTTGTGGCCTTGGGAAAGCCTACCGGAGATAATTGCGGGGTCCCTTTCCATGCGTGACATGGCACATGCAACTACTCACGGTATTATGCAACTGATGATGAAGCAACTGTTCTTAGCGCTACCCAAGAGTTTGGGCTCCTGTCCTATCAGTCGGAAACAGCAGCCAGACAAGCTGTCTAACCTGTCGGAACAAGAGCGACCCCAGACTGTTCATGTAAGACTTAGTGACGAAAAAACTTTCTCCAAGTTGCCCAAATAGAGAGAAAGAGAAATGGTGTTCATTGTCCTAGTAAGAAAGCAAGGCTAGGCACTGAGTGTTTTTGAGGTGTCCCAGCGCTGTTACCTCTGCGCTTGGCTAACAGACAAATGGGGAGTGCAAAGGCCGGCGATAGGCAGAACCTATCTACTCCTTAAGCAATTGTAGGTTTGCAAACCGGATATTTTGTTAGAGATTCCAACTCTAGGAAGGTTGTCGATCAGGACTAAGGAGGCCTCCCTCCACAACGGTTTGCTGCCAAGGCGTAAGTAGTTGGTAGCAAGGTTTTATTGTCAGAGATTTCCTTCTCTTAGATGGATGGCCTGACAAGGTCTTACGGGTTCAACACACCGAGAGGGGTAAAATAGCCTGCGCCCGTGTACTAGTCGGGTATTTCCGAGCCCCTGCAGGTAAAAAAAACAAAAAAACTTCCATATATATACATATATATATGTGTGTGTATATATGTAGATAGAATAAGTTCACTGTATACTGAAGAGGGAATAGAAAGTTGAAGATAGATTTCCCTCTTGCAAGTAAGTACACATAAGAGAAATAAGAGAGAAACAGCCAAAACTTCAGGCCAGCCTGGGATTTCAAGAATTTCATCAGTGGGAAATCAATAGACAGACAATAAGACAGTATATACAATAAGTATATATCAATAATTAAACACATCTAAGTAAATTCATATAGTACATATAAGAATTTAGAGAAACTAGAATGTGAGTGGCCAAAGAGTATGGGAATAAAAACAAAAAATAAATAGAAAAGTGCTTATCTTTTCGTCGGATTACATTGGGAAATATGGGGTCAGGCCTGGCCTCGAATGACTGCAGAGGGAGGAGAGTCACCTTTTTAAGGAAGGAATTTGACAGGAGGGGGGGGGGTATCTTTTTTCAAGCAGTTCGAAGACATTTTTTTTCTTCCTTGCTATAGTTAGGACGACTTTTTTTTCCTTTTTTTTTTTTTAAATTTTAATTGTTCGCATATAGTTGGCCGACACTAGAGTGGTTCGGGATGTTTTGAAATAGTGAAAGAAATCATTTGCCTGCCTCGTCTATTAGTATTGATACGTTAGAAACAACTAAATTAATTAAATAATTAGTCAGCCAGCGTGAGATTTCAAGAATTTCTTCAGTGGGGAAAATCAATAGACAGGCAATAAGACAGTATATATCAATAATTAAACACATTTATGTCAAGCGGATTTCCGCTTAAATTGCTAGAGCCTCTCATAAATATGAGTTCTCAGCTTTTTGATCCAAATCCGCTTTTTTTTCTTTTTTAAAATATTAATTTTCATGTGAAGGCTGAGACTTCAAGCAACTCATGATAGGAGGTAGGGGAGTTAGATTACTTTTGTTTCATAAAAAAAATGACTTCTTGTTCATTCACCCCTCCCCCTCACCCAACATACACGCACTCAGTGTATTTTGACTTTCTTAGTTGAAACTGATTGGAGTTGTTTAGGAAAAAAGTAGTTTTTAAAAAAATCTTATGCTCTCTTTTCACACACACACACACACACACGTACGTACGTATGTACATAGCCCCCAATTGGAGAATTGATCTCGATTTCAGCTTTTTTTTGTTTTTGCCATTGGCTACTCTGGCCTTTTGGCTAAGATCAAAGTGTAGTATCTGTTCCGATGGATACTGCACTCCATAGACTGGTATTGTCTTGGCCTTCGGGGCTTGATTTACGCCTGTCTATGGGTCTGTCCTGTGCAGTTCTAGGAGGTCCACCCTCCCAAGCTTCGCCTCCCTTCTTTGGGGAGGAGTAAGTTTATTGCTTACTGCCTGAGGCGCCCCTACCGGGGAATGCCGACAGGGCTGCCCAGGCAATTTTTAAACCCCACTTTCCCGACCCGACCTTGGGTCACATCTTACTTGTGGGAGTAAGATAAAAACTGGCCTTGTGCCTAACTCCTGGAAAGGAGTAAATCAATACTCACATTCCTAATTAACATTTCTATACTTTTGAAGTTATCCATAAAATAAAATGTAAATTGGCATGTTTCTTTTTTTATGGATGTCAAGTGCGAACGTACACCCCACAATAATGTTATACTCTCTTTGATCAAAATGTCATTTATTTTTTCTCTAAATCTGTACATTCTGACCATCCATAAAAAGTAAAGACGACTTTTTACTTTGATTTGATTTCTTACATGAAAATTATAGAATTTCTAAAAGTAAAAATAGAAATGGTGGTATGGGACTTGGAGCATGAGTACATGGCTAGTAGCTGGATGAAGGGAAAAACAAAACTGCTATCAACTCCCTTACATAGATGCCACACATTCTTGGAAAATGCCGGGTGTGCCTCGAGAGGGATTTAAGACTATAAATTTAGTGAAAATTATTTCAACAAATGTCAATGTATTTACCCCCCCCCCCCCCCCCCAAAAAAAAAAAAATTGAATTATATAAAATATAAACCAAAAAATAAGAATAAGAAAGGTAATATGGTGTTATGGGCTGAGAGAAAATGTACATCGAGTTCTTTATTCAACCCTGGGTAATCTCGGGTCTACCTACTAGTATATATATATATATATATATATATATATATATATATATATATATACTAGTATGTAAATGAAAGTTCGTCTTGATATTGTATGGCTTTCAATTGGCAACAAACTGATGACAGGATTTTCATGCAGCTACTTAAATTCGTTCAAGTATGCTTTGAATTCTTCCAGAAATGCATGTAAGTTTTCTTTGCTCCGAAATTGATATTAAATCACAATATGATATAACTGATCTGTCATTTTATTTATTTATCTATTGCAAATTTTATTTATCTGTTGCAAATTTTATTTATCTGTTGCAAATTTTATTTATCTGTTGCAAATTTTATTTATCTGTTGCAAATTTTATTTATCTGTTGCAAATTTTATTTATCTATTGCAAATTTTGAAATAACAATCTAAAGGTTTGGATATTGAGCTTCATTTTGCTTTGGAAATTGATTTCCATAAGAATCGATCTGAATTATATAAAAGAATTGTTTTTGTATATTATCACACACACGCATGTAGTATGAAAATATATCTCGAGAAAGTAAGCTACAAAGAGGCATCCATGTTTCATTCCCGCAGGAAATCATAGATTTCTTGTGGGAATGAAACATGGATGCCTCTTTGTAGCTTACTTTCTCTAGATATATTTTCATTCTATGATTAAGCTGTACTCACATATTGAGCACTGAAGTAAATACTGAAAATATATACACAGTATGTTATATCACCTTATAATAGTATATGTGTGTATATACATGAAATAATAATTATATATATATATATATCGGGATTTGAATTGCAAAATACTGCGAATCCGAGGTTTCGAATCGCATGACCGGTAGTGAATAGTCATATCTCTATGCTGATGAGTCCAGATTAAAAAGGACGAAACGTATACGTACATAGATAATGAACAAAAACAAATATTTATTATATATATATATATATATATATATATACAGGGTGATTGATAAGTCACTTAGCTATTTAAAATGATTACCACATGAAGCACAAACATATTATGAACTTTTGATAATTGTTATCTTACTCTCTAATTACTGCTATTTGTTATTTTAAATTTGTTCGTTTATATATTTGTTTCTATGTATATTTATTTTTATTTATTTAAATTTGTGTAAATCATCATATGTGCTTTTTTTTCCGGCAGTATGTAATTTACAATTGAAGAGCGAATTTTTATTGTTATTCATATGGCCAAATTTGATGAATCTCCCACACTTGTTGAAAGGCAATGACGACCTCAAATCAAAAATCACTGCCGAGTTTGTTAAAATTAATCAAACAAATATGCTACAAAGAGTCGTAAATTCCTTGCAAAAAAGAATGGAGCTATGCATACAGAACAAAGGTGGAAATTTTGAAAATTTGCTGTAAATTTAAACTCCCATAAAAGAATTTATTGAATAAACTTTCTGTTTTGTATTACCATATTTTTTAACTTTAGAATTTCAAAAATAAATAGCTAAATGACTTATGAATCACCCTGTATATATATATATATATATAAGATAAAACCTTGTTTTGATCAACTGATGATGTAATAGATATTGTACGTTTACAATCTCTCTCTCTCTCTCTCTCTCTCTCTCTCTATCTATCTATCTATCTATCTATCTATCTATCTATATATATATATATATATATATATAAATTAATTCACATTTTGATGGTTAAGATTGTGATAGAATTCTTTTTGGTTTTAAGTCTTGATTAAAGTGAAATGATTGTTATTTTTGTTTTTTAGATGGAAACAACAATAAAGCAAGCGGAAGATGAAAGGAACAAAGCTTTAGAAGCAACCAAACATTTATATGAAGAATACCGTCCTTTGAAAAATGATGTGGACAACCTCAGGCACATGATTGGATTAATCAAATTACCTGATCTTCAAGAAGAAGAAGAAAAACTCACTCCAGAGTAAGTAAAGCAAGAATATAAGTCAACCATCCTGTGGCTAGATGGTTTCGAATCCTTTTAAAGAAAATATTGGGATTCTAAAAGTGGGTTTTGCTGTTCAAAAAAAATAGGACTCCACACGCTTACGACTGAGGTTCCCCCAACTAGATCTAAAATTGAAGACTTATGTCCGATCTGTTAAGGTTGCTAGAAAAATAGTTGGGTTATTTTACCATTCCAAAAATTACCTGACCCCTGATGTAATTCTCTATCATCATTATCATATTCGGTTTAACGTCCACTTTACATGCTCGTATGCGTTGGACAGCTTTAAGAAATTGCTTCCAAAGTAATCTATCTCTGGTTAGGTCTTTATTTATCCCTCAGGTCCATTTTTATCACTTTCTTCCATGTTTTTCTTGGCCTTTCCCTGTGAACTGAACCTGCTACCTTAACTGTTCTACATCTACTAACCCACAAACTGCTGGTTAGTAATGGTAGAAATTCCCTGAACTTACTCCATCTACTCCTAAGGCTTGCAATCAGACTAACACCTGCTCCTCCCTGTGCTCCAATATCATCACCAAGGTAACAAAACTTCTGAGCAACCTCAATAGCCTCACCATCTTGCACACAAACTGATTATCATCTCTCAACCTATCTGTAATTCTTCGAGTGTATCCAATGCTTACAAGAACCACAAAAGATTGATATGCTCTCACCTTTCCGCAAACTGAGAAGGAGGACTTTTCTCTTTTTCTGGGGTCTTTCCAACACTACCATCACAGATTATCACTTTGATCTTGGTGATGTTCACTCTCAGACCTTTAGTTTCAATAGTTCCCAATCTTTAACTCAACAAATGAGTCTTCCATTGTTTCACACACAAGTATTCAATAATGAGGTAAAAATTTATGTATATCTAATATATAAAGTTATCTTGTCCTATTTTAGAATTTAAACCTAAATAGCATTGCATCTGACACATTGATATTTTATTCTGCCTATTCATTTCCTTTTTCTTCCTTCCAGCATGTTGTTTAGAATACCAAAATGTTTAAAGAATAAAATTCCGGTTAGAAAATTGTTGCGATGGCAACAATTTTAAACAATGACTCCAATACTGTAAGGGAGATGAATTTTTAAAGCTTAAAATATGAGTTATCTCCCTTACATTATTTGAGCTATTTTAAAAAAAACCCAAAAAACAACCACATGTTACGTTAAAGTTTTTTTTTTTTTTGCTGAGAGTGAATCTGTATTTGTTTTGTTGGTGAAGTTGAATAGTCGTCGATTTGTTTTTTTTGTTTAATCAAGAAATTCTGACTAAGATATACGGTGTGTCACCGTATATCTTAGTCAGAATTAGTGTTATTTCCTAATTTAGTCACCGAAAATATTATTAGTTGTGTACATTTCATTATTAAATAGGCATGAAGCAAATTCAAAGCACAATTGGAAAAATGTTATTTTTCGAACGTCATCGAAAAGCTGACCTTACCAGAAACAGCTTGAATAAGCGAGACAACAAAGGGAAAGAGTTACTTCCCTTTATTTTCAAAAAAGTGTTTTCCATATTTCTAAATGAATCTGTTTTTCATCTTCATCTCACACTTGTTTTGTGTTTATTTATAAAAAAAAACATGGCAGAAATTTCCTAATATTCCATTTATGTTTCTTTCAGATATTTTGAGAAGCAAAATGTTGAATGGCAAACAGAAACGGTTGAATCGACTTTACCGCAGTCGTTAGCAATGGCGGCTGCTGCAGCACAGCAGATTCAAGTTCCCCGTAACAAAAATGAACGACAAGCATTCCGTCAACAACCACCACCGATGAAGGTAAGTACATTGTCATTTCCGACAATATGTTATGCATAATGTTGCTCTTTAGTTGCCATTTGAAAGATGTGTTTCGTTAATTCCTATTTCAGTCACGTAAATTATTTAGAGTTGAAAGAAAACACAGAATGCGAGCTCTTAGTATTCAAGCAGAATGCCGAATTATTTTTCTTCCCTTCAGTGACGATGTTCACTCTTAATATCAGCTGTAGTAGTTCTCCTTTCTTTTCTATACAGAAACTCCAAAAACAAGAGATAAACGACACCCATCCAAAACAAAACTGACTCTTTGAACAAACAATCTCACTCCTTTTATTTAGCTTTTTTGGACAGCCAACAGTGCATATTTTGCATAATAACGACCTTTGCCTTGTAATCAAACAGTTCTAGGTTCGCGCCCACATGCGGCCACTGTTTCTTTGCAGCGGACGCATGCTATTCATGGACGTTTATCCTCGGTCTCTCCGCACCGTGATGCATGTTTGCATAGGTTATGCCATTATTAAATGGAGTATTTAATTATTTTGATAATTTCCATAATTAACTTGCTATGCGTTAACTTTATTTTTTTTTACCAAGATATGAATAGTAATCACATAAACACGTTCAAACTTTTTCTTAGAAATTATTTATTATTAATAAGAGGCGGTGTTTACTTTTGTTGAAAGAATTTAGAAATGATTTGTTATTATTTGTAAATTGATTGGACATCTAATGGAAAAATTCAAAGTAAATTACATAAATATGTGCAAATATTTTCACAGCTATTATATAATTTATCGTAAGTATAGTAATTGGCAATTTTGTTCACTCTTTCGTCTTACAAAATCAATATCTGATTCTGACGTGTCAGTTTTCTTGGTGCAATAAAAAATTATCCAACCGGAATAATTTTCTAAATGACATCATTTGAAGAAAAAGGGAAGTGTTTTGATGAATACATAATTACTTTCCTTTGTTTATTCTATTTTTTACTTTTTTCTAGAGGACACAGAATCTTTTTTTCATTTCAATAACATAAATAATCGCAGACAACGCGTGGTAGAGACAGCTCATAGCAGTTGCATCTATTTATTAGCTTTTCGAAGAATCAAGAATAAAAGATACTTTCAAAATCAAACCAGTTTTGATAGATTAGATCATAAACATAGATCTGTTATTTTATAAATTCGTTATACAAATTTGTTAGATGACAATACTCTGGAGGTAGTAGACTCTATCTACTACCTCGGAGGTATGCTGAGTGCAGGTGGACTCAGTACGGCCACAAGGATGACGGCAGCTTGGGTTAAATTTTGTGATAGCTCTACTAGCATCGCAAGCTATCCCTTTCTACATCCGGGATAAGTTGTGCAGCAGCTGTGTCAGGAACGTCGTGTTATATGGAAGTGAATGCAATCGGGAAAGAGAGGACCGAGTGAACAAGGAAAAAGTGACGTTAAATGAATCAAATAAGTTATACTCGGGTGTATTGGCATCCATATTTGAAAAGAAAAGGAAACTACAAATTGTTTAGATCTTCAAATTGTACAGATCTGCCTACAAGATGATGACTTATTTCTCCTAAAACCGGCTTGATGTCATTGAGTTTTAATAAAAGAAAAAAGAATATTTTAAAAAGTTCAAACAATTTATAAATTCTAAAGATAAAAGTTAGGTAAAGTAAATTATTACAAAAAAAACTCTCCTGTGACCTTTAATAGTAGTTTTAGTGTTGACAAAGAAAAGCAGATCACACATTTTCCCAAAAATTAAGCAAAAAATTTAGTTTAAATGGTGCATGTGACCAGGGTTCAAAATTGACTATGAAATTTAAATATTTTTTTGTATATCTTAATTGATGTATTATAATAAATGTTTGTTTTATTTTATTTAGTAATTTTCATTTTTACTGTTGAGCCATGCGTCATTTAGGTTTTTTATATTATTTTTCTTCAGTAGTATGGCATCAACGTTCTTCTAAACTGTTATATTTAGATGTTATCTCATAATAATATTGCTGTCACATTCTTCAATACTTCGTTGGCGATTTGTATATTTGTTACACCTTGATAATATGAAGGAAGAAGAGTAGAAAGGGGAGAGGAAGGAAGAAGGGCCAGTACTGTAACAGTCTGTATTAGTTTTTTTGTTTTCAATTCGAACTGACATTTATTGTAGAGATCACCTAGTTTTTTTCTTTAAATTAACTTCCAAAGTAACCTATCTCCGCCCAGGTCTTTATTTATCTCTCAGGTCCATTTTGTTTCATCACTTCCTCCAATGTCTTCTTTGCCCTTCCCCTGTGAACTGAACCTGCTACCTCAACTGTTCTACATCTAACCAAAGAACTCTCATCCATTCTTTCAACGTGGCCATACCATTGAGGTCTCATAAAAATACATCAAAGTATAAATTACAAATTGCGTCAATTTCAATGTTTTAAGTGAATAAAAACATCGATATACACAAATAAATATGCACCATATTTAAATGAAAAAAAAAAAAACAATCACTAAAATGAATCATGTCATGCATCCCAAGAAAACCATCAAACGTAGAAATATAAATATAAATGTTGACGAAGATGTCCACTCAGAATATTCAGGTATTATCTTCCCTGAACTATATTCATGTTATCTCTCCTGAATTATACCGGAAACCTAAAACATATCTAAATTCACTCACGTGTAAGTTTAGAACTGAATCTCTCTCTCTCTCTCTCTGTGACTTTATTATCAATCTTACCATGGTTTTTGCAACTCTGATGCAGTTTTCATCAGACGCTTTTCATGGCCGTAGTTGTTTTGAACCCTCCTTTAGTGGTTGTAGCTATACGTTCCCATATATCATCAAAGTAAGTAATAATTATAGGGAAGTAACTCTTTTCCTTTTGTTGTCTTGCTGGAGAAAACTCTGCTTTCCGAAATGCACATTGTGTCCCTTAAATTCGGCCAGCAGACATCGGGATAACAGTCGATCGACGTGTCACTCAGAACGTAATTACTTTTCAGTTGTAATTATATAATAAGTAATTATATTTGTTAATCAATACAGCAGCGTTTTCATCCAAATTATTCTTCAAAGATACCATATTTCACTCCTCCTTTATCCTTTTGACAAACTATCTTCATCATCGATTTAATGTCCATTTTTCATGCTGGCATGTGTTGGACAGCCTTACAAATTGACTTTCAAACTAACACAACTCTGGCCAATTCTTTATTTATCTTTTTCTCTCTAGTTCATTCTTATAATTTTCTCCCATGTTTTCATTGGCCTTCCCCTGTCAACTGTTCTACATTTACTTCTTAAGATAACAATCCTAAGTAAGTACAATAAATATGATTCCAATTTTACATTACACAGACTTGTTATTGTGTAGAAAAGTTATATTTCAAGTTTTTGTCCATTTCAAGATTGTTTTGCCTTGCGAATGCAACAAGTATTTGAGTCAGATCAACATTTTCAAACTACCAAGAACGATAACTATATCCAAATAAATGACTAAAAAAAAATCTTGATCTTAATTGGACTGAACTATCGTTGTTGGAAGTTTGTTAAAAATCTTAAATATGAAACAAACTTGTTTTCACTAAAACTTGAAATATTCCAATAACAGAAAATTAGAATCGTTAGCACCAATTATTCTTCCAGAAATACATGAACAAATTTTATTTTCCATTTATCATAACTAGAAATGTTTTTATTTTTTTCAGGCTTGCCTTTCCTGTCACCAACAGATCCACAGAAATGCTCCCATCTGTCCATTATGCAAAGCTAAAAGCAGATCTCGTAACCCAAAGAAACCTAAGCGCAAAATGGACGAATAACAACAAAAAAAGCTGACTTTTGCTGGACGAAACCAACACATCTTTATCTTATTTCATGTTTCATGTCTTCATTTCATCTTTTACCGTCCAATTTTTACAAATCTTTTATCATCTTTGAACTTATCTTTTTTCTTTAAAATAATTACCATAAACCATTTTTTTTTTCAGAAATAATGCTCGAGATTTTCTGATCAGTTTCAGTTAGGGGTCAAATAGGAACCAGTAGTCATTTAACCGTTTCCAATAGGTATTGTGTTTTGGTATTAACTAAAACCCCATAACAAGGTTTATTGATATCTCATAAAATAGTTTTTTTGTTTTCTATCTGAAACATTAAAACAAAAAACTGGAATTTCACTTTATTTTCTTCAAAAATTAAAAGTTTAAAAAAGAAAACAATTCACTTTTGTTCAGTTACTTGCTTTAAAATTTGTGTTTTCAGCTTCCATTGCTAAAAAAAAAAAGAAGATACTTGTAACGAATGGGCACTTTTGATCATCAACGGAAAATCCAGAGTTTCTCCCAAAAATCGTCGAAGCAGTTTACGATTTTTCTTTTAGGAGCTAATTTTTTTAACCCAAACCAAACCTTTTGCATGCTTAGTGTAATCTGCCTTTTTACATTTTTTTTTCCCTCGGCTTTCAAATTGTAAACTTCTTCGTTACAAGTACCGAACAAAAAAAAAATATTGGTGTGTGTTGCCAACTATGGTGCTGTTCATTTTGAAGTGTTGTATAGTTGAGAATAACCAATGCGAGTTCAGCAGTTCTTGTTCTCTCAGCCAGCCATCTTTGATTAAGACCACATACGTGTTTCAACCTGGAACAAAAGCTTACCAAATACAATGGCACTTTTTGTACAGTTCACAGGTTTATATTCGAGAAACGAAAATAGTGAACCGTGGTTACTTAAAGTACCTCAAACTTTCCTCCTGATGTGATTGAGAAAGGAGCGAGAGCATACAGTAAAACCGTTGAGACACCTGCCTAGACAAGATACAGCAGAAAAAAGAGCGAAAGCAACCAAATTTTTGTCCCGATTCTGGCACCCTAACATATGTAGCCCCACTCGACGCACATCAAAGAAAGGTTAAAGATGGTTTCTACTAATTTACTATCAGTTAACCAACGTCAGAGGATATTAGAGAAAAAGCATTGGGCTTGTTGGATGCATCAGCAGTTGCACTATGATCAGATAAATGGCATGACAATGTTTGAAAGAGGCTTGCAAGGATGTAATCAATACAAGATTATTTTATTAGATAAAAAGAAAAGAATAAAAATCAAAATTGCATTTATTTGTTAACAAGATTCATACAAAAGCAGTTAAAAATATATTTTTTTTAAGGCTGTAAAAGACATAAGGCACAAAAATAGAATCTTCACGCTGATTCTTCATAGGAATAATACAAGACGTGTGTGTGTGTGTATTTAGTAGGTATTCAAAATCTGACTAAAATTTATTATATTGAAAATCTTTTAACGTGGGCACAGATATTCGCAAGACATAAACAATGATACCAAAATAAATTTGGTAGCACAATTAGCCACCGAATTATGACCGTTCAAAGTTTGGAAATTAGAAAATTTGCAGTTTTGTGTGCTAATTGGTCTAAAAGGCAATTTTTACAGTGTATAACTTAAAAATGTAATATCATCTTGTGGTAAATGAAAATTAATCACAATAGAAACAAAAATTATTAGATCAAACATTGGACAAAATCCCAAAATCCCTCAAAAACAAGGTGCAAAAATGACATGGAAGTGCAATTTTGACTGTTCATATAAAGTTCATTTCAACAGTTAACACATTGAATCTTTGTAATGATTCATAGCACGTTAGAGATCAAACTATATTTTTCATTTAATAGTAAATCAATGAAAAAAAAACCCTTTAGATTTGGACCATATAAAAACAGACAAACACAATTTGATAAAGGGCAACAATTTAATTCACTAAAGTTTTTAACTTGGTCGCTTTTTTTGTGAAAGACAACTTAAAATTATATTAAGCCCATGATATTAATGAGTGGTCTTTACTTTAACAGAGACAAACAGTATTGTGTGGATGAAGTTGAAAAACATCAACATTAAAAAAAATAAATCGCCCATCACTGAAAATAGTAACCTAACTTTAAGTAACCTGGAAAAAAAACTATTAATGACACAAGAGAAAGAATTGTAGATTTATAAAGAGAAAAAGTTAAATTTTGTTTACATTAAAATTTTATCAAAATAACCCCAAAAATAAATGTTATCACAAGTTGAAATTGAAGGGAATTTCACTATATTTACTCATTTTTAGTGTAATCTTGGCCTTTTGGCTAAGATCAAAGTGTAGTATCTGTTCTAATGGATACTGCACCCCATAGACTGGTATTGTCTTGGCCTTCGGGGCTTGATTTACGCCGGTCTATGGGTCAGTCCTGTGCAGTTCTAGGAGGTCCACCCTCCCAGGCTTCGCCTTCCCTCTTTGGGGAGGAGTAAGTTTATTGCTTACTGCCTGAGGCGCCCCTACCGGGGAATGCCGACGGGGCTGCCCAGGCAATTTTTAAATCCCACTTTCCCGACCCAACCTTGGGTCACATCTTACTTGTGGGAGTAAGATAAAAACTGGCCTTGTGCCTAACTCCTGGAGAGGAGTAAATCAATACTCATTTTTAGTGTGTGACACCTAATATTAATAAATCTCATCAGTAGAAAAACCAGAGTGCTCAATTGTAGGGCAAGAGCATGATATATGTATTATTTATATACTATACAATCATAATTTCATTATACAGTACCCGGGTTTCACGAATTGACAAACTCGTCAGAAGACTAAAAAAAGATGAGTCAGATCGGTCATCAGCCGTGGTTGAATAAACACACAAGACATGAGAAGGCCCAACCAAAGAGGTTTGATGTGTATTTTGAACCTCTTTTTATGAAGAGTGCTTACTTGTGTCTTGTGTGCTTTTTCATCCAGTCAATAACAGATCTGATTCATCATTTCTGACAAGTTGATGTTAAATTCGCAAAACCCAGGTACGATAAAATTGATTGTGTAAAATATATCGATACATAAATATGAATAAAATGCAACATTTTGGATACTTTACATCAAAATATCTTGAATTATCTTAAATCACTAATACATTCATTTAACCTGAGATATAGTGATACAATATAAATATATATCCGTCTTAAAATGCTTAACCAATAGTTGTTGTACATCTCATTTGCATAAATATTATTAAAGGTCTGTTTTAATCAATAATTATCCTGTTATTCGTTTATCTTATTTTTCTCTGTATAAGCAAAAGGATAAATAGCTAACATTTATAAAAAATATTATTTGTTCAATTTAAAGTTAAAATGTGGTAGTTCGGATTAAAACATTTAAAAATATTAAAGTTTGTTTTTACTTATGTAAAACCATATTTGATAAAAAACAAACAAAATATTTATACAAAAAAAAGGGTCCTCTATTTGCTTATATCATTCTTTTTGGTTCCACTATTTCGTTATTTTTGGTCCCCCGATTTATAAAATCGGAAGAACTATGTTTTTAGGCATTTCCGTCCCTCTGTCCGTCCGTCCGTCCGGATTTTTCTCCGCAACTATCCATTGAATTTCTCTGAAATTTTGCATGAAGTTGTAACTTTGGTCAGGTTAGAAAGTGACATTCTCCGATTTTTGATAAAAAATCTGGTTAGCCCCCCAGGGGGTCAAAAGGCCCCAAAATGGCAAAAAATGACATTTTTTGCCCCATAACTTTTCAGCCATCCATTCAATTTCTCTGAAACTTGACCAAAATATGGAGGCAATTGAGGCAAAATATAAAATAAGTATCGCTGACCTTGGAAAACATTTGGTTGGCACCCCCAGGGGGTCAAAAGATCCCAAAATGGCAAAAAAATGACCCTTTTCTCCCATAACGTTTGATCCATCCATTCAATTTTTCTGAAACTTGGCCAAAATGTAGAGGCAATTGTTCTGGATATAAAATGAGCATCCTTGACCTCACAAAAATTCTGGTTCGCGCCCCCAGGGGGTCAAAGGGGAGGTCAAAAATGCCCCAAATTGCCCAAATTTATTGCATTTTACACTCGCCACATCGAGTCACATACAGAGGGGGACCACGCACGCGCGCTGCTTGTTAGTACTGCTTTTCTTCTATTGAGATGGAAGCGCCTATGGTTCATCCTTTGCTGGATCCCATGACAGCAAAATATGTATCAGAGGCGCTTTCCTCTCAATAGAAGAAAGGCAGCATTCTCTGTCTGTGTTTCTGCTCCGTGGAACAGTCTACCAGAGGAGATAGTGATGATGCCGACTACATCAAGGCTTAAAGTTATCTTGGACAAACATTCAGACTGTATATAACTCCTTTTACATGGCTTGTTGCACTTTGCTATTTTAGGCCAATAAATTTGATTGATTTAATTCGGACAGCAGCTCATCATACAGACAGATCTGCTGGGATTGAAGAAGTGGTCCCTGTAGTACTACATACCATTTTTAAAATTTGTATTAGTATTTTTTTTTTTTTATTCTTTGGAATACTATAGTTCTTAGCACCAAAATTTTAGATTCGAAACATTTATTTTTAGATATACATGCTTAATGTTTATCCATTTGCCACATTAATTTAATGTAAATAGAATTTGCTACTTTTCAATTTGTGGTTTGTAAATGGAAAGAGAAGGGCAGAGGTAAATGAACATATCATGTATTGTAGTTTATTTATTAAACGTTTCAGATAACAAATGAATGTAATAATTGAATAATAAAATGAATTAATAACATGATGGAATTAAATTTAAATCAGTTATTAAATTTCTTAAACATCTTACTAGAATGTTCCTACAATTAGTGATAAAAAACGAAAACAAATGAACATAATTATGATGTAAAACTTAATGGATTCAAGACTGTAATAGAGCAATTGCCCTGAATCGACAATTAATTGCATGAGTAGGTTAAATGGTGAATCGAGGTAAGCTTAATGTGAAAATAGGATTAACAAATTATGGAAAGATTTAGTTTTTAAATTAATCAGCGAAACATTATTAGAATTAAAGAAAAGGTATATATTTTTTATGTTTTAACCCTAATTTGTTGTTGTTGTTTTTTATAATAAAGAAGTGTAATTAAATAGTTTTATATTGGAGAAGAAATGATTGTGATTGGTTAGTCTTGCTTTAAAGTATTTATTGGGTTGCTTATAAATAGTTGCTTTGTAAACTATATTATTTAGAAGGCACTTATTTTGGACAGGCCATAATTCAGGATTACATAAATACATTGGTTAGATGCAACAGTATGTTTAATGTTCACTAGTATGTTTTTTTTTGTTTTTCTTTATTACTTTATTTATATTTTTTAATAGTTGCTCTTGTATGGATAATATGGAAAATATAAAACATTTTTTATTAAATTTAGCAGGATCCGTTCCTGGTGCTGCCTGAGAAAATTGAAAAACCAAAAATCAAAAATCGCAACCCCCTAGAAATAAATTGACCAGAAAGACTTTTTTCACCCAATATGCTAAACCTTTATCTACAATATGTGTAAAATTGGGGGAGGGGGGCCTCTCATTGACCTGTTTGCTTGGCAGCAGTGTGAACTGAATTGAAAGGGCTATTTTCATTGAAAATGCTAACCTTCTACCACGATATAAAAAAATAGAACTATGTTGTAAAAAAAAAAAAAAAAAAATTAAATTATGAAGAATCCATGAGCGATTGCCCTCCAACCACAATACCTTGAGTGGAGTGGATTCAATGGCTGACTCTTAAGTATTTTTTTAATTTTTTACCTCCTCTCCAGGAGGCCAGACACAAGGTCGGGTGTGAGTTTTGATGAAAGTGTTTTTTGTGGAACAAACTGGATTCGAACCTGACACACCTAGGTCCTCAGTCCAAGTCGTTAACCACTCAGCCACCGTGCCATCCCCATGAAAATGGAAACAATCACTGAACTAGAAAACATTAATAACAAATAGTGAATTAATGGGGTGTCCTTTTTGCAAAGAAATATGTAAATTAGATAACCATACATCGATTGCATGCAGCTGATCAGTATATTACAAAGCTATTGTTCTTCTATTTTGAATATAAATTTAGCATTTTAATCTCATTGTCAGTGCAATAAATAGCTCAACTTTGTAAATAGAGATTATACAGTGTGCATGATCACTGTGAAATGTCCAGAAATGAGGTTTAAAAAGATTTTACCTTTTTTAGTTTTAACTTGCAAATTAAAAGGAGGATGAATTATTTTTATTTTTATTATTTCTACTTATGTGATTATTGTTGTTGTTAGTTATTCTATTGATTTATATTGGTATAAGAACAATCTGCCCCCATTAAATAAAAAGTTCCGTTTGAAATTCAGTATAGATTTCAGAGTTTGACAAGATGCAGCTAAAGAAGGTCGGAGGTTACATCAGCCAAAACGTGAGAATAACATCCAAGATGAGAATAGTAGTCCGAATAATTCAAATTACATTGGTATACGTATACAAAAATAAAAAAAAAAATGAAACTTCCCTACAAATACAATGTCTCTATTTTCGAAACATTTAAGTAAATAAAATATGTCAAATATCTATAATCCATAGATTTTTATCTGAATTAAAACAATAAAGAAGCAACACAATTTTTAAAAAATGTAGGGATATGATTACACCCCCCCCCCCGCCCTGACAGATTGTTGTATTTGGGTGATTCAGAAAAATTTTAGAAATATAAAGAAAATTATAAAAAGATGTCTTCCAAGTTAATCACACACTTTCAGAGTTTTTAAATGAGCATTTTGATTAAATCTTTAGTAAAATAGAAAGTATCTACTTCATCATGGCTGTCGTATCGGAAATTGCGAACCGGTGTTAATAAAAAAATAATCCCTAATTAATAATTAAACTATTTAAAAAATATTTTCTAAAATAAAAAAAAAACATTTCAATTATATATAAAAAAAAATGCTTGATTTGACTATTTGTTAAAAAAAAATTCCAATTATAAAAAACAGTTTGATTTCGTTATTTGTTAATTTAATAATTAAACACATTGTTGAAAACACATTATTTACAAGAAATTGTCTTTCTATTTTACTAAATATTTTTTTAATTATATTACGTTTTTAAAATATAAAGCACCATATAAGATTTTTTTTTTTCTTTTTAAAATCGCGATTTCCGTTTTGTCTTCTTTTTTACAGTTGGTTCTTTGATTCTAATTTCAATTGTAAATCTTTTTAATAATTTCAAACCTTCCATTTGAGAAATGATCGATTACAATCGAAAATACTTTTCTCATATCAAAATTTGATCATAAAGGAAAGGAAAGGAAAGTTATCCACATTAGTTTCTTTACAATCATTTATTTATGAAAATCAGACTTTTATAGTTACGGATGGCCCAAACTAATCAAATATCAAGTAACAACTGAACCTAGGGCCAAAACTCAGTCAATTATACCTATTAACCCAACAAACCATGTATACACTTAACAACAAAAGTATATTACAGCTTAATAATATATAACATTTATTTTTGAATTTTGCAAAAACAATTCCTTCTCTAGTGATAATATCTCAATAGACAACAAAACGATTGAATGAAGATTTTGTGTTTCTTGGCTCAGTGGTTCCAGGATCCTCATCTGACATCAACAGAAGAATAAGGATAACAACGTCTGCATTTGGACAACTAAAAGAACCGGTATGAACAGGAAGGACATATCAACATCTCTTAAGTTAAGACTTTACAATGCAGTGATAGTTCCTATTGCTGTATATGCAAGTGAAACATGGACTATACTGGCAGGGCATGATAGGAAGCTCAATGTCTTTGAAATGAAATGTTTAAGAACTATCCTTGGAGTAACTTTGTGAGATAGACTATGAAATGCAGATACCAGAAAAGATATTAACAGATCCATCAACAACGTTATTCGAAAAAAAAAAGTGGTTTGGAAATGCTATCAGACTGCAGTTATGTAAAGAAATCATATCAAGACAATATAAATAAATAAAATATTTCGGATAACACAGGCCTTTTTCAATGAATTATAGACATTATTCATTTCCAATGTAAAAATATTGGATTTATTACGTACACAAGCGTCTCTCTATACATATCTAGATATTTACCACAAATCTCCATTTAATACCGGGAGAGATCGGCCGACTTCAGCACTTGCCGTTGTGGTTTTACAACAAGGAAAAAAAAAATAAAAAATACGAACAATGTCTATAATTCATTGACAAAGGCCTTTGTTAGCCGAAATATTCGATTTAGGGGTGGCAACTTCTGCATTTGGACAACTAAAAGAACCGGTATGAACAGGAAGGACATATCAACATCTCTTAAGTTAAGACTTTACAATGTATTGATAGTTCCTATTGCTGTATATGCAAGTGAAACATTGACTATACTGACATAGCATGAGAGGAAGCTCAATGTCTTTGAAATGAAATGTTTAAGAACTATCCTTGGAGTAACTTTGCGAGATAGACTAAGAAATGCAGATATCAGAAAGAGATTCAATATTAACAGATCCATCAACAACGTTATTCAGAAGAAGTTAACATGGTTTCGACATGTTTCCCGGCTGCCACCCTCCAGCTATTTAAAGAAACCATACCAAGAAGATTTCATTCAAGAAAGATCAAGGAAATGACCACAAAAGAGATGGGCCAACTAAATAAGGGTTGAGAGACTGGAATGCCCATCCTGACAACTGAAAGATTTGCCCGAGACTGTGGTAAGTGGCAGAATTTTGTTTTCAAGCATGTGGCGAATCTCTCTGGAGTCTGCACATAAGTCAAGTATAGCCCAAATAACCTATAATTATAGTAATAATACTAAACCAGCAGTGACAATAAGGTTATAGGCATAGAACATAAAAATATAGTTTAAATGAAAGATATTAAAACAGATGTCCATAAATAGATTACATAGAAAAACAGAAAAAAAAAAAGAGTTCAGTCTTGAGTATTGATTTACTCCTCTCCAGGAGTTAGGCACAAGGCCAGTTTTTATCTTACTCCCATAAGTAAGATGTGACCCAAGGTCGGGTCGGGAAAGTGGGGTTTAAAAATTGCCTGGGCAGCTCCGTCGGCATTCTCCGGTAGGGGCGCCTCAGGCAGTAAGCAATAAACTTACTCCTCCCCAAAGAGGGGAGGCAAAGCCTGGGAGGGTTGACCTCCTAGAACTTCACAGGACGGACCCATAGACCGGCGTAAATCAAGCCCCGAAGGCCAAGACAATACCAGTCTATGGGGTGCAGTATCCATCGGAACAGATACTACACTTTGATCTTAGCCAAAAGGCCAAGAAGTCTTGAGTAGAAACTAGCAGAAGAAGGAACAAAGAGAAAAGGAACAAGTTAAAAAGACTAGGATAAGACATTGAGAATATGTGTATATGCTATTATCATGGCTGGTATTATTATATTTAAATAAGTGAGTCTAAGAGGTGTTCATAAATGCTTTTAATAAAAAAACAAAAACAGTGTCAAGAAGAAGCCAGCAGAGGAAGGAACAAAGAGAATAAACTGAAAAGAAATTAAAAAAAAAAACAGTGTCAAGAAGAAGCCAGCAGAGGAAGGAACAAAGAGAATAAACTGAAAAGAAATTAAAGGAAAATATGAGGATAGTTCATTAAGAGTATATGTATATGCTATTATCACTGCTGGTTTAAGTATTATTAGACTGGGTTCGTGTTTAGGAGAGCTGGAAAAACGTGCAAGATTATAGATTATTAGGGCTTTCTGTAACTGAAATGAGTCTGATTTTTACAAACAAATGCTTCGACGAATAATCAGACAAAATCAAAACTCAACGGGTTTTTCTTAGTTTACAATGATTTTTTAAAAAAGTGGACGCGATAAAACAAAAATAAAATACTTTGTTCAAAAGATCTTTCTTTCTCTGCCAGGAAAACTTGTATTTGTGCGATTTTAAAATATAAAGACTTTAGAACGGCTGTATTTATCATGTGATATCAATGAGAGGTTTTGTGTCTGATATATCACTGGTATTATCATCCATCGTGCTGTCAGCTTCTTGGAATTGAGAAACTCTGTCCGGAGGCAATGGCGATGCCGCCGCCGTTGCTGCTGCTTCAGCTTCCAGACCAGGTTCAACCCGATCAGTTGAGATGGCCAAAGGCTATGGACAAAAGAGAGAAATACAATTTAAAATTAAAAAAAATTTTTTAATCAAAATTTTTTTTTACACACCATAATAAAGAAAATTACCTGACACTCGTAATATACTAAAAACAAATATGACCCGTTGGCGTGCAGAGATTTGGTGATACCCAGGGCAAACTCCTTGATTGTATGCCTCAAAATTTCAAGTATAAGTCCTAGTATTGATAAATATTATGAGAAAGGGAGATAGTTTGAATATGATTGGATGTGCCCTCCCTCAAAACACACACACACACATTTGTAAGTCACTGCCCATTGGATCACCCATCGATTTGGATTAAATTTTTTGAATCAGGAAAAAGCGAGTTTACAAAGCCAGTTAATACAAAAGAATAAAAAGACAAAATTACCCTCTTTCTGCTTGCTATCTCTTTTTTTTTCTCTTAAACTGCAGGTTAAATAGTATCATTGCCTGTGGTGATATTCCTGTTTGTTTATAATGGACTATTTCAATCTTTTTATTCTTTCCTTTCTTTAATACATTACATTCAACTGTTAAGAGAGAGAAAGAAAGAGAAAGAGAGAAAAAAAGAAAGAGATAGAGTATAGAATAAGAGCAGAGGAGAGAAAACAATATTCAGTGAGAGAGGATGAAAGTTATAGACAGAAACTTAAGAAATGGGTCACTCGAGTTATTTGAAAATTATGGTTAATTAGAACAATTAAAATGGAAGTTTTTTCACAATAATAAATAAATAAATAATTTTGCATGTGTTTCGTGTGATTAGAATATATAGGAAAAACGTCTTAGGGAAACAAACGTTGATTAACTCAGCTTTAGTATAATCTAATATATAAAGTAGAGACGTTTTTTCCCCTGTACCTTCTCGGAGTATAGGAAAATAACCACATACATCACAGGCTACTAAACTCACCGCTATACTACACTTATTCACTCGAGCGTGTTTCAGAAAAGTTGTTATTATTTTTTCCAACCTAACACTAAATATTATATTTGGCCCACCATCAACGTCTCTCCGAAAAACCAACTCCATATAGGTGGTAGCAAAGACTTTTCCCCCCTAACAATTCTGTACTGTGACTACACTCATCGACACCGGGTACTAATAAACACAGCTTACTTATTACAAAACAGTCCGTCCTTATTTATTATTTGCCTGTATTAATTTACTACATAATATACAGCAATACGCAAACAAATAATGACCGCTCCCGTTGAATCCGCTGATATTCCGCGAATATCAGATTACGTTTTCCCTATTTTTAACTATGATTTCCACATTTACATTCATTCCGGAATTAAGCGAATGACATTAACGAACACAGTACCTGCAACATTCATTCTTCAAACATGACGGCTAAAATTCCTTCATTAAATCGACTTCCTACTTAATTCAATAGCCGCCAAGATGCTGTTAGAACCCGACACATTTATATTTTCAAAATCATATACCTTTAACCCTTCTCAAATAAATTACCTAAACCGTGTCATTGTTGAACTTTAATTTTCGTCCCCATAAGCTGCCAGTAAACACGCTTAGCTTAACTGCCCTATTTTCACATGTATTTTTCAAGTTGTAACTGTGGCGCAATGGTTAAGAAGGGAGGTTTCATTTTCGCCATTATCGACAGTATCGGCGTTCGAACCCATTCTGCTTTCTTTTTCTTTTCTTTTTTTCATAATTTAAAACATTCACCAACACGGTAGAGGGGGGGGGGAAACAATAGGCGGTTTCTTTTTTATGCAATAGGTAGTACTTTCTCCCGTGCAACGCCGAGCGACGGGTACCGCTAGTAATAGATAAAGACAAGACTGAGCTTAGGAATTAAGCATAAAGTGTTCACCTCAACCTTTTATTAACTGTGTTTTATACATCTAAACTAACCGGCATCCAAGCTGAGAAAGAGGGTGAAGCCTCATTTCTATTTCTAGAGTGACATCAGTGAAGAGTTCTAATAAAGGGAGATAACTTAAAACATTGTAACATTTTTAAGTGTTGCCACATTTGAGGCAAAAAAAAACAAAAAAAAAAACCCACAGGAATACATGACATAATTTGGACAGATGACAGAACAGGAAAAAATATAATTAAAGAAAACGCTTCCTCCTAAAAAATAATTAATGGATCTGTTGAAGAGACCGCACTCGGGGTCACAAATGTTGAAGAGTGTTGTTTTGCTTTGTTTTGGTAACATATATTAATGTCCTGAATTATCTATCCGCTATGTTGCATATTGGATTTGAAATAAACGAAAATATATTGATTTAGTTTGGACAACTTTTGCAGCAACCAAAAATAAAGTTAGGTAAAGATTGAGAGTTAAAAGAGTACAGAAAAGGTTCTGAGTGAAAGAAGGTGTTTTATCTGTAAGTAAAAATACAGTAGACATGTTTATTTTGACTGGCACCATAAGCGTTTATCAAGATGTGTTTGTATATTAGCATGCCTGTTTTGTCAGTGAGAGAGTCTATGCATGAACTTGTGTGAAGATAGTTTGGTTAGCAGTGTGTATATGCTGGTGCTGTATTTAGTAGTTTATGAAAGTCACTTGTTATGCCAGCCAAGGGCCAAGGTGAAACTTAAGGACATACATACGTGTGTCAGGTATGGAAGAAAAAACAGGAAAAAGAGAAAGAAAAACGCTGTGTTTGGGTTTTTATATTACACTCAGAGTGAATATTCTTGCGTCTGGAATTGGTTGAAAAAAAATGCTGACTTTTGTCCAATCGAGAGTCGATAGATAAAAACAACATTCACTGCCACAGTAATTAAGTAGGTTTAATTTTTATGCCATTAAAAAAATCGACACACGAAGAAAATAAACATAATCTCATCAGTGTAAATGTACTTAACAGAAATAATTGATTAAAACGTTTAAAATTTGTGAATCGAGTAAAAACAAAAAGGGGAGACAACTTTTATTAATAAACAAAGGGGAGATTACTCAGACTGACAGAAATAAATAAAAACAGAATAAAATGAAAAAAATCTTTATTAAAAAAAAATTTAATTGTCTTTGAAAATTCTTTTTTCCCCGATTGGTGACTTAATAGGTCACATTGCTTTTTCTAGCATACATTATATATTAAATTCCCGAAACAGTTTCTCATGGTAAACAACTGGTGATCCCTTAAAATAGTGTTAGAAACAAACTAATATAATAACTGTAAAAAATAAATTGACTTACATGAGTGTTTTTTTTCCACTGAAAGACTTGGGACTATAAGTTTTTTTTTTGTTTTTTTTTAAATTATAGTTTTAATGGTTGAGAAACTTCCGAGACTATATATATATATATTTTTATAAAAAATATTTCATCTATTTATCCACATACATATATTTTGTCTTAATAAGACTCATTAGTGTGGCTAGACAAGGCTATACCACCTGTCACTAGGTTTGAACGATGGACTAAAGTCACCTTTGACTTCCATATATACTAGAAGAATACCCGTCCCAGGAAAGTTAAAATTAATTCTCTGAACAAAAAAGATTTGCATCACTTTTACGTCCCCTTACGAAGATTAAAATAAAAATAAAATGCTACTAAACCTTTTTTGATAAAAATCCATTCAATGATTTTGATTCTAAAAATATCTCAAATTTAAGCTTAGAAGGTCTAAAGAAATTGAAATTCAGGGAATTTTACTTAATTGGTGTCTAATGACTATGGATCAAATTTAATGGAAATCTGAAATATTTGAATTTTCAAATGGGAGGCTGTGTCCATATTATACACCTTAAAATCCCATTAAAATATCCCAAAGAAACTGAAATTTGGGGAATATTTATTAATTGATGTCTAATACCTATTGTTAAAATTTCACAAAAATCAGATGTATCCAGATTTTTACAAACAAAATGAAACTAAATATAGCCAACATTACTCACTCTTATGCCTAGTAGCTGTGTTCCAAAATTCATAATGATCGGTTAATTAGTTTAGGAGTGAATCCTATACATAGAAATATATAATAACATACCTAACTTTATAAAGAGTTGCTAGTCTTTATCTGCTCTCGTTATTTTCATGGCAGATGCTTGACTGAGCTCCAACTTATGGTATTCCCTCCCTCGTAAAAAATTCACAACAAAAACTCGTCTGGCTACAACCATTGTCAATTTCCCATTCTCTCTCTTTGTACCTAAAATAAAATGGAGCTTTCAGGAACAGAGTTTCTTTTCTAGAATTACACGCCTGTGGTACACAATACCACAGGGCTGCTTCCCAGCTGATTACAACAGTCGTTTTCAAGTCCAATGTAAACAAATTTTTGTTGAGCCGTCCTCTTAAATAATCAAATTATGCCCAATTTCAACCATCGTTACCAATCATCACGGTGTAATCTTACCGTCCACCTTACAAGTTCATTAACCTTTATCCTCGAGTGGTCTTTAGCCTTGATAAGTGGTAACTCTTTAGTAAAATATATATATAAGTAAACAATAGTATGCTAAATTCCAGTGACCAGTTTTGATCAATTTTAAAAATATATAGACGAATATATATTTTCATACACACGCACACACATATATATATATATATATATATATATTTGTATAATTGGGCAGCATTCCCTCCCTTATACATGTTTGATTAAACAGGAGTGCCAACTTCTGCTTATTCAGCTTTTGATCCGTTTTTTTCTAGTCTTCGTACGACAGATTTGATGTTATAATCCAAGGAGTGTAAAAAAATCTCTGTATTTTGTGCGAACATTTTCGACCGACATCGGTCGTCGTCTGGCAGTTGCAAAATGAAATAAATTGGTGAATCTATCTATCTTTTAAATTATTTCAACAGCACTTCAATTAACGTTCGCACAAAATCCGGAGATTGTTTACACTCCTTGGATTATAACATCAAATCTGTTGTACGAAGACTAGAAAAAACGGATCAAAAGCTGAATAAGCAGAAGTTGGCACTCCTGTTTAATCAAACATATATATATATATATATATATATATATATATATATATATATATATATATATATATCCACACAAAACCTTTTGAACTTAGTAAACCCAATCTATAAATTTAAAAGATATTGTTGAATTCATAAGCAGGTCATTTTGACCTAAGATGATGATTTCTTTTTTTATTTCTTTTTTTTTTATATTTCTTTATTTTGTTTATGTCATTTGTGCTTAGACTGCCATGATATATTGTTCTTCCGACAGACATTTACGAGAATAATTACTAAATCGGAAGATAGAAAAACATAAATATTTTAATTAAAAAGGAATAATTAAAGATCCCCCCCCCCATCTTTAATTGAAAAAATTATGCCATTGCCGTGAGGAGAAAAAAAATATGATTGCATTTATGTAGCCATTCAACATACTTTTTATTATGTTCTATGTATGTGGGTAAATACTGAAATGTTTGCCTAAACTATATTTCAGCTACCCCTGAAATCCTAATTTCTGTAAACATATTATAATTTGAGATGTTTATGTTGATTTTAGGACACAATCAGAGTAAAAATACTTTTTCCCTCGGTGAGGTTTGAACTCATAATCTCTGTCCTTAAGTATGGCATGCTAACCGATTGAACCGTGGAAACAATTCTCTATTTCACAGTCGAATCTTACTCAAAACGTCTCCCCACCCTCACCCTGAAAAAAAAAAAAGCAATTTTTTCTGTTCATCCTTCCCTCTGTCAGCCAAACGTAATGAAAGGAAGTAGAGAGAGAAGGAATGCGAAAAGGACAAATGAAGACTTTCTTTCCTTCTTTTTCACCAATGTACATATACATTTTTAAATTTTATTTTTTTAAACTTGAATCACCCCAGACAAGGCAAATTGCCACCGAAACGTAAGGGGCTACTGTGGATTAGGGGCCAGAAATTATAGGGAGGCAACCTATGTGAAGAGTTGTGCAGCGAGATATTTGTTCGCATTACATTTAAATTTCTGCTTGTCGGTAGAGTCAAGGGAACAATGAGCAGGGAGGGAGTTTCAAAGGCTGGCAGGTCGAGGAAAGAAGCTATTAGAGTAGATAGCCTTCTGGCATCTGGGGACCTCCACAGTGAATGGATGGGATTTAACTGATTGCCGAGTTGGTCGAGTGTATTTACGTCGAGGGGGTACCATCGGAGCACAGTCCATTGAAGTACTTGTAAAACAATATTTCTGTTTCAAAAATAGTACCCGATGATTTGGGTAGTAGTATTAGGACTTCCGATTGTAGGAGCGTTAGCTCCTCCAACTCCCTCTATGATATTAGTAATCAAAACAAAAACTTTTGACCGGATTAAATACGAAATTCGATGAAATCGATTGGAAATTAAATTTTTCTTTTTAAACAACATGAACCAATATTTGCCCTATCTGACTAAGAAAACAAATGTTTTTATCTACCTTTTGTTAATAAAGCTATCGACTGCAAAGATAGGAGACAGAGATAGTCTCTATATTTTATATATAAGAAGATATATTATTGTGGATTCTAAAATGCTTACCTTTATTTCTCTGCTGCTGGGTTGGCGAGAGACTTTTGCTCTTGCTACTTGGATTTTCTTTTGGATGTCAACAAAGATATCCGTTTCATCAATAATCTCTTCTTGTATCAGTTCTTCTATGACGTCTTCCAATGTAATTATTCCAACCAACTGTTGCAATAAGAAAAACACAGTAAAATGAAACAATGAGATTAAAATACCCAATTCATTAAATTTTTTTTATTTTCATTTGTTTGCTCTGTTTAAGATTTATGGTAGATGACTCCTATCATAAATATATATATATATATATATATATATATATATATATATATATATATATATATATATAAATATATATTACTAAAGAGAGATCACTTATCAAGGCCCAAAAGCCACTCGAGGATAAGAGTTAATGAGTGTCAGGTGGAGGGTGAGACAACAGCATGACGATTGGTAACGATGGTGGAGGTTTGGCAGAATTTTATTATTTAGGAGGATGGCTTAACAAGAATTTGTTTACATTGGACTTGAAAACAACAATGTTATAGTCAGCCGGGAAGAAGTCTTGCGGTATTGTGTTCCACAGACAAATAGTTCTAGGAAAGAAACTCTGTTCATGGAAGTTTCGTTTAGTCCTAGGCACAGAGAGAGAGAAAGGGAAATTATTGACTGTGGTTGTAGCCGGACGAGCTTTTGTTGTAAATGTTTTACGGGGGGGGGGGGGGGGGGGGACCATAGATTGAAGCTCAGCTGAACACCTGCCATGAAAATAATGATAGAGTAGAGAAAGACTAGCAATGTCTCTTCTGTGAGAAAGAGGTAGTAGCGAAGAGAAGTGGACATCGTTCACTAAATTTCAAAGTCAGTTTTGTACTCTGTCAAGGCAGGAAAGGATGCGCTGAGCGGCACCTCCCCAGATGTGGCAACAATACTCCATCTTAGGACGTATTTGGCTCTTATACCGGTAGAGGATTGCGTCAAGAATTAGATACCTTCCGGAGCGGTAGAATGATCCAACCATTTTTCCAGCAATCTTGGCAACAGATTTGATTTCGATTTGGAATAAGTTATCCCTTATGCTGATTTTTAGTTTTTAGGTGATCATTTAAAAAATTTTCATATTAGCAGTCATCTGGGCTGGACTAAATAACTTTTTAAATATATCGTAGCTAAGTATGTTAATAACATGGTACATCAATTGCAAATGAAAATTGGCTAGTCAGAATCAAAGTTTGATTCATCAGCTATTTGGATTTGACTTTGAACATCCGACAGAATAACTTTATATGTTAGATTCAATGACAATAGAAGCATTGTCCAGGGAGTTTTGTATGGGTTGTTTGGAAGAGATGCTGTATGCTGATGATTTAGTACTTGCTTGTGAAACAATGGAAGGTTTACTTGTTAAGTTAAAGACTTGGAGGAATGCTCTGGAAAGTCAAGGTCAGTGAGTGGATGTTACCGAGATCAAAGTGATGATTAGTGGTTGTAGTGTTGGAAAGTTTCCAGAAAGAGAAAAGTTCCCCTGCTCAGTTTGTAGAAAGGGAAATGGGTGTAACTTAATTTATTGTGTTACTTATAAGCATTGTGTATACAACGATGCAGGTAAGTTAAGAGATGATAAAGAGTTTGTGCACAAGAAATATAAGACAATAGCAACGGATGAGAAATCAGATGTGGAGAAAATATATTTGGATGGTGAAGCTATTGAGGTTGTTCAGTAGTTTTGTTACCTTGGTGATGCTATAGGAGCACAGGGAGTGTGATGCTGGTGTGATTGCAAGAGTTAGGAGTGGATGGAGTAAGTTCAGAGCGTTACGACTGTTGACCAAGGGAAGAGTCTATTAGGCATGTGTATACCGTATAGTGACGTATGGAAGTGAAACCTGGCCAGTGAGGATATGCATTGCATTGAGAGAAATTATATGAGAATGATACGATGGATGTGTAATATGAGTGTTTAAAGACAGGCTTAGATCTGATGACCTCAGAGGAAGATGTGTGCAGAATAGGAGACATTGATAGTATGGCCATATTACATGAATGGATGAGAGTTCTTGAGTTGCTACATGTTGAACAGTTGAGGTAGCAGGGTCAGGCCAACAAAAACATGGGAGGAAGTGATGAGGATGGACGTGAGAAAAAGAGGGATAAATAAAGACCTGGCCAGAGATAGGTTAGTTTGGAAGTCAATCTCTAAAAGCCGTCCAACACATGCGAGCATATATAAAACAGATGTTAAACCGAATATTATGATGATGATGATGATGATGATGATCAGCAGCAACCTAACTTTATTATTACTCTTCAATGACGTCACCCCAGAGATAAGAAAGTTTTTTCCCTCTTTACATGATGGACAGCTTACTATGCAGACGTGTAAACACCACATGACTTCAGCCTTTGTCTCAATATCTTAATCTTATGGATAGAAGATTCACTTCATACAGTTGTAGAAACAGGGAACTTAACAAAATTTACTCTGTATCAGACTATTTTCTTATCACCATTTTAACAGAGTACACCTTTTTAGATATGTACATACATCTGTATAAGTCCACGAGTTGGTCTGTTACACTTAAGTATGGAATAGCATTTGGGGTGGGGGGGTCTGCCACGCTTCAGTTTAAAATAGCATTTTTATCTTATTTTATCTTATTTATAATGCACAGATTGAATAGATGCATCTTGTTTTGTGTTTCCACGCTCTTCCACGAAGAAGAAACTCTCGTCAAACATCTGAATCATTTAATTAACTTGTCATGCTTTTATGCAATTTAAAAATAGCATTTTAATCGCTAAACAAGTATATTGAATGGACACATTAAAGTTTGAATTAAAATTTTTCATCAGTTTATCATGACTCACTTTGAAATAACATTTTCATAGTTTGTGCAGTTTACGATAGCATTTTCGTCGGCCTGTCACGCTTCCGTTCAAAATGGTCTTTTAATCGCTAAACGTGCATATTGAATGGACGCGTTTTATTTTAAATGCATTTAAATGTTTAAAAAAATCCTTTCCAACTGTCGGCATGTCACACTTCAGTTGGTCTGTCATGTTTCAGTTTAAAATTGCATTTTCGTTGGTCTGTCATGTTTCAGTTTAAAATTGCATTTTCGTTGGTCTGTCATGTTTTAGTTTAAAATTGCATTTTCGTTGGTCTGTCATGTTTCAGTTTAAAATTGCATTTTCGTTGGTCTGTCATGTTTCAGTTTAAAATTGCATTTTCGTTGGTCTGTCATGTTTTAGTTTAAAATTGCATTTTCGTTGGTCTGTCATGTTTCAGTTTAAAATTGCATTTTCGTTGGTCTGTCATGTTTCAGTTTAAAATTGCATTTTCGTTGGTCTGTCATGTTTCAGTTTAAAATTGCATTTTCGTTGGTCTGTCATGTTTTAGTTTAAAATTGCATTTTCGTTGGTCTGTCATGTTTTAGTTTAAAATTTCATTTTCGTTGGTCTGTCATGTTTCAGTTTAAAATTGCATTTTCGTTGGTCTGTCATGTTTTAGTTTAAAATTGCATTTTCGTTGGTCTGTCATGTTTCAGTTTAAAATTGCATTTTCGTTGGTCTGTCATGTTTCAGTTTAAAATTGCATTTTCGTTGGTCTGTCATGTTTCAGTTTAAAATTGCATTTTCGTTGGTCTGTCATGTTTTAGTTTAAAATTGCATTTTCGTTGGTCTGTCATGTTTTAGTTTAAAATTGCATTTTCGTTGGTCTGTCATGTTTCAGTTTAAAATTGCATTTTCGTTGGTCTGTCAGGTTTCAGTTTAAAATTGCATTTTCATCACTAAATGTGTTGATTGAACAGACACATTATGAGTGGACGTGCTCTTGTGTGGAAAATGAGTTACGGATAGAAAACCTTGCTCATCAGCAGCTGCAAGAATTCATGTGGCGATATGCATCGCGTGTGAGCGCCTTTGGCGTGATTAAATCTCAAGCCTCAAACTAACACGATGATTGCATTAAACGCTCAAATCTTCGACTTCGGGCTTCTATAAAGCAAAGAAAATTGTGCTGAGGGCAGAACAATTAAGGTGGTGAGTCGAGTGACAATATTAATGACGGCGGAGGAAACGGGCTATTTTTATCAGTTAAACTTTGATTGTATTTGAAAGAGAAAACGAGAAATTGGAGTTACAAAAAAACAGTGTTTACTGAGAATTTTTGGCCTATTAGGATTTTAGTTTGTTCTTATAGATTTATTATGTGGGAGAAGGGAAAGGAAAGAGAGTGAGAGACGGACGGGACGAATTATCGAAGGTAATTCGTAGAAATGATATAAACAAAAATAAACAAAGTAAACTCTCAATTTACAAAAGGAAAAATATTTATTAAGTTTTAAGGAAACTTTTTCATTGAAAATGATAGATCTTTTATGAATGTCTTTTGGTGAACAAAGGGGAATGAATTTGAGATATCGAGGAAGACTGAATCGATAACTCAAGAGCTGTGAAAAATCCACTGGTCTGAAAAATCGAGAAAACTTCTCACTCAAATATATGAAATAAATTTTACTGAGTCAATGACTGGAGAAAATTAATCAATGTATAAAGTTCAATGAGAAGTTTTTAAATAGTTCTTTTCATAAATTTACTTTTAAAGGAGCAGACGATAAAAAGGGAAATGCAAAAGTTTGTTTTTGTTTCTGTGTCTGTGTGTTCGCCTACCTTGGCTGATTCGCTTACTGCTATATTGAGAGTGTTGTGTAGTCTTGTTTGAGTCGAGCAGAGTTGCAGACAGCAGACTTATTTTCAAACACTATCTCTGAATTTTTAATCAACTAGTCTTTTTGGAAAATACGCATCTCTTTTAAAGGTTTTCATCGGCTCCCACAGACACAGAATTCCGGACCAACTTGGAAAATCATCTGATTGGTCCAAAATAAATTTATTGAATTTTACAATTTTATTTCGCAGAAATGCTTCGGGGCACTTGAACCTTCGGCAACGAAAGAGTGAACATCGTAGCTCACGATAAATTTGTACCCTGACGGAATATTGTCCCGGACTTTTATGTTTGCCTTTCGTTCATCTTTTTTACTTACCTTTTCATTGGATTCATTTTCTAACAGGTCACAATCCTCTGCATTATGCGAAGACATTTCTTCATTTGTGACGACACACAGATGACCTATCAAAAAACAAAAAAAGAGTGAACGAAAGGTTTTATATTAACTGTGAGATTACAACTATTTTGCAAGTGGGTAAATGCAAATATATCAGTGCATGTAGGTATAATCAATATTTATTTATTTATTTATTTATTAGCGGGAATACTTGTCCAAGGACGGGTTCATAATAATAAAACACTTTTGAAAATTTCAATACTAATGAGTAATCACTTACCAAGGCCAAAGGCTACTCAAGAATAAGAGGTAATGAGAGGATTGAAAATGATGGGTGGAATGGACAGAATTTGATTACTTAAGAGGACCTCTTGACAAGTATTTGTTAACATTGGACTTGAAAACAACCATGTTGTAGTCAGTTGGAAAGCAGCCCCATGGTATTGTGTCTCACAAATCGGAAGTTCTTGGAAAGAAACTCTGCTCATGGAAGTTAAGCTGGGTTTTAGGTACACAGAGGAAGGAAAGGAAAGTTCATTTAGCTAGACAGGTTTTTGCTGTGAATGTTTAACAGGGGAGAACCAGAAATTGGAGCTCAGTCGAGCACTTACCATGAAAATAATGATAGAGTATTATTTACCTCCTCTTCAGGAGGTTAGGCACAAGGCCAGTTTTATCTTACTTCCACAAGGTAAGATGTGACCCAAGGTCTTCAAATATCCCAATGAGAGCAAGATCCTCAGCGAAGTTGCTGCGTGCATCAATGCAACGTGGCTCAAGTGGTGCACCACACACCAGCATCCTCTGTGATAGCAAGATCAGCGACCGTCTAGTACAAAATCTACCAGACTGTTGTGAGACCTGTCGCTGTATACAGTTCCAAGTGTTTACCAACAACGAGGAAGGCGAAGCAAATATTTGCTGTTATGGACACTGAAATGCTCCGCTGAATGTCTGGAATTACACTGCTCGACCACGTCTTCTGTAATGAGGATATCTGAAGGCGCTACAGATTGAGGGCAAGATTAGGGATTGGTGGTTCAGATGGTTTTGACATGTGCTGAGGGCCAACAATGACACCGCCATGAAACTTGGACCTAAATAGCAATTAAGCTGATAAATCAAACTTTGATTCTGACTAATTAATTTTCATTTGTTATTGTTGTACCATGTTATTGGTAATAAACTAACATACTTCATAACAATTTGTTTTTAAATTGCTTAATTTGGTTTGGAGATTTAATAATTGTTTAAAGCCTATTTCATTCGTGAAGATTTGCCGTCATGGAAACCAAAATGCTCTGCTATATGTCTGGAATTACACTGCTCGACCACGTCTGTAATGAGGATATCTGAAGGCGCTACAGATTGAGGGCAAGATAAGGGATTGGTGGTTCAGATGGTTTTGACATGTGCTGAGGACCAACGACGACACTCTCGTGAAACTTGCCTTTGCATTAGAAGTTGCTGGTCTTCATCTGAAGATTGTGATCGTGTCAAGTGGAGACAAAAATCTATCATGGCGGATCTTGCTGTAGCTCGGGATTAACGCATCAGAAAAAGAAAAAAATATGTCAGACTAAAGTAAATAACATATTTTTAAAAGCTGTTAAATTGAACTATATTTATTTTTCCTTTATTTTACGAGCTTTCGACTAGCTTCAGTCATCTTCTGGAGAAAATTATAAACATGTACAAATAGTGTGATCATATATAAACATGTACAAATAGTGTGATCATTTATAAACATGTACAAATAGTGTGATCATATATAGAGCAGTCAAAATGAGACTCACTTTTACCAGTTTGAAAAAGGTTGAGAAGTGTGAAGAGAGGCATATCCACTGGAATGTGCGGCACCTTTCGGAAAGCTGTGCCATTTATGAGATCTTTCACAGGAGTTGCATCATCAGGATCAAGGATGATGAGATTTTTGATCAAGAGAATTCCGATGATCTTTTGGTCGTGGTCAACCACAGGGACTCTCGAGTGACCAGCTGAGAGCTGAAAGAAAAGAGAAAAAGAGAACGACGTTCCATTTTCATTCTTCAAATAAAGTTTACAAAAAAAATGGCTAGTGCAAGTATGGAGGTTTCTTCTCGTTATGCAATTGTTACATAATGATGTGGATATGTGAACCCCACTCGTGCCGATCGTCGTAGTGGCAATAAAATAAAAAAATATAGATCCAAATTCCTCTAGGTCAGGATGGCGACGATGATGATGCTGATGACGTCGATTTGATCGTCTCGTCCAGCTACAAACACACTCCCACGTTGAAACTGTTTATATCAGCGAGCGATCACTGGGCGAACAGCAACTGGTTGGCTCTGTGGGAACGAAAGATCATTCAAAGCAGAACAAAAGGAAAAGAACAATGTTTAACAACTCGGTCGGGGGGGGGGGTGTATAGAAGAGTAATCTAATATATAAAGTAGAGACGTTTTTTCCCCTGTACCTTCTCGGAGTATAGGAAAATAACCACATACATCACAGGCTACTAAACTCACCGCTATACTACACTTATTCACTCGAGCGTGTTTTAGTAAAGTTGTTATTATTTTTTCCAACCTAACACTAAATATTATATTTGGCCCACCATCAACGTCTCTCCGAAAAACCAACTCCATATAGGTGGTAGCAAAGACTTTTCCCCCTAACAATTGTGTACTGTGACTACACTCATCGACACCGGGTACTAATAAACACAGTTTACTTTTCACAAAACAGTCCGTCCTTATTTATTATTTGCCTGGTATTAATTTACTACATAATATAAAGCAATACGCAAACAAATAATGACCGCTCCCGTTGAATCCGATGATATTCCGCGAATATCAGATTACGTTTTTCCTATTTCTAACTATGATTTCCACATTTACATTCATTCCGGAATTAAGCGAATGACATTAACGAACACAGTTCCTGCAACATTTATTCTTCAAACATGACGGCTACAATTCCTTCGTTAAATCGACTTCCTACTTAATTCAATAGCCGCCAAAATACTGTTAGACCCCGACACATTTATAGTTTCAAAATCATATACCTTTAACCCTTCTCAAATAAATGACCTACACCGTGTCATTGTAGAAATTTATTTTTCGTTGCCAGAAGCTGCCAGTAAACAAGCTTAGCTTAAGTGGCCTATTTTGACAAATATTTTTCAAGTTGTAACTGTGGCGCAATGATTAAGAATGGAGTTTTTATTTTCGCCATTATCGCCAGTATCGGCGTTCGATCCCATTCTGCATTCTTTTACTTTTCTTTTTTTTGAATTTATAACATTCACCAACACGGTAGAGGGGGGGGGGAAGAACAATAGGCGGTTTCTTTTTTATGCAATAGGTAGTACTTTCTCCCGCGCAACGCCGGGCGACGGGTTCCGCTAGTTATTAATAAAATAAAAGAACTGACTATCTTACACAACTCTGCGAGACTAGCTGGTGTCTTGTTCTGTCGTTTGAATAAGTTCGTTTGTACGTCAAATATATACTAGTTTTATATCTCCACTTCGTCTCGACGCAGGGCCCTCAGTCGGCATAGCATCACCATCAAGATGCATACTAGCACGTCACCAGGGTACCCGATCCCCATGGGGCCTCAGATACTTTGTCATATCCGACCCTTTTTTTTCTGTGTCATTTACTCGTAATTGACATCTTCCAGACCGTCACCCTTCCCCGCACACACAGAGAGAACAACGGATAATGCAATCAAACAACAAAAAACTGTAACTAGGAAATGTAAAACAAAAGTTTTGTTTTTTTGTTTACGTTTTTTTTCTTTTTCCAGTCTATTAAAACATCAGGGCTACGTATGTATGTATGGGTGTGTGTGTGTGTGCATGCATTTTGTGGTTCTTGTGTTGGAAGAGGATAATGACAAAATTAATGATCTACGCATGCAATGAAGAGTTTGTCACTAGGAAATGAGGGCTCGCAACGCCCCTTACAATTACTGCATTATCCTCTTCTTCTCGGAATAAATCTTTACTTCTTCACTTTTGATGCCTTATGGTTAGGTTTTGGTATGATGCTCGCTCCTTCCAACTTCTTCTCCACAGGTGGGTCACCCACCTGGATTTCCAACAAGGGCAGCGGTTCCTGAACCTTCTTCGCTCATGCACTCGATTGTCAGTGTATTTGCGCCGTCCAACCTCTCCCTACGTCTTTCCCGTGCCCTTTTTACTGCAAAGCTAACCCTATCAGAATCGGGGAAAATATTGGAATCGTCCCATCACTACTATCTACATTTAGTATTCTCTGAATTTCTTCAAGCCACATTTTGTTCTGTTATCTTGTGGGATAAGCCTTTTCAGTAACTTTGTGGCAAGAGCTGTTTGTGTTTATTTTTTTGTTTGTTTTTTTTTACTAATGAATCAGTACTTATCAAGGCCAAAAGCCACTCGAGGATAAGGGTTAATGATATGGAATGATTGTCAGTTTAGAGATGAAGAACTATGAGAGGATTTAGAATGGTCGATGGAGTTCACGACAGGAACCTTGACATTGGATTTTAAGAAAACCATGTTGTAACGCGTAGGGAAGCAGTTCCATGATAACACATTTCACAGATAGGACACCCTTGCAAAGGAATTCTGCCTGACGCTAGACACATGGAGGAAGAAATTAAACGCGTTCTTGCTGTGAAAATCTTACGAGGAACCAGAGATTGGAGCTCAGTTGAACACTTTCCATTGAAAAACCTATGGGGTAGAGAAGGACTAGCAACGTCTCTTTTGTGAAAAAGGGGCTAAGGGACAGAAGAGATCATCCTCCATCAGATTTTGGAGTCGATTAAAAATTTTTCTAGTTAACGAAGAGATTCCGATAAAATATTACCCCCGAATGCTCTTGACACTGCTTTACGGGACAAGACAAGAAGTTCAACTCAAAACTAATTCCATGAATAGTGTGTAGAAACTCCATTCAGGATTCCACTCAGACCTTGCAAATAACTCAACAAAAAGTAGAAGTCGCCAAGACAGTGGGTATCAGAAGATACGTCCTTGACAATCAGTCCGACAGTGACTTTGTTGCTGCCGGACTGAGGTTTGGTTCTGTTCAGTCTCAGGAGGTTCATCCTCCCAGGCTTTACCTACCGGGTAATGCCGACGGGGATGCTCAGGCATTGTTGTAGGTCAGAAAGTGCTAATCCTAGTGCGCTGGCTTTTCTAACCTCCGATTTCAGTTCCTCTTTAATCAAAGGGGTTGGTCAAATGTTAAAACTAAAGTTTCAATTTGAAAATTTGCTAATTAGTCAAGGGCACATGTTAGTGTGAAATAAATACAAGTTGAATTTATAAGACGAAAATTGATCACAGCCTTGTCTGGATATTCCTTGATACAACATTCATGAACCCTGATCTTCTTTGGCAGCTCCTCCTCCTCCTCATCATCATCATAGTCAGTTTAAGATTTGGTTTACATGCTGGCATGTGTTGGACGGCTTTTAAAAATTGATTTCCAAACTGATCTATCTCTGGTCAGTTCTTAATTTATCCTTCTTTCTCTCACATCCATCCTTATCACTTCCTCCCATATTTTCTGCAATTGCATTGTCAGATAAGAATTATTTCGACAATAATATTCAACTTTCTAGTGACATGCTCCCACTTACTTCAATGCTCTCCCAACAAGAAAACCGCAGTGTTTCATATCCCAAACGAGAATTGCCATTGGTCATAATAGTCAGGGAATACAAGAAAATTCGCACATGAAAGGATACCTAAGTTGCAAGTATCTTTAACTTAGTTTTTTTTCGACCATTGGCGCCATGTTTTGTCCCCTCCAACGATGAGGTAAGCAACATGTAATTTTCCTTTATATTTTAGACCACATTTTCCTTGGCCTTCTAATGCCAACTTGCTTGCAAGTGGAAGATATTTAGCTAAGAGAAAGGATCACAGAAGAAACTATCGTTTTTGAAATAGTAATTTTTTCCTGGATACGAGGTTCCATGCTGTGATTGTGAGCCACTCGAGTCCTATAAAAATTCAGTCCACACCAGATACGAGAGGTCCTGGTCAGTAAGTTTTCATGTTCAGTAATAAAGCAGCTTAGCCTTTACAAGTGGGATGGCTGTGTGGTCTACCCTAAATGACATATATATATATATATATATATATATTCCAGAAATACGGACAGAGATGGTCAGTTGGGTTTCTGTGGGTCTCAGAGACAGATGGGCGTTAGGAGCCTAAGCTAATGGACTGTTTGTGTTCGGTTGGAAGATATCTACTCGTAGAGATATTCTATGGAAGTTATAGAGCTACACCAAACCCAAATGCCCCGAACGGTAGTTCATCGGTGGAAGCTCTATTGAACTGTAAAATCCATTTACCAATGGATGCCATTCGTCCAGCTGCACAAGCTTCTCACAAGAGAAATATACAAATGAAACAGCAGTTCAACCATTATCACGGTGCAGTAAGTCGCACTTTCAAACTGGGACAAAATGTCTTAGAAAAAGACTATAGGAATGGCAAAGAGAAGTGGACACAAGGTTACATCTTGCGCCAAAACGGAAATGTCATTTATGATGTCAGTGTGCAGTTTTCTGTTTGGGTTTGACATGCGAATCAGTTACGACTCTCGTATCTCACAGAAACCAACATGCAGGATGATACTTTTCCACTGGAGATACTGTTGGATACATTTGATTTGCCTCATCAAAAAACTCCACTCATCCAAAAGGAACAACTTTGGACTTTATTAAAACATTACCAAGGAGGTCAGTTTGCATCCAAAATCGTGAAAATCCAAAATAATAACAGAGGCAAAAATATTTAAGTGCGGTAAAATATACTTGTATCGAAGGCTCTTAACTGCAGCTCTGTCGTCGAGGTGTTGAATCTCGCTAAAGTCAGCCATGCTGATGAGCTTTATTACATTATACAATTAAATAAATAATATATATATATATATATATATATATATATATATATAGAGAGAGAGAGAGAGAGAGAGAGAGAGAACTTTGAGAAAACCAAGAAACGTTTTATTTATATATATATATATATATATATATACATACACTTATTAAATGAATAAAATCATTTTTTCATATATATATATATATATATATATATATATATATATATATATATATTAAAATAAACATAGTTTGAGTATCTGACAATTGTTTCAGAACCTCCTCGGCTCCTCCTCAGGGATATACTGATGAGCAAAGATTAGATCCGCCAATACACAATCACAAAAAAAACAAAACAAAAGACAAAAAACAAAAAAAACAAATTACATTTCAAAATTTTCAGACGAGAAACCTTTTTGCATAAGATGACACTTTGACACCTACCTATCGACGCATAAGAAAGTCGGTCAGCTCAAACTTTTGGCAGGACCGTCTCCCCTTTCCTAACTACACACACACACACCAAGACACACTCACACGTTTATACGCACACATTTATATACTCACAAACACACATACATATAGATGTAAAAATAAAATAAAAACATATATACATATATATATATACACATACACCCACATATATATATATATATATATATATATATATATATATATATATATATATATATATACATATATATACACACATACACATATATATATATACATATTTATCTATTTTGCGTAATGTATTAAGGATTTAATTATTTTATTTTCTTACAAAACATTTTCCCAATAAGCTGCCAAATATAGTGTTATATACATTAAGACAATCGTTATTTATTATTTAATTAAAATTCATAATAAATATCAATCATATTTACCGACGAACTAAGTTGATCCAACCACAATATTATTCCCCTAATTAATTGAGAATTAGAAACCAGGTTTTTATTATCGACTAGTTATTATTTTTATCTAGTTCTTTATGATAATCTACTTAATACTTTATTATTTGTAATAATTTTGCGTTATTTTATAAAGGAATTGCATTTTTTATTTTTCTCAAAATTCTATAATACAATTCAAACAACGTTTTCCTAAGGATGTGTGACGCCGTCTTCAAATTTTATATATATATATATATATATATATATATATATATATATATATATATATACAGGGTGGGCCAAAATAAGGGTCCTATCTTTAAATTTGAATAACTTGAATTTGAATAACTTCCACAAAATAAAAGTTAAACTCACCAAACTTTATGTGTGTGTAGACTGACCCTTCCGAGATTTTTTGAAATAAACAAAACAAATTTTAGCCGAAAAACACTTCTTAAAACTTACAAAAACTAAAGTATTGTTTTTTACACTGTTTTGAATTTTTTAAGCAAAAATAATGTTTTCTAAACGAGGGTACGTTCCTTAGGGCTAATACGGCTCATGCTTGCTTCGGAAGGGGTCCTTTACTTATTCTAAAAAAAAAAATTAAAAAAAAATCAATAAATAAAAAAGTTATGAATTTTTAAAAATAGGACCCTTATTTTTGCCCACCCTATATATATATATTTCTATGTAAGGTTAGTGTGAGAGAACCCCAGCAGAGTGCTCGATTATTAAGAAAAATTTTTTTAATTAAAAAATAATAGCGTAATACTTATTCATATATGTATTACAAAAGATTAAAACAACATCGGTACCGGCGGTTTCAAATAGTGGCTAGCATGTTGTGTGACTTTATGATGATATTTCAATCATCTGTTTTATGTTTACTAGTCTGACATTTTCCAGGGAGGCAGATCAAAACAGAGCCTGAAAAGAGTCCGGTAAGGGAGCACATTTATAGTTCCCTTTGTTTGGATTTGAAACCGACGGTACCGATGTTGTTCTGATCTTCTGTAATACATATATATATATATATATTATTGGCAGATAAGGGGAAATAACCCTACTAGCCTTATTAATATAGAGTTACTTTTCTTAGAACCTCTTAAATTTAGAGGTGGGGGGTATTTTAATTATTTTACTCTTAATATTTATTTCTACTACTTATCCGATTTAATTAATAGTAATTAATTTTAATAAACTTTAAATAAAACTACTCTATAAATTATAGGAGTTAGTATTAATTAAAAAATAATTTTAATCTAGATAACATCGGAATATGCCGATGTGACTTTGCAGCTAATAAAAATCTCCTTACTTATATTAGGTGAATGCTGGGATCGTGTAATTCACATACATTAGGTACGTGCAAAAATGGCGCCTTCTTGTACGGACTATGCTTATTAAAAAGCGCTTATCATTAATTATTTAATTAGTTTCCGTGTAAACTTTGATTGTGTTTGAAAGATAAAAGCCTAAACTTAATCTCTAAACGAAAAAAACTGCATATTTACGTGTGAAAAATAAATTATAATAAAATATGTAATTACGACGGTCAAAAACCCCAAAAATTCAATGAATTTTGAACTTTGAAAAAATTACTTGTAAAAATCCTTTAAAAGATAAATATAAGTTTTTGGGAACTATTTCAAAGATAATTATTGAATTAAAGTCATAAGACACTGAATTAAAAAAAAATAAATCCCACGTTTGACTAAAAATTAGCAAAATTAGCCCTTCAAATGTGATAAATGAATAAAAGCCGCCATAACTTCATCGGAAAAGGACGTTGTTTACAAATTGACATCGCCAAGCAAAATATATGGAAGACAAAAAATGTCATAATTTATCATTTTTAACTTTATATATAAAAATGTAATAATAGTTTATAGAAGTTGAAAAATTATTATCCATTAATTTCTTTATTCTTTTTAAGGTTATAAACAAATTTAAGTACCCTTATTTTGTTATAATAAAAAAGGAAATGCTTATTTAATTTTTTGTGAGTGTACGCAATTATTTTTAACTGAAAAGGTTCAGTTTTTAATTTAGTAATACTCTGAAATTATTGATGACGTCTGTTTACCAATGTTTTTCGATTTTTTAGAATTTGAAATAACACTATTTTTTAAATGTTAAAAACTAAAATATTTTTACGTTACGAACTGCGTCAATTTTATCAATTTTTTTACATGATTTAAAACTTTAGTTACTCGATTTATTCTTAACGTGTCGTAACGATAAATTACATTGATTCTTTTAAAAATAAAGTGTTTTTATTTTTTATTTTAAGTGTGAAAAAGTAAATTACAGTCAATGACTACACTGACAATTTATTCATTGAAAAAAAAAGTTAAAACAGTTATTTATTGATAAACAGAATTCAATTTTGAAAGAAAATGTCATGTTTGAATTCTCTTTATTTATTAATAAATAATTGTTTTTAACTTAAATATTTATTAATGAAAAAAAGACAAAACAAATACAAATCTTTCCAAATAATTGACGATGAATTGCGAAATGAACGAAATTGTTGAATCTCTAAAAAAAAACAAAAATTTGCGCTGTAAAAGTGAGTGATTGCTAATCCCACCTGGTTATTACAGAACGGGGCTACCATACTAATGAAAGTTCATCGTTAGTAGAAATTATTCAATTTTTTAAATTCTTTTTTTCGTTAAGTTCCTGGATCTCAAATTTGTCAATTTTTGGTTTATTTTCAAGATTATAAAAAAAATTTCTTGCGCTGATGATGCCATGTTCCTCTATGAAAGGGAAATATAATTATGTCGCATTTTTTATTTTTCCAAAATCTCTAATCATTAAAATCACATGAAATATTTTTTGCAATTATATTATTTTTTGGGTGAAAATATTGATTAAACAATGCTTTATTCAATAATAATATCGCTAATTCAAAAAATTAATTTTTCTTCGAGTTATAGTGATTTTATTAACACGGTATTTACTGGCATTTTTCGTAATATATACGAAATATTTTGAAAAAAAAATTTAATTATTAACATCTACGATCCTTTATTTACATAAGTAACAGTTAAAAAATCATGCATTTTTTTTTATTAATATATAAAAATATAACTTTAGTAAAGGTGTATTTTCTTTTTAAAAAATAATACATTTTCACTAAGATTTAAAAAAAAAAATGGTTTCATTATATTCCGTGATTGTTGATTAATAAATATTGAAAATTTCAGTAAAATTGGTTGATTTCCTGAATTTTAGTGTATTTTTAAGTGAAGGAGGGGTCAAAATGTTTTTTCATTTTTGGGAATCGGCCATTGATTTGCACGTACCTAACATACATAAACTGTATTTTCGGATTTTGTTTTCCGCAATGATCTCACATCATATTATATTATATTATTATTATATTAATAATAATAATAATAATAAGATTTACCCAACTTAATTTCAAACTATTTAACCATTTGCTGTTTCAATTTTTAGTGCTTTTTTGTTTTTTTTGTGTCTTTATTATTGTTTTCTCATGATTGTCTAAAAACGTAACTCCATACGGTAAATGCAAAATGGCTGCTTGATCTGAATTTTGTCATCCTATTATCAAGGAGAGGGGATTTTGCGTGAGTGTTGACTGTTTTCCTTTTTATTCTTAGAACTTTTTGTATGATAACATTTTTATAAATGTTTTTTCTTGAGGTTTCTGAAGAACAGCGTGTAATTGTTTCTGATTGTAGCATCTTGCACATTGCAAAATGATTGTAAAATCATCAACAATTTCTGTCGTTACAAAATAAATATCATGATTAAAGACTGAAATTTGGTCACTGAAATTTAAATGATCAATATATATATATATATATATGAATAGATGAAAGGATAAAATAATCCGACGGTATGAAATTAAAATGGAATAAGCGGAAGACAAAAGACAATTGATTCCCTGAGTTTTGAATTTGTCTTCATTTGGACCCCCTTTCTACTCTTTATTCTTTTCTTTTTCTTTCCAGTTACTAATTTTTTATTTTTTTTTGCTATGTATTTATCTTTGACTCTATACATATTTACATATCTTCCCTCCCTACATGAACCCTACCACTATATATATTTCTCATAATTTATAGACTTTCTCATATTTTGCATTTTTTCGTTCGCTCTTGATAAAGCCCATATAACATTTGGGCGAAACGTTGAGCTTTTTAGGTCTTCCGCTTAGTCCATTTTAATTTCATATATATATATATATATATATATATATATATATATATATATATATATGGATATATATATATATGGATGGAAGTGGTATGGTTTAATGGTTACGGCGCAGACTGTGGATTGACAAGTTCTGTCTGGGCTACTGCATCACTTTTACTAATACCCTAGGGAAAGGTAAGAATTCATATATCCTCCTCCCAGCTATGGATTAAATAGTAAGGTAGACTAGACTCAAGTCTTGGTTGCACAATTTGTCTAAGAGAAAGAAATAATATCAATTTTTTCTCTGCTTATCCCAACATTGTTTCTAATTGTCATGGACTTCTATTTGGCACTGAACTCAAGTAATGCTGGTTCAGAAAAGGTGCAGTTGGTGATTGCGCGACCCTTACTTCACAATAGCCTCCCCACTCAGGAACTCTTACAATGGGTGTCCATTGTTTCTCGAGACTGAAAGGAGGCCTTTAATATGTATAACATTTTGATCAAATCTTTTTTTTAAAATTTCTTTTTTAAATAAAAGAAGTTCTCTTTAATATGTGTAACATTTTGATCAAATCTTTTTTTTTTTTGTTTTTTTTAATTTCTGTTTTAAATAACAGAAGTTCTCTATGTTTTTCACTTTGGCCGC
>OY744529.1:17446220-17501220 GCA_963556195.1 Sepiola atlantica | reverse complement strand
ATGGAACTGTTTTTTTTATGTATTTGGAAGTCAACTTATTAAGGAGTGTAATAGTATGATGCAGAGAAGAGGTAGCATAGGTGGAACATTGACAAAGTCGTCTTAACTCGAAGCCACATAATTAAATAATAATAATATAAAAAATTGAAAGAATTATTTTTGGAGAGAGAGAGACTGGAAATCAGAACATTCCCTTGACCTTAATGCTGATGAGAAAGGAGAAATATGGATTCACCAAAATGTTTTAAAGGGAATGTGATTTGGAATTCTGACTAAACTGGATTGACAGTCGGACAATTAGTATCTGGGGAAAAGTGGGCCAGAAGATCTGACATGGTATGACGTAAGTATTTATAAACAGGGAGCTAAAAAACAACAGCAGAGAATAGGTCAGGAGAGATGGAGTCTGACAGACAAAGCAAAGATGAATGGGATCATCGGTTACGCAAAAAGTCCGGGGACGCCAAAATCCGAGGACTGTTCAGTCATCTTTCGTGTGAAATCAACAAGAAATAAAGTCGTCATTTTTGGTACAAATAGTTGCTTTTGTTTCAAAGAAAAGAACCTTGTAACTAACAAGAACAAAAGTACGAAATGAGTTATTGCCCTTGCACCCTAAATGAGATTTATAATTCGGAACAATATTATGGACCTACACAAGCTTCTGTATTCCAGCTGGTAGAAAATAAACAGCAAGAAGCAGAGCTTTTATCTGGCCTTTATTTACCCCACATTAAGCTCGACCTTGTGTCACATCAAGTCTATGCGAAGATACAGGTAAATAGGAGGATCAAAGTGTAGTATCTGTTCTGACCTCACCTTTGAGGAGGAGAAACCGTTTTAGATTGAAGCAATTTAAAAAAAAATTTTGTTTCAGGTTAAGAGTGTCCCTTTTGGGGGGATTTGGATTCTACACAGTAAAAACCGACCCTGTGTCTAACTTTGCTTTTGTAGGGAGGCAAGTAAATAGATTGTTTACTCTTGTGATTTACAGCATGTAAGTCGTCGTTGGGTCATTTTATGTCGGAACCGTACAAGTTTTTATACGATTGATTTGTAGATTATTTGAAGGGATTTTTGTTACATACAGCACCAATGTAGTTGTGATCAGGCTCAATGGCACTTAACTTCGGTGATCCTACAGGAATCGGTGTGTCAACATGATTATACATATATATATATATATATATATACAGGGTGGGCAAAAATAAGGGTCCTATTTTTTAAAATTCATAACTTTTTTATTTATTGATTTAAAAAAAAATTTTTTTTAGAATAAGTACAGGACCCCTTCCGAAGCAAGCATAAGCCGTATTAGCCCTAAGGAACGTACCCTCATTTAGAAAACATTATTTTTGCTTAAAAAACTCAAAACAGTGTAAAAAAACAATACTTTAGTTTTTGTAAGTTTTAAGAAGTGTTTTTCGGCTAAAATTTGTTTTGTTTATTTCAAAAAATCTCGGAAGGGTCAGTCTACACACACATAAAGTTTGGTGAGTTTAACTTTTATTTTGTGGAAGTTATTCAAATTCAAGTTATTCAAATTTAAAGATAGGACCCTTATTTTGGACCACCCTGTATTTTGAAAACTTTTTTTAATACTTTTGTTCACCTCAAACAAGGCATATCGCCATTGAGACTACTGTGATGGGGCCAGATTTATGGGGGCAATGTGAGTGGAGAGTTGGGCAATAAGATGTTTTGTTCACATTACATTTAAATTTCTGCATGTTGGTACGGTTGAGGAAACAGTAAATTCCAAAGGAAAACGGTCCGAGGAAAGAAGCCATCAGAGTAGAAAATATTCCGTTATCTAGGAAGCTCTACAGTGAAGGGGTGGGATTTTGCTGCTAGTCAGGTGGGTGGAGCGTATTTTGTGTTGAAGAAGTACAAGTGCAGTAAGTTCATTGGAGGATATTCTGTGGAAGTACTTGTCAAACAAACACAGGAATGCAACACTGTGGTGATGCGACAGAGGCTGGAACTTGGCAGACAGTGTGTGGTCTATTAGGTTAGAAATTCTTTTTTGCACATTATCCAAAAAGAAGAGGTTGGTGGTTGATGCAATATTCATTGCACTCACGAATGGTATCTTTATAGAGAGAGTACATGTGCAAACCTGCAGTAGGCTGCATGTTTTAGTGGTGCATGTTTTAGTGGTGCATGTTTTAGTGCTGCATGTTTTAGTGGTGCATGCAAATGGCAGACGTTGCAGGTGATAGATGCTCGGTCAAAGGGAAAGGGGGGCACATAGGAATTTGAAAATATCTGATTTTGTATTTTGGGCCACACAGAATCTTATTTCTCTTTGAAATAAAAGAAGTGCCTCATAAAAACAAGAAATCATGCTGAGACCAAAAAGTAATGTTCATGATAAGCCCCCTTCAGTAGACTTTCTGACAGTTATCTCTAGTGGATATCCTCAGCAGTCAGCTTCTGGGTGGTCAAATGGTGACCAGTGAGAAAGACTGGAATCCAAGATCTCCAGTCAGGAGGAAAGGATTCTAGATGGGAAGGGGAGGAGGGAGACCTGACCCTCTGCGCATGACAGAGGAGTTGGTTTTTCAGAGGGTTGACAATCAGTTGGAGCTGAGTGTCTCTCCAGGAAAGATGGGCTCATTGGGGCTCTTAGCTAAAAGATTGTGCTGATTGGACTTATCATTTTTGGTGTAGGCAAAAATCTCATTCTGCAAGTCTGCTGTTCAACCTGGGAACACGAGTTTCATTTGTAACCTTCAACAAATAAACCTGTTACTTGTTTATAAACTGGACTTGTGGCCGTACTTGGAATGAGAATTCTTTGTTGCAGCACTGACCGAGTCAAACAACAACTTTGGACCGGCACAAAATGTGCGACGATCGTGGCCAGTGCATTTACACATAAGTAAATAGAAGTATGTAAGTGGAGCAATGATGTTGAAAGATCTTACCAAAACTCAACGATTAATTTTCAATGTACTTGTTTTTAACATACTGTCTTTTCAGATTGTTCAAATTTCTTCAGGTCAGTGTTTTACTCAATGATCCTATTTATTTCTACCCAATAGCCCCATTTCCTATGCAAGTAACCCCATCGATTAAGATGATCATCTATATATGCAATACAACTATTTGTTTGGGTCAAGGATCATCTCAGATGTAAAAAATATCTGAAAATAGAAAAGCATCTTACCTTAATGATTAAAGCCTCATCGGTGGTGAGAACTTCCTGCTGGCTAGCACCATGTCCTTTAGACCCACCACCTTCCGGACAATCACTGTGAAGGTCAACCAGAACTTTCAACTGTTTCCGTCGATACAAAGTGTAATGCTCTGTGCCAAACATGCAATCAAGTAATTTCGAAAGTGGCCAAGCGATGATGAAAAGGAGACCCATGAGTAGATAGACCAAACTTGATTGGATAAAATAGACAAAAAGAACATAAAAAGTTAGAAAACTTGATTGGATCAAATAGACAAAAACAACATAAAAAGTTAGAAAACTTGATTGGATGATCAAGTAGACAAAAAAACATGAACAATTCCAAAACTTGATTGGATCAAGTAGATAAAAAAAACATTAAAAATTAGAAAACTTGATTGGATGAAATAGACAAAAAAAACATAAAAAGTTAGAAAACTTGATTGGATCAAGTAGAACATGAAAAGTTAGAAAACATCTGATTTTAAAGCCAGACAAATATCAAATTTTATGTATTAGAATTTTTTTTTAGATGAAAAAAAAAAAAAAAAGAAGCAAAGTGCAACAAGCCGTGTAAAAGAACAGTCACAAGATTTCTACATCTACATATGAGTGTTTGTCGAAGGTGATTTAAACTTCCTTATTTGGTAGGCTGTTCCATGGAGCATGAACATGGACAGAGAATGCCACCTTTCTTTTAATGAAACGAAAACACCTATGGTACATCTTTTACTGAGTCCCAGGGAGACTACAACTTGGCGCTTGGGTGAAAAATCGGATAGCTTTAAATCCCATTGATGTTTTTTTTTCAAATTTGTTTATGTAATAACGGGTCACTGTTTATCAAGGCCCAAAGGCCACTCAAGGATAAGGGTTAATGAGATTGTCAGGTGGACGGTGAGACACCACAGCGAGGATTGGTAACAATAATTGAAACGGAGCAGAATTTAATTATTTAAGAGGAAGGTTCAACAAGAATTTGTTAACATTGAACTTTAAAACAACCATGTTATAGTCAGCTCAGAAGCAGTCCAGTGGTATTGTGTTCCATAGACTGGTAATTCTTTGAAAGAAACTTTGCTCATGGAAATTCTGTTAAGTTTTAGGTACATAGAGGAAGAAAAAAATACTTTACAGTGGTTGTAGATCGACAAGTTTTTGTTGTGAATGTTTTATGGGGGGGGCACCATAGATTGGAGCTCAGTCAAGGACCTACCATGAAAATAACGATTGATTTTTATCTCAGAATCGTGTCCCCTCACATTCTTTGCTCAAGTGAGAGCTGATCAACAAAAGGTCAGCAGTCATGATGCATCCAGCGCCGTCTTGAACTATTTGGACGTCTGCACACTGACAATTGATAGTTTGTATTATTTAGAGTATTCAGACTACTATTCTTGTCTCAGTTGTTAGATTCCCAAGGTTTCAGCCGATGTAATCTCCGTTCTTCTTCAGATGAATCTTGTCAAATTTGGTAATCTCTATGTCTCAAATCAAGTGCTCTTTTATGAGTGGTAAGACACAAATATGAAGAAATAAATTGGATGAAAACGATTCTGTAGATCAACAATAATAATTATGTATTACATAAATAATAATTGAAAAAGAATTACTTTATAATGAGGATGTAATTAATTGTAGTCACTGTACCTGGTACGTCTTCACCCTGTGTGGGTTGAGCCTGCTTCCTCCAAAGGAGGAAGTTTCTAGGAAATATTCAATTCACAAGTGGTCACCAGTCGCATGTATATCCCAATCAGGGGAGATGACAACGTTAGTTTCTGCAGTTTTTTTCGCATGAAGGTGTTGTCGTCTTTCCACATAGAGCACCTGATATTCCCAAATAGTCACCCATCTGATACTGACAAGGCTCAACGTTGCTTAACTTTGGTGATCTAATGGGAACTGGTGTGTCAATGTGATTATGCCATACTTACTGACCAGGCTCAACGTCGCTTAACTTCGGTTATCTAACATCAATTGAAACACGTCAACTGAATGTTGATATCCCAAATTGTCGCCTAGCCGAATTCAAGGGAAATAACTGCTTTCCAAAATGCACATTATCTTAAGCGAGACAACAAAGGGCAAAGAGTTGCTTCCCTTTCAAATAAAAAATGTTTAATGATTATTCTTGGGAAGAAATCCGCTTCCATCTAACAATGTCGAACTCAGGAACCTGTATGCAATTTTAAGTTAATCAATGGAGATTGTTCTCATTTCATCAGCCATGGCCAGGTAGATTAACACTTCTACCCGATCATGGCTGTATTGCTGTATATGTTTGTTTGAAACCCCCCCCCCCTTGCCCTTAAGTCCTACCCTTGTTCACTGCGGTAGAGGCGATAGCAACGTAGAGCTAGCCGGCTTACAGAGCACTGGTGAGAAGTCAACAAAGATTTGCCGTCCTCTGATGAGGCTTGAAAAGACGAAACAGCTGTCTGTGGATAACTATATTTTACACACTAAAATTCTGATTGTAAGTTTATATTTTGTTCAATACGTTTTCTACATAGTAAATTATTTACTTTTTATTATTGCATTGCTATAATGATGTTATAGTTTTATACACTCTTTTCTTAATGTTTTGTTTATATTTTCAACATGTTTTTTTTTTGTACCTTTTATAAATTATTTATTTTAGACGAGAGAGACTCAATCAAAACCATTCGAGTCAGTTGTCGTCTTTTTATTTTCGGTTTCCCGTCTCTAACCTTTTTCACACATCTTGCTTATGTTAGTGTTCTGATTTCCGGCTGCACGCTCACCCAATTTCTTAGCGTTTTCTTTTTTAAAAGGTCATCTTTTCTTTGGTTGCAACGTTGCAAAACTGCAACTCAACAAAACCACAACAAACTCCCGCCAACTTTGGCATAAGGCTACCAGCCGAGAGCACTTTTTTTTTTGCACATACCACACTTTCTTTGTGTTGGAGGATAGTTGTAAGCCTATGAAATACCTCGTTTTTACTTCATAACACACCGTCTTCAAAAGGTCATCTATTAAAATTTTTTTAGCTATATCAAAACTCATACGCTAAAAAAGAAATTACAATTTGTTTTGCTGCATCATTTTTATCACGCCATCTTGTTTTAGCTTTACTGCCATCTTAAAGTGTTACATAGCGAAGACTGTGTTTGGATGGAACGGTTTGAGTGACACCTTAAAGGTAAGAGGTGACCTCAAAGCGGAAGTCGAAACCATGTGATATCCGCATGGAGTGTTTTCTATCTCCTTTTGGCTGACAACGTAAGCAAGTGGATGCTGATGTAGCCGTTCCCTGAGGAGCCCCAGTGAGGATGGGGACAGTCATGTACAATGTAGCTTATCTGTTTACACCCCCCCTCCCTCTCTCTCTGATGCAGCAGTCCGCAGGTACAAATTCTCTGTATCATCCCCATTCTGGTCCAACCTTCTTATAAACTAACATCAGCGTTCGAGTGTTTTATGTACAGACGATCAGAAACCTGGGTTCACAATCACGACACGGGTGTATAAATGGTTTATACGTTCATCGGTACGTGAAAACATAACAGATGTATATAACTCAAGATCTTGCATAAAATTGATTTATGGTGGACACTCGTGTTTGCGTGCATAGTACTGTTATTAAAACGAAACGGTTAATTTATCTGCGGGGCTAGGAATATAGAAAATTCACTAAAATAAAAATTAGATCCATATATGAACCTGCGTTTGTGTGCATTCAGCCTGTGATTGTCCGCTTATTGTCTTTGTCTAAATTCAGTGCTTGATTTCAACACTGGCCGTAGTGTCAATCATGTGGTCTCGGCCACTGCTGTAATAAAACAATTTTTCTTACAAGCGAGATCACAGCTCAAGTTAAAAAATAAGCAACAATGTTTTATTTCGAGGTTACAATGACAGTCAGCTTCTCCACAGAATGACAGACTTTCAAAATGAATAAATATCTCTTCTAACCAAACATAAATAGTTCCTCAATCCAAGGCACCCTCTGTCTCTCAAACCAAGCAGAGACAAACTGACACTCCTCTGCCCATTCTGCTGGAATATGTATATAGATATAACTTGGACTACACTGCGAGACCAGATGGGATTTATCAACTGCTAATCTATGGACATAAAAACTGACTAACCATGGGGACAACCATCTGGTGGTGTGAACATAACTTTTGAAAAGTCTTAAGTGGTTCACAATCACAACATGGAGCCTCGTATTCAAGACAGCATTATTATTATTTAAAAGGGCTAGCTAATTTCTAACCCTGAGCCAGATATTTTTCTCATCCCCAACCTGTCATCTGCAACATGCATCTATGCACCCCACTAAACGTGCAGCATTGTGCATGTTTAGCCTACAAAGACCACCTTTAGCTGGCGTCTGTTTTATCACTCAACCAACACATCTATGATGAACTGAAAGCGAATTAGTACAGCTAATTCAAATCTCTTGCTTTGCAGACAAATATATATATATATATATATATATAGATAGATATCATTCGGACCACACCGCGAGACCACTCAAGATTTATCAGCTGTTAATCTATGGACATAAAAACTGACTGACCATGTGACCCACCATCTGGTGTGAACATAACTTTTGAAAAGTCTAAAGTGGTTCACAATCACATGTATTCAAGACAGCATTATTATTTGAATTAGTACAGCTAATTCAAATCTCTTGCTTTGCAGACAATATGTTTATTTAAATTATTAAACCATGTCTCCTCCATAACGTGTCAGTGGTGACAATATGAATTTGTAATCAAAAAAATTTGAAATATAAAGAGTCTTGAAAAAATTCATCTCTTTACAAATTTTAATAACATCAAAACTGCATTTCTGATCATAACAAAACTCATACACAATAAATAATATATATTAAAAATGTATGTCATTCAACCGAATTTTCCCTACTTGCGACGCATTTCTGCAAACGGCTCACAAATGATTGAATTACATTTTCCAAAATTTCTACAATTATTATTATTTTTTTTGTTTTCAATAACTGACTTCAATTGAGCATGTGTTTGTAGTTTCTTCTGAACACTTTATTTCTTAAGAAACCCCACAAGAAAAAAAATCAGGAGGCACCACTTTACCATAAGAATAATTATTCTAACATGCTCTTGGATTGTATACACCAAGATGGCGGTAAAGCTAAACCAAAATGGCATAGTACAAGACTGTGTAAGAAAAATCATGCAGTGATGAAGCAAAACAAATTTGAATTTTATCTTTTTTTTTAGTGCACAACTTCTGTTATTATCAGAAATACAGTTTTTACGTTATTAAAATTTTTAAATAGATGATAGTTTTTTTTAAACACCCTGTATTTAAATTTTTTTTTAATGGAAATCACTCCAGATAAGGCATGAAGCCACCTGATGTAAGAAGCTAACAAGAACAAAATATGATTATTGCAAAGACAGGAGATGCCTATTAACCGTAGTCTTGAAAAAACCAAGGCTATAGGTAGGAGGAAAACAATCAGCATGAAGAGAGTTCCACAAGCCTGCAGTTATTAGAAAGAAGTTACTGGAATAGGAAGCTGTATTACAATGAGGTATCAAAACAGTGATTTGATGGAAACCACTAGACCAACGAGTCAAGCGAGCTGGAACAACGGAAGCAGGGAATAGATCACATAATTCTGAAGAACACATGCTATAATAGTATTTATAGAAAAGACTGAGACTAGCAACATCACATCTGTGAGAGAGAAGGTGCAGAGAAGAAAGGCTGGACCCTAATCAAACTACAGATACGTTTCTGCATCTTATCAAGAACTCTCAAATAAGACAGATTCACCAACTCAAATATGACAACAGTACTCCATACATGGTCTGATAGTAGATTTGTAGTGATAGGGAATAACCTCAGGTGTGATAAAGTATGTGGAGTGATAGAGAGAACAGACTTTACGAGAAGCAGAAAGAGCAATGGATCTAATGTATGAACTCCAAGAAATATTTGATGAGAAAGAAAGAAAGACAGCAAAGTTTCAAAGTCAATTTCTCCTCAAGAACAGAGCCATCCATAAGAATCTCAGGAAGAAAAGGGACACACCTACGATTGAAAGACACGAGCTGAGTCTTAACTGGATTAAATGAAACAAGCTATTTCATACTCCAATCCAAAACCGAACCTATATTTCTGACAATATGTTATGTACAGGGTGACCTTCTCTCCTCCTCCAAATGCCACGCATGGAATTGTTAATAAAACTCACAATCCTTTCTGCAATCTGACCATATTTGGTACAAATAACCTTTAATTTATGCCTGACTTGTCCGCCAAGTTTCAGCCATGAATATCCAACAGTCTTTGTTTTATTTACATTCAATGATATGCGAAGAGACTTTGGTGACTGTCTCATTGGTAGAAGGTGTGATTTTAAATGGATTTTACACTCATCGGACCATAACCCCCTCAGATTTTTATCGGTGGGTTATCCCAAGAATAATGTCTATCAAAACAATCCCTAAACTATTCTTGAACTGAAAAATCAAGACAGTGTCAAGAGAGGAGCGTGTCAGTTATTGACAATTTTACATTGTATTCAGGTGTGCTTATCATTGAACGTTGATAAAAAAGACTGTTGAACATTCATAACTGAAACTTGGTGGACAGGTCAGACATAGACTGAAGTTTACTTCTACCAAATATGATTGGATTGCAGAAAGAATTGTGAATTTTATTAATGTCGTGGCCTTAAAGGGATAAATAGAAACAAGACAGGTAGTTAACAAGAGTATGTATTTACAGAAAGTACAGAAGTAATGGGTTGCCAGAGACAGCTTCTGGATTGGTAAAGTGACTTTCTGTTACCACTATTATCACTATTGATAGTGTCCGGAAGATTCCATTATCACTATTCATAGTGTTGGGAAGAGTCCATGTAGTGAGGCAATAGGTAGATCACCATAACAATTAATGATTCCACGGCCGACATTTTTTTTTTTTTTTTGTGTGTGTGTGGGGGGGGGGCATTCTGTATAACACTGATTTTTGGTGGGCACTCGTGTTAACGTAGGTAAAAGTATTATTAAAATGAAGTCATTAATTGATCTACAAGGTGAAGAGACATGGCTAATCATACTCTTAATAAAAATACGAAAACAACTCACGGACTCATTATGGCTCCAATAGCCAAACCAAACCGGGTGCAAAGGGCTTGAGGTATAACTCTTAAAAAAAGAAAAGATAATTGTTAGTAAAAAAAAAATCATAAAAATGTCTGCTGTTTGAACAAAAACAAAAACAAAACAAAACTTAACAGTCATAAAAAATGCGTCTTAATTTATAAAAATAAGCCATGCGACGAACGAGAAGAAAATCCGTGCCGCTTTGGCTTGTTATCTGCGTCTCATGAATCAACTTTGTCATGCGATCTACACCTCATATTGCAATCAACATGGTACAAGAGCAAGAAAAAGAGTTGTTCTAATTGGTTATGAAAGAATGTGTGGTTAGCGAGCCGGAAATCCTAACACTAACATTCAAAAGAGACCCTACAACACTTCAGTCAATTATTCAAAGAAGAAATAGATGAAGGCTCAGAAATCTATTCCGATGAATTTAAACCAACTCAATTTTTCGTCAGTTTTCCATAAATCATCAACAAAATTTCGTCCATCCCAATACTGGAGTACAATCACAAGGAATTGAAAGATCGTGGCTTGACACGAAGATTCGTATATTAAAAAAAAAGATGACAGGCGTACGGTGTAGATATTTTTTTTTGTAGATATCAAGCCAAGGTAGCATCAGAAAATCTTCAAAACGATTAATTTATGTGGTATTACATAGGTGCAGGGGGGGGGGAAGAAAGAAACGAATAAATGTTATTAACACTTCTGTTACAAGTGACAAATTATGTTCATTTTCTTTCCTTCTCGACTGAGGGACCAATGAAAAAATTCACTTTCTGAATTAAACTAAAGTGCAAAAAGTTTTAGCAACAGCGCATGGAAAGCTGGATTTTTTCTTCTTCATATATGAGCAATTAGTTGCGATTTTGCTTGCTAGACTGTTTATGACCGCTTTGCCCGGAGACATATTTGAACAAACTTGCGATTGAACTTACATGTGTATTGTTTTTTGTTTATTTTGTTAATAATCTGAGTTGGATACTCCGATAGTCCAGCTTTTAGAATATCAGTGAGTTTTGATAAGAAACGAGTGGGTTTGGTGTTTTTTTTTTTCTTCTTCATTTAAATTTTTATTTATTACTGATGCAATTATGGGCGTCGTCATGCTGTTCGTCTCTGTATTAAACTATGGTGGCACAATACGGTCAGTATACTTGATATTTAGGTGCATGAAACTTTTCAAATTGGAGAACCTATACAGAATTTAAAACGTAACCCTTTATTTAATCCAAGGGGGAAGATTTTTCTCGTGATCGGATAGAAGTGTTAATTATTGTTATTCTTAGTTTGTTTTTTAAAAGTTTTTTTCTGAATTTAGACATTTAAAAGAGCAGATATGGAGCAGGAAGGACATATTAACGCCTCTGAAGTTAATACTTTACAATGCATTGATAGTTTCTATTGCAAAATATGCACGCGAAACATGGACTATAATGGCAGAGAATTAGTGAACGCTCAATGTCTTTGAAATTAAATGTTCAAAAACTATCCTTGCAATAACTTTGCGAGATAGACTAAGAAATGCAGATATCAGAAAGAGATTTAATATTAACAGATCCATTAAGGTTATTCGAAAAAGAAATTAATGTGGTTTGGACATGTTTCCAGGCTACCAGCCTCCAGCTACGTAAAGAAACCATATCAAGAAGATTTCATTCAAGAAAGATAAAAAAAAACAATCACCAAAGAGATGGGCCGACCAGATAAGGATTGAGACTGGCATGCCGTGCCTGAGAGTTAAAAGACTGGCCCACTAGCAGAGTTTTGTTTTCGAGCATGTAGTGAATCTCTCTGGAGTATGCACATAAGTCAATTCTTAGTTATTATTGCCTGTAGTAAGGATTGAACCTTCAACCTCCAGAAGACTGTTATTTAGAACTGATTGTTAATCAATGCCTTTATCTGTTTATCCTGTTGTGCAATGGCTAAAAGTGTTGCTTAATAATAGGGGTGGGACGTAATGGGTGAAAATTAGGGGTGGGACGTAATGGGTGAAAATTTCAGATTCATGCGACTAGTATTTTTTTGTGTTCATTTATACATAAATAACACTAAACAATCAAACATTTTGAAAAATTTGCAAAATTCAGAAGGGGTGGGACGTAATGGGTGAAAATTTCAGATTCATGCGACTAGTATTTTTTTGTGTTCATTTATACATAAATAACACTAAACAATCAAACATTTTGAAAAATTTGCAAAATTCAGAAGGGGTGGGACGTAATGGGTGAAAATTTCAGATTCATGCGATTAGTATTTTTTTGTGTTCATTTATACATAAATAACACTAAACAATCAAACATTTTGAAAATTTTGCAAAATTCAGAAGAGGTGGGACGTAATGGGTGAAAATTTCAGATTCATGCGACTAGTATTTTTTTGTGTTCATTTATACATAAATAACACTAAACAATCAAACATTTTGAAAATTTTGCAAAATTCAGAAGGTGCAGGCCACTAGTTTTTGGCTATTTTACATTCATGAAAACCCTTTCACAGCCTGAAAATGGTCCTAAATTAAAGTACTATATCAGATTTAACCATCTATATCCATTCATAGCTTTTGAGGATGTTTTAGGACCTGCAATGTCGCATGAAACCACTTTTTCACCGAAAAATGATGGATTTTGAGTCCCGTGGAGCCCTAACGGCTATTTTTGGCCTGCACCTTCTGAATTTTGCAAAATTTTCAAAATGTTTGATTGTTTAGTGTTATTTATGTATAAATGAACACCAAAAAATACTACTCGCATGAATCTGAAATTTTCACCCATTACGTCTCACCCCTATTAATAATAATTTCTAAGTGACAGTCTTCTGGATGTGGAAGTTTCAATCCTTACTACAGGCGGTAATAACTAAGAATAGCTTAATTAATACTGGTGATAGCTGACAGGACAAGAACAATCTACATTGTTGGATTAAATAAAGAGTTCAGTTCGAGTTCTGCATAAAGATTGCTAAGTTCGAAAAGATGCATCTGAAGAAGGTTGGAGGTTACATCGGCTGAAACGTTGTGAAAATAACAACCAAGATGAGAATACTAGCCTGAATAATACAAATTATCAATCCTCATCTAAAAAATTCTAAAACACAAAAATTACTTATTTGTCATCAAAATGCACTCATCTTCTGCTCTATAATAAAGAGCAATATGTATTTATTTGTACATATGTATATATCCGTCCCGTCACACAAAAGTTAGCAAGTAAAAAAACAAACTGCAGGACGAGTCCATTTCAAATATTTAGAGGAATTGAGAAAGCAAATCTATTTCCATAATGAGACGTTTTCTTTCTATTTTTTGCTGTCTGCTTTCTATACAGATTTATATGATTTTTTCTTTCTCTCTTTTTTTAAACTTTGGAAAGTTTCCACGACTGGCATTTGGGGGGGGGGGGGTCATTTGAGACGTTTTCTTTCTTTCTTTCTTTTTTTAATTTTATCGATTCAGATGTTATTTTATATGAATATTAGTGTGAACACTGGTGAAGGATAATTTTTCTTTCATCATTTTTGACGGAGGTTGTACACTTTGATTCTAATAGTTTATGACTATTAAAGTATCCCACCCTGCAAACTTGGCTCATTTAAAAAAATAAAGTGTTTTTTTTTTTCATGGCGATGTGATTGTAAAGAAACATTCAAAGTTGTACTAAATTTTTTTTTTTTTCTAAAAAAAATTAAAAAATTCTGGCTGTTGGTTCTGTCCAATGAAAAGCTCACAAATTTCAAATCTCATGAATATTCACAATTTTTTGCCAAAAACAAATGGACTTGCTCAACAAATTATTATTTAGACATTTGACTATAAATATATTGATCCAAAAGTTAGTTTGAAGACATTTATACAGAAGACAGTATATTTACAATATACAAACTCAAACACACACAAGCATATAACCTCTTGCGTTCAGATGTGTGGAGGTTTGGGATTTTATGATGATTGGATGATCCATGAAACTGCAGTAAAGTGTTAAAATAAGCCATATATATATATATATAGAGTGTCAGGTTGTATATGAAAAGAAATCAAATAAAGTGCTCGATCATATAAGAGAGCTAATATAATTTATTTAGATACTGTATATTACATATTTCAGCAATGTACCGCGGTTTCATCCAAAAAGACAGATTTAGACATCTTTAGTAAATCTCCGTGCCTAGTGGAATCATCGGCAAGCTGAAATGATTGTAGACACGCCCGACAGGGAATGGCGTCAACAACGGCAACAACATTTTTGACGCCATTCCCTGTCGGGCGTGTCTACAATCATTTCAGCTTGCCGATGATTCCACTGGGCACGAAGATTTACTAAAGATGTCTAAATCTGCCCTTTTGGATGAAACCGCGGTACATTGCTGAAATATGTAATATACAGTATCTAAATAAATTACATATATATATATATATATATATATTGTAAGATATGACAGGTGACCTATGGGTAGCAGGGGACACTTACTCTTCCATGAACACCTGGTTCTACAATATGGTTTGTGAAAGCACTTGAGGCCTACATGCAGTTAAGTAACAAACCATATTCGATATCTTTCAAGTGGCAACTCACATTAGTGTGCTACATATGACTAGCTTGAATTGCCAGCCTTAATTGGTGCGTTTTTCACATAATTGTTAACCTTTATTGAAAAACATTTATAAAGATGTGCATATAATTGATTTCATAATATATTACTACATTTGGTTTTTGCGACTCTGGTCATGTGTATTTTCAAGAATGACAAAATATGCCATGAATAAAGAAATAGATAGAAAAAACAAAAATAGCATTATTTTCAGAGTTAGGGGTCAATAGTTTCTCTTGACTATATATATATATTAAAGATCAAATATATATATATATATATATATATATATATATATATATATATATATATATATATATATATTTATATATATTAATTGACTTACATAATAAAATGAGAAATTAATCAGATTTTATTAAAGTTCAAAAACAAGGAGTGATATTGCATCCTTAACTCATGAGTTTTCAAAGAAAATCTTCTCCTCAGAGGACCATTAATGCAATGACATTACTGCAGGTAATAAAATTAAGCTTTGAAAATATATAAAAATATATAAAAAATACATAAAAGTATATAAAACATCAAATATATTATTTATATCTTTAAAGTATTATCTTACTCTCTCTTTCATATTTATATATATATATATATATATATATATATATATATATGCATAGACATATACATACAGAGTATCTCGAGTAAACACTACTTAGATATAAAAGCAATACTAAGCCATGCCTTTAACCTTATTATTTCCTTCAGGAATGAAACATGAATGTTTCTATACATATATACACAAAAATATGCATATATATTTTCAAGTTAAATCATATAGAACATTTTCAATGAGTTAGCTACAAAAATCACCTATCAACTTGCAAATACCAGTAGGTCAATATTCATTGGTATAGAGTTAAATATACTAATGTGGAGTGATTTGGATTATTACCTAGATTGAGTATTTTTAGTTATTTGTGAATATAATTGAGTTATAAGAACTATATATATATATATATATATATATATATATATATATATAATAATAATAGTGGTAATAATCCAGGTAAAAAATATCCACAGAGTGGTAATCCAGAGAATTTTAACCGGGTTTATAAAAAGTGCTCAATATCAAAATAGAGCTTTATATATGATAGTTTTTATTTACACAGACATGTACAAAATCTGCGACACTGGCAAATATGATCTGAGGTTGAGATCGGATTCTAACTCTGCCTGATGAGATCTCAGTTTATAGTAACTGTTGATCGATAACATCGACATGCCAGTGTCGCAGATTTTGTACATGTCTGTGTAAATAAAAATTATCATATATATATATATATATATGGGTAGATAAAAGGATAAAACAATCAAACGGGATGAAATTAAAAATGGAACAGTGGAAGACCCATAAGCTTAACGTTTCGCCCGATGTGATGTGGGCTTTTTCAAGAGCGGATGAAAAGTGCGCTAAAAATGATAAAAGACGGGAAGGTCAAATGATTGGGGAATATATATAGTGGTAGGGTTTAGCACACTTTTCATCCGCTCTTGAAAAAGCCAGCTTATGGGTCTTCCACTGTTCCATTTTTAATTTCATACATATATATATATATATATATATATATATATATATATATATATATATATAAATTCCTTTTTAGTACAAGAATTTTCAAAATTAAAAAAATTAAAATCAAGATTTACCTCCTCTTTAATATAAGTAAGCTGAACTTATTTCTTCTTTTATATGACTCAGCTTTTAAAAGCAATATGGCGAATTTTCGTGTCTCTTGAATCTTTATCTTAAAATAATATGCATTTGATGTGGAAATAATTTTTATTAATTTAATTGAGGTATTTTACAATGGATCTTTTCTTGTGATTTTTGTTTTGTTTTTGGTGGAATTTGTAACTTTTTTTTTTTACATTGTTGTCGATTTGTTTTTTTGGGAGGCACCTTTGAAAATTTTGTTTTGATGATATTCTAGTGGTTAAAATCTTTCATAATTTATTGTATGACTTAAAAAAAAACACTATAATGAAACAGCTGTAAACAACTATAATACCTTTGTGTATGCTCTTTATTTGGAATAAATCGTCAAAATACACACAAACACACATATATAAGAATATTTTGAAAAACCAGAAGAACGTAATTTCTTTTTGTTTTTTAAAATAAATTATTCATTTATTCTAAAAACTTGAGATCTTTCTAGCGAATACGACTTTGTCAAAAGTATAGGCATTTTTTTTTTCATTTTTTTTCGTTTACTTTTCTTTTTAATCCAATTTGATTGGGAGATTGCTGTAGTCAAGATGAAATTCGTCTTGATGTTATGCCGGTTGGTGTTTGAATGCCTGGTGTGTGTATCACATGGTTTATGTGTTGTTGAATACAACAAAGAAGTCCACACTAGAAACCTTGATGGAAGGAAATAATAAGAATATTTTGAAAAACCAGAACAACATAATTTCTTTTGTTTTTAAAATAAATTAGTATTACCTTCCATCAACGTTTCTAGTGTGGACTTCTTTATTGTATTCACCAATCCGGTGTTGAAAAACGGTGTGTAACCCCACTAGACTTTTAACTGAAAAGTCTAGGTTGTTTATTTTTCGAAGTCAGATGTATAGCTGTAAATTAGGTAGGGAATTTGTTTTCGTCCAGGGAGGGTAGTCTTGTAAAAGATCCGGGTTGAATCTGAGGGTAATATATTGTTTTCACCTGCCTGATTATTTTATATATTTATTAAAGAAAGATTATTTTATATATTCATCAAAGAAAGATTATTTCATATATTCATCAAAGAAAGATTATTTCATATATTCATCAAAGAAAGATTATTTCATATATTCATCAAAGAAAGATTATTTCATATATTTATTAAAGAAAGATTATTTCATATATTTATTAAAGAAAGATTATTTCATATATTCATCAAAGAAAGATTATTTCATATATTCATCAAAGAAAGATTATTTCATATATTCATCAAAGAAAGATTATTTCATATATTCATCAAAGAAAGATTATTTCATATATTCATCAAAGAAAGATTATTTTATATATTCATCAAAGAAAGATTATTTCATATATTCATCAAAGAAAGATTATTTCATATATTCATCAAAGAAAGATTATTTCATATATTCATCAAAGAAAGATTATTTCATATATTCATCAAAGAAAGATTATTTCATATATTTATTAAAGAAAGATTATTTCATATATTCATCAAAGAAAGATTATTTCATATATTCATCAAAGAAAGATTATTTCATATATTCATCAAAGAAAGATTATTTTATATATTCATTAAAGAAAGATTATTTCATATATTCATCAAAGAAAGATTATTTCATATATTCATCAAGTTCTAACCATTTTAAAAATTGGATATTTTTTGCTGACTGTTTTTCTCAATGAGTTCCTAGGTGACACATTTTTCTTTAGGACAACGATAACTGACAATAATAAGGAAAGAGCAATGAAAGTGAAAGTAACTTTTTTTTTTTTTTTTAAACCAAAAAATGATTACATTGATGTTGATGGTATTTTGGGCTACTTTATGTTCAAATATGCTAATTTGGGCATTGGGAAGTCTGCGCCAACCACCTTTTCCAGTAACATCATTATCTAACGACGATGCCACACAAATGTGCATGATGGAGGTGAATTGTGGTGCAGTCATCAAAAAAAGTAACAGGTAGATGTGGCTCTTCATTCCTGATTGAAAAAAAAAAATCTACCAAAAATCGGAGGTGCAGTTCGGGATTTTGCAACCCTTGTTTCACTGCACAGGCACCCTTACATATCCATTGTCTCTCAAGACTTTAAGGGGGCCTTCTTTCATATATATATCAAAATGGAGGAGTCAGAACTAGAGAATTATAAAGAAATAATATAACATAATAATATATAATGTCACTTTTCCCTTGTCCACGCATCAGACGGGTTTTTTATTTTTTGGAAGCTCACTCTCCAGTCATCATGCAGGTCAACTGTCTCCAAATTGCTTCCAAGTTTTCCTTGGCAGGTCAACCTTCCTGCAATTCAAGACATCCATGCTTCTGCAACTATGCTGTTTACAGAGAGAAGTTTGCTAGGACTTAATAAAAAAAATGGCTCCCAGAGTTTTGAACACTGAATGAGTCGCACTGAAAACAAAATATTGTTGTAAAAGGTCTAAATATATTCAGTCAAAAAACAAAGCTGACGGTAGATAAGATACACCAAAAATACTTACTCTCCAAAAACAAGGACAGCACTCACAGATACACAAATAGCCACTATTGGGTCAGATATTCGGTCAAGAAAGATCGGCATTGCCTCTACAGCCATGGCATTACCAAGAAGCAGAGTGACCAGCAGGAGATGATGCCGTTTGACGAGGGGCATAATCCTTTTTGCATACTTTTGTTGTTTGGGGGTACCTCCTTCTTTCAAGGTCTCCAAATTCAGAATATCCATAGACATCAACGCCATTGTCAAACCAGACATAAATCCTGAAATGGGAAAGAAAAAAAATGTGTTTTAGATTTGTGACATGATGAGGTGTTTTACAGGTGCTATAGCTAAAAATTAACAGATTTGATGATTGGTGTAAAATTTTGACTAGCAATATTAGTATTGTTAATTAAAATTAGTTTTAATTAACTATGTAAATAATGCATTTAATAGTCAACATTTTTTTGACTGAGATGAAAAAATTTATTTTAGTTTTATCATTTGAGCTGATAATCTAGTGCGATAATATAGAATGCTTCTCTCCACAACTGGGACCACGAGGAAAGATTAGCTAGAAAATGAATCACAGTAAAAATATTAAAGAAAGACTATCAACTATTTGTTAAAATCAAAACAATCATTGAATTAACAAAAAAAAAAAAACAATAACAAATAATTGTTTGAATTAAGGTTGAGCACACATCTGAAGAAAGGAAATTTTTCCCTAAATATTATGTAATACGGAATCTCCATTGAACCGCACTAACGGAAATTAAAATTGTAATACAAAAAAAAAAAATTAAAAAATCATTAATAAAAGATGGAAACTGCAATACTCATTTCATCATTATATGTCTTCATTGGCTTCAGTTCGTGTTTATCCGTTACACCTCTTCATTGTATTCCCTTCTATATATTACCTTTATATACACACACTAAACAATGCTTCAAGCAAATGACATTAACTTATTAAATAATAGTTAATTAATAAAATGTCCTTTTTCAAAACTAATATGCAAATTAGTTAATCTTGCGACTTATATCGCATATACATAAGCAGTATATAAAAAAGATGGCGCGTCTATTGTGTAAAGTTGAATTAACTTGAAATAGGGCGTTTTAACTTTACCGCTAGCGAGAGAAATGGGTCCAACTTCCGCATTTATTCATTTAGATACTAAAAAAAATGAACAAGAGGTCTTTGTCATAATTTCGACCAATCACATTCTTTGCTTTCTAAGTCTTACTATCTGTCTATATATAAATAACATTTTGGTTTCATCATCATTTTTCCTTGACTTGTTTTATTTTTATTATTAAAAAAAAAATCTAGGAAAGTTTGTGGGCTCAGCAGACTCTAGGGGAATTTTGATTTGATCTGTCTATATTATATGCTTTCTTCATTCCTTATTTTGAAAACCAACTTTTTTGATGAAGATACAAGTTTTGGCTAAAGGTCATATTTATGAAATGTGTGATGAAAGACAAATGGTCTTTCTTGAATCCTTACACCCAATCCAACTGTAAGTATCTGATAAAAGGTCATGCATTGCTCCTTGTTGCTGGTTACATGAAACCCTGTGTACAACATGTTGAATTGGTTCAAGATAAGGTATGAACGGTGGGCGAGTATTTGGAATGGTTGTCTAAGAATAAGTCATGTGAAATGAACCTATCGACCACGTAGACCATTTAATGTAAAAACTAAATATTTGCCGTCATGCTGCAGTATGGTTCCGTTTACTCCTAAGTTAGAGGTCCACCTCCCTGGTCTTTACCTTCTCTTTGAGAAGGAGTTAGTTTATTGCCAATCGCCTGAGGCGCCTCTGCCAGGGAATGCCAATAAGGCTGTTCAGGCATTTCTTGTAAGCCAGAGTGCACCTTTCCTATTGTGCTGGATTTTCAAAAAGAGATGTTGCTAATCGCTCTTTGCCCCCCCCCCCCCCCGCAAAACATTCACAGCAAGAACCCTCCTGGCTACAACCACAGCAGACGACTTTCCTTTCTCTCTCTCCTTACTGAAGCGCAACTTCCATGAACAAAGTTTCTTTCTTAGAGCGTCCTGTCTGTGGAACAAGGTACCACAAAGCTACTTCCCAGCTGACTGCAACATGGTCGTCTTCAAGCCTAATGTAAATAAATACTTGTTAAGCCGTCCACTCAGATAATCAATTTCTCTTGAGAAATCTTCTGCCGATTCCACGGTTGTTTCTAATATTCGCGTGGTGACACTCAACGTCCAATCAACGATCTCTTTAACTCTTACCCTTGAGTGGCCCCTGGACCTTGATTAATGGTGACCCATAAGTATAATATTTAAATTGCACGATTGTTGATTTTCAAAATATTTCACTTTAATACATTCTAATCCGTGCTTCAAAGATGTTGTCAATTTCCTTACTTAAAAAAAAGCGCCAATCTGCGCATAACATCGCCAGGACTACACTTATCCTAACGTCTTAAGAACTTGACGTCTCTTTTTACTCATATCGTGATTTGACCCCTCGGGTTTAATACCATCAAAGTGAGGAGAAAGAAAAAAAGAAAAAAAAAACTATAAAACAGTCTCGCCTGACAAAGTTGTTCTACAACGAAAGCTTGCAAAAAAAAAAAAAAAAAAAAAATTAAATAAATAAATAAATTTTTCATTTAAATTGCACGATTGTTGATTTTCAAAATATTTCACTTTAATATATATATATATATATATATATATATAATCTGTGCCACAGCGTTACCTGCAAAATTTGAAGAACCTAAGAAACTCCTATTCCCACCCCTCAGCTGATGGATTGCTTGTGTTTGGTTGGACTTATGTGTTTATTTGGTCGAGATCAGAGTTCTCATTGCAAGTATGTCGTTCGGCCGAGAAGTATCATTGTAACCTCGAAAAATAAAACTTTGTTACTTGTTACTGGAGTTGAAATTTTGTTTGAAGGGAGAATCCTTCTGTTACAGCACTGACTAAAACTACACAATTGACACTGTGTCCCGTGTTGGAATCGAGCAACGACGATCACGACTTGTGCAGTGAACACACACAGACGCACGTTCACACATTACAGTTCCGATACAACTAAAAACACACATGTTGCCGAAGTCATATAATTATATATTTTCAAGATAAATAAAAGCAAGTAAAACGTTTTTTTGTTGCTGTTTATGAAGGTCCGGCGCAGACACATACCCCACAATATAGCTGTAAACCCTCAATAGAAAAATTATTTTCATTTTTGTTAAATAGGATTTTTATAAAATCTATTTAGCATATAAGATTTTAATAATGATTTTAAATAATGATTTAATAATGATTTTTATATGATTTAATAATGATTTTTCAATGAATTTAATAATGATTTTTCAATGAATTTAATAATGATTTTTCAATGAATTTAATAATGATTTTTAATTTAATAATGATTTTACAATGAATTTAATAATGATTTTTAATTTAATAATGATTTTTCAATGAATTTAATGATTTTTAATTTAATAATGATTTTTCAATGAATTTAATAATGATTTTTAATTTAATAATGATTTTTCAATGAATTTAATAATGATTTTTAATTTAATAATGATTTTTCAATGAATTTAATAATGATTTTTAATTTAATAATGATTTTACAATGAATTTAATAATGATTTTTCAATGAATTTAATAATGATTTTTATATGGTTTACTAATAATTTTAATAATGATTTTAATAAATAATTTCAATAATTTTAATAATGATTTTAATAAATAATTTTAATAATGATTTTAATAATGATTTTAATAAATAATTTTAATAATGATTTTAATAATACTATTATATAGCATATATGATTTTAAAAAGTATCCGCTTAAAAAAATGTAGATGATCCCCAATTTTGTGACCACTTATTTATAAGACATTACATAATCAAGTGTTTACAAAATCTTACGGAATCTCTGTACACGATAAGTTGTGCTGACATACATTTAGGAATTCTAACATCGCGCTATGCCACTGGTTTTAAAATAGTTTACGATTAACGAAAATGTAGCACTTTATGTCAAATATCTTGTCTCAAGCTTGATAAAAAAACTTCTTTAAAAATTTAAACAAAATCTCATTTCGGTCGAATTGTAAGTCACTCAAATTAGTGAGAGCAAGCTTATTTTTACATATCCAAACATTATTTAAGGATGTTTTTTTTTATTGTTGCTATGGGGAATAAATCCTGTGAGTTTCTTTTTCAAAGGAAGGGACGTTGGCCCTCTTTCATTACATATGGTTTTACGATCTTGCCACTCAGACTTAGTATTAGTGGTAAAAAATTTGGTTAACTGCTCTAAAAGCTAAAATGGCCTAGAAATGGGCGATCATTTTATGTTAAATTTATATACGAAACTGATCTCAACCCTACATTTTAAGATGATTACTTTTTTTTGTTATTTTTTTTTTCTTTCAGCCTAGTTTTTCAGGGTGTTCACACGCAATCGCCTAAAAAAAAAGTAGAATCTCATCTTTGGAGGCGGGGTTTATTCAGCAGAGGGTGTCAGTCTACAAATTAACCTTGTTTTCTTTACAGAATTTTTTCTATCAAGCTAAGAACTATTAAAGAATAAATGATTTATTTAATCCAATTCCCTTACCATTCGCTGCCAGATTGGTTCCGAAGGAGAAACGCCATTATGGAAATGAAATTATATGTGACTGAAACATTTGTAACAAAGTTTTTGTTTGAAAAATTTGTCAGTGAATAGGAAATATTTTTATGTTATAAGAGCAATCTGAAAACGTGGGTAATAAAAGGCAGTCATGACACTATTTCCTGTCTACCTAAAAACCGAAGCACTTTGCATATAGCAATTTAAAAAAATAGTGCTGTATAAAGTGATTATTTTGTAATAATATTTGAAAAAAAAAAAAAATTTAATTGAGAGGAGGGGAGCTGTTTATTAATTTATATTCAAAGCACGTACTGTTGTTATGGTTTTTGAATTTTCTCACAATTTCTTCAGTCAGTGGAGCGATACAGGTTAAGTAAGCAAACACTATTTTCATTTTCTTCCCTGCTGAATGTGTAGAAACGTACATTATTAATTTTAGACCCTGGTAAATGTGAGGAGAGAAAGAGTATATATAAAATAGGGTGTGAACAATCCTTCCACATTTTTTTTAATAAAAATCAAATCAAATATTTATCAGGAGTAAATATGAATATCTAAGAAATCGAACATGCATACACTTTTTGTTTCTAAAAACACGGACCAATATGTATCCTATATAACGAACTAAACAGATTTTTCTATGAAACTTAAAGCCATCATGCGCAAATTGTAGTGAGTAGGTGGGGTGGGGAAATCAGCTTTACTTTATATATAAGATATAATGTAATATATAAAATTAAGCCAGTCGAATTTTCAACTTTAGACCTAAATAGCCTCCATCCTAAAATCTCAATATTTCATTCTGAACAGCCATTTCCTTTTCTTTATCGTTGATCCATATTCTTAAGGAAAAAATAATTCGATTTAATTCATTTACAAATACAATTATTCCTGCTCATAATACTTTTTGCAGGGAAGACATCACATGGCACACCATTCATAAACGATGTCTTTATTTCTAAGCGTAACTCAATCTAAGGGAGATAACTCATACTTTAGTGTGAAAATAATAAGTTGTCTATTTTAGATAAGTATTTAGTTTTCTATCTCCTCTCTATATTACTAATATTATGACTACTTCACATGTTTCAGTGTCTGAGTTTCCCACCTATACATGACTTACATATTACTATTTTTCAAGATTTTATATGAATCTAATATTCATTGAAAAATAAAACTATACAAACTTTTTTACTTTTTTGTGTATAACTTTTCTTTAAAAATGTACAAAAAATTTTTTTTAAAAACTAGAATGACATTACTACATTTTATATATATATATATATATGATAATTTTATTTACACAGACATGTACAAAATCTGCGACACTGGCATGTCGATGTTATCGATCAACAGTTACTATAAACTGAGATCTCATCAGGCAGAGTTAGAATCCGATCTTAACCTCAGATCATATTTGGTTCTCTCCAAATATGATCTGAGGTTAAGATCGGATTCTAACTCTGCCTGATGAGATCTCAGTTTATAGTAACTGTTGATCGATAACATCGACATGCCAGTGTCGCAGATTTTGTACATGTCTGTGTAAATAAAATTATCATATATAAAGCTCTATTTTGATATTGAGCACTTTTTATAAACCCGGTTAAAATTCTCTGGATTACCACCCTGTGGATATTTTTCACCTGGATTATTACCATTATTATATATATATATATATATATATATATTAGTACTTCATGTATCCACATAAAATATTATAAGGAGATATAATTTTTTATGTGTCAGTTTTCAGTATTTACTTCAACAGTGCTCGATACGTAAGTAGAGCTAGGTAGTAAGCAATGAAAATATATATGGCAATCAAGCTACACAGAGGCTCCCGTGTTTCATCCCCGGGGGGAATCGTCAGGCTAAATGCATGGAGTTATTTTTGTCAGCAATTGTTAACAAAAATAGGAGCGTCACCAACAATGCCTTTGTTCGAGAGAAGCCCAACGATTCGCTGAGGGAACAACAAAGAATCTGATTGGTTAACTAGCAAGCCATGTATATAAAAACACCTGACAAAAATAACTCCATGCATTTAGCCTGACGATTCCCCCCGGGGATGAAACACGGGAGCCTCTGTGTAGCTTGATTGCCATATATATTTTCATTGCTTACTATATATATATATATATATATATATATATATATATATTGGGTAAGGTACACGATAAGTCATGAAAATGAAATGCTGTGGTAGACAAAATTTTTGAAAAAAGACAAACGGAAAACAGGTTAGAATGCAGGGGAAAAACAAAAAACAAGAGATTTGACCGGTTTCGTTCGTATTATCGAACGTCTTCAGAAAAGAAAAAAGTGAAACCGATCAAATCTCTCTCACTATATATATATATATATATATATATATATATATATATATATATATAAATAATTGTTTGTAAATAAAATGTTTTTTGAATGAACTAGGATTATGTCATGTTTATATATATAATTTCTTTATCAGAGCAATCAAGTAAGAGATACACATGAACCAGATTGCATGGCAATGTGTAGAGGAACAATAAATTTTGAACACGATTTGTAAGCAATTTCTGTATTAATAAAACTATCAGACCAAATCTAGTGTAAGTGTGCGTGTGCGTGTTTGTCTCGCATACGTAACTGACAAACACACATTGGATTATTTCTATTTATTTACTATTGATCGAATAGTTATTGAAATGAAAAATAACAAAATAAACTGTAAACATGACAATATTTTAAATTATTTTTCTCTAAGCCAGGCAATGTCGGGTAAATACAGATAGTTAATAATAATAATCAAAAACAGATTTTCGGTATTATTGTAGATTAATAACCTCAGCTAGATCACCTACGCCCAAAAATGAGATTCTACTTTTCTTTTTAAATATATATATATATATAAATATATATATATATATATATATATATATATATATATATATATATTATAAATACAAACGGAATAAGAAAAACTAAACGGAAATAAGAAAAAAATTAAGGAATTTGGAGTGGGGGATCAGTTTCGTATATAAATTTAATATAAAATAATACTCCATTTTGGAGTCATTTTAGCGTTTTAGAGCAATTAACCACATTTTCTTCTTTTTTTTTGCTATGGGTGATAAATCCTGCACGTTTTTGGAGGGAGAGGGTCTACTTTCTTAGGCGATTACGTTTGGTTTTATGACCTTGTCACTTCTTAGTGGTAAAGAAAGTTGGTTAATTGTCCGAAAAAGTTAGAATCGCCCGGAAATGGGGCATCATTTTACATTAAATTCATATATGAAACTGATCCTCATTCTAAACTCTAAAATAATTGGGGTTTTTTTGCCAAGTTTTTTAGGCTGTTCCCATGTAATCGCCTAAAGTAGAATTTCGTTTTTTTTTTGGGGGGGGGGGGGGGAGGGGGTGAGAATGATTCAGCTGAAGGTGTTTTTATTTACTCCTCCCCAGGAGTTAGGCACAAGGCCAGTTTTATCTTACTCCCACAAGTAAGATGTGACCCAAGATCGGGTCGAGAAAGTGGGGTTTGAAAAGCCAGCGCTCGAGAGGTGAGCACTCTGGCCATTTAAAAATTGCCTGGGCAGCTCCGTCGGCATTCCCCGGTAGGGGCGCCTCAGACAGTAAGCAATAAACTTACTCCTCCCCAAAGAGGGGAGGCAAAGCCTGGGAGGGTGGACCTCCTAGAACTGCACAGGACAGGTGTGCAGTATCCATTGGAACAGATACTACACTTTAGGGTGTTAATCTACAAATTTACCGGATTTTATTTAAGATGCGTCCATTCAATCAATGACTGTGACGGACGGACGGACAAGCTAAGCTTCTTATATAGATAAAATAGTAAGAGTACAATTATAAAGTTTGAGTACAGTTGGTATCTTTTCAAATGAATCCTTTTTTTTTGCTATCTTCTTTTTTCTAAAAATCTTTGTTCTTTTTGGGGCCATTTTTCTCTGTGCCCCCCCCCCCCCTCCTTCCTTCTGAGTTTTCCAAACAGCTGTACCTAGAAATGTCAAGCAGCCGAGGGTGGTTTTTATCAGTGGTTGGAGGCAAACATCAAGAACAGACAATTTTAGAAAAAAAAACTGAGACTTGGTGGATTGATGTGTTTAATGGCATTGACATGTGTTGGAAGGAGGGGGATTCGAGGAAGCCCTTAGAAAAATGCAAAGCCAGGGTTAGGGTGGCGGGATGGGTTACCCTAGAAAGGAGTACAGTTCTCAAGGGAGTGTCACTTGAGGCTTTGGTAGGGAAGGAGAGATTCAGTGAGAATATAAAGTCTTTGAAGAAAATCAGTTCTGTTTTTGTCTCACTCAACAATCATACAGAAAAGAAAAAACGGAAAGAGAAAGAGGGTGAAATAGAGAGAGATACGGGATAGAGAGGGGCGAGATGGGATAGAGAAGAGAGGGGGAGAAGGAGAGGGGGAAGAGAGTGAGGAGAAGGAGAGGGGGGGAGAATAAAAGACTAAGGGGGAAGAGAGGGGGAGAAGAGAAAAGAGAGGAGAGAGAAGAGAAAGAGAGAGGGGAGAGAAGAGAAAGAGAGAGGGGAGAGAAGAGAAAGAGAGAGGGGAGAGAAGAGAAAGAGAGAGGGGAGAGAAGAGAAAGAAGGGATGGGAAAGAGAAGAGAGAGGGGGTAGAGAAGAGGTGGGGAAAGAAATAGGCTAGATTTGAACCAAACTTGGTATTCAGTTAGCCTATGGCAAAATCTAGGTTATGAAAGGTATATAAAAAGAATATATATATAGATATGTATATATATTAGTTTTATCACTGAATTTTCTTCTGTTGTGAACGATCTCTGATCGCCCATCTGCTATTCTTCTAAAGATTTTTGTCCGGATTCTCTTAGATTATTCCAGATTTGTCGCCTCCTCGTTTTTCTGATGAAGGGAGAGTCAGTAATAACAGCCTTGATTTATCATAAATCAGCCCCCCCCCCCTTCCTGGGGCTAACACTTGATTTCTTTAAGATTCTCCTTACCTCTCGAACTATTACTTTCCTTCTCCTAAATTGACCATACAACTGTTTTATAGTTTATCTTTCTTGTGGTCTTTTCTTTCCGGATTCCAGGACAAGAATTTATCCGGTTTGGTGGAGTATCCAGCTTAGTGCTGTTACTTTAGGTCAGGGGCGGGCAACCTTTTCAGAATGAGGGCCAGATGGGACTTTTGGAAGGAGATTGCGGGCCGAAGTGAAAAACGAAATCCCAGAATTACTATATTTTGTTTACATGAATAAATTGTACAAAAATTGCATTGAACAACCTACAAATCAATGAGACTGCTGGTGCTGGTTACCATGAAGAAGTAATTCCATGTCTGGCTCGATGGTTGAGGTAGACAACATAAGAATGTCATTGAGGTGGCAGTTCAAGAGTTGGGAGCGACGGTGAGACTTTGTGTACTTCATTTTCAAGAAGAGCTGTTCACAGCAGTAGGTGCTACCAAACATGGCCACAATGCGTTGGACATGGGCAATGTATTTTTGAAAATTGTTAGAAGGGAGAACGGTGTCGCGGAAGAAGGACAACGGAGAAGAGGTGCAGAACTTCGCTTTTATTTCATCGTTGCACTGCAGCTCCACCAACTCCATCTGTAGGGAGGCAGTGGCATCTTCTACGGGGAAGTCAATGGGAGCAGTAAAAAGCTTGGAGTCCGCAGCTAGCACCCTGACTCCTGCAAAACAGGAAGTAAATTCCTCACATAGAGAGTTAATGACACTAACGCAAGTGCCCAGGTCCACATCGTCAGGGGCACATGTAGCAAGGCGAAGAAAATGCACAAACTGACAAAAAGCCAATTGAGAGTCCCACAAGCACAGTTTAACCTCAAAGGCAGTGATGTGCACGTACACTTCTCTCACGAGAATGTCTTTGTCTTGCAGCATTATGTTGAGGGTGTTCAGGTGCGCTGTGATGTGCGTGAGCAGAGCCAGGCGAGCTAGCCACCGCGGATCAGAGAATTGATCAGCGTGGGGAAGGTTCTTCTGGCGTAGAAAGGTTGCAATCTCCTGCTGTATGTCGCACACCTGAGACAGCATGGCCCCACGACTCAAGGTTAAGGCTGCGGGAGAGGATGGAGTTGATAACCTTCACCGCGACAGACATGACACCAACGAGGTTGATAGACTTAGCGCACATCTTGGTGGATGATGCAGTGCATCTTGTTAATGGGCTGAGTGTATCACAGTGACACCCTTCTTCTCACCAACCATCGCCGCAGCACCGTCGGTCGTCACACACACTAGACGGGAGAGGTCCAGGGAGTGCTGATCAACACACAAAAGCATGGCGTCGCAGATGTCTTACCCAGTGGTCGTGTCGCACAGCGGGACAAGCTGGAGGAATTCCTCACACACTTGAAGGTCAGAGGTGACGCCGCGGATGAAAACGAACAGCTGGGCCGTGTCCTTTGTGTCAGTGCTATCATCCAGAGTGAGAGAAAAGGCGACAAAATTCGAGCTGCGTGTTTTGAGTGAGTCATGCACATTGTCCGACATATCCTCGATGCGGCGATGAACGGTGCAGGACGAAAGGCTCACATTCTCAAAGGCGGAACGCTGCTCTGGACAGACGGAGTCCACTACAGCGAGGAGGCATTCCTTGATGAAGTCCCCATCCGCGAATGGCTTCATTTGGCGAGCAAGGATGCGGGAGACTGCATAACTGGCGCGCATCACCATTTCGGTCTCAGTATTCTGTTTGCGGAAGAGTGAAGTTTGTTTCTCCAAGTTGCCTGATAGTCTAACGATGGCGTTTTTCCTTTCGGTGGCAGACATCGACGTGAAGTTTGACGAGCGGTGCTCTGTCTCCCAGTGGCGGTGCACGGTGTACTCTTTTAGGACAGCCAAAGTCTTCAAGCATATGAGGCACTGGGCCTGTCCAAAGCACTTGATGAAGAAGTACTTCTTCCACTCAGGGGTGGAAGATCCGACGCTCGAGGTCCACTTTCCTCTTCTTTACATGCTGGGTCGCAGATATGATGAACTTAAAAGGAAAAAAATTAGGTATATCAGCAATGAATAAATTATTACGTTCGCGCTTCGTTGGAAACGACGAAACGGTTGCGCAACAGAAAAGTAAAACAACCTAGATTTTTGAAAGGTCCTCGGGTCAAAATATTCATATATTTCAAACACGAGGGTTAAGACACCTGTAACGTAAATATACAGACAAAGGCACACATGTGAAAGAACAAAAACCAACGCAATTTAACCTCAAAATAACAATGTTTATTTAAAAAATTTGTATGGAGAAGAAAATATATTAAAACAAAACAAGAATATAGGGTTAGGGTTCTAAGTAATTCTAATCCTATAGCAAGCGAAGATATGTGTATATAAAATGTTAACCTGAGAGGAAAGAGGATAGGACTTACAGTAATCAGTTTCTTCATTGTTCGTGGCGTTTTATTTCCGCTTCTTCTCACTAGATATTAATCTTTGGTTTTTCATATAGATGTTTTCGTAGCTGAGACGATATCGGATAGTTGGATATTCTTAAGCATACACGATATTCGCATCTTCCAGATTCACTTCATATTCTCGCCTGTCTTTGTTCACTGTGGTATTCCGAGATACAAAATTCGTCGTTTGTCGCTGGCTCGACAAATACTTTTTGCGTGTCAATCTCAATCTGTCGCCTTTCAGAGAGCCCGACTTGGCATCTCTCTTTCACGCCTATCGCATCCCAACTGTCATATTTCTGCATCACCCTGGCGTGCCCTACTGTGCGCCGCGCATGCCTGATATTCCCCTGATGATGAGGGATGGTCATTCTGTTTCAGTGGGCTTTTGAAAAAGTTCAGGTCGTCGCACCTGGTAACCTCGAGGTTTGGAATGGGTCGACCGCTTCTACAGTCGGCCGACTTGGCTAGGTATGAAAAAAAGGGACGGGGGAAGTAGCAAGTTGATCCACCATTCGTTTTGACACCCCTCACATAAGTTATCTGTGTCATGCTCTTTCCTCGTCTCTCGTTTCCTCTTTGCCTCTCTCTTTCTCTTTTTCTATTTTTATCTCAGGCTAAGGATTTGAAATTACTAGTTATAGAAAAATGAAATATACATGCATCATCGTTTTCTGATATTTATACATTTTCATCCCACTGTAAATCTTAATTGAAACCTACTTTTACGTCTATGTCACAAAATGATATGAGATTTACTGGGAGGTCCGCGGGCAGGATTGCAATAATAAAGCCTAGCAGGGTGGGTGGCCGGACGCTAAGCCTTCGTGGGCCGGATGTGGCCCGCGGGCCGGAGGTTGCCCGCCCCTGCTTTAGGTAAGATCACTTGAGAAGGTTCACCATTCTTCATATGAGCCAGTGTTGGTTAGCCATGCATAGTGGATCTTATTTTGGCTTCAAATTCTATGTTATTTTGAATATTTGGTCAGCATTTACTTGTCGGACAAAGTATCCTCATGTCAGGATAACCAGAGAAAAGAGACTAAAGACACTCGAGGATGGTGTCCAGTAGGATTCAAACTCTTATTTTAATTTTCTTATCTTTTGTTTTTGCTAGGGATGGAGCATCCTACCGGATGCCAGACATTCACCGGCTATATCAGACACTCCAGCCGAGAGATCTTTTTAAGATTCTAACCGTCCCTTTAAGTGCAATTGTTTGTATTTCTCTTGCACTCGGTCCACCGGGTATATTCGCCAGATAACTTTTGAAATTCTTTTTCATTAGTCCTGTTGCTCCTATAATTACTGGTATGATGGAGATTTTCCTAAGATTCCAGTTTCTTTTCATGTCGTACATAAGACCTTGGTATTTCGTAATCTTTTCCCTTTCAGCTCTGTTTAATCCTGCATCATTAGAGACACTGACTTCAACTAGGGTTGCTACTTTCTCCCTTTTGTCCCATATCGTGATGTCAGGTTTAACAGCTCTGTTTTCTAGATATGTAGCTGTAGGGATTACATAGTCATAGTGGATGGTGTATAACTTATTTCCAACTGTACTTTCTGGTATATGCTCCCAGAATTTGCTGCTACATTGGATATTCAACTTTTTACATATAGTGCAGTGAAGATATTTACACACTCCGTTGTGTCGCATTGTATAATAGCCATCCTTCAAGATAACCTTACAACTGGATGTCAGGTGGCTCACACTCTCCACTTCTGTGTGGCAGAACCTGCACTTGTTATTGTTGCTGAGCCCACTCATCTTTTTAAAGACTATCTTTATGGCTTTCTTAGTTTATTCCCAAACTAGTAGACTAACTTTACTGTTTATTTAATGCTATTACTTACGTTAACAAGCAGTGTGATACATAATAAATTAAAAAAAATTCTTGTATTATAATTTAGTATTACAGAATTAATTTAAACTCATGACGTAATATCTTTAAAAATAAAACCTTAAATGTGACAGTTTTCGTAACAGATGCTAGATCTCCGTTTTAATAACGAAAATAAATAGGATTATTATAAATAGAAAAATAGTTTGTGCTTCTTAGGTTGACATAGCGTGTTTAATAAAAACAAAATGATGGAGACAATGGTTTCAAAAATAAATGAATAGAAAAATGAGTAAATTGACGAAATAAAAAGTGGAAAATGAGAAAGAGGATCTATTTGAAGGGAACTGAAGTGAAAAGTTGGAGAGGCGCATTGAGCGGATAAAAAGGACGCAGAAAGAAAATGGAAACATTATCTCACAAAGGAAGTAACAGGATGCAAAAGAAACGGGAAAAGAAAAATACAGACAAAACTGAAAAAATCTAATGAAAACTTATTATATACAAATGTTTTCACATCTAAATTATTCCTTTATTTTCTGAAAAAAAAAAAATTATATATATATATATATATATATAATAATAATAATAATCCAGGTAAAACGTCCACAGGGTAGTAATCCAAAGAATTTCAACCGGGTTTATAAAAAGTGCTCAATATCAAATAGAGCTTTTATATATGATTATTTTTATTTACACAGACATGTACAAAATCTGCGACACTGGCATGCCGATGTTATCAATCAACAGTTATTATAAACTGAGATCTCATCAGGCAGAGTTAGAATCCGATCTTAACCTTAGATCATATTTCCAAATATGTTAAAATTTCACAAGAATCGGAGGTAACTGAATTTTTACAAAGCGATTTGACTCCTATTTTATTCCCTTTGCATTAAACTAAATATAGACCACCTTACCCACCCATACGCCTAGCAGCTGTGTTCCAAAATTTATAATGATCGTTTAATTAGTTTAGGAGTGAATCTTGTACATACAAATATATACACATACCTAACTTTTAATATGTGTGTGTAAGTGTGTAAGTGTACGGTCAGACACCCCACCGAACGAGGTTGACAACTTGTGCAGATCTGCTAAATAAACATCCACAAATTCGCGAGACTTCAAGTGTCCCACTGTGAATTCTTCCTTTACTACAAACAAATCGGTGGCAAAGACGGTGTGCAGGGCACCCTTGACGCAGCCCCATTTTCAAATTTTTTTCTTGACTCGATTGCTAGAACGCTGTAAATGTGCCTCCCGTCAAACGAAGTGACAAAACATTAGCAACGTTTTTTACTCCACACAGAATCGCAGATAGGTTCAACCTTCTCAAACTCTAGCGATATTGAATCAGAGTGTGTAAAAATAGTGTGAAAACCGGTATTTTCCATATAAGGTTAAATTAAGAAGAGGCATGGAAAATTCCATCAGAAGTTAAAAATTAGAACTAGAGCTACATGTATAGGTCAGACACGCTGTACTTGCTCTGGAGGGAGCCGGCTCAACCTGTGATAGTCGATACAAGTACAAACAAGTATGTGCATAGGAAGTTGCATCATTCCGAAATGAGATGTGGCAAAGAAGATAGCAAAGACCCTCTCTTTGGCTTGTGAGCTAGTTGCGTTCGGACGTCTTTTTATCGAAGCTTTGTCTTCATTCACCCATCTGGAGGGCGGGCGAACGCTAAGGTCACATAATGTGTAAAAGAATGAAACATCAAAGAGCATGACGTCATCGAGCAAAGATATTGTTGGCATTTTTTTTCTTTTCTTTTATTACATTATTGCAGACACACGGAGAGAGGAAGACCCAGAAACTTTGGCTGCCACATCACCACTACGACCACCTTTACAACTAGATGTCACTATCTAATGAGCCATTTACTTATGTGTCAAAGAGAGAGACGAACAGCTGTTTCTGTCGATGAAGTAGCGGACAGGCAGTTTGTGGGGATTGGAGAACCCCTCTTGCAATTTTACACTGTGATGTTGTTGACGTTCTTTTTATTTGTTATATTATTACAGAACCAAAGGAAAGAGGAAGACACAGAAACTTTGGCTGTTACATCACCACCATGACCACCATTAATACGTCACTACCAATTGAGCAACTACTTATGTGTCAAAGAGATGAACAGCTGCTTCTCTCAATGAAGAAGACGACAGGCAAACTGGTGGGTAATGTTACAAGTCGCTTATTAGCATGGCAATGTTAAAAAAAACATTCAATAATAGAAAGACCCCGGTCTGAACAATCAAATTCAGTTTGGTTTAGTTGTTTTGTTTTACGGCATATCCACCATTTTCGGGTTATTTAATGCTGAATCCGGTCATTTTGGTAAAAGTTTTTATGCTTCAAGTTCTTTATATCTTTAAATATTTATTCATGGTGTTTGGTTTGGTTGTTTTGTCGTGGAAAAATGTTTTTGTTTTTAGCTTTGCAGAATATGATTGAGTTTTGCAAAGGGAAAATAAAAAAAACAATAACATCAATGTTTGGTGCATTTTAAGTCAAAAAGCTGGTATCTTCAGACAGCCTGGTCTAGTAGCACAAGAAATCAAATTCAGGGATAAACTTCAGATCAGACTTGCCGTCTGCCATAACCATAAAATACCTAAAATAAATTGAAAAAAAACAAAACAAGGAGCATAACTGGTACCAAATTTTCAAACAAAAGACAAAATCGACTTTGCAATCTAGTGAAGATAGATCTCTTCTATTCTCTACAGGCCCTTTCTCACAGGAGAGACGCTGCTAGTCTTTCTCTACTCTATAGTTCTTGGCTAAGATCAAAGTGTAGTATCTGTTCCGATGGATACTACACCCCATAGAATGGCATTGTCTTGGCCTTCGGGGCTTGATTTACGCCGGTCTATGGGTCTGTCCTGTGCAGTTCTAGGAAGTCCACCCTCCCAGGCTTCGCCTCCCCTCTTTGGGGAGGAGTAAGTTTATTGCTTACTACCTGAGGCACCCCTACTGGGGAATGCCGACGGGGCTGCCCAGGCAATTTTTAATGGCCAGAGTGCTCACCTCTCGGGCGCTGGATTTTCAAACCCCACTTTCCCGACCCGACCTTGGGTCACATCTTACTTGTGGGAGTAAGATAAAACTGGCCTTGTGCCTAACTCCTGGAGAGGAGTAAATAAATACTCTATAGTTATAAAGTAATCGACTGAGCTCCAATCTCTGGTTCGTCCTCGTAAGACATTCACAGCAAGAACTCGTTTTATTATGATAACTGCAAAGAATTTTCCTTTCTTCCTGTGTGTGCCTAACATCAAACTGATTTTCCATGAACAGAGTTCCCACCCCCCCAAGAACTTCCTATCTGTGTGGAACATGTTACGATGGGATTGCTTCCCTGAAAAGTACAACATGGTCATCTTCAAATCCGATGTTAACAAATACTTGTCATAAACTGCCCTCATAACTAATATAATTTTTATTCATTTCATTCATTATTTTCAATCCTTTCATAATATTCTTCATCATTCAGCAGATAATCCATCTCATAAACTCTTATTCTCGAATGGCTTTTGGCCTCCATTAGTAGTGACTCATTAATACAACAACAAAAAAACTAAACAAATAAACTAGAAGAACAAGAAAAGTGAGAGAATAAAGTCACCGATGAGTGTGCGTCCGGCAACACTTGATACTAAGTAACTTGTGTACCTAAAAAAACCCCGAAAATCTTTGATGGAACACACACTCTTCAGATATACCAACGAATTCAAGTAGGTCGAAACAAGACAGACAGTACACCTTGAACGCTAATTTTATCGTCATTGTTATAGATTTACGAGCAAAAACTACCCGCCATCCACCGGCTATTAATCTAGCTCTAAGTATTCTTTTTACAAATCTTTAATAAAAATTTATTGTCATTTTAAAAACTAATAGTTTTCATTTGAATTACTTCCTTTGAAAATTTATGAACTTAATATTTTAAGAAAGGTTTTGGCGATTTATCCGTTTTTATTTTTAATTACTCTTAATATCGACAAAACTATTGCATATATATAGAAAATAGAACAATTACAAATGAAATAACACCAAACATTAATTTATTATGAACTGTTTAAAAAATAGTTATGCAAATTAGGCATTCAAATATTTGTTTTTTGGTCTTTCGTCAGTACTATATATACAATGTTTCAAAATAACATGTTGCATTATATATTTGAATAACAGTAAGTCGTTTTGATGGTGGTATAGAAGTGATAAATGAAAAAAAAACATTCACATTTATTCATTTAGAAGACATGGGTGAAAAACCAGAGGACAACTTTCCAGTAACTCTCTACAGACATGGCAGAAGTAAATAGATACCCTTATCTCTCTAGATAGTTAGGTATGTATATATGTTTATATATTTGTATGTACAAGATTCACTTCTAAACTAATTAACCGATCATTACAAATTTTGGAACACAGTTACTAAGTGTAAGGAGTCGTAATGTGGGATATATTTAGTTTAATTTAGTTTCATGTAAAAGAGGTAAAGAGGGGATAGAAGCTCTTCATAAAAATTCAGATACCTTCGATTTTTGTGAAATTCTAACAATAAGTATTAGACATCAATAAATATTCTCTAAATTTCAGTTTCTACGGAATATTTAAAAGAGATTTTAAGGAACATAATATGGGTATAATCTCCCATTTGAAAATTTAACTATTTCAGATTTGCATTGAATTTGATCCATAGCCATTTAACATCAATTAAGTAAGATTCCCTGAATTTTTATTTCTTCTTAAGACCCCTTAAGCTTAAGCCTTGAATTTTAGACATTTTTTAGAATCACTCATATAATGGAGTTTGATCAAAATTGGAATAAGGATTCTAGACATATGGTTTAGTAACATTATATCTTGATTTGAAAAGTGGTACAAAACTGTTCAGTACGAGGAATTAATTTTACTTGTCCACCATGAATTTCTTTCCAAGAACTCTCCGTCTGTGTAATGCAATACTACGGAGCTGCTTCCCAGCTGACTACAACACGGTCGTTTTCGGGTCCAATATTAACAAATTCTTGTTGAGCCTGTAAACCTGCACATGTTGTGTGCGTTGCATGTTTGCGGTGCATGCGAATAACAGACTTGCTGCAGGTGAGAGATATTCGGCTAAGAGAAAGGGAGCCACAGAAGAAATTTAAAATGTCTCTGATTTTATATTTGGCCACCCAGAATTTTATTTCTCTTTGAAAAACAACTGTTTCCTTAAACAAGGATTCATGCCGAGATATGAAGACTTTGAAAAAATAATGTCCATAGATTGTCTGCAGATAGACCTTTTTAAGTCGATACTGGCTAGCTGTTATCTCAAGTGGATATCTGGGTGGTCGAATGGGGATGACTAAGAAAAAGACGGACATCTTAGATTTTCCGGTCAAAAGTACATATATTCCAGGAGATGGGCAGGGGAGGTCAATTAGACTTAGCCCTCTGGACATGATACACTCAGTTTAGGTTTTCTGAGGTCTGACAGTAAGTTGGGTCATTGTGTGTCTCTAAGCAAGATGGGCCCTTGTACTTGTGTTTTTATTTTATCAGGCAAAAAATCTCTCATTTGCAAGTCTGTTGTTCGAAACGAGTACCATTGTAACTCCCCAAAAATAAACCTCTGTTATTTGTTTAACTGGATTTGTGGTTTTTTTTTGGAGGGAGGATTTTTCTGTTGCAGCACTGACCGAGACGCATGGCTGACACTGCGACTGGAGTCGGAATCGAGCAACAACTTTGGACCAGCACAATGAGTGGACGATCACGACCTGTGCAGTGACCGCATGTAGCGCACATTCATATCACCATACACCCGACAAAAACCATTGACCCTTGTCCTTGATAACATTCTTGTCGAGGTCTGGCTGACATAACTGACAAGGAGTTGCTCACATTTTGCAACCAAGTTTATCAATCTGTATACTCCCTTTTCAAAAAAGGGATACCTTGGACGACAACAAACTATCAAGGGATAAAACTCAGCACAATAGCCTCCAAAATCTACAACCTGCTTTTGTTGAATCGCATTCGTCCTGAGCAGGACATAATTCTCTGCAAAAAGCAAAACGGTTTCAGACATAAACCGATCAACAATTGGCGAAATCCTAACCATCCACCTTATAATTGCGAGTGTAAAAGTCAAGAACCTCAAAGCTGTGCATAACTTGAAATAAGATCAACATTTTAAAACCTTAAAAAAAGAAAAAGAAATAAGAGAAGGCTGTCCTGAAATTAATTTGGTTATGGAATTTGAGATGCTCACAGAAGTAGTTTAAAATGGAGTTCTGCATAATGGATCAAAGTACAAGTTCCTGCTCGTATATATAAACCAGATTTCGTGGGCATTAATGAGTCTTTTTGTACTAGAGAGTGTCAAATACGCTCTTTTTTTAAAAACTTTTCTTTCTAAAAAGTCTCATTCGTAGTGGCTGCTTTGGACAGTATTGAGTATAATAGATGCTTGAGATACGTGGTTTTGGCTAGGTACAAGAGAACTGTGGGAAATAGTGTCACCATTTCTTTTAATTGTAGATGGAAGCTGCACCTACGACAGGATAGAGTGATTGATAAAACTGCCAACTGCTGAATCTTTTATGTACCTTTATATCTCATGGTATAGATATGTAGCGATATTGAACATGAGTTGTGTTAGGTGACGTAGGAAAATAAATTTCCATTAGAAATTAGATTACATAAAAATAGGAAATTCCTACTAGAAATTTAGTTAATGTGTTTAAGGAAATTACGTCATGGGAAGGAAGTCAACCTGACAGAATAAGCTAGTCTAGTTTTTCTCTTGGCTTGTGTAAGAAGGAACGGATGTGTTTTCAGAGATGCTCTCCCGTTTTGTATTGTTCGGCGATGTTAGTGGCTAATGGCAAAAAAGTCTGAAATCAAGATTAATTTCCCAACCAGGGGTTAGGGGGATCACTAACATTTCTTTTGGAGGACAGTTTTTTTCATGCCGTAAAAAAGGCAGATTTAAGCAGAAATGTGCTTTTTCTGATTTACAAAAAAAGCATAATTCTGCTAAAAAGTGAAGATTTCACATTCCTGATTATTACTGTAAGCTAAGAGCAACACAAAGAAAAATATATTAAATAAAATAAGAAAAATATCAAAATGCAGAATTGTGTGTACTGTCGTATTTTGTCTAACCACATACGACAACTACTACAGTCGCTACTGAGAAAAAGAAAGAGATCATCTATTACAACCGTTGAAGAAAAAAAAGGAATCGACTCAACATGCACCACAACTACGATAATGGTTGTTACAAAGAAAAAGAAAGACAGAGGGAGACAAACAAACTCTACACACCTTTACTACTACTACTACCATAATAAATAAAATTACTACTACTGTTATTACTATGTGTCATCAATAAGACTTCAGCTGTTATGAGACGAAGAATCGTCGTTCCGGATATTTGTTGTGATTGATGGAATTCTCATCGGTAACATAACAGGTAGACAATCACTATTGAGAAAAAGAAAGAGATCACCGCCTATTACAACCACTAAAGAAGAAAGAGAGAGATCTAAACATGTCCCACAACTATAATGATGGCTGTTACAAAGAAAAAGAAAAGAAAGAGAGGCATACAAACTCTACACACTGCCACAAACAATTACTACTACTGCTATGAGTATGTGTCATCAACAAGGCTTTAGTTGTTGAGATGAGGAATCATTGTTCCGGATATTTGTTGTGGTCGAGACAATTCTCAACCATAATGTTACATAGAGACAGTCATGTCATACATGAATATGTAAATACATTATACACGAATGCAATATATAAATAATTAGATTAAAAACTGGCAGTAGATAGAGCAGCCATTTTGTAAGCACATCACAAAGTATATCTGGATGGTGAAGCTATTGACGTTGTCAAGGAGTTTTGTTACCTTGGTGATACCATTGGAGCACAGGGTGGATCAGGTTCTAGCGTGATTGCAAGAATTAGGAGTGGATGGAATAAGTTCAGGGAACTTCTCCCATTACTAATCAGCAAAGTGTTACCACTGTCGACGAAGGAAAAAGTCTATCAGGCATGTGTACGCAGTGCGATGCTATATGGAAGTGAAACCTGGCCAGTGATGGTTAAGAACATGCGTTGCATGGGGAGAAATCAGAATGATACGATGGATGTGTAATATGAGTGTTTAAAGACAGGCTTAGTTCTGATGACCTCAGAGGAAAAATAAATCTGGACAGAATAGGGAGATGTGTGCAAAATAGCAGATTTTGATGATTATGTTGAAAGAATAGATGTGACTTCTTGGGTGAGTAGATGTAGAACAGTTGAGGTAGAAGGTTCAGTCCACAGGGGAAGGTCAAGAAAAACTTGGGAGAAAGTGATAAAAATGGACCTGAAGAAAAGAGAGATGAATAAAGACCTAAGCAGAGATAGGTTAGTTTGGAAGTCAATTTCTTAAAGTTGTCCAACATTTGTCATTATGTAAAATGGATGTTAAACCAAATAATATGATGATGAAGTAGCCCAAAAATTCTTTCATACTCATGAAAATAACTAAAGATTTAGAATATTCTATTAATTCGGCTCAAATTAATCTCGTTTTTTTTTTTTAAAAGTATATTTTAAAACAAAAAAAATTAAGTCAAATCTCATAACAATATTACCATTTGTATTATTCTTATCTTAGTTGTTATTTTAACAACGTTTCGGCTGATGTAAGCTCCAACCTTCTTCAGATGCATCTTTTCGAACTCTGGAATCGATACACAATTTCGAACTGAACCCTTTATATAGGTCCTGGTGCAATGGTTATTTAATGCAGAATCCAGTTATTTTGGTAAAAGCTTTCATCCTTCAACCCCTAAAATACTTATTCATGGTGTAAATTTCTGTGTCATTCGTTTCGTGCAGTAATTTTCAACTATTGTAATTTATACTTTGATAAAGTTTCTGTTTTTTTTTTTTCATTTTAAGATTCTGTCATATCTTAAATTATTCCATACAGATCCACTGATTTGAGGAAGAATATTATAGCGGCAACATTATTTTTTTTCAAACAATTCTTTTATACTTGTGTACACTGTCAAAAAGGACGGTAGAAAAAAAATTATGCTCCTCCAGTGTTTGCACTAATATACATACAAAAATCATAGAATTATGTTCGTAATTTAATTTTTCATATATAAATAATTATCATTTCTGATGACCTAAAATAAAAAAAAAAAACTATAGTTGATTTTTATTTAGAATGGAGGATTTCTTTCCAAATTCATTTCAGACTGACGTGACTCGCTATTTTTTTTTCTCGCTTCCTCTCACCACTTGGAAAGAGTTTGTTGGAGGCTAGAAAAAGGCATGTTTTATTACTTGTTAACTTTTGTGTGACCGGATGAATGTATTATATTTATTCATATAAAAACATACAAATAAATACACATTGCCCTTTATTATTTATTATAAGACAAAAACCCATCCTAGTGCGTTGGCTAACCACACCCAACCGTGTGTCTAACCTTCTGGAGAGGAGGTAAATAAAAATACTTTGACCTTGTGTCTAACCTCTTTGAGGTAAATAACTTGGCCTTTATCAGATTGGAAGATTATTTGTGTTGTTCGGGTTAGGGTTGGTTGTTTTATGGCATATCAGCTCTTTTGTCAAATTCAATCATTTTGGTAGTTTCTATAATGACAAATCTTTAACATCTTTTAAAAGTTATCCATGGGGAAAATGTATGCGCATCCCCACCAGGTGCAGTTTCATGTCATATTCAGGACAGATTTTAACCCTAAGATGGGGCCCTGGCAGGCACCATCACTCCAGGTCAGAATGGACATGAGAGTAATCACAACCAATGCTCCAAAATTGAGGCCTTACCACCGGATGTAGTTCAATATTAAATAGGTTATGATAACATACGGAGGCAAGTAAACAGAATAAACATTTTTAGGTGCATAGATTAAACATCGTACAAAATCCTCCACTCAAAGTCCTGTTAGCAAGTAAAACATGTGCCTTTTTCTAGCTGGACGAAACCAATTTAAAGTGTTGAGGGGAAGCGAGAAAGCAAATAGCAAGTCAGACTTACCTCGCCTGAAATGAATTCGGAAATAAAAAAGTCAGCAGTGGGTGTTTTTTTTTATGTCATCAGAAATGATAATTTATTTATAAAAAATTTAACTGTTGACATAATTTTATATGAATATTTTAGTAATGTATCTAGATAAATAGCAAGTGTGAACACTGGCGAAGCATAATTCTTTTTGTTTTCGTCATTTCACAGAAGGTGTACACTTGTATAACATATATTCCTAACAAAATCTGAAATAATAAAACAAAAATGCATGTAGATTTGCTAAGCAGGAGTACGTAAATTTGAGTGACGCAAACTTGAAATTTGAGTCCGGCATACACATATATCGGTGAAACTCAAGCAAACATAAATTGGTTGAGGCGACATACGAGCCTGAGGTCAAAGGTATTGTGGTGCGATCTCGTCTCAATTCATTTACGCATGACTTCAATTCCACTATGATACGTTTATGCCAGACTCGAATTCCAAGTTGACAAGTTTACATCAGACTCAAATTTTTGTAACCTTGCTTAGCCAAGAATATCTCATTGCTTCAGAATATTTGTAGGAATATATATATATATATATATATATATATATTACATATAATATACAAAGAAAAGTTAATCTGATTCTCAAATGTAGACTGCTATATCATTGCAGATAACATTGATATTTGATTCTGCCTTTTTAAACTGTATGAATTTTACATAAAAAAGGGAATTCCAATAAATTTCATCGATTACATACTATATCCAGTCGGATATTTCTTCCAGTAATATAATTTTCCAAATATTTACCATTTACTTTGATTGGATAATCAACAGAGATGATTATTCAATGAAATCACTGCATTTGTTACTACTGTAAAATGCAAAGGGTGATGGCTGATTCATAATGACATCATCAGTCATAGTGTTAGATAGCGAAGGGGGTGCCCGAATGGAGGGCACCCTAAAAGGGGGTGGGGTAAAAGCGGAAGCCGAGAAATCATGTGACTTCTGCCAGAGAGTGTCTCATTCTCTTTACCTGCTGACAACCGGACTGAACAGACCACTAGACTCCGCTCTCGTGGGGGGGGGGGGGGTACAGTGTAGTAGTTTACCGAGGTAGGCAATTTGTCTGTCTATCTTATTAAATCTATCTCCCTCTCATACACACGCATTCCAGTTTTCTGTCTCTGTTCTGTTTAAATAAAACTTTTTTAAACCCACAAGTCTCGGCTTCGTTTGCATCAACCGACGAAAGGGGTAGCTTGTCACAAAAATGATGATGATGATGATGACGACAATGCACAACAATACACACAAGAAGATCAACACATGTTGTATTTACCAACCTGGGTTATAACAGAAAAGACATGGGTGTATAACATATTATATTCCCAAGGGTAGGTAGTATCCTACAATAATACTTTGGTCAACTGTTTTTCTTGGATAAATAGAAATTTAAATACATTAAAAAAAAAATGTTTCATTCATTAAACTTACTATCCAGGTCAATGTTTCTCAAAATCCTAAGGTTCCACAAAAAAAGTGAGACAAGCTAATGCACTTTTTACTTTTTATTTAATATTTATTATTAAACACGCACAATATATTCTCACATGTGTGGGCAAGACGTATCTTATTGCTGTGGACACAAACTCGGGATTAAGTGAAACAAAGTACAGGGTGGGCAAAAATAAGGGTCCTATTTTTAAAAATTCATAACTTTTTTATTTATTGATTTAAAAAAAAAATTTTTTTAGAATAAGTAAAGGACCCCTTCCGAAGCAAGCATGAGCCGTATTAGCCCTAAGGAACGTACCCTCATTTAGAAAACATTATTTTTGCTTAAAAAACTCAAAAAAGTGTAAAAAACAATACTTTAGTTTTTGTAAGTTTTAAGAAGTGTTTTTCGGCTAAAATTTGTTTTGTTTATTTCAAAAAATCTCGGAAGGGTCAGTCTACACACACATAAAGTTTGGTGAGTTTAACTTTTATTTTGTGGAAGTTATTCAAATTCAAGTTATTCAAATTTAAAGATAGGACCCTTATTTTGGCCCACCCTGTATATTGAAGAAAGTATAAATACAGCATATAAAGAGAGTGGTTGAACGTCTGTCTGACTGCCAGTATTAGAATGGGGTTGTTCCAGGTATTTAATTCCCTCCCGCCGCAGGAATATGTGACACAAGGTCGGGAAGAGTCAAGCCAGCGCCCCTAAAGAAGGAGCACTCTGGCCTAGAAAAAATAACCCTGGGCAGCCCCGTCGACATTCCCCGGTCAGGGCGCCTCAGGCAGTAAGCGATAAACTTACTCCACCCGAAAGAGGGGAGGCAAGGCCTGGGAGGGTGCACCTCCTAGGACAACCCAGGACAGTATACCTCAGCCCGGCAGATAAAAGGCCATCGAAATGGCCCAGTTCCTGCCGGACTGATTGTCGACAACGAATCCTCAACTGGTATTACCCCATCACGACGACTGTTTGCATGGGTAATGCCATTAAATAAACAGTTAATTTAGTGTTGTGGACCTGTAAGGGGTCCGGAAAAACGACAAAAACTCGGGATTAAGTGAAACAAAGTATATTGAAGAAAGTATAAATACAGCATATAACGAGAGTGGTTGAACGTCTGTATGACTGCCAGTATTAGACTGGGGTAGTTCCAACACCGAGAGGCATGTGCTCCCGATATTTATAGTGAAGCGGAAGAGTTCATGTAGTCCATAAAGGTAGGTACCATAACACTTATTTAACAAGTATCAAGTGCAAAGACCAAAATCGTTTCCTCCCAATTGAAAATGAAATCTGTGTCTGTTTGTCGAAAGTTCGACCTCAAATTACGTATTTGTGTAGCAAAACGCAGAAGCAAGTTTCATTTTATCAAATCACTCAGAAAGCCCAACTATTGGTTCATAGGACAGATTTATCTTATATCTTTTCAATATTGTTAGTAAAAGATACATAGATAATAAACCGATACAACAATTATGTTAACGTTCTATTTAAATTATATTATAGGTATCAGATATTGGTTACTTATGTTTATTTTTTTTTACGTTTTAGCTTAGAATTTTTTTTTCCTGAATGCAAACTCCTTCATGAAGTGACAAAAAAGTATTAATTTTTCCTTAAACCAGTTATTCCAAAATATATACTTTCAAATACGATGAAACTAAACCAAGAATGGATATAGTATATCATTTTGTTGGCGATACTGAATTATGTTACCTAGATGCCGCTATTCCAAATTCTTAGCCGTGGGCCGCTATCAGTGGACTGCTTATCTTGTTTTCAAACAGTTATAAGCAACGTTTTAAGTTTAATTTAGACAGTTTCAAGCTGATGTAAATAATTGTACATTAAAAATCGATCTTTCTTTTAATTCGAATTATTTGATAGTTTTCAGTAATCAAGTAAACATTAAATTGTTATTTGATATTTAATTTTTATTTAAAACATTATTCCAATAAATTTTAATTATAAAAAAATTAAAATTAAAAAAAAATCGATTTTTCTTTTTATTCGAATTATTTGATGGTTTTCAGTAATCAAGTAAACATTAAATTGTTATTTGATATTTAATTTTTATTTAAAACATTATTCCAATAAATTTTAATTATAAAAAAATTAAAATTAAAAAAAAATCGATTTTTCTTTTTATTCGAATTATTTGATGGTTTTCAGTAATCAAGTAAACATTAAATTGTTATTTGATATTTAATTTTTATTTAAAACATTATTCCAATAAATTTTAATTATAAAAAAATTAAAATTAAAAAAAAATCGATTTTTCTTTTTATTCGAATTATTTGATGGTTTTCAGTAATCAAGTAAACATTAAATTGTTATTTGATATTTAATTTTTATTTAAAAAATTATTCCAATAAATTTTAATTATAAAAAAATTAAAATTTAAAAAAAAATCGATTTTTCTTTTAATTCGAATTATTTGATGGTTTTCAGTAATCAAGTAAACATTCAATTGTTACTTGATATTTAATTTTTATTTAAAAAATTATTCCAATAAATTTTAATTATAAAAAAATTAAAATAAAAAAATCAGTTTTCTTTTATTCAAATTATTTGATGGTTTTCAATAATCAAGTAAACATTAAATTGTTATTTGATATTTAATTTTTATTTAAAACATTATTCCAATAAATTTTAATTATAAAAAAATTAAAATTAAAAAAAAATCGATTTTTCTTTTTATTCGAATTATTTGATGGTTTTCAGTAATCAAGTAAACATTAAATTGTTATTTGATATTTAATTTTTATTTAAAAAATTATTCCAATAAATTTTAATTATAAAAAAATTAAAATAAAAAAATCAGTTTTCTTTTATTCAAATTATTTGATGGTTTTCAATAATCAAGTAAACATTCAATTGTTACTTGATATTTAATTTTTATTTAAAAAATTATTCCAATAAATTTTAATTATAAAATAATTAAAATAAAAAAAATCAGTTTTCTTTTATTCAAATTATTTGATGGTTTTCAGTAATCAAGTAAACATTCAATTGTTACTTGATATTCAATTTTTATTTAAAAAATTATTCCAATAAATTTTAATTATAAAATAATTAAAATAAAAAAATCAGTTTTCTTTTATTCAAATTATTTGATGGTTTTCAGTAATCAAGTAAACATTCAATTTTTATTTGATATTTAATTTTTATTTAAAACATTATTCCAATAAATTTTAATTATAAAAAAATTAAAATAAAAAAAAAATCGATTTTTCTTTTTATTCGAATTATTTGATGGTTTTCAATAATCAAGTAAACATTCAATTTTTACTTGATATTTAATTTTTATTTAAAAAATTATTCCAATAAATTTTAATTATAAAATAATTAAAATAAAAAAATCAGTTTTCTTTTATTCAAATTATTTGATGGTTTTCAGTAATCAAGTAAACATTAAATTGTTATTTGATATTTAATTTTTATTTAAAACATTATTCCAATAAATTTTAATTATAAAAAAATTAAAATAAAAAAAAAATCGATTTTTCTTTTTATTCGAATTATTTGATGGTTTTCAGTAATAAAGTAAACATTCAATTGTTACTTGATATTTAATTTTTATTTAAAAAATTATTCCAATAAATTTTAATTATAAAATAATTAAAATAAAAAAATCAGTTTTCTTTTATTCAAATTATTTGATAGTTTTCAGTAATCAAGTAAACATTAAATTGTTATTTGATATTTAATTTTTATTTAAAACATTATTCCAATAAATTTTAATTATAAAAAAATTAAAATTAAAAAAAAATCGATTTTTCTTTTTATTCGAATTATTTGATGGTTTTCAGTAATCAAGTAAACATTCAATTGTTACTTGATATTTAATTTTTATTTAAAAAATTATTCCAATAAATTTTAATTATAAAATAATTAAAATAAAAAAAATCAGTTTTCTTTTATTCGAATTATTTGATGGTTTTCAGTAATCAAGTAAACATTCAATTTTTATTTGATATTTAATTTTTATTTTAAAAATGATTCCAATAAATTTTAATGATGGAATAATTAAAAAAAAAAAAAATCGATTTTTCTTTTAATTCGAATTATTTGATGGTTTTCAGTAATCAAGTAAACATTCAATTGTTACTTGATATTTAATTTTTATTTAAAAAATTATTCCAATAAATTTTAATTATAAAATAATTAAAATTAAAAATAATCGATTTTTCTTTTATTCAAATTATTTGATGGTTTTCAGTAATCTAGTAAACATTAAATTGTTATTTGATATTTAATTTTTATTTAAAACATTATTCCAATAAATTTTAATTATAAAATTTTACCTAAAAACGATTTTATGTGACTCAAAATATTTCTTTTTAATTATGACCGTTTGGTGCAGGAGAAGCATTCTAATGATATTAGGAATAGTGGCGTCATCTAGGTAAGATAATTCAATATCGTTGTTTTTGTGTTTTTTTGGACATGTAATTTATTTTAAGGTACACGCAAGGTTAAAAAAGTTGGGAAATGCTGATCTAGGTGCTGAATTTTATGTTTAAACACCTTGCAAGTTCCGTTGTACGTGAACCCTGAATATTAGTGAACAGAAATGTTGCAATGCAACAATATTCACTATTCGTTAAATAAATTTTGTCTCCTTCAATTTGTATCAATCATTGTCTTTATTTTTGCTAGTATATCACTACCACCCCCACCCCACCCTAAAAAAGGAGAAGGTAATCCCTGGGAGGATGGTATTGTGACCAAAGAACAGATACTACACTACCCGTCTCTCCACCCCACTCCCTAAGAAAAAAAAGAAGAAAGCAATGCCCGGACGGATGGTCTCATGACAATAGAACAGATATTACACTACCCTCAATAAAAAGAGGGGGTAATGCCTGGGAGAATGGTATCATGACAACAGAACTGATACTACACTACCCCCACACACTTGAATTGAGCATTGAAAGATAGTACATTAGTCTGCAATAGTATAGTAAACTAAATTCAGCATTAATAGAAGTAATAGTATAGCTTTGGACTCAGACAGACAGATATCAAATCTCCATTAGTAATAGAAGTACAATAGTACAATTAATAGAAGTAATAATATAGTTTTTGCTTTAGACAGACACATACCAAATCTTTAGTAATAGATTGAACCTGCCATTTTTTCTCATTCTACTGCAAATCTTGCTCTTTTAATCAATAGCTATAAACTTATAAAATACTAGCAGGCACACTTGGTGTTGCCCGGGAATCAATGAGGACCCCTGGTTACTCATGCTCAAAGCTCTGAACCACATATCATTTACATTGTTTTCTTATTTCTATAATTTTCAGTTTTCAAGTTATAAATAAAATAAAGTAAAGTAAAACATAGTCTTTGTTGTTTATGGATGCCCAGTGCGAATGGGGTTAGGATTAGAAAAAAATAAAAAAACAAAAGCAAGAAAACTTTTTAAAAAAACTTGTTAACATTAATTTGTAAACGTGTATGAAATTGAACTTTTAAATCTAATAATCATATTTTGTCAAATCGTGAATTATGCATTTATTCAATAAATATTTTGCTGTTGTTTACAAAGAAAATAAATACGACAGTTGGATTCCTTACAAAATGTTATTTAAGAAACGTTTGTTTTTGCTATAGAGTTTTGTTTTCAATTCCATCTTCGGACGCAAAACTAAAAAAATCTGCTGTTTACTGCTCATTTTATTTGATATAATTTGATATATTAAAAAAAATCAATTAAATTATAATTATCATAAAATAATATTTTTTTTAGAGTGGGCACCCTAATTGAAAGCAATTTTTTTTTTTTACTTTCGGTACTAATACAGTGTAACATACAGCTATTTCTGGGATATACAGAAAAGTCTTTAAAAGCTCTTTCCATAAAGGAGAACACTCCCTACACACACAACTCGATGCTGAAATGTGGCGAAGATGAAAAATAAATATCTTTATGAATAAATGAAAACTTTACAGAGTTTTAAAAATATATATTTTTTAAATAAGTTGCCCCATATTATTATTATTATCATTATTATTATTTTTATTATTTTAAAATTGCAAGTTCTTTTTCTTTTTTAAATATTTAACTTCAAAAAGTTACTCGTGAAATTGTTCTCAAATCTAAAAAGTCATTCTATTTTCGAACAATGACGAAAGAAATCATGATGCAAGTGTGTCTGCAAACGATATTTCTACCTGATTTATAGCATCACCTCCCTTTCTCAACACAATTGCACAGACTCACCACCAGAGGGTGTGTTCAGACTCGAGTTATTTGCAGTTTGTAAACGCCAAGTAGCGCTTCTATCAGTGACTATAAAAAGAACAGCACAGGTAAAATTCTTTCTCTCTTTCATCCGGCTGGCCTCGACACCGACATAAATATATATGGAATAGCAACGTATCCAAGCGTCGGCCCAAAACTTCTAAAGATTAAATCAGAAAGTTACCCATTTCGTCTCTAGTGGCTACAAATGAATTTGAAGATACAACCATTTGATTCCCTGTAAAATTTTACCCAAAAATATTTGCATTTCAGGTTAGTACATGATTTGGGTTTCAATTGCATCGTTTCAGAGTTTTAGTCGGACACACATAGAAAGATATCTTTTTATTTTTCATTTTTGTTTCGCTCATTGCAATCCTAATCTCATTTATAAGAAAATATTTATATATTTAGAAACGTAATTCAATGAAAGATTATATGTATTCAAAAAAAAAGTCGCTCTTAAAATAAACTTGAGATATCTTTAAAAATATTGAAATTTAAATAGTAAAAATCATTTCAAGGTTTTTTGTTTTTTATGCGTTTAGATTTATAAATAAATATAGATTTAGAATCAAAAATTTAAACTTGAACTAGAACTCAATCATTTTTTTTTTAATCAAAACTAATAAGCATTTTTTAAAAACAAATGAACTTATGATGCATAGTATATTTGTAATGTACAGGCATAATTATCCCCTTTAGGGAGATGATTGGCTTTGACACCAAGGAGCGTGTTGATCATATAATGTGTCCCCTGGAAATGAGTTTCTTCTTCATTTCTGATCATCCCTGTTTAGAGACAGTCACATCATTCAGAGCTGCTACTCACACAACACCGTGGCTATTCTTGGCCTTTTGGCTAAGATCAAAGTGTAGTATCTGTTCCGATGGATACTGCACCCCATAGACTGGTATTGTCTTGGCCTTCGGGGCTTGAATTACGACAGTCTATGGGTCTTGTCCTGTGCAGTTCTAGGAGGTCCACCTTCCCAGGCTTTGCCTCCCCTCTTTGGGGAGGAGTAAGTTTATTGCTTACTGCCTGAGGCACCCCTACCGGGGAATGCCGACGGGGCTGGCCAGGCAATTTTTAAACCCCACTTTCCCGACCCGACCTTGGGTCACATCTTACTTGTGGGAGTAAGATAAAAACTGGCCTTGTGCCTAACTCCTGGAGAGGAGTAAATCAATACTCACACAATACCGTGTGTATCCTAAGTAAGTTTTTTCCACCGTGTTTTGAAGCCTCCTTTGTCTGTCACAAACTATTCCCCCCTAAAGGCCAATCTTCCTTCACGGTGGTAGGAGCGGTGGCAATGTGGTAGTGTCTGAGCTATGTCTTCTGGAACGCCAGTTCCTGGCAGGGCCACCCATGGTGGACAGGTCTGGTATCAAGTGGTATTAGGGCCGAAACCCAGTTAACAGGGCTCTGATAAAAATAAAGAGAAGCCAGCATCAGGATTTGTCGTCCTCTGCTCGTCTCTGCCTCTTCATATGACAAGCAAAGGCATGTCTGTGTGCAATTGCAAATCAATGCAGTGAGAGTGGCAACATTGCTTCTGCACCATTACTTTATGTGTTCCAGGCCAAACCTTTCCCGACTTTGTCTGCAACTGCTGAGTCTTGCTGCTCTTGGTGTCAGGAATAAAAAACACTTTAATCTTGCGGGTTGACGAATAGCCACGACTAACCAGGCGGACTTTATGCAGACAAGATAATGCTGAGGCACGATCTTTGTGAGTGCTATGCAAAAGTGTAACTTGCTTAACAACAAAACAATAAAAAAAACTATTAGTATCTTGTGACATTTACATGTCATTCTTGTATTAACATCTTTTATAGTTTGCATAAAATTTTGTTATTGTTCTTGAGTGTTTCACCTTTATTCTTTCCACCCATACATTTGTAAACATGCAGTAGGCTGCATGTTTTAGTGGTGCATGCGAATGGCAGACGTTGCAAGTGATAGATGCTCGAACAATAGAAAAAAGGGGGAAGGGACACAGAAAAAAATTGAAAATATCTTTGATTTTATATTGGGCCACCCAGAATTTTATTTTTCTTTGAAATAAAATAAGTGCCTCATAAAAACAGGGAATCATGCTGAGACCAGCCTGCTTGAGAAAAGTAATGCTCTTAGATGGGCTCTATGATAAACCCTCTTAAGTTGACACCGTCTTACAGTTATCTCCAGCAGTAATTTTCTTGGGTAGTCGATTTCAGGGTGGTCGAATGGAGAGGGGGACCCGACATCTCAGATTTCTAGTCGAAAGCACATGTATTCCAGCCTATGAGAGGGGGAGGTCAGTTAGACCTGGCCCTCTGGGCATAACACAGGCAGTTTGGTTTTCTGAGGACTGGCAGTCAGTTGGGTCAGGTGCTTCTCCAGGCAAGGTGAGCCTTTGGGGCTCTTAGCCAAAGGATTGTGTTCATTGGATTTGGTCGGGCAAAAAAATCTCATTTTGCAAGTCTGCCATTCAACCTAAGAACACGAGTTTCATTTGTAACCTCCAACAAATAAACCTGTTACTTGTTTTACAACTGGAGTCGTGATTCTATTTGGGATGAGAATTCTTTGTTGCAGCACTGACTGAATCGAACAACAACTTTGGACCGGTACAACGAGTGGGACGATTACGGCCAGTGCAGTGAATGCGCTTATGTATGTTCATACATTCAGTGTTAGTGTATCATGGATATACTAATGCTAATATCACATTTGTAAGTAACATATTGACTATCGACAACTGGTAATGCTTAGGATAGTGGTTAGTTATTAAAGTTCTCAAAAAATAAAAGTAACATATACTAACATATACACACAATTAAATTAGTTTCTTTAAAAAAATCTGATATACTTAGTCATAAAAATTAATAATTATGACGTAAATTGCCGTTTAAACAAGCATTAAAATTCTTAGCAAATCCTCATTTAATTAAAAGACGAAAATATGCATATTCGATTTAAATTCAAAATTTAATGAAAATCTTTTTTGCAACAAACAAATTTAAAAAGCTTGTATTCGAAACATCAGGAACGCCACTGCTAATAAAGATATAGGATTATATTTTTATATATTAGTGTGCCGTCATTCTTTTAAGCATCGCAGAAATACAACGAATAAAATCGATAACTAATACTCAACAGGGGATGAAAATGGACCAAAAAATACACGCAATTCAAAAAACATGGGAGGCCGTAGCGGTAAAGTGGACTTGACAACTGGCTGAATTTGAATCCAATCGTATCCGTAGCATCGTTTTCTACTCGTTCATTCATTCATTTTGTGTGAATCAGATGATTCTAGTGTTGGCATTGATTTTCCTGATTTCTTTCTAATTAGAATTCTTACAGGAAGGACCATGTGAAGGTTGCCAACATCCCTAAGTGAAAGTGCTACTGTGGAACCGACTGGATTCGAACTTGGAACACCCAGGTCGTCAGTCCGTGTCGTTATCCACTTAACCGCCGTCACCTCCCATTGTTTTTACTAAGAATGATGGCAACCTTCATGAGGTCAATTCTATCAGTACGTGATTTTAGAAAGAATTGTAGAACCCAATGCCATCAACAGAATTGAGTTGGTCAAAAATTTCATACGAATTCACGTTTTTAATAGTAAAACATTAAAATTGAAAACAAAAACAAAAATTCATTTCATCATACAATATTTGTCCCAAAATGCACCAAACATTGATGTTATTGTTTTTTTCCTGTCCTTTGCAAAACTCAATCATGTTCTGCAAAGCCAAAAACAAAACCAACAATTTTCTTCTACAAAACAACCAAACCATGAATAAATATTTGAAGATATAAAGAACTTGAAGCATAAAAAACTTTTACTAAAATGACCTGATTCGGCATTAAATAACCCGTAAAAAAAAACAACCAAACAATATTTGTAATTGCTAGCTTAAGGTTTTTATTCAACATGTTTCAAAGATAAACGCCATAAACCAGTTTCATGTAATGAAAATGGAATTTACTTTTGTATTAAAATTATGCAACTAATCCGCTAGTATCTTTTCAAGCAGAACATTTAGACATTGCTTGACACAACACGAACATTTAAATTAAAAAAAACAACATATTTTGACATTATTTATTTTTCCGTTAATTAGGTTATGTGCAGAGTGAAACAATGCAAACTTTTAATGTTATAGGAACGTATTATATCGCATAATGTACAAAGA
>OY744529.1:17341220-17441220 GCA_963556195.1 Sepiola atlantica | reverse complement strand
GACTTTCATGACCTGATCAATGAGCTTGAGTCCACGGTAGTTACCTCTGTTTAATGCATATATATATATATATGTATACATATATATATATATATATATATATATGAAGTAGCGAATAAATTATGGATGCACTTATGAGTAAAATATGAAGAAAAGTGTTAAAATGAAGAATTAAGGACAAGAAGAAATGAATAAAAGATTTTAATCCAAACGATTATGCTTAGTGGAAATATTTATCACTCGTATGTTTAACTTTTGATATATTTTTTAGCAATGTTTTTCAATGAAATATAAACACTAGAAAAAAGTGAAACGCACAAGGTATGAACATATCTGGATATGAACATTTAAATGCAAAATTAGGATTAAACAGGTATTTACCGTAGAAGAATATTGCCAGGAAAAAGAAAAAAAAAAAAAAAAAATGATAATTGAATATACTTCAGTTTTTCTAGTTGAACAGGTGAATTTTTATGCGCTAATGAATTCTCCTTAAGAAAAAATCGTTGATATTTTGTATACCACGAGAATGCATGTTATTGAGAAAGGCAGGAACAATTGTATGCTAATAAAAGTGTTCTTTGGAAGAATATATGAAAATTATTCCACGAACACATTCTTATGATGTACCTGTGTATCAAAGCAATTTAAAAATAAAATCAAGTTTAAAATGATGATTCATGAAAGAAGCCAAAAATCATTCTAAAAATGTTTGAGTTATAACGTGAAAACCATAAATGACCTTTCTTCAAGAGAAAACCTTTTTTAAATTCTTCTTTAGAATTCTTCAAAATCTGTAGACAAGTCAAACCCCAAACCTTACCTGCCTCCTATCACACCCATAACCACTAGAAAGAATTTGTACAATAATCAGGTTTAACATTTTTTTTTTTTAATTGCAATTTTGCATGTCTGCATTCTTAAGATATCAACATGGAATCCCTATAACAATTTATTTATTAAAATAAACATTCTCTGAGGTACGGAAGGCCCTAATCTTCTTCTTATGTATAACTAGAAGAGTACCCGTCCCAAGAAGGGTAAAATTAATTCTCAGAACAGAAGTTTTGCACCACTTTTATGTCCCCTTATGAAGATTAAAATCAAGGTATAATCATACTAAACCTTATGCCTAGGATCCTTATTCCAATTTTTATCAAAATCTATTACATGATTTTGATTCTAAAAAATGTATAAAATTTAAGGTTTAAAAGCTTAACGAGTCTTTAAAAGAAATTGAAATTTAGGGAATCTTGCTTCATTGGTATCTCATAACCATAGATCAAATTCAATGCAAATCTGAAATATTTGAATTTTAAAATGAGAGGCTGTGCCCATATTATGCTCCTCCCCCTCCAAATTCTTTTTTTTAAAAAATACTCCAAAGGAACTGAAATTTGGGAATATTTATTAATTGATGTCTAATACCTATTGTTAACATTTCACAAAAATCGGAGGTCTCTGAATTTTCCCTGAAGGGCTCCACCCCCTTTTTACATAAAACTAAATATAGCTCACATTACCCCTTATTGCCTCGCAGCTGTGTTCCAAAATTCATAAGAATCAGTTAATTGGTTTAGTAGTGAATCCTGTACATACAAATATATAAACATATGCTAACTTTATGCAGATAGAGAAGTAAAAACACGTTTTCCCCTATTTCTTTGACCTGAATAGCTTTGTTAATAAAAAGGTACATATTATTTACCTCCTTGCCAGGAGGTTTGACACAAGGTCAGGTGTGGTTTTGAGAAGCCAACGCACTAGGGTAAGCGCACTCTGGCCTACAAAAAATGCCTGAGCAGCCCTGTTGGCATTTCCCCCGGTATAGGGTGCCTCAGGTGATTAGCAATAAACTAACCACTTCTCAGAGAGAAGGTAAAGCCTGGGAGGGCGGATCTCCTAGGATTGAACAAAACAATACATTAGCCTGACAGTAACGAAGCCACTGTCGGACTGATTTGGATCATAATTCTATGATTTTGCCAAATATTGTACAGTGTTCTTAAAAAAAAAAATTATTTTCCAATCGATTCATTGAATTTCATATTTAATCCGATCGAAAGTTTTTGTTTTGATAACTAATATCATAGGAGTCCCAAGACTCTTCCTGCCACCAATAACACTAAGAATCAATCTGAATTTCACTGCTTATGCTTCTATTTTTGATAAATGATTTCCCTCCCCTCAATTGAACATCATTTGACCTAATTACACAATAACGTTCCCATAGCATGCTTTATAATATGTATTAATAACAGATTGCTAAGGTGACATTTATTCATAACCTAAAAAGCGTCTTTTTGCAGACGAAGAAATCCTATTTCAATCATGTAAATTATTAATGAAAGTAAAATGACTCCCGGACAACGCCGGGTAGGGACAACTAGTAATCTATAATCTTATGTTTCTCCAGCTTTTCTGAACACTAGTCCAGACTTTTTTTTTTAAACTAATGGGTCACCGCTTATCAAGACCCATGGGCCATTCGAGGATAAGGGTTAAAGAGGTCGGCAGTTTGACGATGATCACCACCACGAGATGACCAGAAACAATGGGTGGGATGGGCAGAAGATTACTTATGAGGAAGTGATTATCCAAGAGGACGGTTCAACAAGTATTTGTTTATATTAGACTTGAAGATGACCATGCTGTAGTCAGTTGGCAAGCAGTCTCGTGGTATCTTGTTCCACAGATGAGATGTTATATGAAAGAAACTTTGTTCATGGAAGTTTTGTTCGGTTTTTAGTAAAGAGAGAAAATGATATTAAGTCAACAGTTACAATAGTATATATGTATATTCCCAATATCGTATCCTAGTGTTTTTATCACTCATTCCTTTTTGTACTGTTTTTCTCTTCATTCCTTTTCCTGCTGGCTTATCAACATTCATTGTTTTTCTATCTCACATATTTATGGACACCTGTCTTAGCATCACTTAGTTAAATCCATATTTAATATTCTATACCCCCAATTTTGATGACATATTTTATATTTTCTTTTTTTCCTTCATTCGTAATTGTACAAATAATACTAGCTTCGGACTATTGTCCTTATTAACTTCATTTCTCTCCAGATTAATGTGAGAGAATGAGGAAGAAGCGTTGTCCGGAACAATTATAGTAATAATACAGTATTAAATTTGGTGCTCAATACCTTAGATAGAGCAAGTGTGCTTAATAATACAGTAGTATACTTGATAAGTTGTACATGCTTAATCCAAAAGTGCTCAATACCCTAGATCAAGCAGGTGTGTGTAATAAAATAGTATTACACTTAGTAAAGAGGTATATGCTAAATCAGAAAGCGCTCAATACTGTAGATAGAACAGATGTGTGTAATAATACAGTAGTACATTTGGTAAGTGGTGTATGTTAATCCAAAAGTGCTCAATACCCTAGATAGAGCAGGTGTTTTAAACACTGCATTGCACGGGAGCAATAACTTCAATGTGTTTCGTTATAGTGTCGTAAACCAGACAAGAAACTCAGCGTTGCCCAGAAGCAATAATAGTAATAATACATTTGGTAAGAGGTATATGTTAATCCAAAAGTGCTCAATACCCTAGATAGAGCAGGTGTTTTAAACACTGCATTGCACGGGAGCAATAACTTCAATGTGTTTCGTTATAGTGTCGTAAACCAGACAAGAAACTCAGCGTTGCCCAGAAGCAATAATAGTAATAATACATTTGGTAAGAGGTATATGTTAATCCAAAAGTGCTCAATACCCTAGATACAGGATTTGTATTTAATAATACAGTATTACAATTAGCAAGTGTTATATGCTGAGTCCAAAAGTGCTCAATACCCTAGATAGAGCAGGCGTGGGTAACAATACAGTATTACACTTAGCAAGTGGTGTATGCTGAATCGGTAGGTGCTCAATACTCTAGATCGAGTAGGTATGTGTAATAATACAGTAGTACCTTTGGTAAGTGGTACATGATTGATGGGGAAAAGGAAAAAAGAAACTCGGCGTTAACCTAATAGTAATAATAGTAATAATATAGTATTACACTTGGCAAGTGGTATATAGTTTCATTATATTATTTAGAGGAAGTAGATAAGAAACTCGGCATTGGCCGGGAATACATAAAAACAAATGTATGTTTCATTATATTATTAAGGTGGAGGGGGTAAATAAAAAAAACTAAAAAAAACTCTGCATTGTCCGGGTGTATATTAAAACAAATATAAGTTTCATTATATTGAGGAGAGAGGAGAGAGGAGACAAGAAACTTGGTGTTTCCCGGGAGCAATAAATTTAAAACTGAAAGCTCAGGTGAATTTCTTACATTATTTTCAATACATTAAACCAAGAGAGGGGTGGGGGAAGAAAGCAGAGAAAAATAGGGAGAGAGAGGTTGAGTGAAGGAGAAGTTTTAAAATAAAGATGCTACACACACTTTTAACCTCTTCTGTTTTGTTGTTTATGTCCCCCGAGCCACGCCGGATAACCCTGCTAGTTCATAACTAATTTATTTTAGGGACATCATAAGCAAATACAAAAATCAACCAATGAGAATGTAATAAATACTTTTTGTTGCAATTATCTGAAATTTAATGATTCTATAAAGCAGGTGTTAATAAATAATTTCCTGGTATAATTAATTTTTGATTTTATTGTTTAACTAAACGTACCCGTGACCCGTCGGGTCACAACCACTATTTATTCTACTTTGATTTCGTTCGAAAATTCACAAACTGTGACATATTTGTGAAGACATTCTTCTTGCATGACTAAAAATAATAAGTCTCTTTTACTTCTATATTATCTTTATTATTATTTTTATATCATTATCATCATCATTATTATCATCATTATATAGAAGTATTCTTATTCTTATATAGAAGCAAAGAGACTTATCATTTTGCCATCTAATTTACATATGTGATTGCAGTGTGTACAGACACACATATGCAAATTAGTTAACACTGAGAAAAGAGAGTCATTCTCTAAATGCTCACATGGGTATTAAGAACAATTAAAGAGTAGTTGAATTGATGTTGAAAGAGGGTGAGATAAATAAATAGAAAACTGTTCACCTGATTCCAATTAACTTGGGTGACATCTTCACTTAATTCCAACTTACGGCTAATTACAATAAAATAGGTTTTGCTCCCCCGATTTATAAAATCGGGGGACCTATGTTTTGAGGCATTTCCGTCCGTCCGTCTGTCCGTCCGGATTTTTCTCCGCAACCATCCATTGAATTTCTCTGAAATTTTGCATGAAGTTGTAACTTTGGTCAGGTTAGAAAGTGACATTCTCCGATTTTTGAAGAAAAATCTGGTTAGCCCCCCAGGGGGTCAAAAGGCCCCAAAATGGCAAAAAATGACATTTTTTGCCACATAACTTTTCATCCATCCATTCAATTTCTCTGAAACTTGGCCAAAATATGGAGGCAATTGTTCATAATAGAAAATAAGTATCGCTGACCTTGGAAAAAATCTGGTTCACGACCCAGGGGGTCAAAAGCCTCCAAAATGGCAAAAAATGACCCTTTTCTCCCATTACGTTTGATCCATCCATTCCATTTTTCTGAAACTTGGCCAAAATGTAGAGGCAATTGTTCTGGATATAAAATGAGCATCCTTGATGTCAGAAAAATTCTGGTTCGCGCCCCCAGGGGGTACAATGGGGGTCAAAAATGCCCCAAATTGCCCAAATTTATTGCATTTTACACTCGCCACATCGAGTCACATACAGAGGGGGACCACGCATGTACGGCTTGTTTTTTTCAAATATAACTCAATCTCAGAACTTAGGGACATTTTATAGCACATATTTTGTGTCATTAAAGTATATAGTAAAAAAGCCTTAAGGAAACAAACGTTGATTCACTCAGTTTTAGTACAGTAATAAATTTTCTTACATATAACGAAACAGCTTTGTGTATAAACTTTCTAATAAAGGCATTAAAAAAGAAATAACTAATCTTTTTTATATACATTATTATATATTTATTTGGGTTGTTGTAGTATGGGCAAAGCAGTGAAAAATAGCAGAAAATAGTAAAATTTATCCCTAAATTATCATTTTTCATGCAATAAATTCAGGCCCACAATAATTCACTGAAAAAGAAAAAACCCACATTAATAAGAAACCTTTTCATGTTTTTCTCCATAAAAATGCTTAGTCTGAACAAAAAATGCTCTGCCAAGATAAAATTATGCAATCACCACATACAAAAGAAAATGCAAAAATTTTTCGAATTAAACTAAAAATTAAAAACCAATATATCATTCTTGAAGTAAAAAATATAATCCCAAGAATATATTACATAAAGAGACAAGAACATTACTATGATCATTTGTTACAAATAATATTCTGTAAATTTTTCCATTTCTAAATCCATGTTAAATATTGATAGGTTGTACGGTTACTAGGATATGTTGCTGAAATATATAGGACAGGTTATGTTGGAAAACAGGATACGTTTCAGACAAGTGTCATGAGAAGATCAAGGGATTGACCCTGCCAAATGATGAGAACCGGAAGACGATGAAGCAGGTGGGCATGACATCACCTGTTCTCAGGCTTACAAAATAATTGAAGGAGAAGATATTCTCGATGGAAGTGTCAATGAAACAACATATGTTTACAATGGTTTAATGAAATAATAATATAATTAAGCGACCCCTTTAAAATATAAGTCTCTCTCTTTCTTTCTCTCCCCCCTTTTGATCTTTTAGCTACAAGACAATCATCTGGTTGAATAAACCTTTTATTCGTCTAAGAACGTGTTTGAATTGATCAAATAATTATTTTAAGAAAGCATGTCAGATGGCCTTTGTTTCAGCACCAAAGGCAAGCAACAAGAGTAGAAAATATCCTCAACGATACAAACACACACAACGATTTTTGCCAGCAACAAAAGGTAATATAATTAAGCGATATGTTTAAGATAGGAGTCTCACTTTATTTCTATCTCCCCAGCTACAAAATGATTATCTGGCTGAATAAATCCTTTGAATTAATTGAGTAATTATATTAAGAAAGCAGATTAACAATGCGCACACAGGATTTTCGCCAGAAACAAGCTATGGATTGAAAGTTGATTAAAATAATTAATAAACTGAAGTATTGCATGCGGTCATCCAGATGTATCCTTTACAGCTACAGAACAGGGTAAGGATGAGATTGAAATCTTCCGTCTGCAAAGTAGATTGTGTTCTCGACAAGAGATAAAACTCAACAAAATTGAAGATATACCAAGCGCTGTACAGTTGTGAGACCTGGCCCCTGTGGTGCAAAGAAGATCTTCACGCACTCAAGGCCTATGACATGTACTACCTTCGGCACATCCTATGCATCCATCTCTCCAACTAAAACCCAAACCGCACCATCCATGCAAGATGCAACATCACCAGCATCACATAGAGACTCTTCTTAAAAGGAGACTTTGCTGGTTTGGTCACCTTCTTCGACGCCCTGATGAAGAATTCATCCACAAGTTGGTAGCCCCAATCGCACCCTCTGGCTGGAAGAAGAGCAGAGGCAGCCAACTGAAAACTTGGATAGAAATAGTGACGACAGACATTGAGCTGATGGCTGGCTCCCCCGCATTTTTGGTGTTGCTCGCTGGAACCATAAATGGCTGAAGTATGCCAAGGATTCAGCTGCCGATTGGCATGGGTGGACGGTTTTGTCCGATCATAAAATTAAGTTGCGTGAGATAGAAGAGAAGTTGAAGATATCTTGCATGAACATTTGTCGATGAGAAAGCTGTGTTCAAATTGAGTGCCGCATTTGCTCACAGCCAATCAAAAACAATTGTTAATGTCTGTGCGGATAATATTACTAAACGAGCGATTATTTAGTCTGTGAGGCTGAAAATAAGCAAAGCAAAGTAAAAGATGAGGCTCGTTGAAAACCAATAAAGATCGTGATCTTGTTGTTACACAGGCGTAGGGGCATCATCAAGGACTTCATGTAATCGTTCGGTTCTTTAATTATTTCAACCATCTTTAAATCCACACCGTTGTTGCTACTCTACTGACGGAGGAGTTCATGGCCTTTTGGCTAAGATCAAAGTGTAGTATCTGTTCCGATGGATACTGCACCCCATAGACTGGTATTGTCTTGGCCTTCGGGGCTTGATTTACACCGGTCTATGGGTCTGTCCTGTGCAGTTCTAGGAGGTCCACCCTCCCAGGCTTTGCCTCCCCTCTTTGGGGAGGAGTAAGTTTATTGCTTACTGCCTGAGGCGCCCCTACCGGGGAATGCCGACAGGGCTGCCCAGGCAATTTTCAAACCCCACTTTCCCGACCCGACCTTGGGTCACATCTTACTTGTGGGAGTAAGATAAAAACTGGCCTTGTGCCCAACTCCTGGAGAGGAGTAAATCAATACTCTGGACGGAGAATATTTTCGTCTCACAATTCGTCTGTTGGTTTTGGTGCTGAAACAAAGGCCATCAAACATGCTTTCTTAATATCATTTTTTATTTTGTGGTATTCTTTGCTTATTTCCAGCCACGCAAACTAAACAATCGCTTGTTTAGTAATATTGTCTGCGCAAACAATACCATCAAAAAAAAAAAAAAAAAAAGAAGCTTAATACATAACATACTCTATACTGTCAGAAATAAATTTTGGGAGGTGACTGTGGTGAAGTGGATATCAGTGCAGACTGACGACTTGGTGTGCCGTGTCCGAATCCTGTCGGATCCATATCACCATTTTCGCTATAGATGTTGGCAACCTTCACGTGGTCCCTCCTGTGAGTATAACATTCTAAAAAGAAATCCGGGGGGAGGGGGAGAGGAGGCAATGTTAACAACAGAATCAAACAGGGTATATAAAAAAAAACAAAGAAAACTAAACTTGCAGATTCACAAGAAAAGGAGAAGAATGATAAGTCTAAATACTTCTTCGACATCAATAACCAAATAAATGCAGTGTTTTCTCAATGCGTGCGTCCTTACAAAAGCTTAAGAAAGTGATCCAGGAAATGTCAATGGCTCTTTTTTCCTTCCACAAAGATGCACCATTTCCCATGTTTATTTCCTTTTCAACGGTGAATTTCCTTATCCTGTTTCTAGTTTCTGGTTCAAAATCGTGTCATGAAATGAGAGCAGGGGGTATCAGAAGACATTCCCATTAAATATAATCAAGCTGTGGCAGATTTGAGGAATGAATAATAATGAGTGGGTGACACCCCCCCCCCCCCAATAAAGGATTGGGGACAAACTAGAGAGAAGTGAAAGTGCTATGGTTCACTGGATATGTAGCATCAACATCTCAGACAGAGTTCCCATAATAACTCTCTACCAAATATTGAAGACTAGCTATCCCTACTCGGCGTTGCCCGAGATTAAATAATGTATTAATATTAAGTAATGGATTTTCAACCAAAAAGAAAAAAGCAAAAAAAGCGGGTGGTGAGGTAAGATCAAAAACAGGAACCTACGATGTTCAGTCTGATTTGATACTATATGAGCTATATACATACAGCAGATTGCTTATGTGATAAAGCTAAGCTCTAATGATTGTAATATGCTACTGCTTCTATTATTTATTCAGTCATTATTGAAATATGTCACCATCTTCCACTCTATATTAAAGATCAGTGTGTGTGTGTGTGTGTATATATATATATATATATATCTAGAGAGAGAAAAGAATTAAAAAAAGGTATAATTACAAACATAACAGAATTCTTATAATTAATTATAAGAATTCTGTTATTTTAACAATATTTGCTTCAATATATATATATATATATATAAAGAGGTGTACTAAAAGCGAACTTTTAGGAAAGGTAAAACCCTATTGTGAAGAGTATACAGCTCAATATCGAGGATAGAGCAGGTAGAAATGGAGGAGAGTGGAAAGGAATTAGAGAAAGCAAAAGCCAAATCAAAATTCAATTCAAAAGTTCAAAGCAAGGTATAATCCGCAAAAAGGCAATTTATTCAAGTTAAATTTTCCTTAAGCCAGGCTTTTCAAAGATCAAAATCTTATCATCAGAGGAAGTCGCTGGGATAGATAAGTTGGCAATGGCCAAGATTTAAAATTTGAAAAAAAGAAATAAAATAAAAATTGTAGGGAAGGAAACGTAGGGCAAAACTGTGCCAGGGTGCAAGCACATGTCCGATTGCCAAAAAGTCCGGTGTCGAAGAGTCCAGCGGAGAGGATACGTACCTCTTATTGGACTTTTTACCCTTCCTGGATTTTCTATTTTCGCCGTACCTGAAGTTGTGGCTTCTTGGAGTTTAACTTTGAAACTTCTCTCATTACTTCTCGTGCCTCTAACGACCTACCTATCTACATCGTATCCTCTCCGCTGGACTCTTCGACACCGGACTTTTTGGCAATCGGACATTTGCTTGCACCCTGGCACAGTTTTGCCCTACGTTTCCTTCCCTACAATTTTTATTTTATTTCTTTTTTTCAAATTTTAAATCTTGGCCATTGCCAACTTATCTATCCCAGCGACTTCCTCTGATGATAAGATTTTGATCTTTGAAAAGCCTGGCTTAAGGAAAATTTAACTTGAATAAATTGCCTTTTTGCGGATTATACCTTGCTTTGAACTTTTGAATTGAATTTTGATTTGGCTTTTGCTTTCTCTAATTCCTTTCCACTCTCCTTCATTTATATATATATATATATATATATATATATATATATATATAAATAAAAGATAATTATTTTATATGAGACCCATAGATTAAAAAGATCATTCTCATATCTGATTGGTCCCCCGATGAATATTTGATTAAAAAAACAAAAACAAATTCAATTCGGTCTTTCTGAGGATGTAGAGAAATGACAGGATTATGGATCGGTGGATTTGTGGTTTGCATTTTGACGACAGAACTAGTTCCGACTCCCTGCTATTGAGATCAAAGGTGCACCCAGACTGGAGTCAGCTCTGTGTTGCAACCGTCTACTGTGGTATGGAGATATTATTTATCTCCTTGCTAAGAGGTTTGACATAAGATCAAATGCGTTTTTTAGAGGCCAGCGCATTAAGAGGAGTGCACTCTGGCTAATAAAATACACTCGTGCAAAATCGTCGGCATTCTCAGCTAGAGGCGCATTAGGCGATTAGCAATAAACTAACCTTTTCTTATAGAGAAGGTAAAGCCTGGGAGGGTGGATCTCCTAGGCCTGAACAGAACAATACATCAGCCCGACAGCAACAAAGCTACTGTCGGGCCGAAGAACGTTGTATCATAATTTATGGTATAGACGTGTTAAACGAAGTTCTGGTTGGATAAACAAATGTACACACATCTTAGTTGAGGGTAAGCAAAGAAAAGGCAGGCCAAAGAAAACTTGGAATGACTCAATTAATGATGACCTTAATCAATGGCACATCGAAACCAAGTAAATGATAGTATTTCAGGACCGGCGGGACAGTTATAAAAGTGGGGGGGGGGGCCGGTTAAACACATGCATATATAACTTCATTATTGATGAGCGTAAAGTGGGGGGGGGGGCAAGTCAAAAAGTGGGAGGGCTTGAGCCCCCCCCCCCTGCTCCCCCCCCCCTCCCCCCGGTGCAGCCGTCCATGTATTTCATGGAGAAAAATCACTTTACACCGCCACGGCCAACGTGCAATCCACATCTGATGTGAAAAAGACATGCTAATCGACGAAGAATGAAGTGTAATTATTAGTGATGGGACGATTCCAATATCCCCCCCCCCTCCCTCGATTCTGATACAATTACCGATTCCGATTCTAAAATATCCTCATTTTTTTTTGGGGGGGGAGGGAGTAGCGGAGAGTTATCTACTTTTAAATGTAGATATAATTTTCTTTTATATTTGACAAACTTCGTAATGTTTTCTGTTCTATGCATTGTATCCAAGATTTTGATAAACTCATTGTGAGATTTTCATCTATATTTTTCACTCCTGCCATTTTTACTGTGCCATTTTTTCCGGTGCCATTTTTACCGAAGTTCGTTATTATGATCTATAAATTTTGATTTTACTAGTATTTTAAAATCAATAAATATTTATCATTTTGTCATTAGTACCAGCAATAGAAAATTAAGTTTTAAAAAAAACAAAAAAAGAATCGTTTTGAGAATAGGAAATTAAGCTCAAATTTTTCTGATTTCGATACCTCAAGAGTTCTGATTTTTCCGATTCTGATTAATCGTCCCAACACTAGTAATTATCAAAGGTACGCTGACACAACAACTACAAACATATACGGACACACATGAAGTTGTCTCATAATTGTATTCATATAGATATATACATAATCCCGATGATCATAAATTTAAATCAAAAGTTGAAACTAACATTTTTGAAAATGACCAAAATTGGAAGATTCTTTGAGATGTTCGATTCAGTGTCAACTTGAAAAAGTCTATCCTCCACTCTATAATAAAGAGAAATGTGTATTTATTTGTAAATATATATCCATCCTGTCACACAAATGTCTGCCTGACGAAGAAAGAATGCAAATCTATTTCCATAAGACTTTTTTCTTTTCCTTTCTATGCTGATTTATACGTTTTTTTCTTTGATTTTTTAAAAAACTTCCCAGTTTCTGACGTTTTCTTTCTTTCTTTCTTATTTCGTTAACCGAACGACGATTGTTCTCTTTCAATTTCATTTTAACCGCTAACGTGTTTCATGTTTTTAACCCTTAAATGCTTTTTGCTTCAAATATGACACATTCAAACAAAATGCCTATTTAATATAATAGGCAACGAAAATGGGTTAAACTGCAACTTGTTTCACATCTGCAACGAGCCTGTTAGCAAGTGTGAGTAGGTATTAGTATGATGTTGCATCACCATACTCGCTAAATAGGTAATCAGTATCTTCGATGCCACGGGCGAGTGTCATCTGCCTAATTCAAGAGCCTAAACTTTTAACTCTGACCATTATAATGGTAAGTAAAAATTATTTTATGATTCTCTAGTGTATTATGATCATTTAGATGCATATATTATAGTGTTTTGTTGTACATATAAAATCTTATGCTACTTGCTGCATATTTGTTTTTGTTCAATAAATATCTTTTTTATACAAAAATCATTTATACTACTTTATATTACCCCTATGAAACGCTTTTCACTTTTTCAAACCAATATAAAAAAAAATACAGAATTTAAGGGTAAACATGTTTCTAACATCCGACGACATTTTTTTAATGTCTAGCCCTTAGCCCACCTACCTCACAATCAAAGGAAGAAAATAAAAAAGCAGTCAAGTTTTTAAAAGTTTTTCTTTAGTTCATCAGAAATGACTTGCATTTTTTTTCAACTCGCGATAGTTCAGTTCTATCCTATTGAAATAAACAATACAAAATATTTTTTAAAAAAATGAATTCGGAAAGAAATCCTCTACTCTAAATAAAAAGTCAACGGTAGGTGATTTTTTTTAGGTCATCAGAAATGATCATTTATATATTAAAAAATAAATTACTGAAATAATTCTATGATTTTATATGAATATTAGTGTGAACATTGGTGAAGCATAATTCCCCCCCCCCATCATTTTTGATGAAGTGTACACTAGTTTTATATAGAAGAATGATCAGCTAAGCCCCCCACCCCACCCCTCTCTGACGCAAGGAGAACACTTTAAGTGTTTAATCTAGAAGACGAATAGCAATAATTATGAGGATGATGGCGCATATCACAAATATCAGCGCAATCTCTGAATAATGTCAAGCATTCGCACTATGACAAGCTGCAAAACCCATAAAAAGTGCTGAACTTGTATACGAAAAATTATTAAGTGAGGGGAGGAAGAGGGTGGTGGTGGTGGTGAGACGCGGGGGGGGGGAGGGTTGAGGGTTTTAGGTGTTGTAAGAAAACAAGTTATAATTAATGATGATGATGAGACGATAGATGAGAGTTTATTTCAGAGTCCCACACCTGGTGCCCTTCCTTTTCAAATACAGCTGGAAGACGGAAAAAGAAGCGATGAGATGACGTGGATGGGTCGGAGGGGGCTTCAAAGACCTCTCTTTTTCTCTCAAGATTTCTGTCAAGATAAGAGCACATATACCCATACTCTTTTCTTTTTTTCTTTTTTTTTGAGTGGGTCATTTGCTACAAGTTGCTATGGCAACCAGATAACCAGAGTTGTTGTTTTTTTCTTTTCTTAGGAGTTTGGGTAGCTTAGAAATTATTATAAACCTAGCCGTATTTAACCCTGGCGTTGCCCGGGTAGAGATATATTGTGGGGTGAAGGACTTAGAGAAAAATAATTCAAAATATAGTCATGTTCACAATTAATTTTTTTCAATGGGTTTTTAAAAAAAAATCCGTTTCGTCTTCATTTATGTTATTGTTGATTTGAATAAATATTTGATTAATAGTAAGTCAAAAAAATAATAATTTAATGTGCATTTATCGAAGTTACGTTTAGGCGTGAAACGCAGACACACGATATCTGATAGTTTTATTAATACGGAGATTAAAGAACGAAACAGGTAAGAAACAAAAAAGTTGCCAAAACAGAAAATACTTATATATGATGAAGAAAAAAGGGGGAAAAGAGAGAAAAAGGGAAAAGGAAAAAGAAAGAGAAAAAGAAGAGAAAAGGAAAGAAAAGAGAAAAAGAAGGAAAGAAAAGAGAAAAAGAAGGAAAGAAAAGAGAAAAAGAAGGAAAGAAAAGAAACATTACTAAATATTTGTTAACCCGGATTCTATAGATTCCAGTTCCTGTAGATATCGTGGTGATTAGATTTAGCCTACTGGCATGGATCCTTGGAACCACATTATTTTTATTAAGGGAGGAGACAAGAGAATTGGCAAAATTACATAGAGTAAACTCCATCACCACTGGAACCGAAGGCTTGTTGGATAACCGACATTTCCAGATATCTGATCATCACTTTAAATTACGATAACATCTTACAAACCACTATATTATTATACAGGGTGGGCAAAAATAAGGGTCCTATTTTTAAAAATTCATAACTTTTTTATTTATTGATTTAAAAAAAAAATTTTTTTTAGAATAAGTAAAGGACCCCTTCCGAAGCAAGCATGAGCCGTATTAGCCCTAAGGAACGTACCCTCATTTAGAAAACATTATTTTTGCTTAAAAAACTCAAAACAGTGTAAAAAACAATACTTTAGTTTTTGTAAGTTTTAAGAAGTGTTTTTCGGCTAAAATTTGTTTTGTTTATTTCAAAAAATCTCGGAAGGGTCAGTCTACACACACATAAAGTTTGGTGAGTTTAACTTTTATTTTGTGGAAGTTATTCAAATTCAAGTTATTCAAATTTAAAGATAGGACCCTTATTTTGGCCCACCCTATAATTAGCAAAATATAATAAAAACATATATAAAAATATAATAATAATAATAATAATAAAACATAAGTCAGTCGTGAGACTGTATACCTCTGCCTTACAATGTAAGAATGGGCCAAAGTCTTATCTATGCCTGACTTCTCCATATTGTATGAAGTATTCTCAAAGTTATGCCATAGAAACTTTGATAACTATTTAACTGATCAGGCTGAAATTTCACATGGTAGTTATTGTTATCAATGATCATCAGATCCACCCATTAAGTTTGGAAAATTCGGAATGTTGACCAAACTTTTCAAAGTCAGTGTGATATAGGATTGGCTACACTCTGAGCAACGTAGCAAGTGTCTACAGTGAACAGAACTAAGGTCATTGCAAAAAATGTGACTTTTAATTAACCTTTTATGTGACATTGACTTTTGACTTAGTTATCTCAAAATTATATCAGTTCTAGTTAGACCATGACCGATATTTTGACCAAGCTTGGTGAAAATTGGTCAAGCAATGTGTGGCTAGGCTGTATACAAACAAATAAACACACTGGAAAACATAACCTTGGCAGAGGTAATAATATTATTATAATTAGTAGTAATAATAGTATTATTATCAGTAGTATTATTATGACAGACGTCTGTTTGCAGGCCCATTAACTACTTTTAAACTATAAGACGTGTGAATGTGAAATTTCGTAAGAATGATCACTAACATGCAGACTGTCGTTTTTTATTTGTCTTTTTATTTCTTATAAACGCGTCTCAAAGAGAGCGTGAAACTCCACATTGAAAGTTGATTTTGATAGAGCATTCGGAAATGCTTGAGTACACAAAAAAATTTGCTGATTCTAAAAATCAGAGAAAATTTCGATCCATTTAAGACCTTTTTAATGGGCGCTTGGGAGGTGAAAGTGGTGAAGTGGATAATGACGCAAACTGACGACTGATGAATAGTGGATTGTGAAACTTTCACCCCTGCACTCTGGAGGTTGTTGATGACGTCACTGTTGTTTTTTTTGGTGGGGGTCTTCATAGAAAAGCAATGTTTTTATCATCAAATGCTGTTGTTTTTCTTGGCTGACCTGTTCTACGCCTGTTGCTCAGTACATCAGTACTTTCTTTTTCACAACATTCCAAATTGTTGCGTTGGCTATGGCCAATGTTTGTCCAATCGCTTTGATCAGTTTTCCTTCTTTTTTTTTTCGTTTCAAAATAACGGTGTTTCTGTATGAGTCGGGCAGATTAAATTTACATCTCTAATTTAGAAGAGTCTGTTGAAAGGGGAGATAATTCAAACTATTTCTTTTTGTTTTAACCATAACCCATACGAAAAAATCCAGAGAATTAGTAAGAAAATACATTTTTAAAAAGGGTACTTATGCACCAGACTGAAATAATAACGTTATAATTTAGAAAGCTATTCTTAAGATGGAGAGGTCGAAGGTTGATTAACTATTCTGTTTATTAAATTGTTAGGTGAAAGTACAGAATAGTTAATCAACCCCCCCCCCACTTCCAATTGTTAAGAATGGCTTTCTAAATTATAACGTTATTATTTCAGCCCAGAACGTAAACTGCATAAGTACCCTTTTTTAAATTTATTTTCTTACTAATTCTGTGGAAAACAAAACAGTTTTAATTATCTCCCCTTTCAACTGACTTATAAAATGAAAATAAAAATTTATCTGCCCCAAAATAACTTGTTTTTCTCCCAGACAGCTCTCTTGTTTTCATGTTGGTTTATTCTTTTTAACAATAAATATAGTGGTAATACTCAATGTTAAGATAAGGAGTAGCCATTTACAACTATTTTATGTTTAAATAATCGATCTAAAAAGTAACGCATTGGCAACAAGACACAGCTGTCCATCATGCATTCCATTAGTTTTGCTCACTTGATAAAATGGGATCATATAGAGAGATGTGGCAGAACAGGAGACTTTAATGTTTTAGTCACATTGAAAAAAATCTATGATAGTTTGTGGGTTAGTAGCTGTAGAATAGTTGAGGTAGTAGGGTTGGTTGGCATCGGTAAGCCAAGGAAAATATGGGAGGAAGTGATAAGGATTGATTTGAGAGAAAGAGGGATGAATAAAAACATGGCGAGAGGTCGAATAGTTTGGACGTCAATTTTTAAAAGCCATCCAACAAATGGCAGCATGTAAAACAGACGATAAACCGAATATAATGATGATGGTCGTTTAAACAAAAGATCATGTCCGAAGCTGTTTAACTAAATAAAATAAAGTCTGAGCTAATGTCATATTGATCCTTAAACTCAAACATCTTCCAACAACAAAAAAACAAGCAAATTGACCTGGCTGTTCCGAGACTGTATATAAAAATAGTTTATTCATTCACTATTGGAAAACAAACATTTGAATCTTTAACATACAAAGTTATTTTCCCGGATTTTCAAAGTCAGACCCAAATAGCAAATTATCTGACATATCGATACTTAATTCGAACACGGCTATTTTTCGGTTTCGTCCATCTTATATTTCATTTGCATGAAAAGGGTTTTGTGAAGGCAGCGTTAAAAATGTTAAAAAATGAAGTAAATCCAATAGAAAGATGTTTAGTTCAATCGTAGATGGAACACACTTATTCGGATGTAATTTTGAGAATCAGGGCCATTTTAAAATACTTCTGTGGACCGAGAATGAAAGTAGTTTTTCAGAAGTTGAGAATGAGCTGTGTATATTAAACGCAGGCAGTCGGGAATTTATCCCTTTCCCCTACTTATTCGCTTGGCTTTTTCTCAAACCAGAGCTGCCACTTTTTCTTAGACTCAATCAAAGTCACTACTTAAATTCCCGACTGCCTGCGTTTAAAATGGCCCTAATTCTCAAAATTACATCCAAATAAGTGCGTTCCATCTACGATTGAACTAAACATCTTTCTATTGGATTTACTTCATTTTTTGAACATTTTCAACGTTCACAAAACCCTTTTTTCCATCTTTAAATCTCCTTTCACCGGACACCTTATCTACGGACACTCACCAACTGGACAGACTCTATATTTTTACACGCACATTCTTACTCTCCATTACTTTATATTTTTTTCAAATTTTGAATTTTGGCTTTTCCACTGCCAACTTATCCATTTATGTAATTTCTCTGATAAGATTTTAATCTTTGAAAAGCCTTGGCTTAAGGAAAGAAAAATAAACATTTTTACCGAGTACACCTTGCATTGAACAATCGAAGTTGAAATAGATTTGTCATTCGTACATATTTATCTCTCTTCTTTTTTATCTTTTTATATATATATATATATATATATATATATATATATATTACATATACACAGACATTATGCTAAATGTTCAGAAAACAATATCATTAGACCACAATGCTATAAAAAAAAGAAAAGATAATAAAGTGAAAATAATATCTGGGAGTATAAACAAGCCTTTTTCTTCTTCCTATAAATATTTAAACAATGAGGAAGAAGCGATGACTAACCCAACCAAATGTTAGAACTAATCTCAAAAGTAAACTCCCATAAAAGACTGGCAAAACATCTGCTTCCTAAGTATAGACTCACAATTGCCCCCAGAATCATTAAATAGGGTCACAAAGTTCAGAACAAAAAAAAAAAAAAAAAAAAAAAAAATGTATTGTGTAACGAAAAGGGAAATATAACAAAATAAAAAATTTCGAAAAAGAAAAAAAGCCTTTTTAACATATTTTTAATTTAAAACTTATTTTACACTTCCGACAACTAATTGTTTACGCCTGTCTAAGAATGGGTTCAGTTAGCTCAACACTGTCACGTGTGCAACTATCAACCATATAAATGACTGTTCATTCTCGTTTAAAAAGTACATACATTTTATTATAAGACGTCTTAAATAATAAGAATGGGGGGGGGGATAATGTAATGCCCCAAGATTTTAATGAGAATACATGCGATTATGATGTTTTACAAAAATTGGAGGAGACATCCTCTTTTAACTGACGCGAGTAGACAAGTGACCAGAGCACTCTCTATCTACCCAATCTGCTAACTTGTGAATTAGATTAAAATATCCACTTTTTTTTTCATAAACCCAACAGAATATGTAGGAAGCTTCAATTGTGTTGACCACAAAGGGGAGCAGCCACATGTGACCAAATAAAATAAAAAATGATTAATATCAAAAAATATATATTATATATACTGGATATACTGGCACATGCTAGGAAGTAAGTGTAGTATCTGTTCCGATGGATACTGCACCCTATAGACGGATGTCGTCTTGTCCTTCGGGACTTGATTCCACCTGTCTGTGGGTTTGTCCTGTGCAGTTCTAGGAGGTCCACCCTCCCAGGCTTCGCCTCCCCTCTTTGGGGAGGAGTAGGTTTGTTGCTTGCTGCTTGAGGCGCCCCTGCCGGGGAGTGCCGACGGGGCTGCCCAGGCAATTTTTAAATGGCCAGAGTGCTCACCTCTCGAGCGCTGGCTTTTAACCCCACTTACTCGACCCAAGCTGTGGTCACATCTTACTTGTGGGAGTAAGATAAAACTGGCCTTGTGCCTAACTCCTGCAGAGGAGTAAATAAATATACTGGATATGTGTCATAAAGAACGATGTTATCCAGCTTTCTTTATGCTGTCATCTAGTGTGCACGGTAACAAGATACAGACAAGCAAGATCAAGGGGAGCTTCTATAGTAAGAAAAAAAACCCCCTAATAATTCAAGGAAATAAAACAAAACTAATTGCTTCCTACTCAAGGGAAGTAACTCTAACTGACTCTTATCTCCTTGGTTCCAACGAGTTGTTTCCCTTACATCAGAGCTTACATAAATTATATAAAACACATGGCTATAATAAATAAAAAAATAAATTGGAATTACATTTATGTAGAAACACATAATATAATTATTACTGGTAAAATATTGTAACAATAATTTAATAATATCAAACACAAAATATCAACTCACACTTCAACAATAACTAAATCCTTTTCTGTGAGTCTATTGCAAAGAGCATCCCATAATTTCTGTATTCCTGGTAAAAACACACTCCAACTGAGTAGTTATAAATATTTTTCTTTATTTATTTTTCTTTCTGAAGATAAGGATTAAAATTCAAAGAACATAACAACACCAATATCATTCTGGTACAACACATTACGTTTATAGATAAATAGTTAATCAAAGATTATTGAAATCTTTCAATATTGTTATTTATTCTGTTTACCTTGTCTTGTATCCAACAGTGTTTTTCTATCCAACTTCATTGTCATAGCCTTCAACTTCTTATATACTACGCACAATGCTTCAAGAAAACTACAACCTCCTTCTCATATTAGTCATTGCTCACATAGACGACTCGTGGCTTTTTAAATCACATGTCGTCCATGTTCTGTTTTAATGGATGGCATCATCCTTCATCAGTTAAAATCTCTTCCCAATGTCTTCCATTCTTTGTTTAATGGATGACATCACAAAATGATGACATCATCCACTTACAACTTCATAAATTAGTTTATCAATATCTTTTAATAGCTGATGTCATCTTTTTGTGACGTCATCCAGTGTACACGGAGACAAACATACATGATAACAAGATCCACAGAATTTTAGTACTATATAGATATAGACGGATTATGCCTCTTGTGAATAAACTTTGTCTTGATATTTTATAAATTTGGTCGCATTGAGAGAGTTTGTGTACTAGATGCGTAAGACAATGGAGACGCATGAGAACTCGCTGTAGAGAAGTATATTTGGATGGCGAGGTTATTGAGGTTGTTTAGAAGTTTTATTACCTTGGTGGTACCATTGGAGCACAGGGAGAAGCTGGTGTTGGTGTAATTGTAATAGTAAGGAGTTCAGGGAACTTTTACCATTACTAACCAGCAGAGCATTGCCATTGTTGACCAAAGAAAGAGTCTATCAGGCATGTGTACGTGATGATGTATGAAGTGAAACCTGGCCAGTGAGGGGTAAGTACATGTATTGCATGGAGAAAAAGGATATGAAAATGATAACGTGAGTATTAAAAACAGGCTTAGATCTGATGACCTCAGTGGAAGATTAAATCTGGACAGTATGATGGGGTTTGTGTAGAACAGGAGACTTTGTTGGTTTGGTCATATTGAAAGAATGGATGTGAGTTTTTGAGTTAGTAAATGTACAACAGTTGAGCTAACGGGGTCCGTTGGCATGGAAAAGCAAAGGAAAACATGGGAGGAAATGATAAGAATTGATTTGAGAGAAAGAGAGGTGAACAAAGACCTGCCAGATAGGTTAGTTTGAAAGTCAATTTTTAAAAGGCATCCAATATATGTCAGCATGTAAAATGAATGTTAAACCGAATATGATAACATCTCCGTATTTTGAACCCATTCCGGAATGGATAGTCTGGCAATTCTGAAATAAGTTTCAAATATTTAAAAAAAAAAGAATCGATCGACCACAGTGAAAACTGTAATACAAACTGCTTTGTAACAGATTACCAGCTGTCGCAAATCAAATGGGGACTGATTACAATACGAACTGTTAAACGTTCTTTCATGTATGTCTTATGGCTGAATTTGAACCCCACGTGTGACCACACAGCCATCTTGGAATTCATATCTCATAGTTGTAAGATGATTGCGGTGGATAGAAAAACATGAACATGCTGAAAATTTACACCATCCTTTCATCAATTTCCTCGGTTGGATGATTGGTCGCAGAATAGACCCTGGTTTGTCATGAGGACATCACCACTGTTTGGCAACAACTGCTACTTAACTCTATTTAAAGCATGCTGTCTCTTCTAACACACGATCCAGCTCAAAGAATTAGAGCCTCTGGTACCTCTCAAACCCTCTTTTCCTAACACATGGTTTAGTTAAACCAATCAGAGCTTCTCTTAACACATGATGTGGCTCAACCAATCAGAGCCTCCAGTATCTCTCAGACCCCATTCTATACATAACAGAACACTAGACCACTTTGTACTAAATTACCAGCCACATCAATTATATTTTATCAAACATGCACAAATACCTGAGCATGATGAGAAGTGCAACAGTAGCAGAACGTGCACATTCTTGAAATGCTGCAGCAGCAATATTATACACCCTCAATCGTCGTGAAAAACAAACCACGATATTCATGCAGGACGGTGCATCACAACATTAGGGATTTGTGAAATCCTGGCTAAATGACATATTTCCACAACGGTGGATAAAACGTTGTTTTCCTAATATGTCTTGCCATTCTTGATTGTCAGATGTCGCAGCATGTGACTATTTCCTATTTTGAACGTGTACGTTATGCATCGTCATCAGGTTCGGTTTAACGTTCGTTTTACATGCCAACATTTGTTGGACTGCTTTAAGAAATTGACTTCCAAACTAACCTATCCCTGACAAGGTCTTTATTTATCCTTCAGGTATATTTTTATTACTTCCTCCCATGTTTTCCTCAACCTCCCCTGTGAACTGAACCTGCTACCTCAACTGTTCTACATCTACTAATCCAAGAACTCTCATACATTCATTCAACGTGGCCATACCATTAAAGTCTACTCTTATGCACACATCTCCCTATACTGTCCAGATTTAATCTTCCTCTGAGGTCATCAGATCTAAACCTGTTTTTTACCACTCACATTACACATTCATGGTATCATTCTCATATCAGTTTTCTCCATGCAATGTATGTCCTCAACCCTCACTGGCCAGGTCTCACTTCCATACATCATGACACAATCTGCCGATATTCTAGCTCTAAAACAAAATATCAGAGACGTTTCAAATATTGGATTGATCAAAAGCAATTAGAAATTCGCTAACTGTATGAGTGTAAACATGCACAAATCTGAATGGTTATTGGGTGGCCATAGATGCATGCTACAAACGACAGACCTGCAATGGGAAAAATATTTAGCTGAAAGAAGAGACCACCCAAGTTACTCCAATGAGAGTTTCCGGTTTGAACTTGTGTTTGTGTGCGTTCACTGCACAGGCTGATCGTCTGATTGTTGTCTTTGTCCGAATTCGGTGCTTGATTTCGACACTGACTTTAGTGTCAATCATGTGATCTCGATCAGTGCTATAAAAAAGGGTTTTACTCTTCCAAACAAGATCACAAGTTAAGTTTAAAACAAGCAACAATGTTTTATTTTGAGGCTACAATTACATCTGGCTTCTCCACTGAATGACAGACTTGCAGAAATGGAAAAACATATCTCCCAACCTAACAGTCTATCGGCTTATGGTCCAAAGGCGCATCTGTTTCTCAGAACAAGCAGAGACCAAACGCCCCCCCCCCGTCAGTCTTGCTGGAATATATATAGATATTGGCCAGACCACACCGCAAGACGACTCAAGATTTATATCAGTTATTAATCTATGGACATAAAAACTTACTGCCCAGGGTGATTTGTATCTGGAGTGGACATTATTTTTTTTCAGGATTTATATCAGCTATTAATCTATGGACATAAAAACTTACTGCCCAGGGTGATTTGTATCTGGAGTGGACATTAATTTTTTTCAGGATTTCAAGCGGTTTGATTTCTCAGCAATAACTTTTCTAAGTGGAGAAATCAAATTCTGGGTGGTCAATTCCTGAGCCAGATATCTTTCCCGTCACCAGCCTGTTGTTTGCATGCATAGCAACTATGCACCCCACTAAACATGCAGCATTGTGCATTTTACACAGCTAAGTTGCTGAATGCACCCAGCCTGCATTTATGTGAGGTTCAGTTATTTGCAAAGTGACAAAAAGACATCGACAAAGTTCTTGCTCAGGTTTCTTTGCCTAACTCGGCCACTCTTGACAACACACACACACACGCTAATTGCGGGCTTTTTTTTCTTTGCCATAACTTTGAAAGGGGCATTGTTAGAATTGAAAAAAAATGGTAAACTTGAACTTGTCAGCTAAGAGAAACATCTGTGTTTTTTTTCTTCTTTTTTTCCTTAAATAAGAGAAGAGAAGTGAAGAGTTACAACTGTGTACAAATTAGAATCACATGCGTTACATATTTATCAGCCGTAAATTAGAACATCTGTGTAACTGGCATTACATGGGAAACAAGTGAACCAGTTAATATACTAAATACTAGAAGGGGTACTCGTCCCATTATTGGTTCATAATGTAACAAGATTAGAGACGGGCGGGTATGTAAAAATAATGCTGAGAACAGTAATTTTCCACAACATGCTGAAGTAAGCTTGAGTGGAAAATTCTATTATAAGTTAACACACTAGCATTTTTTTTTTTTTTTTTTTTTTTTTTTTTTTTACTCGCGATTCTCAATGGATTATATGCTGGTTTCTGTTTTTATGGAAATCACTCCAGACAAAGCATGAAGCCACTTTATGTAAGGAGCTGACAAGAACAAAAGATGATTATCACAAAGACAGGAGATGCCTATTGGTCTTAGTCTTGAAAAGACCAAGGCTATAGGTAAGAAGGAAAAAAAGTCATCAGGAAGAGAGTTCCACAAGCCTGCAGTTCTTCGAAAGAAGTTACTGGAATAGAAAGCTGTATTACAATGAGGTATCAAAACAGCGAATTGATGGAGACCACTAGACCAACAAGTCAAATGAGTTGGAACAAAGTGAAGTAGGGAATAGATCACATAACTCTGAAGAACACATGCCATAATAGTATTTATAAAAAAGACTGAGACTAGCAACATCACATCTGTGAGAGAGAGAGGGTGCAGAGAAGAAGGGTGGGACCAATCAAATTACAGATACGTTTCTGTACCTTATCAAGAACCCTCAAATGGGACAGAGATTCACCAGCCCAAATATGACAACAGTACTCCATACATGATCTGATAGTAGATTTGTAGAGATAGAGAGTAGCCTCAGGTTTGAGAAAGTGTTTGGAGCGATAGAGAGAACAGACTTTATGAGAAACAGAAAGAGCAATGGACTTAATGTAAGAACTCCAAGAAAGATTTGATGATAAAAAAAGACCAAACAGTTTCAGAGTCGATTTCTCTTCAAGAGCAGAGCCATCCATGAGAATCTCAGGAAGAAAATGGACATGCCAATGATTGAAAAACACAAGCTGAATCTTAACAGGATTTATCAAGCCATTTCGTACCCCAATCCACAACTGAAGTCAGGTCAACTTCTAGATCAGCTGATAATCAATGGTAATAATAATAATGAAGGAAAAAAGACTAAGAGAAATTGGAATCAAAGAGAGGATTGACACCATATAAAGCACAGCACCGATAAAAACAACTTAAAGATTAAGGAAAATCCTGAAGTGCAGAAACCAACCGACATAATCAGTTAACGTTGATAAACCACCTGTAAGTTTAAATGGAACAATAAAAATAGAAAGAACACTAAGCACACCCAAGAGAACTGAAACTGCCAGAAATCCCATAATCTGACCCCCCCCCCCCCAAAAAAAAAAATGGTGGCATAGGCCTCAGTTTGTACCGCACGAAATGGTCGTGAAGGGTTAAGGAAGATGAAAAGGCCGAGAAGATAGTCACCATTCAGATCTCCACTAGAAGGGAGATGGAGAGTCGCTTATTGTCACTCAAATTCTAGAGAAAGCCAAAGTCGTTATCAGTGAGAAATAAATAGTAAACGGTTGTTGCTATAATGCAAAATCATTGGTAACGATTATTGAAAGACAGCAGATCTTGCATACATAAAGGACTCAATATCCTTTCAAATAGAGTTTTATAACAATAATACTTAATTAAGATAAGCTCGTTTTAATTATATATGTATGAAGTGTATATATATATATATACAGGGTGGGCAAAAATAAGGGTCCTATTTTTAAAAATTCATAACTTTTTTATTTATTGATTTTTTAAAAAATTTTTTTTAGAATCAGTAAAGGACCCCTTCCGAAGCAAGCATGAGCCGTATTAGCCCTAAGGAACGTACCCTCATTTAGAAAACATTATTTTTGCTTAAAAAACTCAAAACAGTGTAAAAAACAATACTTTAGTTTTTGTAAGTTTTAAGAAGTGTTTTTCGGCTAAAATTTGTTTTGTTTATTTCAAAAAATCTCGGAAGGGTCAGTCTACACACACATAAAGTTTGGTGAGTTTAACTTTTGTTTTGTGGAAGTTATTCTAATTCAAGTTATTCAAATTTAAAGATAGGACCCTTATTTTGGCCCACCCTGTATATATATATATATATATATATATATATATATGAAATAAATATCAGATTCGGGGAGACTATAATTTTTGCATTTACTCAAAGTCGATTTTTAAAATAGACTAGAGACCCTATTCACGAGAGAAAAGTTAAACACAAGGTTGGTTATTCATGTGGGGGATAGCCAGATACCCAAAAAGCGGCACTCTGGATGGGACAAAAATAAAAATGATCCCATTCAAAACGGTCCTCTTCTCCTCCGATTGAGAACATAACAGATGCTACATTTACATACAAGCCGAAGAGACATTTGGAATCAGCAATTTTTGCAATAATTGAGTTTTTTTTTTTTTTAACAAATTGACCTCAGTCAGATTTTATTCATATGACTCCTCACATCTACTCACAGCTATCAAAGATTTGCTGTTATAGTGAAATCTGTATGAAAATAGAGTTGAGAGTGTAGTACTTCATACAGAATCCCTTAAAACAAGAAAAGAAAAGAAAACGATAAATATACATAAACTATGTTATCCAACCTGATCCCAGAATATTTAGCATAAATCTAATAAGATTAAGTATAATTGTGAAACTGCATTTGTGCGCATTCATGCAATAGCCGTGATCCTCAACTTGTTGTTTCGTCTGAATTCCGTGCTTTATTCTGATACTGGTCGTAGTGTTAGTCATGTGATCTCTGTCACTGCTGTAACAAAAGTATTCTCTCTAAACAAAACCACAACTCCAGTTTAAAACAAGTAACAATATTTTATTTTGAGAAGTTACAATAATACTTGCTTTCTTCTACAGAATGACAGGCAAATCGAGACAAGCATATCTTCCAACCGAACACAAACGGTCCATCAGCTTAAAATCCAAAGACTCATCTGTCTCTGAGACCTACAGAAACAGAAACCCAACTGACCTCTGCCCGCTCTGCTGGAATATGTATAGATATTTCTTGTCAGTTTAGGTAGACCACCTAACAAGACCACTCGAGAATCATAGGCTGTTTATCTATAGACATAAAAACTTACTACCCAAGGTGTCTCGTATCTTAAGGGGTCTTAGTTTTTCTATGATTCAAGTGGCTCATAATCACAAAATGGAACCTCATATCCAAGAAGACATTACTATTTCAAAGACGTCGACCCATTTCTTGTGTGGTCCTTTCTATCAGCTAAACATTTTCCACTTGCAGGCATGCCGTCTGCAGCATGCATCTATGCATCCCACCAAACATGCAACATTTTGCATATTTACATAATGATTTAGAAGTTTTCTTCAAGTATACAAAAATATATACCTTCGGCGAGGGGTATACTGATCGTGTTACTGGTAGTGGTGTTGGGGGAGAAAACCTAAGAAGTATAAATATCCAGCCCATGACTTTCCTTGAAACAATATGCAGAGGTTGGGTATCATTCCTGCCAAATTTCACATTCCTAGGTCAAATAGCCTTTTTAAAAAAATTTTTTTACTAATGAGTCACCACTCGAGAATAAGGGTTAATGAGATGGATAGATTGTCAGTTGAAGAATATTATGAAAGGATTGAAAATGGTGAATGAAATGAAAAAAAATCTGATTACTTATGAGGCCGGTTTATGACAAGTATTTATTGACATCAGATTTGATGATGTGCATTTTGTAGCCTAAAGGGAAGCAATCCCGTAGTAACATGGTCATGGAAATTCTGTTTGATGTTGGGCACACTGAGGAAGAAAGGAGAGTTCTTTGCAGTTGTGGTAGAAAACAAGTTCTTGCTGTGAATGTCTTACAAAGAGGAACCAGAGATTGAAGCTCAGTCGAGCATCTTTCATGAAAATAACAATAGAGTATTGATTTACTCCTCTCCAGGAGTTAGGCACAAGGCCAGTTTTTATCTTACTCCCACAAGTAAGATGTGACCCAAGGTCGGGTCGAGAAAGTGGGGTTTAAAAATTGCCTGGGCAGCCCCGTCGGCATTCCCCGGTAGGGGCGCCTCAGGCAGTAAGCAATAAACTTACTCCTCCCCAAAGAGGGGAGGCGAAGCCTGGGAGGGTGGACCTCCTAGAACTACACAGGACAGACCCATAGACAGGCGTAAATCAAGCCCCAAAGGCCAAGACAATACAAGTCTATGGGGTGCAGTATCCACTGGAACAGATACTACACTTTGATCTTAGCCAAAAGGCCAACAATAGAGTAGAGAAAGACTAGCAACATCTATTCTGTAAGAAAGGGGTCAGTCTTCATTAGATTGCAAAATCGATTTTGCACTCTGCCAAGGCAAGAAATAGCAGATATACAGTATCCTCCACTCTATAATAAAGACGAATGTATATTTATTTGTATATTTATATATATATATATAAATATCCATCCTGTTACACAAAAGTTAGCGAGTAAAAAAACTGCCGAACGAAACCATTTCAAGTGTTCAGAGGAAGGAAGAAATCAAATAGCAAGTCTAACGCCCCCCACTCTTGCTGTTTGAAATGAATTCGAAAAGAAATCCTTCACTCTATTTCCATAATGAGACGTTTCTTTCTTTTTTCCTTTCTTCTTTCTATACAGATTGATATCTTTTTTCTTTCTTTTTTCAAACTTTCCAGTTTGAGAAATTTTCTTTCTTATTTCTATGGTTTAACTTCACCGATTGAGACGTTATTTTATATGAATATTAGTGCAAACACTGGCAAAGTATAATTTTTTTCCCGCCATTTTTTGCCGGAGAGTGTATACTCGTTTCAGTAGATCACCCCATCTGTTTTGAGGGGAAAAAGAGGATTTCCTATATTTTCTTATACATATATTTGAAGCAACAATCTTTTATTCAAGCTCACAGACATGGGTTGCTTTCGTAATTCTTTTGGGAACGTTACTTGTTTACGTGCATCTGTGTTTAATGAATGTTAGTTTTGCTGAAACATAAGGATCAAGAACTTTCAACTACACATCTGGTCATTATCAAGTTCAGATGTGAAAAAATCTGATACGTATTTTATTATCTAGATGATAAAGATTAATGTCTATAGGAAGAAAAACTATTGGACAGATTTTTATGAAATTTGTAACATAGATGGTAGAAATAAAAGTTACTCCTTAGTCCTTACTATTATTGTTACTGTTGTATGTCATATTATCCCACCTCCCTTCTCAAGCCAGGTAATGTGAGTAACCATACTAGTATATACATATAAATATCTGCACTTAGTTTCGTATTCAAGGGAAGTAAATATATACTCACAATATTAATGAAGTAAATTATGAAATGAGAATCATCTTTGAGTTAATTTAAGTTTTTTATAGATAAACAATAAGCATCACTTGCTAAAATAGAAGAATTAAACTAAATTAAAATTGTTGGAATAGGTTGAGTGATTTATGTTGCTAACTCTGAATTGTTGATTCAAGATGGCGGACCTCTGAGGGTCGCACATGAGTTCAAAGTTTTCCTTCTGAACGTTTTTGCCTATCATGTCACAATATGTTATATAATTTTTTCAAATTAAGAACTTTTATGTATTTTTCTGACGAGCTTGAGGTGAACAGATCCAATATTGACATAATAATGTTGTTTGGTTCACTTTCAGCGAAACGATTCGTAAAATAATTTGCACAAAAATGTATCTGTTTTGAAAAATGCTGTGTAAGAAAAATAAAAAGATCTTGGCTTTTGGAATGTAAATGAACTTTGCTTACTTATATATAAATAAATATATATATCCGAACAATACCCGTCTCAGGACAGATAAATTCCCAGAACAGAACAATTTTGCACCAGTTTTATGTCTTCTCACGAAGAGTAAAATCAAGATATAATGTTACTAAGCCTTATGTCTAGAAACCTTATTCCAATTTTGATCAAAATCCATTACGTGATTTTAATTCTAGAAAATGTATACAATTTAAAGCTTAAGCTTCAAGGGTCTTAATGTCTTGCTTGATTCGTGTCTGACTATGGATCAAATTCAATTATGTCCCCTAAAAAAACCTTTAAAATGAACTGAAATTTGGGGAATATGTATTAATTGATATCTAATACCTATTGTTAAATTTTTTTTTTAAATCGGAGGTATCTGAATTCGTACAAAGGCTTCCACATCCTTTTTACTCCCTTAGCATGAAACTAAAACTAAATATAGCCCACATTTAGACCGCCCACACCTAGTTACTGTGTTCCAAAATTTATAATGATCGGTTAATTAGTTTAGAAGTGAATCCTGCACATAAAAATATATAAACATACCTAACTTTTATATATATAAAGCTATCTTGTCAGATTCTCTAAGTCAGACCCAAATAGCATTTAAGCTGACAAATCAAACTTTACTTATGACTAACCAATTTTCATTTGTTATTGTTGTACCATGTTATTGGTGGTATAACATAATTCACTACAATTTATTTTAAGAAATTACTTAGCCCGGTCTAGACGATTGCTAATATGAATCATTTTTAGATAATCATCTAAAAATAAAAAAGGATAACTTATTTTAAATTGGAGAATATAATAGGAGTTGTCTACTGTAATTAAAAAAATGTGTAAACGAATAAAAACTTAAAAACTTCACATCATCCCAGGCAAAGCCAGGTAGGTACAGGTAAAGTATATTTAAGCAACAAACCTTTCTTTAGCCATGGTTCATTTCATAAGACCGACACGGAACGCTTACTGATTATTTTTTCTGATGGAATAAAGAAAATTTCCAATTGATGTTTCAATGTTTATATTTCCATTTGGCTGTATTTAGCAAAAGGTTTCACAAAAACATTACAATGATTATTATTATTTATATTATTATTTGTTATTGATTATCATTATTATTATTATTATTATTATTATTGCTAGTGTGATTGTAAGAGTTAGAAGTAGATGGAGTAAGTTCAGAGAACCTCTGCCATTACTAACCAGCAGAGTGTTACCACTGTTAACATCAAGCATGTGTATGCAGTGTGATGATATATGGAAGTGAAACCTGGCCAGTGAGAGTTGAGGACATGTGTTGCATGGAGAGAAAAGATATGAAAATGATATGATATATGTGTAATGTGAATCTTAAAGACAGGCTTAGTTCTGATGACCTCAGACGAAAATTAAGTTTGGACAATATAAGGAGATGTGTGCAGAATAGGTGACTTCGATAATATGACCATGTTTAAAGAATGTATGAGAGTTCTTGGCTTAGTAGATGTAGAACAGTTAAGGTAGCAGGTCCAGTTCACAGGGGAAGGCAAAGGAAAGCATGGGAGGAAGTGATTAAAACACATGCCAGCATTTAAAACAAATGTTAAACCGAATATGATGATGATCATTATTAACATAATTCCTGTTCATATATTTCTTTGTATAGGATTCTACCTTAAATTAATTAACTGATCATTGTGAATTTCAGAATACAATGGCTAGGCAGAATGTGGGCTATATTTAATTTAGTTTTATGCAACTAGGAGACAAAGAGCAGGTGAAAGCCCTTTGTAAAAATTTTGATATCTTCGATTTTTGTGAAATTTTAACAATAGGTATTAGACATCAATTAATAATTTCAGTTTGAGTATTTTAAAGGTTTTTTTAGTGGGCATAACATAAGCACAACCTCCAATTCGAAAATTAAAATATTTCAGATTTACATTGAATTTGATATATAGTCATCAGATACCAATTAAGCAAGATTCACTGAATTTCAATTTCTTCTTAAGATCCCTTAAGCTTAAATTTTAAACATGTTCTAGAATCAAATCATGTAATGGGTTTTGATCAAAATTGGAATAAGGATTCTAGACATAAGGTTTAGTATCATTATATCTTGGTTTTAATCTTCATAAGGGGACATAAATTTGATGCAAAACTGTTCTGGAAATTAATTTTACCTGTCTTGGGGCAGGCATTCCTCTAGTATATATATATATATATAAATGAATAAATGTGAAAGTTTGGCCCATTCCTCCTTCTAACGGTAAAGTCAAAACAGCTTCAAATAAATTCAACTCATTCAATAGACACACCATTTTCTTTATATACTATTTATGTATATGCAATATCAGTCGCAAGGTTAACTAATTTGCATATTGGTTTTAAAAAGGACATTTATTAATTAACAATTATTTGTTATTGTTTTTTGTTTTTTAAATTCAATGATGGTTCTGATTTTAATATAATTTTTCTTCTTCTCTGCACCCTCTTTCTCTCACAGATGTGATGTTGCTAGTCTCAGTCTTTTCTATAAATACTATTATGGCATGTGTTCGTCAGAATTGTGTGATCTATTCCCCGCTTCCTTTCTTTCCAGCTCGTTTGTTTAGTGGTCTCCATCAATTCGCTGTTTTGATACCTCATTGTAATACAGCTTAATATTCCAGTAGCTTCTTTCCAAGAACTGCAGGCTTGTGGAACTCTCTTCCTGCTGACTGTTTTCCTCCTACCTATAGCCTTGGTCTTTTCAAGACTACGGCCAATAGGCATCTCCTGTCTTTGCGATAATCATCTTTTGTTCTTGTCATCTCCTTACATAAAGTGGCTTCATGCTTTGTTTTTGTCAGCTCCTTACAGCAAGTGGCTTCATGCCTTGTCTGGAGCGATTTACATAAAAAATGATTATTCTTTCCTTTCTTATTATCAGTTATTGTTAAGATTAACCTTCCTTTCTTTGTATACGTGATTATTGAAGCGAACCGAACGCACGCATGTTCACTTTTATTATTTTAAATTAATGTTTCATGTATTTAAAGTAGCGAAGTTTGCAAACCGGTAGCGAGCCGGAAGATCCAGCTAGTATATATATATAGATATATATATATATGTATATATAAAAGTAAATTTATATAGTTCAGATCGATTCAGATAAGAAATCAATTTCCAAAAGTATTTGCTATATATCTTTCTAATAACAAAAAGCATGTAGAAAGTACTCAACTTTTTACCTCTAATTTTAATGAAATCTAAACCACAGAAAAATCAGATATAAATCTACATTCTCCAACAATTTGAGCTATCATTTTAAGGCCACTTAAACGCCACAAAATGATGTTTTATAAGCCTATAACTAACCTATATTTTCACTATAATAATAATAATGCCTTCTAGACGACTTTGAAGTATTTTGGCGTCAGACCTTGCCCTAAATAAAAAGTGTCCAACAGTGTCTCAGTCCTGAAACAGGTTTTCCTGGCATATATATGTTTTGCATAGAGAAACGAATGGAGCCAGTTGGTATATTGAGTGTTAATCCATGCAATTTTCAAAGATAAGCTTTTTTCCTTCTGGATTGAACACAAAGAAATCTGTTGAGCGCATCAGTTGAAATGTGATAACAATATCAGCAGCACAAAAGAAGGGTTCAGTTTTCAAAAGACAAACCAATGATAACGACTCTTTGCACAATTATAGACCATGTTATTACTTTGCTACGGTAATAAAGCTTTAAAGAGAATTAATATATTTGTCGGCGGCGGCGGAGGCCGACAAAAAAGGAATTTAAAGAAAGAAAGAAAAAAAAAACGTATTCACAAGACTAGCATTTAGTTGAAATCATCGTAGCTGTCCATTTGGACTAATATCTATTATTCACGACTAGCAGGACTATCCGGCGTTGTCCGTTGGAGGAGGAGGGGGAGGGGGGGCACGGATAACAAAATAAAAGAGTTAAAAATGCGTAACATTTTTTTTTCTCTCCCTCTCTCAGTACCTCCAACTACCCTGCTTTCTCTATCTCTTCCTGCCCCTCTCTCTCTCTTTGGCAACTGGTTCAATATAATAGAAAAAAGGAAAAAAGAAAAGAAAGAAAGCAAAAGAAAACTGACTGACTGTTTGACCTAGTTTCAATGTTGCCTTTGAAAACAACTACTAGTAAGAATGAACCCCCCCCCCATGAACTAATTTGGCACCTGGTGTCTCTAAGGGAATAAATATTCCAATATTTTAAAAAAACCATAACCAGATGGAGGGGGACACACACACACACACACACTTAATCTTATGATGTGTATCTTGTGTAAATTCTGACTTTTAGCCACACACACACACAACTTTCCTTTATATAAAAGACGAGCTGTATCGACTCGGCGTTGCCCAGGATGCAGTGACGTCATTTTAGGTTTTAATTTTTATTTGTTTGCACATTTTGAAGTTATACAGAAGAAATAAAATTTTAGTTGTAAAGGAGATAAATCTTTATATTCTTTAATTTAATTTATTACCAACTGTCCGGGCGGGACTACATAATTTAAAAAGTAAACATGGTACAAAAATAATGAGTGAAAATTGGCTGGTCAGAACCAAAGTTTGATATGTCAGCTTAAATGCTATTTAGGTCCAACTTTTAAAATTTCACAAGATAACTTTATATGTTCGATAATTGATTTAAATTTTAATGTGGGGGAAATCCAGCTCTCCATAAAGGGGCATTCTGGATTGAAAAATAAAATTGCTTCAGTCTAGAAGGACTTCTTTAATGGCAGGACAGATTTGTTAATTCCAAGTATATTAAATGTTAATGTTTCCTTCAATTCCAAGTGCATTGATTCTTGGGCACGTTTTAGTTTATGCTGTCAACTACTGACTAAGTAAAAAAAGGGAGATAACTTATCTAAACTTTTTATTTTTTATTTTTCAACAAAGATCTCCCATTTTTTATTTTTTTATCTCACTTTATTTTTTAGACTTTTTTCTCAATTTATTTTAAACATTTTTGTCAACAATCTAGAATTACCTAGTAAACCTCGGGAAGCTGCGAAATAGACTTCATTTTCCATTACCTCTGACACAAGCGATATAAAAATCCAGTCAAAATTAAAGATTTCGACTGGAGTGAGTATATGGTCCACAATATATTCCTTATTGATTCGAAGATGTCCTAAGTCTGATATTTTTTATTTATTTATCAGACTCTCAGACTCAGGAACTCCCGCATCCTGCGACGCATGAGACAGTCAAAGTAAACCATCGTTTTCAGTCTAAAGCCAGATCCACAGCGTCCCTTCTCTCTCGATTGTTTGCTTCCAGTTCATTTTTGGTCTTCCTCTTCTTCTTTTCCCATCAGGGTCTCACTGAAGCACTTGGTTTGCAAATCTCTCTGGGGCCAATCTTAGGGCATGTCCGAGCCAGCCTAGACGTTGTTTGCATATTATTGACAACGCCATCTGTTGGTTAGTGCGGTCTCTGACTTCTTGGTTGATAATTCTATCGCTTCATTTGATTCCTAGAATCTTTCTAAAACATTTGGAATCAAACGCGTCTAATTTCCTCTCTTGGCTTATTTTGAGATGCCAACATTCACTGCCATATAGCAGAGGGGACAAAACGTTGCTGTTAGAAAATCTTAATTTAGATTTGAGGGTGATTTTTTTTTTTTTTTTTTTTTCCCCAGAATATGCAGAGCTGATTAAATGTTGCTGAGGCTTTTCCTATTTATCAATTCCCCAAAATATTGAATTCCAATTTCAAAACAAATCAAAATCTGTGTTTCTTCCAATAAAAAAAGTTATTTTCCTTTAACTTAGCCAATAAAAAAATGTTTTCTTCATTTTCATTTCAAAACAAATAAAAGAAATCTCAAATTAAGTTGAGTTAAAAAATAGTATTAAACCAATTGGTTCTTTGTTTCGTTTAAGGTGGCAAGTTATATCAAGGGAGATAACTTTTCTTACCTCAAATTAAGTGAAATTTATTTATTTTTATTTTTACTAATGGGCCACCACTTATCAAGGTCTGATGGCCACTCGAGGATAAGGGTTAAAGAGATTTTCAATTGGACGATGAACGCCATCACAAGAGGATTGGAATCAGTGGATGAAATGGGCAGAAGATTACTTAAGAGGACTTGATTATCCTAAAAGACGGCTCAATAAGTATTTGCTTACAGTAGACTTAAAGACGACCATGTTGTAGTCAGTTGGAAAGCAGCCTCGTGGTATTTTGTTCCACAGATGGGATGTTCTAGGAAATAAACTTACATGCAGAGAAACTACCTTGATATATGACCCACAATATATTCCTTAGTGGTACAAGGACGTTCTAAATCTGACTTTTTAAAAAATTTATTTATGAATTCAAAATATATTAAATTCCAATAGCCAATGAAACTGCATTTTTAGTGTTATTTTCCTTTGTTTCTTCCAATGGAAAAGTTGTTTTCCTTTAACTTAGCCAATAAAACATGTTTTCTCCATTTCCATTTCCCCCCCCCCTCCCCCAAAAAAATAATCTTAAAAACATAAACGGAAAATCTTTGTTAAAATCAATTGATAAAGAAAAAATTTAAAAAAATCGAGATATGTTATCTCCCTTAGTTTGTCAGCATTCTATGGCTACATCTTGATCACCGAAATAAAGCAACCTTGAGCCTGGTTACTGATCAAGCTCAAAGTAGCTTTACTTTACCAGTGCTCAGTACTTATGAGTGACTGCTTTGACATACCAAGTTCTGTAAGTTTGGAAGTGGAGGTCGCCGTAATTCTAATAATACACTTGTGAAAGATATGACTTAATCTCTGACCCCTTCCTTTGGCTATCGATCAAATAGTATGGTAGACAAGACTCTCAAAATAAGATCAGTCTATCTCTGCTTACTCCAGCATTGGTTACTGATCAAGCTCAAAGTAGCTTTACTTTACCAGTGCTCAGTACTTATGAGTGACTGCTTTGACATACCAAGTTCTGTAAGTTTGGAAGTGGAGGTCGCCGTAATTCTAATAATACACTTGTGAAAGATATGACTTAATCTCTGACCCCTTCCTTTGGCTATCGATCAAATAGTATGGTAGACAAGACTCTCAAAATAAGATCAGTCTATCTCTGCTTACTCCAGCATTGGTTACTGATCAAGCTCAAAGTAGCTTTACTTTACCAGTGCTCAGTACTTATGAGTGACTGCTTTGACATACCAAGTTCTGTAAGTTTGGAAGTGGAGGTCGCCGTAATTCTAATAATACACTTGTGAAAGATATGACTTAATCTCTGACCCCTTCCTTTGGCTATCGATCAAATAGTATGGTAGACAAGACTCTCAAAATAAGATCAGTCTATCTCTGCTTACTCCAGCATTGGTTACTGATCAAGCTCAAAGTAGCTTTACTTTACCAGTGCTCAGTACTTATGAGTGACTGCTTTGACATACCAAGTTCTGTAAGTTTGGAAGTGGAGGTCGCCGTAATTCTAATAATACACTTGTGAAAGATATGACTTAATCTCTGACCCCTTCCTTTGGCTATCGATCAAATAGTATGGTAGACAAGACTCTCAAAATAAGATCAGTCTATCTCTGCTTACTCCAGCATTGCTTCCAGTCAACTTGGATTTCACTCTGCCACTGGACTTTAAAAAAATCATGAGTCAAGAGAAATGTGATTGTGGATTGTGCAACCTTTGCTTAAAAATTCTCATAGTGCAGGCACCCTTACAGAAGTTATTCATTGTCTCTTGAGGGAAGGCAAAAAACAAGATCTAAATCTGACAGATTCATATTACAATAAAATGTTATAAATTGAATACCATTATTTCAATAAACAGTCTTTTATTTTTAAACTAGCAGGGCCGGTGTCCTTGTGTCACCTGGGAAAGTATATAAACTCAAGAAATTCTGAGCCCCAACAATGACGATTGTATTATGGTGGAAGTTTAATCGACAACCAGGGCTTACGGTTAGTGTTGAGCTTAATAAAAGACATGTTTTGCTTAAAAAAGATGTGGTACTGTTAAAAAGTACAAAAAGAAAAACGAAAAGAAAAATCGATAAGACAATTTATTTGTGTGTTTAATACAACGTAGAGACAGGATTGATTCTATAAAAGGGCCGTTACGATAAATGAAAGAAAAAGATGACTTAATAAAAAAAAGAAATGCGACGTAGACATGGGAGAAGTACTTTTAATAAGAAAAATGTAAGATGGTTCTGTGTTTTTTTGTAATGGTAAACCGCTATTCCTTTCTATATTCCATCATTTTAAAATATACACAGAAAGGAGAAAGTACTTGAAGGGAGCAATCTGTATTTAGATTTTAAATCTAGTGTAATATATGGACACTTGTGAGAAGGAAACTATGAAATAATTGCAGTGATTTAACCAAAAATGACCCTATTACGAAGAGTTCCCTGGTGAGTCTGGGGGCGGTAGGAGAAGATAGTAACATGACAGCGGAAATGGCTTCCGCCTCCTCTGTCAAAGACCGATAAAATAGGGGAGAATCGACTTTACTTTATTATATAGATGATGAAATACTGTCGAAGACCGATAAAATAGGGGAGAATCGACTTTACTTTATTATATAGATGATGAAATACTGTCAAAGACCGATAAAATAGGGGAGAATCGACTTTACTTTATTATATAGATGATGAAATACTGTCAAAGACCGATAAAATAGGGGAGAATCGACTTTACTTTATTATATAGATGATGAAATACTGTCAAAGACCGATAAAATAGGAGAGAATCGACTTTACTTTATTATATAGATGATGAAATACTGTCAAAGACCGATAAAATAGGAGAGAATCGACTTTACTTTATTATATAGATGATGAAATACTGTCAAAGACCGATAAAATAGGAGAGAATCGACTTTACTTTATTATATAGATGATGAAATACTGTCAAAGACCGATAAAATAGGAGAGAATCGACTTTACTTTATTATATAGATGATGAAATACTGTCAAAGACCGAGTTGAGAGAAGCAACTTACCTATAAAAAAAATGTAGGGAATTTTGAAAGAAAGCGAATATTTTCTGAAAACGTGCATCTGTCGGAACAGATTAGCATATAAAGCTTTTGATTTTAAAGCTATAATAGCCAATAAAATAGGGGAGAATCGACATTACTTTATTACATAGACGATGAAATACTGTCTATGGCCTTGAAGAATTTGAATATTTGATATTCTATTCCATTAAGTTTAGCAAATTAATTCTCAACACACGTGGGGGCGGGGATGCTAAGATTCGCCATGTTTTGCTTGGTCATACCGACATTTGTCAGATAGTAAAAGATGGTTAAAAAGCCATTTATTAATTATTTCTTAATAGTTTGCCATAGACAAATTATACAGAGTAAATGAGACATGTTAGCTATAAGATTAAACATACGGAAAATACATTATTCCAATACAATAGAAGAATGCACAAGCTATTCCTTTAAAAAAAAAAGGAAAAAGGAGACATGATATGGAATTATTTTCACATAGACGCCATTCTATCAGAATGCCATCTTAAAAAAAAGGAGATGCCATTACTTTCCTTCGTCTGGAACAAAAATATAATATATAGAGAGATCATGGAAGGTTGTCACAATGCAAGAAGTGGAAATATGACATTGTTGAGAAGGAAGACAAAAATGAAGTGATATTTTTTTTATTAAGTAAATCTTACTTGATTCAGTCTCAACTTCTACACAGTGATCTAATGGGTGTACCCGTGTTCAATAAAATATTCCGAGGTAAAACCTCTTTATCAAATGGTAAGTGTTCCAAATCTCTTGAAAGTAGTGTGGTCTTAAGCGCTGGTGCTATTATGTTCCTTTGCATTTCCACAGTCACTCGCATAGATACGTAAGAAGTACAAGTTTTAAATTATGAAATAATTACTGTTACATTTATTCATTATTGTTATATTTATTTTAAGTTATTTGGTGTGTGTTAGATTAATTATGATTAGTTGTTATTATAATTTATTCCAATGTTAAAATTCAAATTAAATCGGTTAACAATTTTTTTATTTATTTAATATTAAATTGGTGTGCAAAATAAGGGGAGGTAATACTGTAGAAATTTTGTAGCAAGTTATTTCCCCCATGTTATAATGTGCCATTGACTGGGGAAATGCAAGGAAAACAATATCACCAGCATTTAAGACCAGACGAGTTTCAGAGGATTTGAAACACCATTTGATAAAGAGGTCTTACCTCGAAATATATTATAGGACATTGTTACATACATTAGATCACTGTGTAGAAGTTGAGACTGAATCACGTACGATTTGCTAAATAAAAATAATTAAAAAACACTTCGTTTTTGTCTTCCTTCTCAACGCCAGCATATTTCCATTTTTGCAGTGTAATAGGCTTCCATGACCCCTCTATATACAAAGTACACACAATGCTTCAAGGAAACTACATCACCTTATTAATATAAATACTTTGGAAAATATAACAAAAACAAATAAAAAACAAATTACAAATAAAAAATACTACCAGGCAATGCTGGGTAGCTAAACCTAGTTTATAATAATAAAACAAAAATTAGAAAAATTAAATAAAACAATTAAGAAAGTTTCTTCCATTAAATGATTTTGGCAATGGTGCATTATAGTTAACTAGGAAAAAGGGATGAAAAAAACAAATAACTGTTACCAAAGGCAATAAAAGTTACCTTTCTACCTTCCTGCTTATCTTTTGTGCGTTTTAAAGTCTTTGAAAGCGTTTTTATTTCAATTTAAGATTTCGTTCAAAATCGTTTTCCGAATCAAAAATGGCAGACAGAAGCTTTGACAAACATCTCCGAAGTTTGATTGATGGGGTTTTCGTCCTTTTGGGTGAAAACAACCAACAAATATACAACAACTGTTCCAAACGCAATAAAATTTACTTTTCTACCTAATTGAAAGGAGAAAAAGACGAAAAAAAATGTAATTAGACTTGGGAAATGTCAACCAAAGTGGAGTCAGCCATTTTTTATTCTGATACTAACATAAGACGATTTGAACGAAATATTTAACTGAAATAAAATCGCTTTCAAAGACTTTAACACAAAAAAAAATGTGCAGGTAGGTAGAAAAGTAACTGTTATTGCCTTTGGTAACAGTTATTTGTTGAGTGTTTGCTTTTTGTTTTTATTTTTTCACCTCTTTTTCTTATTTGCACAATCGCCAAAGTTGTAATAGATTTTTCTTTGTTCTTTATTAACATTCCGAACCAAAAATAAAAAATAGAAAATAATAAATTCATATATTTCCAGATGGCAAGACTCCAGTTGAATGTGATATACATCTAACACAATTCTCACACTATATGCATGTTTGAAGTTAGAAAAAAAAAAAGAAAAAAAAAGAAAACAAAATTGAAAAACATATTTCGTTTTGTAAGCCCCAAACGTAGATGACCCTGGGAAACACTAGTTAATCCACATGCTCTATTTTTCTTTCAGTAAAACTAGTCGAATATGTAATGGTATCTTGACGTGCCGCTGATATCTATCCTTTATTTGTTGACAAAAATATTCACAAGGACGCCAGCCACGATTTCAAGAGACATCAGGAATTCTTGTTAAACTATATTTAGATCATTTACAGGTTACGTAATTGCAGTCACTCATTTCTTTCATTTAGCAAAAGACTTTCAGGAAATATACATATATGAATGTACACCCTGCGTTAAAAATGATGGAGAAAAAAATTATACTTAACCAGTGTTTGCACTAATATTCATATAAAATCAGAATTATGCCAGTAATTTAATTTTTGATTTAAAAATTATTATATTATCATTTCTGATGACCTAACAAAAAAAAAAAACCTAACCAACCGTTGACTTTATTTTGAGTGAAAGATTTCCGAATTCAGTTCAGCAGTTGTCTGACTTGCTATTTGTTTTCTTCCTTCTTTTAAACACTTGATATGGTTTCACTCACGTGACAGAAGCGAAATACATTTATTTATATATTTATATATATATATATATGTAGTATTGAAGTTTTTACAACCTATATGAAAAAAAAAAAAATGAAAAAAACCATTAGTCACAAGTCCTTCGTTGGAAATTCCTTTGCTTGTAAGTCAATCAATCTCTTGGAATCACTGTATTAGTTGGATCCAGGAATTTACACTAGTCTTAATATTTTTGTAGGGATAATCAGCATATATATATATATATATATTATTAGTAACAGATACTACACTTTGATCTTAGTAAATTTCCCATATCAGTAGAAAAATTGACCAGGCCTTTTGGCTAAGATCAAAGTGTAGTATCTGTTCCGATGGATACTACACCCTATAGACCGGTACCGTCTTGGCCTTCGGTCCTTAATTCCGCCGGTCTGTTGGTTTGTCATGTGCAGTTCTAGGAGCTCCAACCTCCCAGGCTTTGTCTTCTCACCCTTTGAGAAGGGGTTAGTTTATTGCTAATCGCCTGAGGCGCCCCTACCGGGGAATGTCGACAGGGCTGCCCAGGCATCTTTTAACGGTCATAAGTGCTCTTATCAAATCCCACTTTCTGACCATGTGTCATATTTTACCACTGTGGGAGGTAGATAAATACCAGAGTATGTATGGTACTAGATTTAAGTTGGTTTCGAAATTTCATAAATTAATTTCAAAGCCTTTTGAAAAAAGAAAAAAACAAACACTCATGCGATTGATAAAATTGTAACATAAACAAAAGTAATCGTGTGATCGGCAGAACCATCATTCTCCACACTTCTGATTTCCGTAAAAGGATGAAACACATGCGTATGTGGATAAGAATTTTAAAATATTTATCACAATATTGCCCCTTTAATGCTAAGACAGGCCCTTTAAGAGAATTATAATTAGGCTGTCAAATTTAATACGTAATGCTAAGTTCCTTGAACACTGTTTATGACAGCCTTCTCGATATGTCTGCTTGCATAGACATAAATAAACCTTAATTCTCTGTCTTTCATTGTGGTTGTTGTGTTGGCAGTATGGTCCTAGGCGTTCAGACACAGGTAAAACATTGACTTGGGTCTGGAGTTTCGAATCGTGTGACCGGCAGAACAATCATCCTCCACACTGATGATTCCCAAGAAAAGATGAAACATGTGTATGTGCATAAGAATTTAAAATTATTTATCATAATATATATAAGAAGTTAATATTTTTAAAATTATTTAGCAATCATATATATACTAGAATACCTGTCCTAAGATGAATAAAATTAATTCTCTGAACAGAACTGTTTTCCGCCACTTTTATGTTCACTTATGAAGATTAAAATCAACATATAATGATACTAAACCTTATGTCTGGAATCCTTTTATTATAGAAAATGTCTCAAATTTTAAGCTTATTTCAAACAAAAAAAAAAAAGCATTGCGTGCTGAAAATTCAGTTTTTAGTTGTCCGTTTTTTTTTTACCCTGATTAGAAGGGCTGAAAAAAAAGTTAAAGATAGGCTGTTTTTTTTTTTTTGTATGATTATGTAATCCAACTGCAAGTACGCTGACATATGTGTATTGTGTACCAACATTACAGCTGTTACGAAAGTATTTAAAAAAACAACTGTTGAAATCTCTCAGAACTTTCCGTATGACCTTGATATTTATGATGTCACCAAGATTCAGCCTGCACCATCTGGTCACAGTAAAATAAATTGTCTGATTTCATTGGCCTTATCACATTTAGTACAATGAAGCGGTCCTATTTGAGAGAAGCATTTCATCAACTCCTTTTCATTATTTGCGGCCATGGATGAAAGTACCCACCATCATCATCATCATCATATTCGGTTTAACATCAGTTTTACATGCTGGCATATGTTGGACAGCTTTTAGAAATTGACTTCCAAACTAACCTATCTCTGACCAGGTCATTATTCAAACTATGTAACTTGAAATACAATAGATTTTCTTTGGGAGTAATTTCCTTAGTTGAGGCAAGATTTTTTATACACTGGATGCCCTTTCTTGTGACGACCAAGTGAGGTGATGGGGATCAGTGCTTTCATCAAAACACCATCTTTAGGTGATTGCCTACGAAGGCTAAAGAGAGCGTCACCTGCCCTTAATAGATGTTCTTTTCAGGGTTAGACATTGCTTGATGTAATCTGCTCTTATACAAAAGTAGATAGCTGATTGGTTAATTTAGTCATGTGACATAGGACTAGCTGTTTGATCCAGTGTTGCCAGAGGTTTATTAGTTTCAAAGTGTGTTTTGTAAATATGCCTACGTGATTAGCAAATAAGGAATGATAAAATCTAAGGTGAATAACTCTTCCCCTTTCAGTAAGAGTAACTCCCCTTAGTTGAGTTTTCTTTGTAGGTGATTATCTAAGAATGTCTATCCACTTCCTCTTGTTATTATTGGTAAGTGCCTGAACAAGGCATAATCTGTACAGTTTCAAATATAGACCTCTTCTTAGCACACACCAGATAATAGCCTCTCCAGACAATCAGCCGTTATAGCATGACATTGACAGATTCGCACCTTAATTCATGCAACTTGCAATTTCTTGCTTATTTTTAATCAAATCTTTAAAATTAAATACGATTCGAAATAAAAAGAAAATAATCTTACTAAACATGTAACTTGTATTGAATTATTTTTTAAAATGGTATTTTGCTCCGAACAGTCAAAAATGTGAAACATGAATTCGAGACACATTTTCACATGTTCTTTTCTTTTGCAAAATCAAAGTAACCAATCATTTTTCTTGAAATTTTACAACCAATCAGAAAACACATTAAGCTAGAATTAGGAAATTGATTTTTTACTTTGCTGATCTATTCCAAGCGAGATACAATCATGCAAAGTTGATGGAGATTCCTTCAAAAGTTAGAAGGCAAGCAAAGAAAAGCAAGGTCTCATCAATAAAAGTTACAGAATTATTTTGATATATAAATTTTTTAAAAGTTTTACCGCCAGGAAACTTTTAAATTCGGAAAAAAATATTTTTATTAGATGTAATAGGCACAAATGCAGTCAGAAGCTGAGTGACCATTTTGCTCACTCGCTCACTCAATCTCTCTTTCATATATATATATATATATATATATATATATATATATATATATATATATATGGTACGTCAATGAAAATTAATAAGACCTGCAAATGGAAGCAAATCGGTATTTTCAGTTGTTCAAAACAAGGAGCAGTTTAGTTAATAAAAACATTTATTTTTCATCTCTTTCTTTCCTTAAACCAGGCTTTTCAAAGATTAAAATCTTATCATCAGAGGAAAAATTATGATTGATAAGTTGACAGGATAGGACTGTCAAAGTTCCAAATTTGAAAAAGTTTTCTTTTAAAATTAAAAAATTTTTTTTTAAAAGTTCAAACGGGCATGGGAATCACCAATAACGAAATCCAAAAAACGTGGGGCTCAGAAATATTGGTAAATCCAGAGGAATCTGTATAAAAATCCAACGACGGCGATTCCACTCAGGTCTGTTGTCCACGGAGAGGAATCAAATAAAAGTGGCCATTTCAAGGAAAACAATATTCTTCCTCTAAAAGTTTACCTTTTAGTTATAATTTACTTATATATATATATATATATATATATATATATAGTCATCCACATACAGACTTTCGCTGTTTCACAGCTCATCAGTGCGGCTAGACCAGTTAGTGCCTCAAGCTGGGATTGAAACTTCAACCGTCGAGCTGACAGTCGGCGCTGCTAACCCCTACGCTATCATACGACACTGACTGAATGTAAGAAATATCTCAATGTAAACATTGGAAGTGCCGGGAGCTCGAATTAATTTTACCTAATGAGCTACGCCTTAAAGCTGATGGCAATTGACGATATCCTTACAAATAAGCTCTACCCAGGGAGGGAGCTTTATATAGTCATCCACATACAGACTGTTTCGCTGTTTCACAGCTCATATATAAAGTTAGGTATGTGTATATGTGTACAGCATGTTGCAGCAAGATCCGACATTTGACAAAAAGTAAACAAAATAATAGGAAGTGCAGAAGTCCTGGATGGACAAGATCGCCGCCGTACACCTCTATGTCTTCCAGCAGGACTCTGCTATTGTACACTAGGCCAGGATGTCCCAGGCATGGTTTCTCAATAATGTTCCTCACCACTGGTCACCGAACTTGTAGCCACCCTCCTCAACAGACTGCAACCCACTTGATCATTTCTTCTGGGACATGATCGAGGTCAAGACCAACAAGGCACTCACCACTATAGACAACGACATGATCGCCAAAGTGTTTAACTCATTTCTTCTGGGACATGATCGAGGTCAAGACCAACAAGGCACTCACCACTATAGACAACGACATGGTCGCCAAAGTGTTTAACTCATTTCTTCTGGGACATGATCGAGGTCAAGACCAACAAGGCACTCACCACTATAGACAACGACATGGTCGCCAAAGTGTTTAACTCATTTCTTCTGGGACATGATCGAGGTCAAGACCAACAAGGCACTCACCACTATAGACAACGACATGGTCGCCAAAGTGTTTAACTCATTTCTTCTGGGACATGATCGAGGTCAAGACCAACAAGCATGCCCACAACATGGTCGACTCTCTGAAGGCTGCCATTGTAGAGGCATTCACCACTATAGACAACGACATGGTCGCCAAAGTGTTTAACTCATTCCGCGCCCACCTTGAGATGGTCGTCTCCGGCGCCGGCGACGGTTACATCGAAAAATACTGTAGCATGTAACTAACTGTTGCTAAATAAACTGTCGGGTCTCTGCATATACAACTTTTGTTTTTGTTGCCTATTTCCTTTTCTTTTTGTCAAATGTTAGATTTTGCTGCAACACCCTGTATATATTTGTCTGTACAGATTTCACTCCTAAACTAATTAACTGATCACTATTGCTAGGCGTAAGAGTTGGTAATGTAAGCTATATTTAGTTTAATTTAGTTTCATGAAAAAGGGGTGGGGGTGGAAGCCGTTTGTGAAAATTCAGATAGCTCCGACTTTGTGAAATGTTGATAATATTAATAGGTATTAAAAATCAATTAATATTCCCCAAATTTCATTTGGTCACTTATAGGCTATAAAACTACAACAGAATTGCACCAGATTTGCCAGAAAGTATCCTTGTCATTGGGGAGATGGTATTGCTACTGTAAAATACATTATCTGTTCTTATTTATTTTTTTACGTTTTTTGTGATGCATGTGTTTCGGTTTCTTTCCAAGACACAGTCGCCATTTTGTGTATTGTTTTAATGAGTATAACACACAATGGTCGGAAAAAACAAAGGAAAATGGACAATAATTAAGAGACAGTTGGGTTTACATTAAATTGTAAGAATAAATGAAAATTGTGGTTTTGGATTGATTTTTCCTATGGTCATTGGAATGCAACTATATATATATATATATAGAATTATAAAAAGAAAAACTATACACACATTAAGGTTGTACACATAATAACTTATTTCGACCCCTTTAATTAGGTCTCCTCAGATGTATAGACAACCACGTCAAAAAAACGGTTTTTTTTACGTGGTTGTCTATACATCTGAGGAGACCTAATTAAAGGGGTCGAAATAAGTTATTATGTGTACAACCTTAATGTGTGTATATAGTTTTTCTTTTTATAATTCTGTTTTGCTCTGTTTAAATTACATTGAGCTCTGTTATTCAGATTCTCTACACAAAATTGAAATCTACACACACTATATATATATATATATATATATTATACATACAGGTAAACATCCTAATTGGTACAAGCCTAATTGGAACAATGTGCAATTGGGACACATTTTTTGATACCACACTTCATAATTCGGACATATATTCTGAATTGGTACCCATATCGAAAACTGTATTAAAGCCTTCCCAAATACACAAGAACAATTAAATAACAATAATATCTAATAATTGATTTCTTTTTAATATAAATTTGCATGTATAAAGCAACAAGTTGGATGTTTTAAATAAATTATATACAAATATATACATGTAATCGTTGGCGGATCAATAAGTTTTCTTTGAATCGTTTGAATTGTTTAACACTAACTATATACTGGATGTGTTATTAAGGAGAGCATGTTAATATGAGTGCTACACCGATTTTCCGGCAACTGATGGTCCAACACCTTTTTAAGCAGACAAAAATCCCGAGAGGGAATTAGATAATCCTGTTGCTGCCAGAATAGTTTACTGGGCGGCCAACAGATGACTGTGTGTAGCGCGCCATCAATTTGTTTGTTTACACTGTACCCGCTGGTGGTAGTCTCATGTTACTTTGAGATTATTCCTTATTTTTCCTAAATTCAATCTTAGTCAAGGATAATGTTTACGTTTCTCGCAATCCCTGGTGGTATAGAGACATGGTAGGTGTATAATTAGTGGCTTAGGGGTGTGTTGTTGAATTATTATTATGGGGAAATCGGATGGTCTGGCAAAACGGTTAATCGGGCAAGGCTCTGGAAGCAAAGGTGCCAGAAAATCCGTGTTGCATCCGTATTAGATTGGAAGGAAAGTTGTCAGATTTTCTCAAAGTAAATCTCTTGTAATATTTAAACAAGTTGAACTTCACAATCATATTTTAAACTAGCTGGCTTTGCCATCTCACGCTCACTTCACAAAGTCAATTACTTGAAACCAACATTTTAAATAATAAACATTTCATTCATAAGTTTCTTGTAAACACAAGACAAAATCGTTCACATTTATTCATATGAATAGATAAATATTAACATTTTGGTAATTTTGAGAATTTTTTAATCTTTTAAATAAGACTAAAGAAATAAAAAAAAAAAAGAAGGGAATAGCTCTTTTAAAAACAATAAAAAAAATTTGACGTCGCTAGAGAAAGAGAGGGGGGGGGGAGAGAGAGAACAACACCAAATCGGTATATCTTTCTATCTAGCTAAGACATTAGTTTCATTTAAATAATCTCCCTTTCTAATCAATGAGCATATTTTAAGAAAAGTCTTCATAATTTATCCTTTTTTGTATTAAATTACTATAATTAATTACGAAACTATTGCAGATATATAAGAAAAATAACACAATAAAATTACAAATGAACAACAGCAATATTAATTTATTATCGATTATATGCTACAAATTAGACAGATTTATAATGTCTACGGGTCTTTCGTCAGTACTATATATACCACATGTCAAAGTATTGTGTTGTACTATTGATTTAAATAACAGTAACCTGTTTTGATGGTAATATAGGAGTAATCAATGAAAAAAATTCTACCACAATTATTTATTAAGATACCATTTTGTTTCACCCATAAGTTGATGTAAAACCGCCTTAGAAATGCGCTTGAAAACCTACCTTAAGTTATGGATATGTTCACCAACATATTCATCTTAAATCAGCATGGCTGATAGCACCCTTCCAAGAGACCAACATTCTCAGACATCATGAATTGGAATAAATACGGAGAAGATACTGCCAAGTCTGCTCCAAGAAAGGTGGGCTCCCTCTACCGGGTTAGAAAACTTCCACACCTGCCAGTATCCTATATCTCTACAAAGCCACCGTCCGCCCGTTCATGTAGTATTTTGCCACATCTGAGCTGGTGCACCAACCACTCATCTCTCTTTCTTGGACAGAGTCCAAAAAAAGAGTCTCTAACCTAATAGGTCCCACACTGTCTACCAAGCTTCAGTCCCTGCCCCATCACCGCAATGTTGCATCCCTGTTCTTGTTTTACAAGTACTTCCACAAAATGTGTTCCGATGAACTTACTGCACATGTAGCCCCCCCCCCCCATCCTCAACGTAAATACGCCCGACTAGCAGAAAAATCCTACCCTTTCATTTTATAAGTTCCCAGATACCAGAAAACTTTCTACTCTAATAGCTTCTTTCCTCAGACTGCTTGCCTTTGGAATTCCCTCCCTGCACCCTGTTTCCTCCAACTGTACCAACATGCAGAAATTTAAATGTAATGTGAACAATGTAATTTTGGATTGGTAAATTCGATTCTTTACTATTGTGAAGTTTACACACACCAAAACAATTATCAACTGACACAATCTGACAGTGTTATCTAATTGAGGAGAATTACATAGAATCTTGGCATGAAGCACTCTTGGCATGCTGCATGTATCATGGGGGGGGGGAAGTAAAATTCTAATACTACTATTACTGATAATAATAAAAACTTATGATTTACAAACTATCGGGTAAGATCCCACCAAACATGGCATGAACTCCTTTTGACATACCATGTATGGCTACATTTATGATATTACTATTGCTATACTACTACTAGCAATAAACACTTATGGTTCAAAATTATTTGTCAAAATTCCAATGTATTTGGAATAAAGGACTGTTGGAATGCTGGATGTAATAATAGTTACAAAAATACTAATTATGTTACATAGGATTTAAGTTTTAAAAAGCTGTGACAATGCAAATGTATGAGCACCGGGTGAACTGAAAGAATGTGGGAGAAACGAGGCGATAAAATTAAGAAGGCAATATGTAATAATTTTTTTATTTATTTTTTATTTCTTATTGTTTCATCTTCGATCAATAGTGTGTATTACACGGTGTCAAAGTTTGACTGATATTTCGTGGATATAACCTCCTTTTCAAAATTTCTCCATTTCAAAGCAGTGTGGATATTGTATGTCAGCCGACATGAGATCCATGCTGCTCTGAAATGGAGATACTTTAGAAAGAAGATTATCTATTATATAAAGGAAAGTTGTCTATCTATCCAGCTAAAAGTCAAAAACTACAAAAGACACACCCACATAGCTGATATATTCTTTTTTGGCATTTCCTCTGGCAAATATAGGTACATTTTTTTAATATTCAATGTTTTGAGGATCACCAGGAACAGAATTAGTTAGAACAATTCTTTTGTTTTTTCATGAAATCCGTCAATGATGTTTTTTTCCAAAATATTTTATTTCTTACCGTTTCATCTTCGACCAATAGTGTGTCACAATGTAAAAGTTTGACTGATATTTTGTGGATATAACCTCCTTTTCAAAGTTTCTCCATTTAAAAGAGCACACCCAGTGCTCATGCCTGTGCATTGTCACAGTCTTCTAAAACCCCAAAGCCTATCTATACACCACCCACAATGCTTCAAGCAAACTACAACACTCTTTTACTAATCATCTTGTTCAAATAAAATTGCAGCAAGTTTTTTGGCTAGCATATAGAAAACAGCATTTCTCCCCAAAACCATTATCTGAAGTCATGGGAATGAATACATGGCACCCACATCAATTTGTTTATAATCTTTTACAGGACAGTTGAAAATTGATATTTTTCACTAATGAAGAAAAACCATGCACGGTCATCATTTCTGAATCTATTCGATAAAAAAAGAAAGTATTTGTAACAGAAGAAATTAGAAATATCATTTTTCCGCGGGTGGAAATAAATATTACATATCTTATAGAAAAAAGAAAAAAATTTTCTTTGAATATAATTAATGCACTTCCTCATGTTTGCAGGGAACTCCCTTAATTTGTAAAACATCTGTTTTGCATGGATAAACACGATCATTCGGTGTAACGGACAGAATTTCATCCCAACTAGTTTTGATCAGAGATGGGGAGTTAGTTGAAAAAAAATAAAAATAAAAAATAAAAAATAAAAATAAAATAAATAAATAACATAAATAAATAACATTAATAAAAATGGAGAGTTTACTTTCGGCAGCCTCGTAATTCTCGCTACCCCCTATTTTGTTTTAGTTCTCACATGCCATGAACGAGGTTTCTAACAAAGGGGGAAGAATGGCTGTTTTCTGGGGCAGTTGTTATTTTTAGTGGATTGTATGTGGAGATTGTCAATCCTTTCATAGTATTCATCATCATTCAATTGTCAATCAATCCATCTCATTAAGCCTTATCCTCGAGTGGTATGCGTTATATATATATATATATATGAGAAGAATGTTGTAGTTTGCTTGGAGCATTGTGTATAGTGTAAGAATAATTGTTTGGAGGTGATAACAATGCGTTATTAAAGTGACACATATACGACATGTGGAATCGTAAAAACAAAGTGACAATACTGAAAAGTCAATAATTTTCAAACATTTTTTTTTTATTTACCAGTGTATCGTTGACCGTGGTGTTAGGTTGGAGTGTGTCCTTTTTATTATTATTTTTTTTTTAATTTTCGAGGGAAGCCCTCATCTTCAGAAATGAAGATTTTTGAAAATTATTGACTTTTCAATATTGTCACTTTGTTTTTACGATTCCACATGTCGTATATGTGTCACTTTAACAACGCATTGTTATCGCCTCCAAACAATTATTCTTTATATATATATATATATATATATATATATATAGGCATAGCTCATTAGGTAAAACCAATTCGAGCTACCGACATTTGACAATGTTTACATTGAGATTCTTACATTCAGCAAGTGTCGCATGATAGCATAGGGATAGAAGCGCCGACTGTCAGCTTGGCAGTTGAGTTTCAATCCCGGCTTGAGACACTAGCTGGTCTATCCTCACTGAAGAGCTGTGATACAGCAAAACAGTGTATGTGGATGACATATATATATATATGTGAAAGATGAGAATAAAAGATCGTAAAGATACAATATTTATTAGAACATCAAAAGTTCAGAGCAAGAACCTCCTTGCTCTGAACTTCTGATGTCCTAATAAATATTGTATCTTTACAATTTTTTATTCTCATCTTTCATCTCTAGAATTGAACGCTCTATTCAATATATTGAGCTTTATATTATCACGATAGATTATTATTAAACGATAATTCAATTATCGTTAATTTAATTCAGCATTTAAATATATATATATAATATATATATATATTAGTAGTATGTTTTTTAAAGGCTGTGGGCAATGCAAATTCCGGGTAAGATGCAAGTTGTAAGGAACAAAAACAATAAATCGAATACGAAATATGACTTACAATTTATTTTTCCTAGAGTGTTATTAGCTGTTTGTGTGATGTCCGGATGATTAAAAAATCATTATTTAATATTTCGGGAAAAGAAACTTCCCTTTGTCAAAAATAATCAATACCAGAAGAATTCCCCGACTATGCAGAGAATCTCACAAAATAAAAAATATATATATATATTAGAGAGAGAGAGAGAGAGAGAGAGAGAGAGAGAGAGAGAGAAAGAGAGAGAGAGAGAGAGAGTATAAAGTTTTTGTTTTTTTAAATTATACTATAAATAAATATTCATAACAAAATAATAAAAATTTACAGTATATTATAGCTCTACCTGTTATTGAGCACTATCTTATAAACATTGAAGTGTTCATTTGATTAACATTTAGGAAACAACAATCATTCAAGTACTATATATAATACTTGAATGATTGTTTTTTTCCTAGAAACAAAAAGAAAAACAACAAAAACAAACGAAATTAATTTGTGTTGGAAACGCTTGGCTTCAACGGTTGTAATATTATTTGTGCAATACGAAGTAATTGTTGATTTTCGTTGTTTTTTTTTCTTTTTCGATGAGTGTGGAGACTTATTTTTATTTTAAAAAAAAGTAGAAGATCATTCTTCACATCATGTTGGTCTGCAGTTTCAACTTGTTACTGGCTATTTTGCTTTTGCTTGTTGCTGGATTTCAACATTTTAAATGAGGAGAAGGATTTAGCTGTTGTACAAAGCTAGATCTCTATTAACAATCTCAGTACAGATACTCCTTCAGACAATGACACTGTGGCGATGGAAAAGTTGTGACGCATGTGGACCTGACAGTTATTGTGGAGCTATCGTGAAAAAGGAGTGATGGCCCCTTGTAAACATTAGTATAGTAGCTAAATGAAAAGAGCCTTTAGGTCGTCATCGATTATGATCGACCACTTTACTTTTTATATGCGTAGATGCTTCCATGATGATGATTATTCATGACAGCGCATGATCAAGAGCGAAGCAGTGTGACATGAACATTTTTTTGTTTTATGGAAATCGTTCAAGACAATGCATGAAGCTACTTGATGTAAGGAGCTAAAAAAAAAAAAAAATACAACTTCAAGATCAAAAACTAGTCAACAATAAATGTTATATGGATAGATTCCGACCCAGAAAACAGCAATTTTTCCCCCTTTGTCAGAAACGTTGCTCATGGAATGTGAGGACTAAAGGACAAAATAAAGGAAGTGAGATCTACGAGGCTGCCGAAAGTAAACCCACGGTCCACTTTCTACTGCTTTGCTTATCCCACTGAGTGTCCAGAAGCCCAAATAGTTAGGAGCCCTTTGGTTGGAGATATTTGTACATTACATTATCTATAATTACAGTAATTGAACGATGAAAAACGTACATTTGTATGAATCAGCATGGTACGACTTGACCAGCGCGATTCTGTTGTTGGCATTGGTTCCCCCCTGATTCGTTCTAGAATCAGGTACTCACAGGAGGGACCATCTGAAGGTTGCCAACGTCCATAAGTGAAAGTGTTGCTATAGAACCGACTGGATGCAAACTTGACACGCCTAAGTTGTCAGTCCACATTGGTATCCACTTCACCACTGCCACCTCCCAATTGATCAGTGATAATTACAGAATGTAAAAATGAATTACATACACTGCTTTGTTCCTTAGGATCCCAACTTAGGGCAATGTCCCCCCTGGGGTTGTTTAGAGCTGTTAAAGATGTTTGTCTAAATTTTGTCAAATGGAAACTTCACCTTGGAAACGAAAGAAGAAATGGTGTATAATCCCACTATTAAAAGCAAGAAATGGTGTATAATCTCACTATCAAAAGCAAGAAATGGTGTATAATCTCACTATCAAAAGCAAGAAATGGTGTATAATCTCACTATTAAAAGCAAGAAATGGTGTATAATCTCACTATTAAAAGCAAGAAATGGTGTATAATCTCACTATTAAAAGCAAGAAATGGTGTATAATCTCACTATTAAAAGCAAGAAATGGTGTATAATCCCACTATTAAAAGCAAGAAATGGTGTATAATCTCACTATCAAAAGCAAGAAATGGTGTATAATCTCACTATCAAAAGCAAGAAATGGTGTATAATCTCACTATTAAAAGCAAGAAATGGTGTATAATCTCACTATTAAAAGCAAGAAATGGTGTATAATCTCACTATTAAAAGCAAGAAATGGTGTATAATCTCACTATTAAAAGCAAGAAATGGTGTATAATCTCACTATGAAAAGCAAGAAATGGTGTATAATCTCACTATTAAAAGCAAGAAATGGTGTATAATCTCACTATTAAAAGCAAGAAATGGTGTATAATCTCACTATGAAAAGCAAGAAATGGTGTATAATCTCACTATTAAAAGCAAGAAATGGTGTATAATCTCACTATTAAAAGCAAGAAATGGTGTATAATCCCACTATTAAAAGCAAGAAATGGTGTATAATCTCACTATTAAAAGCAAGAAATGGTGTATAATCTCACTATTAAAAGCAAGAAATGGTGTATAATCCCACTATTAAAAGCAAGAAATGGTGTATAATCTCACTATTAAAAGCAAGAAATGGTGTATAATCTCACTATTAAAAGCAAGAAATGGTGTATAATCCCACTATCAAAAGCAAGAAATGGTGTATAATCTCACTATCAAAAGCAAGAAATGGTGTATAATCTCACTATTAAAAGCAAGAAATGGTGTATAATCTCACTATTAAAAGCAAGAAATGGTGTATAATCTCACTATTAAAAGCAAGAAATGGTGTATAATCTCACTATGAAAAGCAAGAAATGGTGTATAATCTCACTATTAAAAGCAAGAAATGGTGTATAATCCCACTATTAAAAGCAAGAAATGGTGTATAATCTCACTATTAAAAGCAAGAAATGGTGTATAATCTCACTATTAAAAGCAAGAAATGGTGTATAATCTCACTATTAAAAGCAAGAAATGGTGTATAATCTCACTATTAAAAGCAAGAAATGGTGTATAATCTCACTATTAAAAGCAAGAAATGGTGTATAATCCCACTATCAAAAGCAAGAAATGGTGTATAATCTCACTATCAAAAGCAAGAAATGGTGTATAATCTCACTATTAAAAGCAAGAAATGGTGTATAATCTCACTATTAAAAGCAAGAAATGGTGTATAATCTCACTATGAAAAGCAAGAAATGGTGTATAATCTCACTATTAAAAGCAAGAAATGGTGTATAATCTCACTATTAAAAGCAAGAAATGGTGTATAATCTCACTATTAAAAGCAAGAAATGGTGTATAATCTCACTATTAAAAGCAAGAAATGGTGTATAATCTCACTATTAAAAGCAAGAAATGGTGTATAATCTCACTATTAAAAGCAAGAAATGGTGTATAATCTCACTATTAAAAGCAAGAAATGGTGTATAATCTCACTATTAAAAGCAAGAAATGGTGTATAATCTCACTATGAAAAGCAAGAAATGGTGTATAATCTCACTATTAAAAGCAAGAAATGGTGTATAATCCCACTATTAAAAGCAAGAAATGGTGTATAATCTCACTATGAAAAGCAAGAAATGGTGTATAATCTCACTATTAAAAGCAAGAAATGGTGTATAATCCCACTATCAAAAGCAAGAAATGGTGTATAATCTCACTATCAAAAGCAAGAAATGGTGTATAATCTCACTATCAAAAGCAAGAAATGGTGTATAATCTCACTATTAAAAGCAAGAAATGGTGTATAATCTCACTATTAAAAGCAAGAAATGGTGTATAATCTCACTATGAAAAGCAAGAAATGGTGTATAATCTCACTATTAAAAGCAAGAAATGGTGTATAATCTCACTATTAAAAGCAAGAAATGGTGTATAATCTCACTATGAAAAGCAAGAAATGGTGTATAATCTCACTATTAAAAGCAAGAAATGGTGTATAATCTCACTATGAAAAGCAAGAAATGGTGTATAATCTCACTATTAAAAGCAAGAAATGGTGTATAATCTCACTATTAAAAGCAAGAAATGGTGTATAATCTCACTATTAAAAGCAAGAAATGGTGTATAATCTCACTATTAAAAGCAAGAAATGGTGTATAATCTCACTATGAAAAGCAAGAAATGGTGTATAATCTCACTATTAAAAGCAAGAAATGGTGTATAATCCCACTATTAAAAGCAAGAAATGGTGTATAATCTCACTATGAAAAGCAAGAAATGGTGTATAATCTCACTATTAAAAGCAAGAAATGGTGTATAATCCCACTATCAAAAGCAAGAAATGGTGTATAATCTCACTATCAAAAGCAAGAAATGGTGTATAATCTCACTATTAAAAGCAAGAAATGGTGTATAATCTCACTATTAAAAGCAAGAAATGGTGTATAATCTCACTATGAAAAGCAAGAAATGGTGTATAATCTCACTATTAAAAGCAAGAAATGGTGTATAATCTCACTATTAAAAGCAAGAAATGGTGTATAATCTCACTATGAAAAGCAAGAAATGGTGTATAATCTCACTATTAAAAGCAAGAAATGGTGTATAATCTCACTATTAAAAGCAAGAAATGGTGTATAATCCCACTATTAAAAGCAAGAAATGGTGTATAATCTCACTATTAAAAGCAAGAAATGGTGTATAATCTCACTATTAAAAGCAAGAAATGGTGTATAATCCCACTATTAAAAGCAAGAAATGGTGTATAATCTCACTATTAAAAGCAAGAAATGGTGTATAATCTCACTATTAAAAGCAAGAAATGGTGTATAATCCCACTATTAAAAGCAAGAAATGGTGTATAATCTCACTATCAAAAGCAAGAAATGGTGTATAATCTCACTATCAAAAGCAAGAAATGGTGTATAATCTCACTATTAAAAGCAAGAAATGGTGTATAATCTCACTATTAAAAGCAAGAAATGGTGTATAATCCCACTATTAAAAGCAAGAAATGGTGTATAATCTCACTATCAAAAGCAAGAAATGGTGTATAATCTCACTATCAAAAGCAAGAAATGGTGTATAATCTCACTATTAAAAGCAAGAAATGGTGTATAATCTCACTATGAAAAGCAAGAAATGGTGTATAATCTCACTATTAAAAGCAAGAAATGGTGTATAATCTCACTATTAAAAGCAAGAAATGGTGTATAATCTCACTATGAAAAGCAAGAAATGGTGTATAATCTCACTATTAAAAGCAAGAAATGGTGTATAATCTCACTATGAAAAGCAAGAAATGGTGTATAATCTCACTATTAAAAGCAAGAAATGGTGTATAATCTCACTATTAAAAGCAAGAAATGGTGTATAATCTCACTATGAAAAGCAAGAAATGGTGTATAATCTCACTATTAAAAGCAAGAAATGGTGTATAATCTCACTATTAAAAGCAAGAAATGGTGTATAATCTCACTATGAAAAGCAAGAAATGGTGTATAATCCCACTATGAAAAGCAAGAAATGGTGTATAATCTCACTATTAAAAGCAAGAAATGGTGTATAATCTCACTATTAAAAGCAAGAAATGGTGTATAATCTCACTATGAAAAGCAAGAAATGGTGTATAATCTCACTATTAAAAGCAAGAAATGGTGTATAATCTCACTATTAAAAGCAAGAAATGGTGTATAATCTCACTATTAAAAGCAAGAAATGGTGTATAATCCCACTATTAAAAGCAAGAAATGGTGTATAATCCCACTATTAAAAGCAAGAAATGGTGTATAATCTCACTATTAAAAGCAAAAACATTTTACATCCTTTTCATGGTAAATCTTTTATTACCATTATTTTGCTATACTGAGCATCACATATTTTTTTTGCTAAAATCTGATTTTTGACTTTTTTTACACCAGCATTTATAAAATGAACTCAACTAAATCAAGTGATGCACAAATAAACATCCTACATAAATGAATAAACAGTCCTAGGTCAATTTACCCCCCCCCCCTCCTCCTCTAGAAGTATTTTGACAACATTGGTGGGATGTATGCATATTAATGGTCGTGGAAACTGGTGCCGAAAAAAAGATTTAAAAAAAAAAAAAAAGGGGGGGGGGGGGAGGGGGCTAAAGAAAACATTAATTTACTTCAATGTTTTTATTATCTTTTTTATTATTATTATTATTATTAGAAAAGTAAACTCTTGTGGTTTCCTAATACTTCGAGTGGCTGTCATGTTGTTGGTTAACATGACAGATTTTATTTGATATGTAAAGCCTACTAGTGGCGTGCAGAGTGGAGGGGGGGAAGACGGTGCCCCCCCCCCCCATCCGCGCATCCAAATTGGGGGTGGGAGCATTCAATTATATTCAAACTATCTCCTTTTCTCATAATATTTTTTAGTACTAGGACTTATACTTGAGTCTTTGGAGCATACAATCAAGGAATTGGCCCCGAACATCACTAGATCTCTGCATGCCACTGAACGTGACTTACTGATGGACAGAGCCTTTTATATAGAACATTGGACACATCTAAAATAGATCAATTTTCATTTTTTTTTATTGTCTTCAGATATTTTTTTTACGATTCTTGGGATTGTTTTCCGAAGGGGGAGGAGGTCTGTTTTACGGCATATCAACCCTTTTAATGTTATTTAATGCCAAACTAAAATAATACCGAATTTAAATGATTCATTGGGTACAGTTAATTGAACACAAGTTGCTATTTTAACCGGGGAGGGGGGGAATGGTAGGTTCACACCTTTCCACAATGGTATTTGTGTTACAACATTGGAGGCAGGTGTGTAAAAATAATGTTAAAAACGGTACTTTTTCATATGAGGCTAGAGTAAGGAGAAAGTGGAATTTTCCATTAGAAGTGAAAAGATTAGAATTAGAGCTATGTGTCAGAATATAGCATCACAGACAGGAAGTCGCTAGTGAAATGTAGCAGATAAGCTGATCAAATCTTCCTCTTTTTTACTGTAGAAGAGAGCAGCCATACTTTGGGATAGCTGTTCCTTCCCTCTATGGAGTTTAGAATTTGGGTTACGTGTCAAGATATTATGTCATAAATAAGTCGCTAGTGACATCTAACACAGAATTTGTTTATTAACTTACGATCAAATTTAAAATGAACTACGTATACTTTTATGTTCCTTAGGGACCCAAGGAATACAATATGATACAATATGATCTCTGGAGTTGTTTTCAGTTGTTAAATATATTGTACACAAGTGGTTGAGAAATTAATATCCAGACTATTTATTATCTGTAAGTGATAAGTGACAAGGAGTATTTTGAAATTAAAACCATCACTAAAATTTCTAAAATATTTAACAGCATTTTAAAAAGGATTCTGTTTCATGTACATGAAATAATATCTCTTGGATATTGTTCAAGTACTTGTTACATTTACCTACAGCAGACATTCTTTAACATTTATCAAAAGCCACTCGAAGATAAGTCGTGACACATCAGTAAAAAAAAAAGCTGCATTCATTCAATCTGTGCATTTAGCATCGAAAATTTCTTCTTTTTTTTAAATGGAAATTGCTTCAGACAAGGTATGAAGCCACTTGATGTAAGGAGTTAACAAGAACAAAAGATGATTATCAAAAAGACAAGAGATGCCTATTGGCTTTAGTCTTGAAAAGACCAAGTCTATAGGTAGGAGAAAAACAGTCAGCAGGAAGTGAGTTCCACAAGCCTGCAGTTCTTGGAATGAACTTAAAGTGTGATAAACAGAGCCTCTTATATAGATTTTTGGGCGCATCTAAAAAAAAAGAATGAACAATATTAATATTTTTTATTATCTCCAGATATTTTTTTTTTTGTTATTTTTGGGATTTTTTTTTTTCGGTGATAGAAAAAAAATTTAATTTTTATATCAATAAATATGGTTAAATTATGCAGATTTAAAACTAGGGGTTATACGTGAAACAATGCAAAAAACGTAGATCAAAGGCTCTTTTAAAAAAATTATGACCTTTTATAATTTTTTTTTTACAAAAATAAAAGCTGTTGGAGCAGAGTAAGAGCCCAAAAATTATGAAAAGGCATCTTTAATAATGAGAAAAAACCCACGGAATTTGAGTTTTCTGAATTTTTTAAAATTTTCATTAGTAATATAATCAAATACTCCTGACGCGCCTTCAATTTCTTTCAGGTGATCATTTTTGGCTAAGATATAAATTGTTTCCCATTTTCGGCAATAATGCGTATGCTGTGAGATAGTGGAGTAGTTTAGTTTGTATGTTTTATGACATATTCCATCACAGACAGGAGGTTGCTAGTGACACGTAACAGATGAGCTGATAAAATCTTTCTCTTTTTTCCGAACTGCAGAAGAGAGCTGCTTCCTCTCGCTATGGAAGATTGGTTGGGGATAGTATGTACGTATACCAAGAAAGAAAGCCCCCAAAAGTGCTGTTAAACTATAAATGTTGTCTTTATTATTAACTTTTACAACCACTGTTATTAAAGAGATGATTGCAAGAAGAAGAAAGAGAGAAAGAAATAGAGAGACGTCACTATCCACTGAGCCAGAACTCACATGTCAACAAAACGAGACCTCCAACCTTATTCAGGTGCATCATTTTGAACTCCGGAATTTTTATGTCAAACTCAGTAACCTCTATGGAATTTTGAACTCAACCTTTTATCTTATCCATGAGGGTAGATTGTTCTTGTTCAGTCAGTCATGACCAGGTAGAAGTAAATAATTAATGATGATGTTATTCCTATTTATTATCGCCTATAGTAAGGATCAAATCAGTTCTAAGGGACAGGCTTCTAGAGGTTGAAGGTTCGATCCTTACTACAGGCGATAATAAGTAAGAATAACATAATAAGCCGCGCGTGCGTGGTCCCCCTTTGTATGTGACTCGATGTGGCGAGTGTAAAATGCAATAAATTTGGGCAATTTGGCGCATTTTTTACCCCCCTTTGACCCCCTGAGGGCGCGGACCAGAATTTTTCTGAGGTCAAGGATGCTCATTTTATATCCAGAACAATTGCCTCTACATTTTGACCAAGTTTCAGAAAAATTGAATGGATGAATCAAATGTTATGGGAGAAAAGGGTCATTTTTTGCCATTTTGGGGGCTTTTGTCCCCCTGGGGGCGCAAACCAGATTTTTTCCAAGGTCAGCGATACTTATTTTCTATTAGGAACAATTGCCTCCACATTTTGGCCAAGTTTCAGAGAAATTGAATGGATGGATGAAAAGTTATGGGGCAAAAAATGTCATTTTTTGCCATTTTGGGGCCTTTTGACCCCCTGGGGGGTGCTAACCAGATTTTTTTTTTAAATCGGAGAATGTCACTTTCTAACCTGACCAAAGTTACAACTTCATGCAAAATTTCAGAGAAATTCAATGGATGGTTGCGGAGAAAAATCCGGACATGCCTCAAAACATAAGTCCCTCGATTTTATAAATCGGGGGACCAATTAACACTTCTACTTGGGTATGACAGACAGAACAAAAACAATCTCTTTTCATGGTTTAAATAAAAGGTTCAGTTGGAAATTCTGTATAGGTTTCAGAGTTTGACATAAAAATTCCCAAGTTCGAAAAGATGCACACGAAGGAGGTCGAAGGTTACCTCGGCCAAAACGTTGTGAAAATAACAACCAAGATGAGAATAGCAGTCGAATAATCCAAATAATACTCTGTTATGTTTAACAAAAAATGTTCATGCATTCATTTTTGTAGTTTTTCATTTAAAAATAAAGTTAAAATAGCTTTTTCTTTAAAATTTGGCAAAAAACAAATGGTGAAATCGAAACATGGCTACTTGATGAAAGAAAACCCATAACATTTCAATTTAAAATACCGATTTAAAATATACCTATTTTTTTTGTATGTGATGTGGAGTAAGCTAGTAGTACCCCCTCCTGAGGTTGGAGAATGAGATGCTTCAAGGGAATAAAAGAAAAGTAACTCTCGTCACAAGGGGGGTGAGATGTTATCTAGGTCACCGTTTGAACTGTGTACGACTCTCGATATATTCTATTACATGTTACCCGACCTTTTCCCAAAAGAGGTCTGGTCAATATCATAATATTGGCGACGAGGATGAGATTCGAACTCACGCGGGGAAACCCCAATGGATATATTGTATGAGACGTTTGATATTCCAGCACCACCAATTGCTGAAACAGTTATTCCAAGACAGACAAGCAAAAGAAAAAAAAATACCGGTAGAACCGTTAAGTCCGGACCCGAAACGTAAAAGATATTAATTTCTGTTGTGAAGAAATTATCTCAGAGGGGGGGTGATGTGGAGTAAGCTAGTACCCCTTCCTGAGGTTGGAGAATGAGATGCTCCAAGGGAATAAAAGAGAGGCAACTTTCGTCACGAGGGAGTGAGATGTTATCCAAATCACCGTTTGAACTGTGTATGACTCTCGATATATTCTATTATATGTTTCCCGACCTTTTCCAAAAAAAGAGGTCTAGTCAACGTCATAATAGTATGCAATAATGAAGTATTATACCAATAATATGCCAAACATTTGTCTGTTTTTTTTTTTAGTTTTTTTTATGTAAACAATGTAACTGACCCCAAAATTATTTAATATAGGTTAAGAAGGGAGACATATTTTTTCAACATACTCCTACAAAAGTTGCTGACTCTTGACCCCCCCCCCTCCGAATTGCTAAGCTTATTAAATGCTTAATCATATTCTTCAAACAAACTACCATTATGAATAAAACAAAAACAAAATAAAAATGGTAATTCAACAATGACAAATGTTATGACAAGCCATCAGACTTTGTAACAGAACAATTACTTTATCATAAGTCAAAATGGAAGCAAGAATACTAACAATATACAAAACATCTATGCATAAAACCAAATACCATAAAAAAAAACAGAAAAAGACACCATTTTTCTTTTGAAGAAATCTAACTATTATACAGGGTGGGGAAAAATGATCTGACACATTTTAGGGTTTAATAAAAGCAAATTAGAATAAATAATGAAAAAAAAACTATTTTTATTTTCCATATGTACAAATAATACAATTTTGTTTTATGAATAATGAAAAAAGTATTTTATATTTTAAATGTACATATGCCATTTTGTTTTATATTGTTTCAGATTACACATATGGAGTTGATATGCTAGCATCGTGCTTTCAGTATGACACCATATGTACATTTGGAAAATAAAAATAGTTTATTAATTATTTAAACGACATAAAACAAAATGGCATTATATATGTGATACTATGGACTGCAACCTCTCCCGTCACCACAGGCCGGGGATTGTCAAGGAATAATTCACAAAATGAAAAAAATGATGAAGTAAGATAAGTAGGTGACGATGGAGAGGCCAACGAATCTATTGGGATCCCTAGATTGGATGGCACCCTGACCGTTAGTGGTCAGTTTCTGGGTTGTCCAATAATGATGGGCCGAGAGGAAACGGATGTAGTCAGTTCCGGTAACCAGCTGAGAGTGACTGAGAAAGGAACTGGACATCTCAGATTTCCGGTTGAAGGTGGATATATTGAGGAGACAGAGCAGACGAGAGTCTTGAGAGTTTTGCAAAAATTTAGATCGGGTCGAGCGGACGATGAGATGAGCTGATGATTTCAACAGACAAATTATCTCAGTTATTTTTTAGCTGATTATACTGGAACTTAATTCAAATGTGGATGCTTGCAGCAGCGGTGAGGGGAGGTAAATGACGCACACACACATACACTTTTTTACCAACAACTCAAATACTCAATGTATACCTGTGTTTGTGCAAGTTGTGTAGCGTTTATTTTTTAACACAACTTGTAAGATAGTGCATGGGCTCTCGGCGATCACCAATATGAGAGACGACACAACCAGAACAAGAAACGGAAGACGAAGAGAAAACCACAGCACAAACGTTGAGAGGGGGGGGTCGACGGTTATCGGGGACCAGCATGGTTTCACATATATACATTTGGAAAATAAAAATACTTTTTTCATTATTCTCATTTGCTTTTATTAAACCCTACAAATGTGTCAGAATCTTTTGCACCCCCCCCCCACACACGCGTCTTTCTTGGCAATGCCGTAATTTGACTGTGATGGCTGTCTTCAGTTTAGCAATAGTCCGTGGATTGTTTTGATAGACATTACGTTTGAGATAACCTCACAGATAAAAATAAACCTGGAGTTTAAGGTCCGGTAAGTGTGAAGCCCTTTTAGGAGCACATTTCCTACTGATGAGATGATCACTAAAGTGTCACCGCACATTATTGAACGACGATAAAACAAAGACTGTTGGAAATTCATGATTGAAACTTGGTGGACAAGTCAGGCATAGACTGAGGTTTATTTGTACCGAATACACTTCAGTCCTATCAACAGATGACCAAGGCTATCAAAACAAATATATTCTTTTTCATCGAGAGGCTAACCCGGATCATGATGGAATCCTCATGATCTTTTGATAGCAAGTATTTCCATTGGGTTTCGCCAGTACTTAGTATGTTTTAATTTTTTATTTTATTTACTAATGAGTCATCGCTTATCAAGGCAAAAAGACCACTCGAGGATAACGGTTAATGAGATGGATGGATTGTCAGTTAAATAATGAAGAATATTATGAGAGGACTGAAAATGAAGAATGGAATGAATAAAATGTGATTACTTATGAGGACAGTTTAAGACAGAATTTGTTGACATTGGATTCGAAAGTGACCATGTTATAATCTGCAGGGAAGCAATCCTCCAGTAACATGTTCCACAGATGGGAAATCCTTAGAAATAAACTGTTCATAGAAATTCCGTTTGATGTTAGGCAGGCAGAAGGAAAGTTCTTTGCAGTTGTGGTAGAGAGACAAGTTCTTGCTGTGACTGTCTTACAAAGAGGAACCAGAGATTGAAGCTCAGTCGAACACCTTCCATTAAAATGATAGAGTATTGATTTACTCCTCTCCAGGAGTTAGGCACAAGGCCAGTTTTTATCTTACTCCCACAAGTAAGATGTGATCCAAGGTCGGGTCGGGAAAGTGGGGTTTAAAAATTGCCTGGGCAGCCCTGTCGGCATTCCCCGGTAGGGGCGCCTCAGGCAGTAAGCAATAAACTTACTCCTCCCCAAAGAGGGGAGGCGAAGCCTGGGAGGGTGGACCTCCTAGAACTTCACAGGACAGACCCATAGACCGACGTAAATCAAGCCCCAAAGGCCAAGACAATACCAATCTATGGGGTGCAGTATCCATCGGAACAGATACTACACTTTGATCTTAGCCAAAAGGCCAAGAGATTAAAATGATAGAGTAGAGAAAGACTAGCAGTGTCTCTTTTTTCAGAAAGGGGCTGTAGAGAACAGAAGAGATCATCTCTCGCTAGATTGTGAAGTCAATTTTGTACTCTGTCGAGACAAGAAAGGGTGCTCTGAGTGGCACCTCTCCAGATGTGGCAGCAGCACTCCATGTGATTGCAATTAACCATTTACTGGACTTGTTGATCGCGGACAACATGTTTTTTTGCATTAACAAAATGTGTTGACCCATCCGTCAAATATGGCTTCACCTGAACCATAGTAAAAGTCACACATGAAAAAATCTAGACATATCCAAGCCAAGCAGACAGTCTTAACTCACAGAAGCATAAAACTTAATAAGCAGAGAAGGTGTTATTTTAGAGTTTTTTGTCTCCTTAACCAGTTGCTCTACCAAGGCTTGAAAGTCTAGTCTACCCATTACGGATGGGGGGGGGGGGAGATGGGTATAAGTGAAAGTAACATTAAATCAATGAAGTAACATTGATTCAACTACTCTAATATTTCTTCATATCTCTGTAAGCATTTAGAGTAAGAGTGATTTTGTTTCAGTGTGGCCATCTAATGTACATGTGTCTGTACATACCACAAACACTTATGTAAATTATATGGCAAATTAATAAGTCTCTTTACTTCTATATTAAAATAAAACCACTAATACTACTTCTAATTAATAATAATAAAACCACTAATACTAATTAATAATAATAAAACCACTAATACTACTTCTAATTAATAAGAACAGAACAACTAATACTACTTCTAATTAATAATAATAAAACCACTAATACTATTTCTAAATAATAATAATAAAAATAATTTAAAAAAAAATAATAATAATAAAAATAATTAAAAAAAAAAAATAATAATAAAAAATAATTAAAAAAAAAAAAAAAATAATAATAATAATAAAAATAATAAAATAATAATAATAATAATATATTAAGAAACTTATTTTTTGCTATGTAAGAAGAATGTCCCAGAAGATATCACAGTTTATGAATTTTCAAATTAAATCAAAATAGAATAAATAGTGTTAGTGGTCGTGATCCAATGGGTCACGGGTATGTCTCATAGATTTTATATTACTGTTGAAGTAAATAGAGAAACTGTTCTCATTGAGTATTGATTTACTCCTCTCCATGAGTTAGGCACAAAGCCAGTTTTTATCTTACTCCCACAAAGTAAGATGTGACCCAAGGTCGGGTCGGGAAAGTGGGGTTTGAAAAGCCAGCGCCCGAGAGGTGAGCACTCTGGTCATTAAAAATTGCCTGGGCAGCCTCGTCAGCATTCCCCGGTAGGGGCGCCTCAGGCAGTAAGCAATAAACTTACTCCTCCCCAAAGAGGGGAGGCGAAGCCTGGGAGGGTGGACCTCCTAGAACCGCACAGGACAGACCCATAAACCGGCGTAAATCAAGCCCCGAAGGCCAAGACAATACCAGTCTATGGGGTGCAGTATCCATCGGAACAGATACTACACTTTGATCTTAGCCAAAAGGCCAAGAACTGTTCTCATTGAGTAGGAGAAATGAAGCAAGAGAACACAACTGGTTATGAATGAAACATTTATACTTCCATAACATTTTGTTCATTCAAAGTGGCTGAATAAGCAAAATACCAAAATTTGAAAAGGTGTGCCGAATAGAAAATCATATGACATGTCACAAAGTAAGACAAAATAGCAGCAGCAGCAGCAGCCATAGTATACTTTTAGTATATCCTCTTAACATACATCTACAAATATTTATTCATGAAAATTACACTTTTTCTTAGGCTCTAATCCAATATATAAAGTAAAGTCAGTCTCTTCTCAGTTTTTTGTTGTGATACATCGACTAGCGAATACAATGTCAATATTTAATTGTGTTTCAACAAACATCTGCTTCTAATTTGAGTATGTTGTTAAAAAAAAAAATGTACATTTTTTTTTCATTTTATTACTAAATTACGGAGAGGAGGGAGCTCTACTTATGCTGTGAGAAACGGATACAGAACTCTCTAGAAAGAACAATTTTTCACCAGTTTTATAATTTTTTTTTCTCCACATATTTGCAAATATCTATTTACAAAGCAAGAATCAAAAATATTTTTAAGTAGTAGATATGAAAAATGTACTTACAGGAGATATGAAAAATATTGCGAAAGCAGAAAATATCTTTTTATTGTGACTCATAGACTAGCGAATAGACTTTCAATATTTAATTCTGCTTTTAAATCGAGTATGTCTTTCTAAAAAAATTACATATTTAATCCTAACGATATTTTATTTTTGATTAGTGATATTTAGAAAGAGGAAGAGCTTTTCTCTCAAAGAAAATGTATTATGTTTCGGAATCAGTAATAATAAGTAGTAAGATCACACATCTAAAACTAGAATAGGTTTGAGGTTACTAAAATTCATACTAGAATTGTCTGCAAGAACCTGTTGCGCAACGGATAAAATAATAATCGAAATACAAATGTACTAAGTATTAGTACATTTGTATTTCGATTATTTGGACTACTGTTCTCATCTTGGATCTATCTATGAAGAAATTGGAAAAAATTTAGTAACAGACACTTTTCGCAATTCACTGGTATTAATTCATATTTCAACTGTTTTGATTGGCTAATCGACTGTGTTTTCTCCAAATTACAGATTTGTAGTGACAGGAAAGAAACAGTAGAACTTTTACGGTCAACTAATCGACCATTATTCTATTTAAAGCTAGATTTATTTTATTTAATGGAAACCAAATATAAATGAACTATAATAATAAGCATTACAAAAAGAAAAAGAAAATTTTTTTTACATTGTCAAAGTCCCAAATTAGTTTTATAATAATTTGGTTCAATTAATAATTTAATAACCAAACAATACCGTAACAATTAAATTTAACTTTCAAAATCTTATTTTAAAAAACAAAAGTAAAGAATCCTGGGCAATGCCGGGTAGGTACAGCTTACTAGCTGTACCTACCCGGCATTGCCCAGGATTCTTTACCTTTATGTTTTTTAAAAATAAGATTTTATAATTTTTATTATCAAATACGACTTATAATCGCGTACATTTCTCCAGCTCTCCTGAACACAAGGCAAGGACAGTGCGTGTATATGTATATGCCGGTGACAATGGCATATACATATACACGCATTCCTTTTCACATTATGTTTCTCTTTGTCCATTCTACTAATGCTCATTCAGTTTTTGTTTTACTTATGCATTTAGAGTGATTGTACCTGGCTTCGCATCATATATAATAGATAAGTATTATTAGACTGGATTACTGTTCAGTAGAGATACAAAAAAATTATAGATGCAGTGTGGAATGCAAGATTGTTTGATCATGTGATTCGTTTTAACCAATCGGATTCAAGTAGACATTGTTTTTGTTTTCTTTTGATAAAAGCTTTACGTGTTTCATGTCTTTATCTGTAATTTTTGTGATTGTAATTTTAAATCATGAACAAATATGAATATCATTTAAATAATTACATATTTCGATGTTTTTATTTGCATTTGTAGTTTCAATTGTTGCAATAGCCATTTTGTATTTGTATATTTATGTCAGTCATTTATGCAAAGTTACTTCATCAAAGAAAGTGTGCCTGCTCCCTCACACTCACCAATTAATAAATGCATTTAAATCCGTAACTAAAAAAAAGTCTGATTTTCATAAATAAATTCTTGTAGATATACTTTTGGTACAATTTTGTTTTTATTGACTCGTCATTTAACACTAAAATCTATATATAAATCCTTTTGCTTTGGAAAGTGGTTATATCAGCTATAAAATTTTATTACCGTTAACTGCGGGTAGGGAGGAGAGACCACTCCTTATGCTGCCAGAAAGAGATACTCTCAATGAGTTCCGGAAAACAATTTTTCACAATTTTTTTTTACTTTTATTTTCACATAATTCATCAAATATCTATTTACAGAGCAAGAATCAAACATTTTAAGTAGTAGATGTGAAAAATGAACCTAGAGACATGAAAAATATTGCTTAAAGCAGAAAATATATTTTTGTGATTCATAGACTAGTGAATATAATTTCAATATTTAATTTTTTTTCAACATAAACATTTGCCTTTATTTCGAGTATGTTCTTTAAAAAAATACCTATTTTATTCTACTGATATTTCATTTTTGATTAGTGATATTTAAAAGAGGAAGAAATTTTCTCTCAAAGAAAATATGCTAATATCACAACCCATGAAGAACTGGGAACAAATTTAATAACAGACTTTTTCATGACTCACCAGTACTAATTCATATTTCAAGCGTTTTGATTGACCAATCACTGTGTAGAATTGTTAGTGACAGGAAAAAAAGTGTACAAGTTTTCCAGCGAGTAATCAAGCCTAATTTTATTTAAAGGTAAATATCTTGATTTTATTTAATAATTTTTTTTTTTAAATGACAACAATAATAACAAACACCTTTTAAAATGTTTTTTTCCATGTTAAACATCCCAAATAAACATTTTTAACGTCCCAAATTACTTCATAAAAAATTGGTTCAATTAATAATTTAATAACCCAACAATACTGTAGTATCCTAGTAAAAGAACACTGAAAGTAAAGACTCCCGGGCAACACTGGGTAAATACAGCTAGTAACCTCTAATCTTGTAAGTTTCTCCAGCTCTCCAGAACACGGGTGCTGTCTAATAATACTAAACCAGCTACGACTACGAGAATGGTATAGACATTCATTCTAATAGTCTTATCCTACTCTTTTTCACTCATTCCTTTTCACACTAGTTTTCTCTTCATTCTATCTACTGCTGGCTTATTACTCAGTTGTTGTTTTGCTAATGCATTTATAGTGATTGTACCACTTATTTAAATTTATACTTACCCATTTTCTAACACTACACTGGCTGGTTTGTGATATTTTGCAGGTTCAAATCCCTCAAAAAGCAAGTATTTAAATCTATATTTTATATTCTATGCCTATTCCCTCATCGCCACTGCTAGTTCAGTATTATTAGACTAGGTTAATGTTTAGAAGAGATGGAGAAAAATTCTAGGTTATTTGGTTCATTCATAAGTAAAGTCTGATTTTCATAAATAAATTCTTGTGGATATATTTTTAGTACGATTTTATTTTTATTGACTTGTCACTTAACACTACAATCTATATATAAATCCTTTTGCTGTGAAAAGTGGTTATATCCGCTATAAAATTTTATTACTGTTAACTGCAGAAACGTTAACAGCTCTCCTTATGCTGTTGGGGGTGGGGACAGCTATACTTTCAATGAGTTTTGAAACTCATTTTACAGAACACAATCTTTCACTAATGTTTGTGATTTTGTTTTTTCCTTTTTTTTCACATTTCATCAAATATCTATTTACAGAGCAAGAATCGAAAAGTTTCATCATCATCATCATATTCAGTTTAATTTTCGTTTTACATGCTGGCATACATTGGATGGCTTTTAGAAATTTGCTTTCAAACTAACCTATCTCTGTTTATGAATTTTTGAGATGAGGATTGATAATTTGTATAATTTGGATTATTCGGACTACTGTACTGTACTCAAGATGAGAACAGTAGTCCGAATAATCCAAATTATACTAACCTATCTCTGGTCATGTCTTTATTTATCCCTCTTTCTCTCAAGCCCATTTTTATCACTTCCTCCCATGTTTTCCTTGGCCTTCCTCTGTGAATTGAACCTGCTACCTAAACTACATCTACTAACCCAAGCACTCTCATCCATTCTTTCAATGTGACAAAACCAACAAAGTCTACTGCTTTGCTTACATCTCCCCATACTGTCCAGATTTAATCTTCCTCTGAGCTCATCAGATCTAAGCCTGTCTTTAACATTCACATTACACATCCATTGTATCATTCTTATATCATTTCTCTTCATGTAACGCATGTCCTCAACCCTCACTGGCCAGGTTTCACTCTCATAAATCACACTGTGTACACATGCCTGATAGACTCTTCCCCTAGTCAAACGTGGTAACGCTCTGCTGGTTAGTAATGTCAGAAGTTCCCTGAACATACTCCATCGAGTCCTAACTCTTACAAGCACCTGCTCCCTGTGCTACAATGGTATCACTCAGATAACAAAATTTCAACAACCTCAACAGCTTCGCCATCCAAATATACTTTCTCCACATCTGAGTTCTCATCCATCTCCATTGTCTTACACTTCTTGCACACAAACTGGTAATCCTCTCTCAACCTACCAGTAATTTCACTGCACTTCTTGAACACCCAATGCTTACATTCATAGTAAATATTAAAAAATGTATTTAGAGGAGATATGAAAGAGTATTGCCAAAGTAGAAAATATCAAGTTTATTTTTTGGAGAATAATTTATATCATTACGGGAATGACCATGAAATATAAGAGAAAAACACTGCATCTTCGAGTCACTCTTATTCTATTGTAATAATTTAACTTTTTACTGTTGCCACATCTGGGAGGTGCCGCTCAGTGCACTCTTTCCCGCCTTGATAGAGTACAAAATCGACTTCAAAATCTAATGGGGGGGATATCCTTTTCTCTTCCCTGTAGTCTCTTTCTCATAGAATAAACGTTGCTAGTCTTTCTCTACTCTATCGTTATTTTCATGGTAGGTGCTCGACTGATCTTCAATCTCTGCGCCCCCCCCCCCCCCCCCCAGCAAAAACTCGTCTAGCTACAACCACTTTAAAAAAATATTATTTTCTACCTCTGTATCTGGAGCTAACTTCCATGAGCAGAGTTTCTTTTCAAGAACTGTCAGTCTGCGGAAGGCAATATCACGGGGCTACTTCCCGAATGACTACAGCATGGTCGTTTTCAAGTCCAATGTTAACAATTCTTGTTGAGACGTCCTATTAAGTAATCAAATTCAATCAAGATCCAATCGTGACCTGCAATCCTCAAGGTGTTTGTCTCACCATCCACTTGACAAACCATTAACCCTTGTCTTCGAGTGGTTGTTGGGCCTTGATGAGCGAGGACTCGTTAGTAAAAAAATAATAAATACATAAAATAAGTAAATAATGCAATTACACTTATTTTATTGTTTTTCCTTTAAAATCTATCCTTGCCGTTTTTTTGAATATGTATTAAAACGAAAACAAATGATTAAATATTCTGAATAGACATTTCAATCAATATGTTAATTATAATAGAAGATGGTGACCCTTTTCTTATTCAATATTCAATTCCAGTCAGATGCGTCCAGACACGGCCAACTCTACAAAGTGACTTTTTTATCCTGACGTTCTTCAAGACCAAACATCTCACAACTAAAGTGTGAAAAGCTTTGTCGTAATCACTGTGATCGGAAGAGGAAGAGAGACTGCTATATCTTATCAAGTTTTATCACATTTTATAATTCTGTCGAAATTTCAGGGGTTCGAGGAATACAACTGTTGTATATTCAGTTGGTATTCACTTATTTTCTAGATTAAGTAATAAGTTATTTTGAGATGTTTGCACATAGAGGTTGACAATTCGAATGGTGTATACATGAGTGACTTAACCATCTATGCACAGATTGACCAATCAAATGCGTGTGTGCCAAGAAATAATCGAATCTAGAACTTTCTACGAAGTTGTCTATAAAAGCATTAAAAACATTATCATTACCTACCTACGAATCTACCTATGTACATACTTGTACAATTAAACAATACAATGAAAAATGCTAAACTATTAAATACTCAAATTTTACTGATTTTTCTGTAATTTGAACCTGTAAACTATATCCTAGCAGGTATCACAAACCAGTCACTTCAGTGTGTGAAAATGAGTATTGATTTACTCCTCTCCAGGAGTTAGGCACAAGGCCAGTTTTTATCTTACTCCCACAAGTAAGATGTGACCCAAGGTCGGGTCGGGAAAGTGAGGTTTGAAAAACCAGCACCCGAGAGGTGAGCACTCTGGCCATTAAAAATTGCCTGGGCAGCCCCGTCGGCATTCCCCGGTAGGGGCGTCTCAGACAGTAAGCAATAAACTTACTCCTCCCCAAAGAGGGAAGGCGAAGCCTGGGAGGGTGGACCTCCTAGAACTGCACAGGACAGACCCATAGACCGGCGTAAATCAAGTCCCGAAGGCCAAGACAATACTAGTCTATGGGGTACAGTATCCATAGGAACAGATACTACACTTTGATCTTAGCCAAAAGGCCAAGAATAAGTCAGAGATAGTGAAATTCCCTTTAATTTCAACTTGTGATAACTCATTTATTTTGGTGGTTATTTTTATAAAATTTAGATCTAAACAAAATTTAATTTTTTCTCTTTATGATATATATATATATATATATATATATATATACACATACATACATACATACATACATACATAATTCTATCTCTTGTGTCATTAATAGTTTTTTCCAAGCTGTTTCAAGTTAGGTTACTATTTCCAGTGACGGGCGATTTATAAAATTTTTGCCCTATTATTAAATTGTTTCCCTCTGTTTTTACATGGTCCAAATGTGAGTTTTTTTTTATTGATTTACTATTAAAAGAAGTATCCACCTTTATTTCTACTGTACTATGAATCATATTAGGAAGATTCAATGTGTTAGCTGTTGAAATGAATCTTATATGAACATTCACAGTTGTATTTCCACGTCATTTTTGTACATTTTTTTTTAAATAATGGGATTTTGCCCAATGTTTAAACAGGCTTGATCTAAGAATTATTGCTTCTATTATGATAACATTACATTAGTTTAGGATTATTCACTTGTATTTTACGTTATAAACTGGGATTTTGCCCAATGTTTAAACAGGCTTGATCTAAGAATTATTGCTTCTATTATGATGACATTACATTAGTTTAGGATTATTCACCTGTATTTTACGTTATAAACTGGGATTTTGCCCAATGTTTAAACAGGCTTGATCTAAGAATTATTGCTTCTATTATGATAACATTACATTAGTTTAGGATTATTCACTTGTATTTTACGTTATAAACTGGGATTTTGCCCAATGTTTAAACAGGCTTGATCTAAGAATTATTGCTTCTATTATGATGACATTACATTAGTTTAGGATTATTCACCTGTATTTTACGTTATAAACTGAAAATTGACCTCTGGACCAATAGCACACAAGACGACAAATTTTCTCATTTCCAACAAACTTTGAACAGTCATAATTTTGTGGTTGATTGTGCTACCAAAATAAATTTGGTATCATTGTTTATATTTTACAAAGATATACGTGTCCATATTCACAGTTTCTAGATATAATTATATTTTTGTACTTTTATTCACGCCAAACAAGCCACATTGCCACTGAGATGTAAATACGGGGCCAAATTTATAGGGCATCTTAAGTAGGGAGTTGTGCAGAGATGTTTGTTCGCATTACATTTAAATTTTTGCATGTCTATACCGTCAAACGAAATAGTGAGCATGGATGGAATTCCAAAGGCAAGCAGTTCGAGGAAAGAAGCTATTAGAGTAGAAAGCTTTCCTGCATCTGGAGACTTCTACAGTGAAGGGGTGGGATTTTGCTACTAGTCGGGTTGGTCAGGGGTATTTATGTTGAAGGAGGCACAAGTACAGCAAGTTCGTCGGAGCACATTGCATTGAAGTTTTATAAAGCAAGCACATCGATGCAACATTGTGGTGATGGGACAGGGGCTGGATCTTGGTAGACAGTGTGGGGTCTATTAGGTTAGAGACTCTATTTTGGACTTTCCAAAAAGAAGAGACTAGTGGTTGGTACACCAGCACAGATGTGGCAACAATAATCCATGCATAGGCGAATGATGGCTTTGTAGAGATGTAGGATACTGGCAGGTGTGAGAAGTTTTCTCGCCCGGTAGAGGGAGCCCGCCTTCTTTGCAGCAGACTTGGCAGTATCTCCTATGTATTTATTCCAATTCATGTTACCTGTGCATGTTAGGCCGAGGAGTTTGAATGTTAGCTTGGAAAGGTTACTTATAATTGTTAAAAGAAAGGAGCTTTGTGTTAGTGGCATTAAATGTAACCATCCATTTATGGCCGCATTCCACTACAGACTGGCGGTCATTTTCTAAAGATTCAGCTATTGTATTGGATATGTGTGCATTCGATTTGACCATATTTCGAGGACTTTTATTTAGTAATAATACAATGTGTTTTTCAGTGTTGAAAATGAACGAAAGGACTTTAAGAACTGCTTAATGTAGAGAAAATGTTTGAATGAATGACAAAAACAATCTCTACAAATTCAACCAGTTTTATTATTCGTTTATGAGTTGAGTGACAAAATAGTTTTGCAAAGTTCTTTCTTCAGTATTAGTCAACACTGAGAAGGTTCATTTGTTGAATACTGTAATTGGGGGTAGGATGGGTTGTCTGCCCTTTTCCATAACAATGTCAGGGGAAAGTTGGCGTCAGATCCGGATGAGAATAAGGTGACGTCTGTTTGGCTCTGTTTTGATACTACACTTCACCTTTTTCTGTCCTCGGTCAGTGAAAGAGAAATTTTTCTAGACTGAGGTCATTTTAATTTTTGTCCCAATCCAGAGTGCCTCTTTTGGGGCATTGAAAACCGACCTTGTATCTAACTCTGCCCTCATTGGGAGGCAAGTAAATAGGGACTTCTTTTTTCCGTCTTGCTCTCACTCTTTCCTACTGGATTTCAGCGGTCGGACATGTTTCCCACGACTGGATGACCCCCCCCCCTCCTCGTGGATACTTTAAACAACCATAGTTAAAGGCTTTCCTTTTATGGGAAACTTTAATTAATAAACACGTGAACTGTAACAACAGCAGATATCATTATTTCTTTGAAGGTATGTTCTGCAGGTCAACAGCATGTGACCTTCGAATTCAGCAGATTACTACTAGACAATCATCGCCATCAATATCATCAGACTAGTGTTAAGTCACTGCATTAGTCTGAATTGCTTGGTGGCTCTTCACCTATGCAACCCATGGATTCTCAATAAAAGATGTTTCTAAGACATTTGTTCATTTAGCTGTCTCTTTGACGTATTTCATGTACAAGAAAGAGAAACAGACTGTGTGTATAAAAGAACAGACTGCTGTGTGAACACGCTATGGTGAATGTGTGACGCAAATAGTATTGAAGTATGCATATGATTATTGCCGAGTTGTGTTCGATCAGCCAGTTGAGGTATACACCGGATTTTAGCCCAGTGAACAAGAAATGATACACAAAATTTGAGAAACCAATTGTTACGTGCTTTAGAGAGCAAACCTTTTTGAAGAGAGATAAGTTAGAATAAATATTGCTTTTTATATCATCTTTAGCGGCTGCAACATTGCTGACAAATAAACGTCTAAGCACATCTTGAACCCTAGTTCAAGATGTGCTTAGATGTTTATTTGTCAGAGTTCAAGATGTGCTTAGATGTTTATTTGTCAGGGTTCAAGATGTGCTTAGATGTTTATTTGTCAGGGTTCAAGATGTGCTTAGATGTTTATTTGTCAGGGTTCAAGATGTGCTTAGATGTTTATTTGTCAGGGTTCAAGATGTGCTTAGATGTTTATTTGTCAGGGTTCAAGATGTGCTTAGATGTTTATTTGTCAGGGTTCAAGATGTGCTTAGATGTTTATTTGTCAGGGTTCAAGATGTGCTTAGATGTTTATTTGTCAGGGTTCAAGATGTGCTTAGATGTTTATTTGTCAGGGTTCAAGATGTGCTTAGATGTTTATTTGTCAGAGTTCAAGATGTGCTTAGATGTTTATTTGTCAGGGTTCAAGATGTGCTTAGATGTTTATTTGTCAGGGTTCAAGATGTGCTTAGATGTTTATTTGTCAGGGTTCAAGATGTGCTTAGATGTTTATTTGTCAGAGTTCAAGATGTGCTTAGATGTTTATTTGTCAGGGTTCAAGATGTGCTTAGATGTTTATTTGTCAGGGTTCAAGATGTGCTTAGATGTTTATTTGTCAGGGTTCAAGATGTGCTTAGATGTTTATTTGTCAGGGTTCAAGATGTGCTTAGATGTTTATTTGTCAGGGTTCAAGATGTGCTTAGATGTTTATTTGTCAGGGTTCAAGATGTGCTTAGATGTTTATTTGTCAGGGTTCAAGATGTGCTTAGATGTTTATTTGTCAGGGTTCAAGATGTGCTTAGATGTTTATTTGTCAGGGTTCAAGATGTGCTTAGATGTTTATTTGTCAGGGTTCAAGATGTGCTTAGATGTTTATTTGTCAGGGTTCAAGATGTGCTTAGATGTTTATTTGTCAGGGTTCAAGATGTGCTTAGATGTTTATTTGTCAGAGTTCAAGATGTGCTTAGATGTTTATTTGTCAGAGTTCAAGATGTGCTTAGATGTTTATTTGTCAGGGTTCAAGATGTGCTTAGATGTTTATTTGTCAGGGTTCAAGATGTGCTTAGATGTTTATTTGTCAGGGTTCAAGATGTGCTTAGATGTTTATTTGTCAGAGTTCAAGATGTGCTTAGATGTTTATTTGTCAGGGTTCAAGATGTGCTTAGATGTTTATTTGTCAGGGTTCAAGATGTGCTTAGATGTTTATTTGTCAGGGTTCAAGATGTGCTTAGATGTTTATTTGTCAGGGTTCAAGATGTGCTTAGATGTTTATTTGTCAGGGTTCAAGATGTGCTTAGATGTTTATTTGTCAGGGTTCAAGATGTGCTTAGATGTTTATTTGTCAGGGTTCAAGATGTGCTTAGATGTTTATTTGTCAGAGTTCAAGATGTGCTTAGATGTTTATTTGTCAGGGTTCAAGATGTGCTTAGATGTTTATTTGTCAGGGTTCAAGATGTGCTTAGATGTTTATTTGTCAGAGTTCAAGATGTGCTTAGATGTTTATTTGTCAGGGTTCAAGATGTGCTTAGATGTTTATTTGTCAGAGTTCAAGATGTGCTTAGATGTTTATTTGTCAGGGTTCAAGATGTGCTTAGATGTTTATTTGTCAGGGTTCAAGATGTGCTTAGATGTTTATTTGTCAGGGTTCAAGATGTGCTTAGATGTTTATTTGTCAGGGTTCAAGATGTGCTTAGATGTTTATTTGTCAGGGTTCAAGATGTGCTTAGATGTTTATTTGTCAGGGTTCAAGATGTGCTTAGATGTTTATTTGTCAGGGTTCAAGATGTGCTTAGATGTTTATTTGTCAGGGTTCAAGATGTGCTTAGATGTTTATTTGTCAGGGTTCAAGATGTGCTTAGATGTTTATTTGTCAGGGTTCAAGATGTGCTTAGATGTTTATTTGTCAGGGTTCAAGATGTGCTTAGATGTTTATTTGTCAGGGTTCAAGATGTGCTTAGATGTTTATTTGTCAGAGTTCAAGATGTGCTTAGATGTTTATTTGTCAGGGTTCAAGATGTGCTTAGATGTTTATTTGTCAGGGTTCAAGATGTGCTTAGATGTTTATTTGTCAGGGTTCAAGATGTGCTTAGATGTTTATTTGTCAGGGTTCAAGATGTGCTTAGATGTTTATTTGTCAGGGTTCAAGATGTGCTTAGATGTTTATTTGTCAGGGTTCAAGATGTGCTTAGATGTTTATTTGTCAGGGTTCAAGATGTGCTTAGATGTTTATTTGTCAGGGTTCAAGATGTGCTTAGATGTTTATTTGTCAGGGTTCAAGATGTGCTTAGATGTTTATTTGTCAGGGTTCAAGATGTGCTTAGATGTTTATTTGTCAGGGTTCAAGATGTGCTTAGATGTTTATTTGTCAGGGTTCAAGATGTGCTTAGATGTTTATTTGTCAGGGTTCAAGATGTGCTTAGATGTTTATTTGTCAGGGTTCAAGATGTGCTTAGATGTTTATTTGTCAGAGTTCAAGATGTGCTTAGATGTTTATTTGTCAGGGTTCAAGATGTGCTTAGATGTTTATTTGTCAGGGTTCAAGATGTGCTTAGATGTTTATTTGTCAGGGTTCAAGATGTGCTTAGATGTTTATTTGTCAGGGTTCAAGATGTGCTTAGATGTTTATTTGTCAGGGTTCAAGATGTGCTTAGATGTTTATTTGTCAGGGTTCAAGATGTGCTTAGATGTTTATTTGTCAGGGTTCAAGATGTGCTTAGATGTTTATTTGTCAGGGTTCAAGATGTGCTTAGATGTTTATTTGTCAGGGTTCAATATGTGCTTAGATGTTTATTTGTCAGGGTTCAAGATGTGCTTAGATGTTTATTTGTCAGGGTTCAAGATGTGCTTAGATGTTTATTTGTCAGGGTTCAAGATGTGCTTAGATGTTTATTTGTCAGGGTTCAAGATGTGCTTAGACAACTTTGGCTGTTCTGGAAATATTAACAAGATAACAGCTCCCATTGATTCCGATAGGCAGTGGGTACTGCTGGATGTTGAGTATGCAATCGACAATGTCGACCCACCATGAGCTAGGAAGAAATAAATGGGGTTTCTGGCAATCCGAACCATAGCTAGAAAGGTGGTGTGATCGATGCATTTGAAGGGACTGTATGGGGTGAATCATAAAATTCTATGCTACAGGTCACTTCATGAAGCACGACTGGAGAAATGTTTAATTTTCAGAAATTAAAAAAAAAATTAAGTCAACTATATTTGAAAATAAATACATATTTTTGTTGTGGAAACTGATAAGCATTAAACAAAACAAAGAAATAATTAAGCTCTCTGGTAAAAGATATGATTCACACATGCATTTTCATTTATTTATCTTTCAACAAATCTCATTCTCATGTACGAGTCAAAATGTAGTTATTTCCTTCATAACCTCTGAAAATCAAAAATGTTCAATAGGCCCCCAGTCATGTTTTTCAGTACGCCATGAAGTGACCTGTAATATAGAAAGACATGAGTTGAATCTTTTTCTCATTTGGAACTGATTTTATTCTTCAAGCATCAGCTTATGGTTAAAATTAGATGTGATAGAAAAATATTACATTCCATAGAACTCAATAAAAGGTGGGTACATGCTTGTGTGTAGGAAAGGGAGGCAGGTATGAGTACTTGTTCCCTGCCTGAGCATGGCATACACAGTTGTTGGTCATTTTGGATCTCGGTCCACTTAAGGTAGATCATTATCTCTTAGCTAGCTGAATGAGCAAGTTCTGTCATCTTTTAATTTTTAGTCATAAAGATTCTCCAAGAAGCACATTCATGACTTTTATTTTGACTATGGCCTCCCCAAATTGTATTTCTTGGAAGGACACCATCCGCTCCCAAACTCTACCCCGATTTCATTTTCTCCCACTTAAGTCCCACTCCCATTTCGAGAGTTCTAAACAAACCGGAAAACAGTGGGCAGTATTTTTTTACAGAAGGTTGGAAGAGTTTTACTAACCCAACCCTGATTTTATTTAGTTTCTGACGTGACACATAACCATAAGAAGCAACGCCATGCATGAACATTTGAAAAACATTGTAGACATCCATATTTGGAACACTCTTAGGAAAAAAATTACGGGTTGCTATGCTACATTTAAAAAATCCTCAAGAAAAAGAATCTTCAGACAGCGTCCCAATCAGCAGAAACAGAATGAGAAGGGGAAGAAATCAGATCTGCTATATTACAGTATATGTTCGGTCCTTTGTCTAAGAAGAAGAGGAAATCCTTCTGGACTGAGGCAATTTAAAAGAATTTTTCCAGTGAAAAATGTCCCTTTTTGGAGAGCTCGATTGTCCACCTTTAAAAGCTGACATTGTGGCAGACAGTTGTAAAATGGTAGACACATGTAATGAATCTTAACGAATTTTATAAATACGTACCAATAAAAAATAATTATTCAAATGTTTAAACCTTTTTTTTTTAACATTCTTCACAGAGATATTCTTTGTTTAATTTTATTTTTCTGTTATGAAAAGAAAATCTATTTTCTTAAAAATGAATTTCGTTTCTTTACGTCCTAATATATTTCAGTTATTTTATGGACCTAACTAATAATTGCCTCTAGTGGCCCCAGATGGAATTGAAGGAAATTTTCAATGGTGTCTTTAGATTCTGTGAAAAAAATTAACCCTTATTGAAACTTATTTGAATGTTCTAACTGTTAACATATCGATTTCTAAAACACACAAACAAACATGGACTTTTTATATAGAGATAGACTTAATAGACAGAAAAAGATAAATATGTTGTGTTGATTAAATCATGTTTTACCTTTTTCGTTACAAACATACATTTTGAATTTTCTTTGTTAGCGTAAGTCATGGTACATTGGTACAATACAGCTAAAGACGAAAAATCATCGTCTATATTTCATTCATACCAGGACCCACGCTACAGTATAAATTCATGAATGAAAAGCTGAAAAGTATAGTAAAAATTAATGAGTAAAAATTAATGCATGACAACGAATGAATGGATGATACAGAAATATATAAAAAATAAACTGAAAAGAAAAAGAAAGCAAAACAAATGTTGAGAAGTTGCTTCTTAAATGAGAAAAGTTTTTTTACAACAAATAAAGATAAAATTAAACAGAATACAAACACTAGAAAATTATTTTTTAAATTAGTTTCTAAAGGCAAAGGCAAATATTCGATTTCGAAAGTATTTCATTCATCTATATGGAGTGATCTGCAAATGCACACGCATGCATTAATTAATCAAGGTTAATTCCTATTAAAGGTCCTTTAACTAGAAAATTATGAACTTAAGTTATCGTTCTTCCTGAGCTAATCCCATTCACGACTTGTTTATAAAAATGGCGACCATATTTTTTTCAATCTAATTTTCAGTGTTTCACGGCTACGATGAAACTTACTATAACTTATTGTTATTTGTGTATGTGTGTGTGTGTGTGTGTGTGTGTGTGCTTCTATAAAAGAGGGCCCATATCGACCCGAATGTTTCCAATTGCGATTTACGGAACAAACCGGAAATGGCCGAAGTCGTTTACGATTTGAAAACCGCAAAAAGAATGTAAAAAGCAGACGACACTAAAGCATTCGAATGCAAAACCAGGTTATGTTAGGGTTTTAAAAATTGTTGCTATTTCCGGTCTGTTCCGTAAATCGCAATCGGAAACATTCGGGTAGAACGTAGGTCGTGTATGGATCCTCTCATAATTACTTTTTTTATTATTATTAAAACGTAGTTTAAGTGTATTAACAAAAAAATGTTTGGGAATAATACCTAAACCATGGCGAACTCCATTTCACTCTAAACAATTAATGTGACTAGAATAGGAATTAACCTTAATTACAAACAAAGGTATTTGCTTTTAATTTTACCATATATGAAGAATATAAAATAAAGAATTATTTTACGAAACGAAAACAGAATTATTTTACGAAACGAAAACACAAAAAGTTGGGGGTAAACTGAAAAATATCCAAACAGCTTTCCTTTTAACAACACAATTAAGGTTTGTCTTAGTTTGATTAAAATAACCGTCAATTTTTTTAATTATTATTATTTATTTTTAAAAGTAATTTATTATTTAATGAATAATACATTTTTTAATGTTCTGTTAAAATGAACACTAAATTTACACTTTGCTTCGTGTAAAAAAGGGTGCATTCTATACAGATGCTACCTCAAATTACGGATTAAAATTTAACGGGAACATTTTCCATCGACACCGTTTTTTAATTAAACCTAATAAATGTAACCAAAGGCAAAATAAGTTCCTTTTCTACATATTTAACTTATTTTAAAGCGTTTTTTTTTTGTTGTTCAAAACAAACCTAGTGTCCACTCTGTTAAAAATAGCTGCCCTGCACGAGAAGTCTTGATAATCGCTCAAAAATCGAAAATTAAACAAAATACTGGTAGAAACACATCCAATAAATGTCAGCAATCGAGTGAAAATATAATGTTGTTAATGTTCTATCAGTATTTTGTTTATTTTTCTGAGTTTTGAGCGATTATCAAGGCTCCTTGTGCAGGGCTTATGGGCAGCCATTTTTTGTTGTTCTAACTTAACAGAGTGTTTCAAACAAAAGAAAAACGCTTTAAAATAAGTTAAAACACAAATAAACGGGGCATCTTTTACGAGACTCAGCAGAGTAAAAACGCTAAAAAAAACAAATATACAACAAATAAAAGTAACTGTAAGCTGTAAAAGTTAGTTTCAAACTTGCATGTGCTATTTGTTTGTATTTTAAACCCGTTTGAAGTGCTATTTATTAGAAATTTAAGTTCGACAGACGGTTTTCGAAGAATTCAAAATGGCCGCTCTACGTAATAATATAGAGGGACTGGCCGGCATTTTCTTTGAGAAACTAGATGTTTTAAAAAACAAGAATTTTTTTTTTAACATCTAATAAAAAGCCATTTATACTACGTAAAAATACAAACAAATTACATAGGTAAGTAGAAAAATGTCTATTCTAGACATAAGTCAACTTTACTTGTTGCAAATTTATGTTTTTAAACTCTTTCTCGTTCTTTTTTTGGACCCCGTTCGCGCCTCTGCTGAGCGTCGTAACATATACCCAATAAACGTATCCAGGTAGGTAGAAGAGTAACTTATCTGGGTATCTTTTACAATAATCCGCAGAGTCGCTAACGGGGTCCAAAAAAACGAACGGGGTAAAAAAAAATATATATATACAAGTGAAGCTGACCTACGTCGAGAATAGATATTTTCCTACTATGAAATTTGTTTGTATTTTTACGTAGTATAAATGGATTTTTATTAGATGTAAAAAAAAAAAATTCTTTTTTTTTTTTTGCACCGATTTTTACTAAATAAAAAATGGCGTCTCGGCCTTACCTCCTTACCATACCCCCCAATCGCCATTTTTTTTGTCCAATGTTCGTGTGACAAAAATATTGATTTCTAATAAATAGCAGTTGGAACGGTTTAAAAATACAAACAAATGTCACAGATAAGTTGGAAAATAACTTTTATCGGCTACAGTTACGTTTATTTGTTGTATATTTGTTTTTTGAGCGTTTTCACTCTTCGGATTATTGTAAAAGATACCCAGTAACTGTAGCGGATAAAAGTTATTTTCCAACTTATCTGTGACATTTGTTTGTATTTTTAAACCGTTCCAACTGCTATTTATTAGAAATCAATATTTTTGTCACACGAACATTGGACAAAAAAAATGGCGATTGGGGAGGGGGGGTATGGTAAGGAGGTAAGGCCGAGACGCCATTTTTTTTAAGTAAAAATCGGTGCCAAAAAAAAAAGAATTTTTTTTTTACATCTAATAAAAACCCATTTATATTACGTAAAAATACAAACAAATTTCATAGGTAAGTAAGAAAATATCTATTCTCGACGTAGGCCAGCTTCACTTGTTGTATATTTAATTTTTTTACCCCATTCTTGTTCGTTTTTTGGACCCCGTTAGCGACTCTGCGGGTTATTGTAAAAGATACCCCAGTTACTTTTACTTGTTGTATATTTGTTTTTTGAGCGTTTTCACTCTGCGGATTATTGTAAAAGATACCCCACTCGAGTTCCTGAAACGGAAACGAGAAAAAGAAAAACACTTGCAGATTTATTGACATTGTATTTGTTTTTCGGAAAAGTTTTCCGATATATTTACAGCGTTGCATTATATTTTTTTAATTTGGGCTTTTTATTTCTATTTTATTTTATTCGTTTTCTAGTGTTTTTTTTTAATGTTTTCGGTCACGTGGACATTTTTCTTATGTAAAATGGTCGCATTGTACAAGGATAATTTATTTGTTTTTTATTGTTATTTTGTGGTTTCGACGTGGTCTGTTGTCGCCTTCGCGTTGGTCTATGAAATTAAGAGAATGGTTCACCTTCCACCAATCATAAAGAGATAAGCATTGTTCACGTAAAATCCAACGATTTACAAAATGAATTAAATGATCGTGTGATTGAAATTAAAAAAGAAATAAAACACTAGAAAACGATTGCAAACAATAAAGGGTACTTATTAGCTAACCCTAAGCGACGCTAAGTCGATTTTAGCTTGGGTCCTAATCTGGATAAGCCCCCCCCCCCCCCCCCCCAAAAAAAAAGCAATTTTAGTTTTTATAAATGTTGGCATTTTTATAGAATCACTCCCGTCTCCAAACACTGTTAAGGTTATTTATTAGATAGTTTCAGTTCTAGCGTTTTAGGGCATTAGCCCCCCCCCCCCTTTTTGCTATGGGAGATAACTCCTGTGGGGTTTTTGGGGTGGGAGGGTACTTTTTTAGACGAATATTTTGCCACTCGGACTTAGGATTAGTGGTAAAAAGATTTGGTTAATGCCCTAAAGCACTAAAATGGCCCGGGATTGGGATCGTTTTACGTTAAATTTATATACGAAACTGATCCCCCACTCGAAATTCTAAATTAATTTTTTTTCTTCTTTACGTTAAGTTTTGGAGGATGTTCACACGTAATCGCCTAAAAAAGGTAGCATTTCATATTTAGGGAGGGGGTGATTCAGTGAAGGGTGTTCATCTACAAATTTACCGATGTCGATACTAATTAAATTCACTGTTCGACGTAGGCTCACCCATTTCCAGTCTGTTCGGTAAAAGTACCAAACGAACAATTTATAAAAATTAAAAATACAATGTAACAATGTAAATATATCAGTTAAAAAAAAAGTTTTTTTCGTTTTAAGAACCCGAGTTTCATTTTGTGTTGTCGCCCCTTTCTGCTGTTCTAACTTGCTACCATATTATTTCGAGCCAATATAGTCAGATCTATAAAAGAACCGAACTTCTTATATATATAAATATATATAACATTTTATTTATAATCTAATTTAATACTTAACCTATAGTAAGAATTATATATACATATCGATTTTAGAGGTATGGGTGGCAACGGCTGACAGATAAGATATTTTTTGTCTTTTTCAACAAGATGAAAAATGTATGCTAATTGCGAAGAATTAAAACAGAAGCAGAAAGAAATAAGGTTCTTCGTGGAAGAGTTCAACTTTTTTAATGAGTTTATTTCAAAACTTACCAGCTATAATTACTAGGGCGACATATATACCCAAGTAGATCCAAAACCACATGTTGTGATAATCAAGAGGCCGTTCGGGTTTTTCGTACGTCGTCCCATTACAAACAATAACATCTTCAAACTCCTTCTTTACGCATTCTATAATCGTCATGTTTGCGCTCTTTCCTTCCCTAACCTGTAATTAGTCAATTAAACTACACGGACGACTAGTTAATTAACAAACATTTAGTCAACTTGATTAACTTTGAGTGGAACTCGTGCTTTTCTGTTCACAAAGTACCGATGTATGGGCGTGGTTAAAAATCCTCTGACTGAAAATGTATTATTGTTGTATTTTTTTTTTTTATTATATGGTGAAGTTAAACAAACTAAAATAACAGGGCGAGAAACGTGTGATAAGAGAAAAAAAACAAGAGTTGCTTTTTCCTATCGTTGTCCACCGCCGACAGGTGGCGTTAAATGTCACAAATATTTTTAAAAAATCAAACTTTTTTTTTAATATTAAATACTAACTGAGTGAATATTAACTTTATAGTTAGGGGAATCCATTAAAAAAAAATGCCGCTTGTCACTATTTCGAAACACATCATTGCATAAAACCATTATATTTAAGTCTGTTTTAATATAATTTAATAATAAAAAAAAAATCGTTGTTTAACTGACCGTGAGGGGCCATTTTTCAACATGGCTGAATGTTGTTTAGATGCATTGTGGTCGTTTATTTATTTATTTATTTATTTATTTATTCGTAGGAAGTAATATGGACTTTAAAGTTAATTACAATTTTATTTCCTGACTAATAATACAAGTTAATTCAACATATACATTTTATTTGTGCCGAATAGCTCCAGTTTGCGACAACGTTCTCCCACCCCAAATAATTTTTAAAAAAATGATTTGACCCTAATGCATCAGTAACAGTGTAAACAAAATGAAACCATCTTGAAAAAGGGCCTCTCACGGTCAGTCAAACAGCGATAGTAATTTTTTTATTGTTAAATTATATTTCACTTACGTTTATCAACTCCTCCCCCCCCTATTAAATTTAATGATTTTATATAGACTTGGTCTATAGGAGCTAATCTTGCATGGACTGTAATAATTTTGTAACAAAACAAAGCCCTTCTATAAATAACAAACAATGTATTTATTTCAGTGAGTTACACCATTGGGTGTAGGTTGCCGAAAGTTAAACCAATATTACAGTGAGGAAGTAATAATAAGTAATAAAGTTTGGTTTTGAGCAGTATATCTTCCAGTGGAGAATAGCCTTGCTTGGAGTCAAGTTCACCGGAGCGAGAGAGAAGACGTCTTTCTTCGTTGGTGCCTGGAAGCTCTCTGTCTAACCTGCAAATCCCAAAGGGTCTGAAAGTAGTCCTTCAAAGGTTCAGTCGAAATTAATACGTCCTGGAGGCTGATTGGTTATTGTGTGACCAAATCACCTTGCAGGGGCTGCTCTCCGCAAGAAGAAAGAAATGTTAATGTTTATGACTGTTACAGTTTTATACAATAATAAAGGTGTTTTGGAATAATGTCGGGCATCATTTATTTTTTTTTTTAGAATTGTTCTAAATTTAAAATTAACCATTAGCTTTACCTACTCAACTTTGTTCAGGAGTCTTTTTACATTCATTTTTATTAACTCATTGACCCCTTTTTCCCACATAATTCAATTTGACACTTCTGCACTTTAGGGATGGGGCAAATTTATTTGTTTTCATTTCAGAACAGCTACAATAGTGTAAAGGATAGACGACCCTCTTTTTTTTCACTTTTAGTACATAATTTCTCCGAAAATGCATGTGAATCCCCTGAATTCATTTTTTATATTGTAAATAAAGACTTTGTGCTTTATTTTTTAAATTGTAAAAAAAAAAATCAAAAATGTTTTAACTCAAACAAGATGACTGTTTTAATTTAATTTTGAAAAAAACTATTCGTTTTGAAAAAAAATACTATTGATTTTCACAAGTTTTAATTTCTTCAATAAATGTTCTATTGATTAATTGAATTTGCATTAGTTCTTATTTATTTATTCCCGATATAATTTTGAAAATTCATATTCAGGGCATTCACATTCATTTTCGGAGAAATTATTTACTAAAAATGTACTAAAAGTGAAAAAAAGAGGGTTGTCTGCCCCTTACACTATTGTAGCTCTTCTGAAATGAAAACAAATAAACTCGCTCCGTCCCTAAAGTGCTGAAGTGCCTTCAATTTAATGATATTTAATAAATAAATCGATTTTACAATAAAATCGATCGGCTATTTTTTTACATCTCATATATGCTTTCGATTGTTTTTTAACTATGCCTTTGTAGTAGTTATATGATTAAGATTTATTTTCTTTTGCGCTTACATGTTATCACTTGCAAAGTGATTAGCATGTGGTTCGGTAAATACACGCTGGCATGTGATATGTCGAGTGGTTAGAACACTGCACATGCACAACTTTTCCCGTTTCTGCCAAAACTGTTTTGCACCTATTTATGAATAGTTTGAGAAGATTTAGCCGACGCTTCACAGCACCAGTTCCTCTCTTGCTCTCTCTCTCTCCCTCTCTCCCTCTCTTCCACTTTCCTCTCTCTCTCTCTCTCTCTCTCTCTCTCTCTCTCTCTCTCTCTCTCTATATATATATATATATATATATATATATATATATATATATATATATGTGTGTGTGTGATTTTATGAAGGCTTACCAAAGCATTCCTTTCAGGACACCAATGATCACCATTAAAGATATTTTTTCTTACAAATATTATTTATTCAAATTAAATGTTTTTTCCTACTAAAAGTGCTCAACAGTAATGGAGTCAATATGATAATGGTAATAATCCAGGTAAAAACATCGACAGGGTAGTGATCCAAAGAATTTCAACGGGGTTTATAAAAAGTGCTCAATATCAAATAGAGCTTTATATATGATTATTTTTATTTACACAGATATGTACAAAATCTGCGACACTAGCATGTCGATGTTATCGATCAACAGTTATTATAATAATGATAACAGTTTATAATAACTGTTGATCAATAACATCGACATGCCAGTGTTGCAGATTTTGTACATGTCTGTGTAAATAACAATAATCATATATAAAGCTCTATTTGATATTGAGCACTTTTTATAAACCCGGTTGAAATTCTTTGGATTACTACCCTGTGGATGTTTTTACCTGGATTATTACCATTATATATATATATATATATATATATATATATATATATATATATATATATATATATATATATATATATATATATATATATGTTAATAAAATTGAAAATATAAGCCATTAACAATGCAAGATTAATTAATTAATTTTTTTGTTTTTGCATTAATCTTATTAATTTCGGAATAAAATTCCATCATCAGGGGTGACCAGTATTGAGTCATTTTTTTCTTTTTTTCATCAAAGAACAAGAATAAACAAACTTATTTCTTTGTTACTTGATAAACGTCTTTGGTGCGATGTCTCCGCTCTGGTGTTGTTGGCGGTTATGATTCAAATTCTGGTGTCAAATGAATAAGAGTGCTGGCTTGCTCATGTTGATAATAATATGGGTCTGTGAAGGATGTGTGTAAGTGTGTGTGTAAGTTTAAAGGAGTGTCTTACATACCGTATAGTGTGTGTGCGAGCGCGTATGTGTTCGTGAGTGTCTTCATCAGCAGCCAAACCAAAAGAAATCAAGGTGGTCTGGTGAGGTGTTGTTAACAACCAGTCTGGATAAAAAAAGAAACTTAATTTCCTATGCATCGCTTTTTATATCACGGATCTTAGCACCCTCTACCGTCACGAAAAGGGGAGATAATTCGGGTCCGAAACACTTCCTGGTGAGTGTCTGTGTCAATATGTTGAGAAGGGCAGGTAATGCTACAAGTTCCTTTTGAGACGTCACTAAGAGAATTTGTATATCTTTCATCTTGCCTCTTACAATCGCTTTGCGAGACAAATGGAACTCATGGACTCAATTCCATTTTTATAGTACATACATGTCGGCAGACTCAACCTATTTTGTATTCCTGTTTTCTTAATTCTTTCTGGACTATGTTTTGTGTTGATGAAACTATTGAATAAAGTCGATTTAAATTGTAGAGAAGATGTTTGTCCTTTTAACCGAAAACTTGGTGACCCTTTTTCTTCATTTCAAACAAGGCCAGTCAGATGGATACAGATGCAGCGACCCTACTACAAAATGGTGATCTCCAACAAGCTCCTCTTCCACCATTTACTTCTACACCTTTATTTTGACAGTCAAATTGAATTATTATGATATCGTTTGGTCGTAAAATTATTAATGGAACCAAATTGTTGTAAAACTATAACTAAAATCAAGAAATGATAGGCTTACTTGTCAAGAAAGATCAATAAAAAAAAAGAAAACAAAGTTGTCTACAATATCAGCAGGCAGGCAGGCTTATATAGAGAGAGTGAGAGTGAAGATTTATGTGACAAATGCAGGGAGAGGGAAACTGGTTGTCGGTGTGATGTGCTGGTAAAATAGAAAGTATCCACTTCATCATGGCCATCCAATTGGAAATTGCGAACCGGTGTTCATCAAAAAAAAAAATTAAAAAAAATCCCCATTTATATTTTAGGCCAACTTTTTTGTTTTTTGGCAAATAATAAAATCAAATTTTTTTTTCATAATTGAAATTTTTTTTTTTTAATTTTGAAAATATTTTTTGAATAGTTTAATTATTAATTATTAACCAAATATCATTATTCAAACTGCTTTTTATAAATGATGAAAATAAATATTCCGCCAAAAGCTATGTGGCCTAAAATAATTGGAGATTTTGGGGGGATTAACATTGGTTCGCAATTTCTGATTTCAGATACGGAACCCATGATGAAGTAGATACTTACTATTTCACTGATGCACCAGCAAAGGGGAGAAGAGCATTTCAGAAGTGAAAGTGTATTCTGGTGAATTATTTTTTTTTAATAGGATTTTTTTAATTTAAAAAAGTTAATAAAAGAAATTAAAGTAAAAACATATTATTCTATGCTATTGCATTTTGGATTTCAATAAATATTTGATTAATAGAAAATTTTTTAAAAATCAAAAAATTTCATTGACATGCATTGTATCAGCCATAAACAATGAGATTTCTTTCCTCTCGCGGAGAGCAACCCCTGTGAAATGGTTGGGTAACACAATGACCAATCGGACTCCTGGGCGTATTAATATCGACTGAACCTTTGAAGGACTACTTCCAGAACCTTAACGATTTATACAGCAGTCAACAGAGAGCTTCCAGGCACCAATAAAGAAAGATGTCTTCTCTCTTGCCCCGGTCAATTTGACTCCGAACAAGGCTATCCTCCACTGGAAGCTATACTGCTCGAAGACTTTAGGCAGCTTAATTTTCTTACTTTATTACTTCCTTCACGGTGACATTGTTTTCACTTTCGGCAACCTACACCCAACAGTGTCGGTCACTCAAATAAATACATTATTTGTTATTTATAGAAAATCTTTTTTATTCTTTCATGTGATAATTCTTTTATTACAAAATATTATAGGAATTTGTCGTACAGTCCATGTGAAGATTAGCTCCTATACACACGTGAACGTGTCTCATAATTTGATTAATCTCTTATAAATAGAGATTTTGTCTGTCTATCCGGTTGTCACAATTTTACCGTCAATCATAAATTTTTAAACGTAATAAATACATTGCGGAATGTTTTAAACCATTACATTCAATGTTTTTTTAACAAAAACATCCGCTCGGCACTATTTCAAAACATCTTATTATCGCTTTAGACCATTACATTCAATGTTCTTTTAACAAAAAAAAGTCTGCTCTGAACTATTTTAAAACACCTTATTGCTTTAAACCATTACATTCAATGTTTTTTTAACAAAAAAATCCCGCTCGGCACTATTTCAAAACACCTTATTATTGCTTTAGACCATTACATTCAATGTTCTTTGAACAAAAAAATTTTGTCGGCACTATTTCAAAACACCTTATTATCGCTTTAAACCATTACATTCAATGCTCTTTTAACAAAAAAATTCCCGCTCGGCACTATTTCAAAACACCTTATTATCGCTTTAAACCATTACATTCAATGTTCTTTTAACAAAAAATTTTGTCGGCACTATTTCAAAACACCTTATTATTGCTTTAAACCATAACATTCAATGTTCTTTGAACAAAAAATTCCCGCTCGGCACTATTTCAAAACACCTTATTATCGCTTTAGACCATTACATTCAATGTTCTTTTAACAAAAAAAAGTCTGCTCTGAACTATTTTAAAACACCTTATTGCTTTAAACCATTACATTCAATGTTTTTTTAGCAAAAAAATCCGCTCGGCACTATTTCAAAACACCTACATTAAATGTACTTCTTATTATAAATAAAAGTTTTGTCCGTCCATCCGTCAGTTAGAATTTTTTTTAACATAATAAATACATTGCGGAATTTGTCTTATTTCAAAATATCAGAGATCTTAGCTACTTTTAGAAATGGAAAATATTGCATTAATAGTAAATAATAAATTCTGAACAAATAAAGCGGGTGCCATAACCGGAAATCGAAACTGAAACCTTGAGATCTTCAGTCTGAGGTTTGACAAACTGAACTACTTTAATTTTCTTATAAATAGAGATTAAAACATTACCGTAACAAAATAATCATAGTTTTGGCGTGACCTCTAGATTTATGATTTACGGCATGTTTCAAAACATGAATTCAAACATAAGCGATGAAAAAATGAATGGGTAAAGATTATCAATAGCGTTGGAAATTATTTTAATTGTTCAAACAATTTATTTTGTTTTAACTACGTATTGTATGTAGTTCTTTCACAATTATAAAATCCTCCTAGCCTAGAAGAAATAAATATTTATTTTTGCTAGTGTAAAAAAAATCACAATGTTTTGTTAATTAATTTTGGTGTTTACCCCCCAACAAAAATATATATTAAACGCTTAGTGTGTGCGAGGTCTGCTGTCTTAATTCGGTCCTGTTCTGATTTTGCAAAGTTTAGAACAGGAACGAATCAAGACAGCAGACCTTGCACACACACATACACACAAAGTGTTGGATATCCTTTCAGATAGAGCTTAGGGTTTAAATTTGTATTCGAAATATCAGAGATCTTAACTACTTTTAGAAATGGAGAATATTGCATTAATAGTAAATTATAAATACCCAACAAATAAAGCAGATGCCATGACCGGAAATCGGAACCGGAACTTTGAGATCTTCAGTCTGACGTTCTACCAACTGACCTATTCTTACTTTCTTATAAATAGAACTTAAAACATTACGTAGCAAAATAATTATATATTCTGCGTGACGTCATAGATTTATCATTTACGTCATGTTTCAAAACATGAATTCAAACATAAGCGATGATAAAAAATAAATAAATGAATGGGTAAACATTATCAATAGCATTGGAAATTATCTTAATAGTCTAAAACAATTTATTTTGCTTTAACTACGTATTGTATGTAGTTCTTTCACAATTATATAATCCTCCCAGCCAAGCAAAAATATGCAACCGGAGGGAGCATATATTTGCTAGTATAGATAAATTTAAAGGGTGCTTCTTGGCATAACAACTCGAGGTAAACTCTGTTAATACAATGTTAATGTTAGGCTTGTTAAGGAAATTTAAATTTGTTTCCTCACAAGGGCAATGTTAGACACAAGGTCAGTTTTTAATGTGGAAACAATCAGCTTCCCAAAAAGAAGCACTCTGGGTTGGGACAAAAAATAAAAATTGCATCGGTCTAGAATGATTTCTACTTCAATGACCGAGGACAGATAAAATGAAGTGTAGTATCAGAACAGATGCTACACTTTGCTCCTAGCCAAAAGGCCAAGATTTTTTAATTTAAGATTTTCAAATTTTCTTATTGGGCGAATGAGACATCCACAAACTGCCATCTTTTTTTAGAATTAGAAGAGAAAATCACAAGGACGATCAAGATCGTCGTTCAAAGTCATCTCTGCATGGCATATACAAACCCTTGCACTGTGCATCAGGGTACCTCCTGGTAGCAGGTGCATAGACTACCAGAACAAAGAATAACACAAAGTAAATAAAATTTACTTATTCTTTATTTACACATAATTCTCAGCTCCGATCCTGGCAGCATGTATTATTTCCTTATTGTATTTAGGACTGTAATGTATTCATTCTTTGGTAATTATGCCTGTTGTTCTCCTCATATATATTATATTATGTATTAAATTACATGTTTTGGAAACCCCTATTTTGTAACCTGTTAGATGGATAAAAAATTCCATCTAGAAAATAATAATACTTTTAAATATTTTATATTTAAAAAAGACATTGAATATTTTTAAAGGAAAGTAACTTTGTATCCAAAAGTTATCTCTCTTGCCCCATACAGATTTTGAACAGACGATGGGACAGACGATATCAATGGAATAATTCAATGGACGCCTACCGACATCGGCTTGACAAACCTTCTCACATTCATAGTAATACCTTCAGTTGTAAAATTGTTAAATACACCATTTATTATTTTTTATCTCTATAGAGTCGTTTTCATCCATTTATTTGTTCATATTTGTGTCTCACCACTCGCACACCTCTTCACAACATAAACCAATTTGAAATTGTTGTTATTCCAATAAAACGTTCACTGATTCTGATTAAAAATAGTATTTTTTATTTGTTTTTAATGACATTTTCAAGTAAACTCGTCTTTTTTTTTTTCAGTTGAGTTGATGTGCAAGAAGTGGAAAATTCAAGAGACTTGGCACAGACCGGTACTTCGCCCAGTATCTATATGAATAAAATGAAGTGTCTGTGTATCTGCTTGTCCACTATAGACTCAGAAAAAAATACTGGTTGGATTTCAATTAAACTCGACATGCAGATTGGCTATGATTCTTAGGCAATGTAAAGTTGCTGTAGGTCAATCGTGAAGATCAACACAGAAGATTAAAGAAGACATTTATGATAGCAGTTGGCCTTCAATCAAAACTTTCCATAAAAAAAATGTAGAGCCACCCATAAAATGTTGTTGTTGCCATTGAATTTTGTGGCATATCAACCATTTTATGCCGAACTCATACATACTATTGATTTGTAGATTCATTTAATTTTTTTTTAACGATTTGTGTTACATACAGGACATGGTTTTCTCAAATGGTCACCCATTTAATATTGACCAGACTCAACATCACTTACCTTTGGTGATCTTATGGGAACTGTGATATGGCCGCATATACCCTAAAAATGGATGAGCAGATGAGATCAGAATTGATCTTGGTTTATGATAATAATCTAAGGTCTGCAGTCATAGTCAACTGTTTAAAAACATTGCTCTTCATGAATAAAATTGAGCTCTATTCGTAGTCGGTAATGTAAACAAATATAAGCACATTATAATTTACTTTTGTAACAAGGGAGATAGCAGATTAGTAAGAACTCTGTCTGCTGTTCAAGCACTCAGGCTTTGAATCTCGACTTCAAACAGAATATTGCAGTTGCAGCCGATAGTCGAGCTGAGATATTTTAAACCTGGAAATATCCTGACCATCTACTTGGATGATCCGTCGCTCATGTTTATTGGGCATTCCAGAATTGTACTTGCCGTTGCAGAATGACTTTATTCTTGGAAACCAGCATGACGTCATCTAAATGACGAAATCTATTGCAACATAATAGATCAACTTTATTTACGTCTTGTTGAACAATAAAAAATAATAAGTTAAGAAAGAAAAGAGTTCAGAAGTGATCAAAGGTCTAAACAGAGAAAGTGTTGTTATGTCTGTACGTACGTGGACTTAAGTAGTGAGAGTGACAAGTTTTCGCTATATTTAGAAGTAAGTCTATGACTGTGACTTGCGTTATTTTGCTGAGATGCCGGTAGCCAAGTGGCTACGGCCAGAGTTCGTTTGCTCACAAGAAGTCTGTGTAGTAGAGTTATGACTGACAAGGATGCGTTTCACAAGTATAGTCTCTCACTGCATCTCTGTTTGTAGACAGCGCATGAGCACTCACTTATATAGAGAACACAAACAGGTGCCCAGGAAGAGACTGTTTTTGATTGGTTGAAGTCCGATATAGGCAACCAATCGAGATTGAGTATTTTGCTCCAATCAGTACCAAGCATTTCAACCAAGAATGATTCAAAGATGGTTTTTTGCAGTGGTGGTTGTTCTTGCTACTGCTGCTGCTGCTGCGGCTACTGTTCCTAATCCTGCTGGAACAGGTGTTCCACAGTCTGCATATAGAATCATCCAAGGAACAGGTAACTGAAAATCTTGGGTGACGGCGTCCTTGATAACATTGAAGAGAACCGGTGAAAGTGCTGATTTCTGATGTATGTCAAGCATAATAGAGAAGACATTTGATGTACTGGAGGCAGATCTCATCTGACTCTTCAGTTCATCGTAGAGCATTTTAAGCTAGTTCACCATTTCTTCATGTACGCCATACACACGGTTGAGTGCTTTTTCCATATAAAAAAAAACATATGCAACAGCATGGATGGCATCTATTGGACCACAGTTTTGCACATATCCACACTGAATACGAGTCAGCAAGACTATTTTTCGTAGCCTTCGATAAAATATCTTCATGGAGTGTAAAAGGAGGCTAATTGGTCAATAGTCACAGCAATCAACTGGACTGCGGTATATTTATGTGATTCCAGTCATTGGGAACTCCTCGGTCAATATCTTCTCAAAATATCACCGCCAACTTTCCATGGTCATTTCCACATTGACTCACAAATATAAAAATTGTTGATTTTAAGAAGGACTTAAATTAATAAATGATTTGCATTATTTATATAATAATAGAGGCAGGTAAATAGTCTAGTCTACCCTACTATTCAATTCATCTATATAATAATTCCCTAAGGCATTTCATATCCCTATGTACACACACACACACATTTAAAAAAATGAGGTCGTCCAATCAGCAAAGATGGTCATTGGTGATTAATCTGATGTTGCTAAAGTAAAAATTCCGACCATAACAATTTTAAAATGAATTGTTCCAAAATCGAATTATGTCGTCCCTTCAACTAAAACAATACAATTTTAAATAAATACATGTCAAAAAGTGACATTCGTTTTATTTTTTTATTTTTGTTTTTATGGAAATCGCTCCAGACAAGTCATGAAGCCACTTGATGTAAGGAGCTAACAAGAACAAAATATGATTATCGCAAAGACAGGAGATGCCTATTAGCCTTAGTCTTGAAAAGACCAAGACTATAGGTAGGAGGAAAACAGTCAGCAGGAAGAGAGTTCCACGAGCCTGCAGTTCTTGGAAAGAAGCTACTGGAATAGGAAGCTGTATTACAATGAAGTATCAAAACAGCGAATTGATGGAGACCACTAGACCAACGAGTCAAACGAGCTGGAACAAAAGAAGCGGGGAATAGATCAGACAATGCCGAAGAACACATTATTGATTTGAAGAATGTTTAGCTGAAAATTATTTGTACGGTAAGAAGACAGAGAATATTTACTGTTTTAAAGATAATTAAATTGCTACAATTTTAAATAAATAATGGAGAGACATATTCGTTTTTATTTATCTAAACAATATTTAGGTGAAAATGACAATTAGTTGTATGGAAGAATTAAGAATAATTTTTAAAAAAAAATAGTATTGAGTCATTCACCCTGAGAGACATTTATTATTTCAAAAGGAATATTATTATTAAGAGTAAATTATAACGATTGATGTACAAAGCACCATGGAATTTCCACAGGGTTCTGCTAGTCTGTATTATTCAGACTTCAATTCTCATCTTGGTTGTTAGTTTCAATACGTTTCGGCCGATATAACCTCCAACCTTCTTAAGGTGCATCTTTTTGAACTTGTGAATCTATGTATCAAACTCGAGAACCTATATGGAATTTCGAACGGGGGTAGATATTTTCTCGTTCCATCAACCATGACTGGGTAAAAGTGTTAATTATTATATTATTTTTAATTATTATCGCCTGTTGTAAGGATTGAACCTTCAACCCCAGAAGACTGTCACTTAGAACTGATTGTTAATCAATGCCTTTAACTGTTGTACCACGGGTCCATGTAGGCATTATTGTTATACATCTTTCGTCATTATTTATTTACCATTCTTCTTCCTTTATAAGTTCATGGACATAAACGCTAAACTGTTAAAAATTGTTTTATGAACCTACCGGGAAAATAACTCAGCTGTCCTTGTTCCTATAGAAAAGCAAACGCTTGAAGTTAAAAATGCCAGGTTTCTTTGCACAGCTATGGTGTGACACGATGGAGAGTTGTACTGGTGCAATATTAACTGATTAATTGTTAAATTAATTATGGAATAATAAACAGTAATACAGGTTCAATACGGGTTCAATACATTTTTGGGGGACCAGTATCACCAAATCTTATTTTCACTCTAAACCGTCATTTAATTACATTTTTTTTTTGTGTTTGAGTAACAACCAGAAATGTATCGATTTTGATTATGAATAATACAAGTTCAAAAGATCAGATTACAATCGTAATTTTGAAAGGTTATATTTTTCAAGTTAAAGTGACAATTCGAAAAGGGTAATTGTTTTGATTTAACCGCATTATCAAGAATTAATTTTCAGGTCAGATTGATGATTAAAAAATAAACAATTTATATTGGAAAATTAAAAAGGTCATTTGATGAAAAGAGTAATTTCAATCCTTTCCGGCCAATTTACTTCTGGAAGTTCGGATTCTTAGTTCCTCAGTTTTTCCGGGCAATGCCAGACACAAGTCCCACTGGTTGTAAATAATAATGAAAATTCCTCATCCCCAAATCTAGTAAACTCCTCACACCTGACATTATCCTGTATCTCTACAAAGCCACCATCTGCCCATGCATAGAGTATTGTTGCCACATCTAGGCTGGTGCATCATCTACTAGTCTCTCCCTCCTTGACAAGATCCAAAAAAGAGTTGCTAACCTAATAGGTCCCTCACTGTCAACCAAGCTCCAGTCCCTGTTCCATCGACGCAATGTAGCATCCTTGTGCTTGTTTTACAAATACTTCACTGGATTATGCTCCGATGAATTGGTTACTCTGGTGCCCCCTTGACGTAAATTCACTAGACCAACTCGACAATCAACTAAATCCCATCCATTTACTGTGGAGGTCCCCAGATGCAGGAGAGCCTTCTACTCAAATAGCTTCTTTCCTCGT
>OY744529.1:17243720-17336220 GCA_963556195.1 Sepiola atlantica | reverse complement strand
ACGTATATTGGCATGACTAGGACTACCATATCACGCCGACTTACTTGCCACCTCCCCTCCCCTCAAAGCTCTATATACCAACATTTTTTAAAGTATGGTATCCCAAAGAACGAATTTAGGAACATTTTAACAAATAACACATCCATTCTGGCGGTTTCAGGTTGCAGTGTTCGCCTCCCCATAATGGAGGCATTGTTTATACGCATTAATAAACCAAACATCAACCATTCCCGTTATGAGGGGGGGGGGTGTATTAAAGTGCTGTTGAAATAATTTAAAAGAGCGCCCCTTTGATAGATCCACCAATTTATTTCATTTTGAGTATGCAACCTTCCTCCGGTTCAATCGAAATTGGTGATGAAATAGTTTCTTGTAATGTCCCTGTAGACCTCTTTCTGGTGCAGTAGTGAATAATAGGGCCTGAGGTATATCGTAATGACCATTGAGGAGATTGTAGGCCAAAATGAGATCACCGCGTAATCGTCGGCGCTCAAGGGAGAAAAGGTTAAGTTTCTTGAGTCAGCTTTCATTTTTATCGTAAACATATTTTTTGTGTTATTTATCCATAGATGGAAGAACGTACGGAGTCTCAACATGAACATATCTGACACAACTAAGCTTAATTTGTCTGTTTTATGGTATACAAAACCCTTAAACGATTTATTGTATATGCTTAATTGAACACAAATTGCTATTTTTATTCATACCTAGTGTCTACCAAGCATGTGTATGCAGTGTGATGGTGTATGGAAGTGAAACCTGGCCAGTGAGGGTTGAGAACATGTGTTGCATGGCGAGAAATGATTTGAGAATGATACGATGGATGTGTAACGTGAGTTTTATTGGCAAGCTTAGATCTGATGACCTCAAAAGAAGATTAAATCTGGACAGTATAGAGAGATGTGTGCAGAACAGGAGACTTTGTTGGTTTGGTCACTTTCAAAGAATGGAAGAGTATGCTTGGGTTAGTAGATGTAGAAGAGTTGAAGTCGCAGTGTCACTTGGCAGGGGAGGGAGAGGCAAAGGAAAACATGGGAGGAAGTGATAAGGATGGACTTGAGAGAAAGAAAGGGGATAAATAAAGATCTGGCTAGAGATAGGTTAGTTTGAAAGTCTATTTCTAAAAGCCGTCCAACACATGCCAGCATGTAAAACAGACGTGAACATGACGATGATGATGATGATGATGATGATGATGATGATGATGATGATGATGATGATGATTAGAGCAAATGATTATATAACTAGGGTAGACAGCAGGTTTGTCCCTTTCCCAATATTATTAGTGTGTAAATGCCTATAACAGCTCTGATAAGATTTTAACTTTGCATAGCCAATTCCATAGTCTGTGACAGTATCCATTGCACATATCACACACGATGCGAGAGGACTAGAACTTGTCTTACCGATTCTGCAGACCAGACCAACCCAATGGTCTTCAACCTACTCTTGCTTACTTGAAAGAAAAAAGAAAAAAAGGAAAAAAAGAAAACAAACTTATCGTTCAGTTTTTTGAACCCTTCAAAGAAAACACTAAGAAAGGAGGGGATTCGAACAAATCCGGCTCTAAAGACACTAAACAAGAAGCCGAAACGAGCCTCAAGCTTTATTAAGATTTTCTTGAATTTGTAGCAGACTGGAGATTTGCCAGCACCCGACCCCCCCCCCCCACTGACACACACATACACTCAAATGGAAATGATCAAAATAAACCGACTCCGGCTGCAGTGAATTATCCATAGGAAGTTTGAAAATAACCAGTAATAAAAACAGAATTGCAGAAGGAAGTGGTTACCGTGATGTGATTTACAGGAACAAGATTTAATAGCCAGAGGGGATGTATATATATATATATATATATATATATATATATATATATATATATATATATAATCAAATATAAACTAAAAGTATACTTTTAGTAGATAGAACCTATAGTGAAATGGTTTAAGCTCAATATACAAGATAGAGCAATTATAAAGATAGAAGAAATAAGAGTGATAAACATGTACGAATGTCCAGATTTATTTCAAACTTCGATTGTTCAATGCAAGGTATATTCTGTAATAAACTAATGTGTATTATTCTTTCCTTAAGCCAAGGCTTTTCAAAGATCGAAATCTTATCATCAGAGGAGATATACAGATAGATAAGTTGGCTGTGGAAAAGCCAAAGTTCAAACATTTGAAAAAATATTATTAAAAATGGAGTGAAAAAGAGTTCGTGTAAAAAAGATATGTGGTTTGTCCAGATGGTAATTGTCCGTTGAAAAAGTGTCCAATTAAAAGGAGATTTTGAAGAAGACGAAAAAATTTTTTTTCGTAGAGGCAGTATGGAGAAAGTGTTCAAAGTGAAGTAAATCCAATGGTGAAAAGTTGAGTTTAAATCGTAGATGGAGCGCACTTAAATGGAATTGATATGAGAAATCTGGCCAACTTATCTATCTGTATATCTCCTCTGATGATAAGATTTCGATCTTTGAAAAGCCGTGGCTTAAGGAAATGATAATAAACATTAGTTTATTACAGAATATACCTTGCATTGAACAATCGAAGTTTGAAATAAATCTGGACATGCGTACATGTTTATCACTCTTATTTCTTATATATATATATATATATATATATATATATATATATATATATATATATATATATGCGCACTTGTATATGGGTATATGTATATGTGTATATGTGTACTTTTTATATATACTTTTATATATGTTGTCTATATATGTGTACTAGAAGAAAAGTCGTGCCAGGGCAGGTAAAATTAATTCCCCAAACAGAAGAGTTTTTAACCATTTTGATGTCCCCGTACAAAGATTAAAATCAAGATATAATGATAATAAACCTTATGTTTAGAATCCTTATTCCAATTTTGATCAAAAATCCATTACATGATTTTGATTCTAGAAAATGCCTCAAATTTAACACTTAAGCTTAAGGGATCTTAAGAAAGAAATTGAAAGTCTACTATATATCGTAATTCAAAATCAAATGTCTTATCAGAGACTTAAATAAGCACAGCTGTTTTGAGTTTAATATAGTAAGGATAGATGGGCAAAAACATATTATATATATATATATATATATATATATATATATATATATATATATATATATGATTTAAAAAAAACTATTTTAACTGAACATTTTAAATAAAATGTTTGATAAACTAATAACAATTTTGTGTTGTCCGCACTTTCATAACATAAATTCTTCCAAATTCCTTTCAAGTTTCCAATGGTCACAAAGTAATTCATTCTTTGCTTTAATTATTAACAAACCATTTGTTAACCATTAATAAACCATTAATTAATCATTTGTCACAGGAGCGGCGGCACAGATTACGATGACCGGTCATCCAGTGTAGCACAACTCCCAGCAAGACAGGAAAAGAATAATTGAAAAAGAGTGCGATGATCATACCACAAATAAAATACGATAAACAGAGGTTGTAAAAATAACAATATTTTATTGAGAGAAAAAAAGTATTAAAAACTGTTATGCTAAGAGTGTGAGCATAGTTCATTTCATGAAATATGCCCTGGGTTGTTTTGTAAGTTCAATAGTCAATGTAGGAAGTGTGCATGCTACATAACGACAGCCCACAACTTGGGTGGAGAGAATGATTGACGGATCATGGGTCAGAAGGATGACCCCAGCAGATAAGCAGAAGTTAAGAGTATCACATGATTTCTGGAGAAAGGGAATTCTGTCTCTTTTCTGGCAGACACTCGAGCGTGACAGTTGTGCAAAATCTGCTCATTCCCAAAAATCCCAGTGGGGTTGGGGCGGGTGTACTATATTAACTAGGATAGAAAAGCGGCTAAATCCCCTTCTCGTTCTCTCTCGCTCTCTCTCTCTCTCTCTCTCTCTCTCTCTCTCTCTATATATATATATATATATATATATATATATATATATATATATATATATATATATATATATATATATATATATAAGGGGTTGAGGATGCTGTCGATATATCCCAAGATGTTTTCTGTGAGGGTTCCAATACCCGAAATGATAGGTCGGCCAAGTGGTAATGCTTTGAACGCCTTAGCTATACGGTATACTTCTGAGGGTTTGCTGATCGGTATCTCAGTGTTCGTGGTGTTGTCGGGTGGGAGGTGGTTGAGTAAGTTGCTGACTATTTTGGGGAGTTTATAGAATTTGGGGATGGTGTAGAAGATAGCCGTGTTCTGGCATCAATTTTTTATGGTGGTTCTGGTGTCATGGTCTAGATTGCTAATTAAGGTGTTAAGTTTGGATTTGAATGTGTGGGTGAGGTCATTGGGGAGTATTTTGTAGAATTCTTCGTTGGCTAGTTGTGTGTCTATTTCTGTTATGCATTCATTGGTGTTCATTATGGTGATTACTCCTCCCTTGTCTGCTGGTTTTATGGTGATGAGTTTGTTGTTTTGTGGGAATTGTATGGCCTGCTGTTCGTCCTTCGTGATATTATAGTAGGCGTTTTTGTGAAGGTTGTTTTTTATGAACTTGTCTAGGTGTTTTTTGGCTGTGTTGGTATGTGCGTCTATGGTCGGGTTGCGTCCATGGGAGGGGGGGGGGTTAGGGTTAGGGCTAGGGTTGCGTCCATGGGAGGGGGGGGTCCAATGTGTAGCTTTTGAAGTCACTGCCGGTTTGGTTATATATATCGTTGAATATGACAGACAACTTATGTCTGGATATCTTTGTGAGGATCCTTTCCATTAGCCGAATCAGGGTCTTTGTTTCAGTGGAGAATTGGCTGATGAATCTGCCATAATCCTTGGTGTCCCAAGTAACTTTGAGTCCATTAGAGTCCATTTTCGAAAACTCTTAGTAGAAAACACCACAATATTAGAACATACTACTAATGAACAAAAACTCTAAATATTAGAGGCTTTAAACATGAAAACAAAAACAAAAAAACATCCATTAACAGAATCAACTTTAATACTAATGATATCATTCTAAAATGTTTATAATGCTAACTTTAGTTCCGTATTAATAATGTAATTCCCGCCCAAAACTACACATTAATATTAAAAAAAAAAGATGGCAGAGAAACACGCAAAGTACATTTTAAAATGTTTAACATGATGCAATTTTATTCTGTGATCCCACTCCGACGTTGCAGAATTTAAATTGTCAATGTCTTTCTGGAACAATGCGAAAACATTCTCTGTGCGTTTCTCTGCCGTCTTTTAAAAAAATCTCTTCTTTTTCCAGCTTTTTTGTTAATTTGCTTTTGACACCTAAGGATGATTCGACAAAATATCTAAAACGTCTGTGAAACCTATGGGACATTTATTAATTTTTTTGATTTTAATACAAAAAAGACCAGAAAAATTGAAATAAATAAAAAAAAGTATAATTAAACAGACGAATGTTGTTATTTTTAACAATGTTTGCATAAATGAGAAAATGCTGTCTAAATACACACACACACAATATATATATATATATATATATATATATATATATATATATATATATATATATATATATATATATATATGTGTGTGTGTGTGTGTGTGTGTGTGTGTGTCTATATATAATGTGTATGCTCAATGAACTGCAGCATTTCCATAGTTTTGAACCAAGAATTCTTTATCCAAATTTTTGCCTGAAGAGGTTTGACTAAATTTGGCTCAAGCCGAAATGTGTTTGCATATACACGTTGCAAAATGTTTGTACAAATAAAACTTTATACTAAATTAATATACGGCTCTACTTGTTATTGAGCACTTCTATATGATACTGTAAGGTTCATGTGATTGTTTATACAACCTTTATTAACAAAACCTTAACCAATATATATATATATATATATATATATATATATATATATATATAGGTGATTCATAAGTCACTTCACTTAGCTATTTAAAATGATTACCATATGAAGCACAAACATACTATGAACTTTTGATAATTGTTAGCTTACTCTCTAATTACTGCTATTTGTTATTTTAAATTTGTTCGTTTATATATTTGTTTATATATATATTTATTTCATAATCAATCAAATATGCTACAAAGAGTCGTAAATTCCTTGCAAAAAAAGAATGGAGCTATGCATGCAGAACGAAGGTGGAAATTTTAAAAATTTGCTGTAATTTCAAACTCCCATAAATGAATTTGTTGAATAAACTTTCTGTTTTGTATTACCGTATTTTTTAACTTTAGAATTTCAAAAATAAATAGCTAAGTTACTTATGAATCACCCTGTATATATATATATACATATATATATATGTGTGTGTGTGTGTCTGTGTGTGTGTGTGTGTTTATGAGTGTATGTATTTAGTATAAAAGTCTTTAGCCATGACACCATTAAGTAAAGTTGCACTACTACATGTGTATGTGTGTATATGTCTTTGTGTATGAGTGTATGTGTGAGCGTACACACAGATACCTGCACACATGCTTACAAACTGACGTTTTTTCCACCTTATCTCAATAGTACCTGCTTAAATAAACACAGTTTGTTTTCATACCTGATATTCAGATGGTGACTAAATATTTACTTTGTACCTCTACGCCAGGGGTCGGCAACCTTCTTATTTTCATTTTGGAAAGGGCCGCATCAGAGATATGTTTAAGCTTTTCAAGCCAAGAGGATAAAAGTGAAGTCATGCAGGTACTTATTAAAATCTATATACTATTAAAAGTTATGTTGTTTTGGGAGTTTGTCTGTTCATACGCAGATAGAAACATGTGATTGTTTACCAAAACAGGAATAGGCAGAGTACACATTACTAAGGCAATAGTTTTTATGATGTCAATAGCCGAGTTCGAATTTCACGTATGTCTAAGGGATTTTTTTTTTTTATAACTGGATACATATTTTATAAATTTAAAGAAATTAACATAATATAATAATATAAATAAAACATTACCTTTTTTTGTTTGATGATTCGCAAAGAAAAAGACATAAAAGTATTAGATTTTTGCTTAAGAACATAATTTCTAATGTTTTTGCCAATAAAAACAATACGTAAATGCATTCCTCCTAGTTACTTACTCTTTATTGCAAATACTAAGTAGCATATTTTTTTCCGCAAATTCTCAGAAATATTTTTCTTTGTATTAGCTATAAAGCGATAGAAGCTAGGTAAAGATGGAAATTGGCATACCCAGGCACAAACACCGCTCAAGAAGCGGATATAACCTAGTTCCCAACAAATTATTTATTGATTTGTTGTAATAGAAATGAAATTCTTTTTTTCTCATAATATTTAATTTAAAAAATCCACCGATCTTTTATTGATCAGATCTAAAATGCAGTTATAATCTTATTTATTTTTAGTGATCATATTACAAAATACATATACAATTGCAATAGTTAGGTAGAAGTTATCTCCCTTTATTAAAACTTTTCACTGACGTCACTCTAGAAATATAAATGAGATTCCATCCTCTTTCTCATCACGGATGGCATTCAGTTCAGATGTGTAAACATATGGCTAATAAAAGCATGGAGTGAACAAGTGTATTTTCTTCTAATTCATGATTTCAGCCTTGTCTCAATAATAATTAGTATTATTTTTTTTATGCAAACATTTTATATTTTGGTTTGGTTTGGTTTGGTTTGATTTGGTTTGGTTTGGTTTGGTTTGGTTTAGTTTACGACATATCAACCATCTATGGGTTATTCAATGCCGAATAAAGTTGTCAAATATAATTCTATGAGTAGGATAATTATTTATATTTCTAGAATACATTGCTCTCAGAATACATTGCTCTCAGAATACATTGCTCTTAGAATACATTGCTCTCAGAATACATTGCTCTTAGAATACATTGCTCTCAGAATACATTGCTCTCAGAATACATTGCTCTTAGAATACATTGCTCTCAGAATACATTGCTCTCAGAATACATTGCTCTCAGAATACATTGCTCTTAGAATACATTGCTCTCAGAATACATTGCTCTCAGAATACATTGCTCTCAGAATACATTGCTCTCAGAATACATTGCTCTTAGAATACATTGCTCACAGAATACATTGCTCTCAGAATACATTGCTCTCAGAATACATTGCTCTTAGAATACATTGCTCTCAGAATACATTGCTCTCAGAATACATTGCTCGCAGAATACATTGCTCTTAGAATACATTGCTCTTAGAATACATTGCTCTCAGAATACATTGCTCTCAGAATACATTGCTCTTAGAATACATTGCTCTCAGAATACATTGCTCTTAGAATACATTGCTCTCAGAATACATTGCTCTCAGAAGGAAATTTCACAGTGAAAGTGGGAACATTAATTTTTAGAAAACGCTACTCTCTTTGAAGACACTGCTCTCCTGAAAACATTACACTATAAAAGTACTCTTTGACATTGGTAATCTTCTTTGTTCTCAACATGATTGATCCTCAGCACCGCCTTCTAGTATCTATTTGGGAAGAAAATAAAAAGGAGAAATAAGGTTTTGATTTTTTGAAGAATCGGATTGAATAATACGGTTGGGAATGAACTTATAGAGACTAGGGCATGACGTGACAAGCCGATTGAAGTAAGGGCCGAAGTGAATAATGGCTCATCTACCAGGATCCCGTCCTAATGCATCATGGGTTGCCACTCATGGCCTACAGGTAGTTCCGTTTTGGGGGGTGGGGGTGGGGGGGTACCTCTCTGCATGAGGTTGTAGTCAGCGAATTCGTTGCCCCGCCGACAGGGCGACTGAAATGTTTGTGCCTAAAAGAATATAATACATCCATTTTATATTGTCCCAGCGATTTTGTATGAAGGATACACTTATTTTGATATTCATGCAAAAAGTGGTCATCCCAAATCTCCCAAATTGGGGCCTCCCCACTGGATGCCCTTTAAGGTCATACCTGGTGGTGATTAAACAGTGGGTTCATTTAAAAAATTATCGGAAGGATACAAACTGAAGAATGTGCTGCATTCTTGATAGGTCCCGCACTGTCTGCTAAGCTCTAGCCTCTGTCACATCGCCGTACGGTTGCATCCTTCTGCTTGATTTACAAGTACTTCCACATACGGATAGTTTTTAGCTTCTCCAGTTGAAGGTTTTTATTTATTTCAAAAGATTCAGGCCGAAAGATGAAAACAAGCATTCAGATAGCTAACGGAGAGAAAAGCAGTTTAATAGCTCTACCTCAACAACAAATTTAAAGTCCCATACACAGACGTCAAAAGAAACATGCATGCACATATCCGTAAGAAATAGCAGTCTAGATGGAGCTGTAATACATTCAATAAATTGTTGACAATACAACCTGATCTATGAGAATGGAGCCAGGCCTGTAAAAAGTCACAGAGGGAAGAAGTCGTCCTCTCTCGACTCTGTATTGGCTACATAAAAGCCAAGCATGGTGTACGACTTGTCAAGTGCCATACACAGTGAAATTCTTTATGTTAGAATGTGTTGATTTTGCTCCTGTGCGACGAAAACACAACAATGTTGGTACTATGAAGGAACTATTTAAAGACATCAGAGCAGAAATCATTATGCCCTTTTTGAAAATGGTGGGTTTATACCCAAAAATCTAGTATCCATAAGTTCAATAAACCAAACTTCCTTAGGAAAAAAAATCAATGAATTGCTGACTGTTTACTCAAGAAATATGCACATATAAAAGAAATTCATCAAAAACTGTTAAACATTTAAAAATATTATGATCCTCAAGCATAAAATCCTTTTACGAATATAAATGTAGTCGGCATTAAATAACCGAAAAGTGTTGATATGCCCCGATGAACTTACTGCACTTGTGCCCTTCTTAACGTAAATACCCCCGATCCACACGACCTTCACAGTAGAGGTACCCAGATGCCGGAAGATTTTCTACTCTAATAGCTTCTTTCCTCAGACCACTTGCCTTTGGAATTCCCTCCTTTCTCACGGTTTCCTTGACCATACCAACATGCAGGAATTTAACTGTATTATGAACAACCATCTTGCTGACCCACACCCCACCCAGATGGCCCCCCCTGTAAATCTGGCTCCTATCACAGTAGCCCCTTATGTTCTACTATGCCTTATTTGGGGTGAACAAAAGTGATAATTAAAAAAAGTATCAGATAATTTAGTGATTGCATAAAATTAACCAATAAATATATATTAGGTATCATTTGGATAACATCCAAGGTGAGAACAGTAGTCCGAATAATCCAAACAATACAAATTATCAATCCTCATCTCAAAAATTCCCAAACATAAATGTTTATTGTCAAAGCACACAAAGACTCTAACATTTTATGACTATTAAAGAACCAACCTCGAAAATATTTGTTTTTATATACTTGGGCATTCATTACAAGAGCGAACAAAACAAAAAAGGGGCAAAAAAACAAATGTGTAACAAATAAATGTTACCAAAGGCAACATAAGTTACTCTTCTACCTACCTGGATAAGTTTATTTATGTTTCTGTTACATACCGGTCCCAATTAATTACCTTGGCCGGATCTCTTCATCGTTGATAGCTCTGCCGCGGGTTTTTCTTCCTTCGTCTAGTGGCCTCCCGTTTGCTGGCGTGGAGCATCGGTCCCCTGAAACGGAAAACTCTCCCAACGGGAAAGAAAAAACTCCGAGGACGTTTCTAGAGGGTCGTGAACGATTTATTAGTCTGAATATTCTTTTACTCGGGAGAGAGTGGTCATCTAATGTTGCTTCTTCTTTTCTTCTTGTCTTATCTGCTAACTTCTAAATTCTGTAGACGGGGCGAGATGTCGATCTTCTGTCTCATTTTTTGAGACACAGTCTTAACTTATTTGTCTACATCTTTGGGCAATTTCGTCCGCTTTCTCTCACGACGATCTTGTCGCTTCGAGCTCCCATGACGGACTGATCTCATTTTCCGTTTTCGACAACAACAAGTGACGTCACCGTCCTTTGTCCTGTCATACAAATCATAACCAGAGCTGGCCTGACCTTTATTGAACCTCAACTTTTGAAGTCGGCCAGGTTTCACCAGTTGTTATGACTCCTTGGGATTACTCATTCTGAGAACAAATCTATTTGTCCCAAAATGGATGTCATTTCGACCTGCACTTAACTCGAACAAAGTTCACCCATCACACAATCAGAACTAGTGGGCCTACACGCTTTTAGGCATACAGGGCCCCTCATAATATAACATTTCAACTTTTTTTAAAGCGTTTTTGTGGTAAAAACACACATAGTGTTCAGTTAGAATGAAAACGAAGATGGAGTCGAGAAGCAATGCACGTGTATCTTTGGGCCCTTGATAATCGCTCAAAAATCGAAAATTAAACAAAATACTGTTACAATATTATATTTTCGCACGATTGGTGAGTTTTATTGGATGTGTTTCTACCAGTAGTTTGTTTAAAGTAAACCAACCAACATTAGTATCTCAATAATTGCATCTGTCCTTGAGCTCTTCATTATTGGGCATTTGTAATTTTTTTTCTTAGATCATTTACCATAAAATTGAAAATAGGACTATAATGAAAATAGGAAAAATTAATGTGAGGCGATAATTATGAATAGAGAAAATAAATACGTATCCATACGTAATATTAATAATAGCATAATTGAAACGGGAAGATCAGATGTTCAGAATAACCTAGGGAGCAAAAATGTAACACACAAGCAGTTATAAAAAAAAAAATTCTTGTTTGGCTGTCATATATTTTTTGCTGGAATTGTTTGATAAGGAGAAATAAAAGCGTATTTTGTTAAGATGGAGTTGTTTATCTTTAGTCTGTATAGTCGCTGGTTGGCATTTGTTTTGACAGGGAAAATATCTAAAATAAATTTGGTTTAAAAACATATCATAAATACTAAAACAACTTTAGCTGAGATTCGTAAGTTTAGTGTCCTGATATTTTAAATTTATACCCCCATTATGAATAGCACAAATTATATTAAGGAATTTTACCTAAAGGTTAGAAAATGTATATTTAATTTAAATATGGACTATTATGGTATTTTAACCAATTTAAATATTAGGCAATAAAGAAAAATTCCAGTCAAATGTAATACATATTTGTATTAACTCTGCACATAGTTTCGTATTTAGATGAAGTAAATAGATACCCACAATATTAATGACGTAAATTATGTAGTGAGAATTATCTCTGAGTTAATTTAAAGTATTTTATATATAAACTATAATTATCACATAACTAATATGGGAGAATAAGACTAAAATAATGATTGCTGGAGAAGGTTATGCGAATTAGTGCTGACTCTGAATTGAGGTTTCAAGATGGCCGACTGCCGGAAATAGTGAAGCAACGCTGAAGGGCGAATGTGAATTCATGGTTGATATTTTTACGTTTATCTTTCATGTCACTACGGTGTATAATTTTTCAAATTGAGAACTTTTGTATTTTCTGAAGAGCTTAAGGAGGACAGATCCAATTATTGACATACTAATGTTGGTTGGTCTACTTTGAACGAAACGAGTTCGTAAAATAATTGCACTAAAGAGTATCTGTTTTGGAAATGACATACTAATGTTGTATTTCTGAATTTTTGAGATGAGGATTAATAATTTGTATAATTTTGGTTATTCGGACTACATTTCTCATCTTGAGTGTAATCATCACAACGTTTCGGCCGCTGTAACCACTTCTTTAGGTGTATCTCTTCGAACTCGGGAATATTTCTGTCGAACTCGGGAATTTGGACGGAATTTCAAACGGAACCCTTTATTTAATTCATGGGGGTAGCATGCTCTTGTTCCGTCAGCCATGACTGGATGAAATCTTCAGTAATTCGCAATTCTTCGTATCGCCCGCACCAAGGATTTAATCTTCAACCTTCAGATGACTATCACTTAGAACTGAATTTAACTTAGTACTATATCCACTGCACCACGGGTCTGGAGGTTACAGCGGCCGAAACGTTGTGATGATAACACTCAAGATGAGAAATGTAGTCCGAATAACCAAAATTATACAAATACTAATGTTGGTTGGTCTACTTTGAGCGAAACGAGTTCGTAAAATAATTGCACAAAAGATTGTCTGTTTTGAAAATGTTTTTGTAAGATAAAATAAAATCTTGACTTTTGGAATGTAAATTAACCTTGCTTACTTATATATATATATATATATATATATATATATAAGTATATATATATATGTATATATATAGATTTTTCACTTATAAGATAGATTATTCAGTGAAGACCGGGGTTGTTCTAATAAAAACAAGCTCGATGATACTCGATTACAGAGTACAGAGCATTTATATGTGATTTTATGAAGGCTTACCAAAGCATTCCTTTCAGGAAGGGTAAGAAATAAGGCTCTTCGAACCCGGACGAACATTTATGTTGACTTTTCTTTGTGAGAAGTTGGATTTAGAATTCCCATACTATCATTGGATTGGAATGGTAACTTGTGAGCGGTATCTTGAATGATTTAGTTCTTTTGTTTTTTTTGTGGGGGGGGGGATTTATTCATCATTGTGCCGGCCGACGTGAAAGTTTATTATCGCACATTGTTCCGTTTTTTTTTTTTTTTTTTTGTATTTGGGACCGATTATTTGCTTGTTGGCTTGGTGGAAGAAATAATGCACGAGCTACTTTTCTAAGACTTTTTCTAGGACTTTCTTTTTTTTTTTATCGTTGTTCTTCCTTGTTTTTTAATTTTAACTTTTATTTTTATTTTTTTTCTCTTCTCTTCTTAAGTGACCTCAACTATTGCAACGCCACATTGTGTATTGTCGGCAGTTGAAACCAGTATTCCAGACATTTAATTTCCCTGATGATCTGCCGAGCAAGTAACTGCTTGGTAGTGAAACACGTGTAGGAAAAAACATTTAATTTGAATAAATAATATTTGTAAGAAAAAATATCTTTAATGGTGATCATTGGTGTCCTGAAAGGAATGCTTTGGTAAGCCTTCATAAAATCACACATATATATATATATATATATATATATATATATATATATATATATATATATATATATTATTTGTAGTCAGACTTTCAAGGTTTAAGCTCTATAGATATTAATTTTGATCTCCAGGGCATGTATAAGTAAACAATAGAAAATTAGATTCTAGTGACCATGTTTTTATTGATTCTTGAAGGGATTCTTGAAGGGATCCATTTCTTTACAGTCTGTTTCATCATTATTCAAACAAACAACATACAGAGTTTTATATCTTGTATCTCCAATGAGCATGACTCATCAAAAGGAAAAGCCAGAATCGTGTCCAATATCTCTGATGTTTTGGACACATTGGTCGGTTTTTAATCTGGGCGAAATTCAGCTCCCCAAAAAGGGTCACGTAGGAAATTAACTTTACGTTTATTAAAAGTTAAATTTCTACGTTTTTGTTAATTTTACTGTCAGTATTTTTAAATGTGTATTCTTACTCTTCTATCAGTCTTGTTTGCAAATTAAAATCAGTAAATTGAACAATTTATAACGATTCAAAGGGTGCATACGTTTTTGGGGGACACCCTATATATATATATATATATATAATGAAAAGTCACACTTGGAAGCGTTGATGAAATGGCAATAATAAGGAGAATATTTTGAAAAAAGATTTTTTTTTAATATAAAACAGAAACCACCACTTTATCAAGGCCGAGGCCACTCGTGGACAAGTGTTCATGTGATTTCTATTCATCCCCTCCAGGAGATTAGACACAAGTGTCATGTGGGTTTGATGAAAGCGTTTTCAGTGGAATGACTTGGATTTGAACCTGGCACACCCAGGTTCTCAGTCTGCGTCGATACCAACTAAGCCATCCCCAAAAAATATTTTGAAAACCTGGACAACGCATTTATTTATGTTTTTTAAAATAAATTATTTATTTATTTTAAAAACTTGAGTACTTTCGGTGATATATACCTTGTCAAAAGTATAAGCATATTTTTTTTTCTTTGCTTTTTTCGTTTAATCCTTCTTGATTGAGACATATTTATCTCGCAGTCAAGTTGAAATTCGACTTGATGTTATCGACGATTAATGTTGATATGCCGCTGTGTGTAGCACGAGATTACGTGAATAAGGTAGAATGAAAAGTCACATTTGGAAGCGTTGATGAAATGGCAATAATAATGGTTTAAACGAAAAAAGAAGACAAATTTCAACTTGACTGCGATAAATATGTCTCATCCAAGGAGGATTAAACGAAAAAAGAAGAGGAAAAAAAATATGCTTATACTTTTGACAAGGGTGTATATCACCGAAAGTTTTTAAAGTAAATAAATAATTTATTTTAAAAAGCATAAATAAATGCGTTGTCCAGGTTTTCAAAATATTTTTTCAAAATATTCTCCTTATTATATATATATATATATATATATATATATATATATATATATATATATATATATATATATATATATATATATATATATTTTTATATATATATATATATATATATATATATATATATATATATATATATATATATAAGAAGAGTAAATAATGATATGGGATAATTTCAGTAGGACTGAAACCAGTACACAGGAATAAACATATTCTTAATGTTTAGAATTACAGACTGAAAAATGAGGCCAGGTTCTGCTAAGGTAATTATTATTATTTTTTTAAATCTGGAAAGATCTTAAAAGATATTATTTTTTAAACTTGTTTTTCTTCTGCTTTTAAAGAGAAACTAATTTTCTTAAATCTCATACGAGTCTAAAACGTCTTCACTTGATTGGATGTGACGGTGGTTAAGTGGATATCGACACAGACTGAAGACCTGGGTGTTCCAAGTTCGAATCCAGTCGGTTCCACAGTACTACTTTCACTAAGGGATGTTGGCAACCTTCTCGTGGTCCTTCCCGTAAGTACCCAATGTGTTTCCAGAAAGATTTATAACTAGAAAAACATCAGCGAAACTAATGCCAACACCAGAATCATCTGATTCATACGAAAGAAGAAGAACTTGGTTGCATCTTGATTTTATTTTATTTTAAAATCGCTTAATCGATGTTAAACTTCAAAACTTTGCATCTTCCTTCTAAAATATATTAAAAATATATTAAAAATTTTATTAAAAATTTTATTAAAAATTTTATTAAAATTGGATAATTCTTTAATTTCCTATCATTAAAAAAACAAACTTAATACATTGGTTTGTTTACAAAGTTCTCGTCTGTGGAACACATTACGACGGGGCTACTTCCCTGTAAACTACAATATAGTCGTCTTCAAATTCAATGTCATCACTGGTGATACCAGATCAGGCTGCCCTGTGGCTCCCTGAGACGAAATTCACCTACATTGACGTTTTTTGTTTTTCTTCTTTTTTTTTTTTTTTTGTAAAACTTAATTATGTTCTACAAAACCAAAAACAAAAACAATAGCCCCTCTCCCTTTCTCCCTCCCCTTTTTTATTTTATTTTTAGAACTTGAAGCATAAATCTTTTACTATAATGACCAGATTCGGCATTAAATAACCCAAAAAGGGTTGATATGCCGTAAAACAAAACTACCAAACCAAAAACGATGATTAAACATTTGAAGATATAAAGAACTTGAAGCATAAAAACTTTTACTATAATGACCAGATTCGGCATTAAATAACCCAAAAAGGGTTGATATGCCGTAAAACAAAACTACCAAACCAAACCAATGTCATCAAATACTTGTCATAAAACGTCCTCATAAGTAATCAGATTTTGTTCATTCCATTCATCGTTTTCAGTCCTCTTATAATATTCTTCATCCATCCCATTAACTCTCATCCTCGAGTGACTTTTAGCCTTAATAAGTGGTGAAACATTATATATATATATATATATATATATATATATATATATATATATATATATATATATATATTATACTAAATGTTAGTTGATCAACGTTTGTTTCCCTAAAGCTTTTTTCCTGTATACTTTAACAACACCAAATGCATGCTAGAATATACCTTAATTGAGTTATTTATTAAAGAAATTCTGTTTTTACTTTCTAATTAGCTATAATCACCGGTTATGGATCGTAGATCAATTAGTATAGATTTTGACATATGTGAATGAGTACAGTCACAATGATCAACCCAGGCTTAAAACAAACAACGTTCTCAGAGAGTATTCTGGATTGATCTGACATTGGGGTCAGATTTGATGAAGTAGAGTCAGAGGGGCCACACTCAAAGCGATGTGCGGATGAGATCACCCACGGATATGACGTCACGTGAGAACAAAGCAAGAGAGAATGATTCAATTTTAAAATTAGATCGCTGTGGAAACTCGAAGAGAACGTTCATTGAGAAGTATCTCAAAACTATGAGGCCACACGTGGCCATCAGTCTGCCTGTCTATCAGTCTGTCATCTATCCGTCTGTCTATCTATCTATAGTTAAGTTAGGAATATAACTGTCTCTTTCCTTCATAGTTAAGTGTAGATTGTACTGATAACATTTAACATATTTCTCTCAATAAACCTCCATTTCAAGACTCTGTCTTATTTTTTAATTCTTCTTTCTTTGGGATTTTTTATCCCTTCAAATAAGGGACGAAATTTCGGGTCTGCTGTATAGGAAAACAAGGCTTACAAAACAAATGATGTGGCAAAAAAGAACAAACAACGATGTAGTTATATCGAAATTTTATATAACTTAAAAAGAAAGGATGAGAAGAAGTGGTTGTTGCAGAAAAAAGTGGTATTTTTGGCAGACTTTTAGTTTCGTTCTGTTAACATCTCAAATACAGGGCTTCAAAATACTCTAAAGCAACTGAAATTTGAGAAATATCTATTAATTGATGTTTAATACCTATTGTTAAAATTTCACAAAAATCAAAGATATCTGAATTTTCACGAAATTAAACTAAATATATCCCACATTACAACCCCTTACGCCAAGCAGCTTTGTTCTAAAATTCATAATGATCGGTTAATTGGTTGAGGAGGGAATTCTATACATAGAAATATATAAACATATACACAGTAAGACCTGCTGGATCGCTGCTGGACGGAAGCAGAAGTTTCTGCAGCTGCTCTGTTAAACAAGGCGGATGGAAAGGCTGGAAGTTTTAAAAACCCTGCTTACGTGGGGTGTGGCAGATGTTATAAATACTGGTCTGTGATTGGTTGTTTTTCATTCAATCACAGAGCACATTAACAAATGACTCTTTTATAATAATTTTCAATAATATAGCATTTTGCTCTTCTCTTTGTCTGGGAGAGTTATGTTTTACAAAAAGGAAGGGTTGTTCAGAGACTTTAAGGGTTGGCTATTAGCAGCATTGGCGCAATTGAGTAAACTTTCTGCAACCCTCTGTCACACACATACACACACATACATACACACACACATGAATACACACACATGAATACACACCTATGCATTTACACATCCCTAGTAACTTAATTAATCTTGGGATTTTCTTGCTTCCCATTGCAGCAAGATTTAGCACAAGGTGGACACAAAGTTGAGAAAATCAGCTCCCACAAGGGGGCACTCTGATCGGGTATAAAAATAGCTGAGAATGTTCCCTTAAACATTTCACAGTAGGGGTGCTTCAGACGACCGAGAATAAGCCACCATCCCCTATCCAGAAAGAGGAGGTAAACCTCTTAGGACCGATCCGAAAAGGACCTCATTCTGACAATGAAGAGTCTGCTTGTTCAAAACTGCCTCTAGATTGCCAGAACGTTGCAAAGGCGAACCTTGGCTGGTATTAAAATTGGGAGTAATCTTAAAGTGTAAGAATATTTGTATATACATACACACCCTATCTTAAAATACTTACGTTTACTGGTCATCATCATCATCATCATCATCATCATCATCATCATCATCATCATCATTATTGTAGTCGTTGTCATTGTCGTCGTCGTTGTTGTCGTCAGTTTAACGTCTGGCATGCGTTGGATGGGTTTTACAAATTGATTTCCAAATTCAGGCCAGATCTTAATTTATCTCTCTTTCTCTTAAGTCCATCCTTATTACTTTCTCCCATGATTTCACTGACTTTACTACCTCAACTGTTCGACATCTACTAACCCAAGAACTTTCATCCATCCTTTCAACATGACCATACCAACAAAGTCTCCTGTTCTGCATACATCCCCTTATACTGTCCAGATTTAATCTTCCTCTGAGACTATCAGATCTAAGCCTGTTTTTAAAACTTCCATTACATATCCATTGTATTATTCTTATGTAATTTGCACCACTTTTATGCCCCCTTAGGAAGATTAGAACCAAGATATGATGATACTAAGCCTCATGTCTAGAATCCTTATTCTTATTTTGATCAAAATCTATTACATGATGTTGATTCTAGAAAATGTCTAAAATGTAAGGCTAAAGCACTTTTTTAATGGAAATTGTGCCTGACAAAGCATGAAGCCACTTGATGTAAGGAGCTAACAAGAACGAAATATGATTATCGCAAAGACAGAAGATGTCTATTGGCCTTAGTCTTGAAAACACCAAGGCTATAGGTAGGAAGGTTACAGTCAGCAGGAAGAGAGTTCCACAAGCCTGCCGTTCTTGGAAAGAAGCTACTGGAATAGAAAGCTGTATTACAATGAGGTATCAAAACAGCGAATTGATGGAGACCACTAGACCAACAAGTCAAACGAGCTGGAACAAAGGAAGCATGGAATGGATCACATAACTCTGAAGAAAACCTACCATCATAGTATTTATAGAAAAGACTGAGACTAGGAAGATCACGTCTGTGAGAGAGAGAGGGTGCAGAGAAAAAGAAAGTGGAGGGCCAATCAAATTGCAGATACATTTCTGCACCTTATCAAGAACCCTCAAATGGGACAGAAATTTACCAGCCCAAATATGGCAACAGTACTCCATACATGGTCTGATAGTAGATTTGTAGAGATAGAGTATAGCCCTAGGTGTGTGAGAAAGTGTTTGAAGCGATAAAGAGAACCGACTTTACGAGAAGCAGAACCAGCAACGGATCTAATGTATGAACTCCAAGAAAGATTTGATGAGAGAGAAAGACCAAGAAGTTTCAGAGTCGATTTCTCCTCAAGAGCAGAGCATTCCATGAGAATTTCATGAAGAAAAGGGACACACCTACGATTGAAAGACACGAGCTGAGTCTTAACTGGATTAAACGAAACAAGCCATTTCGTCCCCCAATCCACAACTGAACCCAAGTCAACTTCTAGATCAGCTGCATATTTCGACTGATCCGAGGGAGATGGGCGAGAAACAACACCAAAATAAAGAGTGGTATCATCAGCATAGATATTAATTTTCTGGACAATAATCTCTAGACGATCATTTATATAGATAATAAACAGTGTTGGGCCTAGAATAGAGCCCTGAGGAACACCAGCATTGATAGGAAAATAGAATGAACAGACACCGTCCAAAGTTACACGCAAACTTCGATCAGAAAGAAAATATTTAATAATGTCAAGAACCTCACCACCAATACCGTAACCCTAAAGTTTGTGTAGGAGACGAGAATGTCACACTCTGTCGAACGCCTTCGAAATGCCAAGCGCAATGGCTCTACCCTCTCCTGAATTATCCATAAACCGACAGATCCGCTCAGTTACAACAGTTAAAAGATCAGTTGAACAAAACCACGAAAGTCATACTGAACATCACTAAAGAGGCCCAGACTTTCCAGAAAATGAACATGCTTGCCGTTGAGTAATCGTTCATAAATCTTGCTAATAACAAAGAAGAGACTAACCAGACGATACTTAGTTGGGTCAGACCGATCACCAGCAGTTTTAAAGATAGGGACAACAGAGGACTCCTTCCAACAAGAAGGGAAACAGGACTGAGACAAGCAGAGATGGAATAATTTAGAGAGGGTAGAAGAAAGTTCAGGAGCACAATGCTTGAGAACGACAGGAATTGAATCAGGACCGGAAGCTTTAGACTGGTCAAGATCAGAAAGAACCCTGGCAACCATCTTTGGAGTGATAATAACGGAATCAAGAGACTGATCAGTTTTCAAAGGAAAATCTGGAAGAACAGTACCCGAATCATCAAGAGAACAATTGTTAGCAAAAATACGAACAAAGAGATTAGCCTTATCCTTAGAAAATGAAATAACCTGAAGACCATTAAAAAGAGAAGGAATCGCAAACTTGCCACTATTAATAACACTATTGTAGATTCTCCAAAAATCACGAAACCCAACCCTTTGAAATGAGATAGAGTCACGAATCCTTTGAGAATAGCTAAATTTAGCCTCAGAGATTTCTCTTTTGCATGCATTGCTAGCTCTTCTGTAGGATTGTCTAGAAGTATCAGAACCATCCTGACGATACTGATTAAAGTAATGGTTACGATGGGCAATGGCAGAAGCACAAATAGATGAAAACCAGGAGGAGAATGAGGTTTTGTTTGAAACTTGCGATGAGGAATGAAGCTGTCAATTCCAACAAGAAGCCAGTCAGTAACCTCCCTAGTAGCAGCATTCGGAGACATACCAAAGATAGAACCCCATAGAACGTCACATAGGAAGCTGCTAATCCCATCCCAATCAGCCTTCCTGTAGTTGAACGTCTTCCTATTGAATAAAGGTGTCAATTCCAACAAGAAGCCAGTCAGCTTAAAAGGACTCAACCTTATATCTAGAATCCTTAATCTAATTTTGATCAAAATCCATTATATGATTTTGATTTTAGAAAATGTCTAAAAATTTAAGGGATCTTAAGAAGAAACTGAAATTCAGAGAATCTTGTTTAATTAGTGTCTAATGTCTACGGATCAAATTTAATGCAAATCTGAAATATTTGAATTTTAAAATGGGAGATTGTGCTCATATTATGTCCTCTATAAACCCTTTAAAATACTCCAAAGAAACCGAAATTTTGGGAATATATATTAATTGATGTCTTATACTTATTGTTAAAATTTCATAAAAATCGAATTTTCACAAATGACTTCCACCCCCTCTTTGCCCAAACTAAATTAAAATAAGTATAGCCCACATTATCCACTCTTATTGCCTAGAATTTGTGTTCCAAAAGTCATAATGATCGGTTAATTAGTTTAGGAGTGAATCCTATACATACAAATATATAAACATATACACATACCTTACTTTATATAAATAGAGATATTTTCTTTAGTAAGAAAATAGCCGAAACTTAAGATTAATTTAATAAGAAAAGAAGAGCTGGATAGCCATAAAATAACCTCATTCCAAAAAAAAAAAAAAAGTCATGAACACACAAATAAAAATAGAAACGTAAATAAATAAATAAATAAATAAGCATAAAAGCAATTAGGAATAAATAAAGATCTTTTGAAGAAAGCAAAACAAAGTACTAAACTTGAATGAATGTTTTAGTTGGAGGCCATATGTAGAAGTCATTGTCCTGATATTTCATCTGGACACATTAACTTTATTGCATCTATCACATCTTACCTTCACAACTGATATCCATGCGAAGATCATTAACACACATTTTTATTTTTATTTGTTATTTGTTATTCAAAGCATCATCTAAACGATGTCAGTTTCGGTTTCTGGATTGTATAAGAGAGGAATAAATCTTTTTCAAGCCAGATGGCAATTGGTCACATCAAGGTAAAATACCTCAGCAGATTTCTTTTACTGCCCAGATTACAAACATCACCAGCTTTAAGAGTCCCAGTTCCTTTGGTCACCATTGGTATCAGGGATAGAATTAGACTATTAGATATTCCATTTTATACGTTTTTATAGTGATGCACGTGTTGCACCCTCATTTTCAGCCCACGTGCTGCCATTTTGAATATGTGTGTTTCTTGCGTACACACAAGGGTCAGAAGTAAATGGGAAAAAAGACAATGATGAAAAGACGGTTGCATTCACCCCCACCCCCACACACACACACATATATATATATATATATATATATATATATATATACATATATATATATATATATAGATATATATATATATATGTAAATTCCTTCATCAGATGAATGCTGTCATGCACATATTTTAAGTTGAGCATTCATCTGTTGAAGAAATTTTTCCCAAAATATGTTATACAGATTTCACCATCAAATGACACTGAAGGCAAGTAAGATTTGTAATTAAAAAAAATTGATAGTAATAATAATAATAATAATAATAATAATAATAATAATAATAATTTTTTAAAAAATGACACCGGCCTCGGCTGACACCACACAAAATAGTCGTAGAGAATTAAAGAGGATAGGAAGACCAAGGAGGGAAAGCACTAACCAGACCTCCACTGGAAGAGTGCAGAGAGTGATGGGATCTTGGGGAGGCTTATTGCCACCCAAATCACAGGGGAGACCAATGGTCGTTGCCAGCAAGAAATCAATCGTAGGCGGCTGTTGCGATATCGCAAGGTCATTTGCAGTGGTGATTGAAAACATGTGGAGAGTACTGGAACTCTGGGAAGGTTTGTTGTCACTCAGACTCCAGGGAACACCACTGGTTGTCGACTCCTAGTGAGCAAAAAAGGAACAAATACATAATAACAATAATAATAATAATAATAAAGAGTAAAACAGAAAAACTCATTTCTACTTTTACTTTTTTTCAGTTCTGCTTTTATCCGATGCATTATAATTGCCTTCTATAAATCATCTCTATATATACTACACAGAATGCTTCAAGCTAACTATATATATAACACACAATGCTTCAAGCAAATTATATATACTACACACAATGCTTCAAGAAAACGATATATACTACACACAATGCTTCAAGCGAACTATATATACTACACACAATGCTTTAAGCAAACTATATATACTGCACACAATGCGTCAAGTAAACTATATATACTACACACAATGCTTGAAGCAAACTATATATACTACACACAATGCTTCAAGCAAACTATATATACTACACACAATGCTTCAAGCAAACTATATATACTACACACAATGCTTCAAGCAAACTATATATACTGCACACAATGCTTCAAGCAAACTATATATACTACACACAATGCTTCAAGCAAACTATATATACTACACACAATGCTTCAAGCAAACTATATATACTGCACACAATGCTTCAAGCAAACTATATATACTACGCACAATGCTTCAAGCAAACTACATGAGCCACTTATATATATATATATACACACATTTATTTTTTTCAAAGAAAAGGTTTGTCAAAGACAAACATAAGAAGGGCATAATAATATTTGATACATAAAAAGGAGGTTGCAAATAGCAGGTGTAATTATAAACGTAAGAGTCCATATTAAAAGTCTGTGTACACAGTTGCAACAAACATGAATTACCCGTTAAACACATAGAGAATACTGAGCTATGTAAAATAAATACAACTTAGAAGGATGTTACAATTTGTTTGAAGTATTGTGCATAGTGTGTAAAAAAGTGTTTAAAGGCTATGACAATGCAGTTTGGTAGAAAACACCGTTGAATACGAGACACGGTAAACAGATCAAATGATAATATTGAAAAATTCAATAGTTTTCAATTAAATATTTATTTACCAACATAATGCGTCGAACTAGCATGGTATGAATGGTGTCATATTTTTTTAATTCTCTAGGCAAACCTCCTTTTCAGAAAGAAATTACCAGTTAATCGGAGTGTGTTTTCACCTGAAAGTCGTGAAAATTATGGGATGCTCATTGCGGAAGTCTCACAGAAATTAATTATTCAACATTTATTATTGTTGGGTTAGGGTTAGTTAGTATTTTGTGTTTGTTTATTAATAAATTATTACCATATTATTTTAGAACTTGCTTTGTGTTTTTTGGGAACTATTCTGCGCAAAAATGCTATAACCAGTGCTGAAATGGCTAGTTGTCTGTGGAGTCCTGTCTAAACTGATACAGAAACGAGATCAGTGTCAGCGGCGTTAAAAACCATATAAAACTGAGAACCAGGCGAACACATCCACCGATCTCAAAGCTCAACCAAGAAAGAAACCAAGCCTCGATTTCGAATCTCGCATCAAGTCGTCTGAAATGGCAGTACACATAGTCCTGGCATTACACGTTCCCAGTTTAAGAGCTGGGCTCTTCGGTATAAGTTTTGTTTTAGTGCCTGGTGTAGTCGATGCATCTAATTTTTCAGTTTTTGGCCTAGCCCCACACACCCAGATGAAGCACGTTAGACGGGAACAAGAAAGCACCTTATTAGCCAGGGGCTGCCCAACTTGAGGAATGAGCGGTAGCTTTTCAATAGGGCGCAAAGACCCCTCCCACGGAGGTCCCTGGCACTCTATATTACAGCCATCAGTCAGAGCTTATAACCGTAAACTGCCTCTCATCTGTGTTGTGCCCCGCTGAGATGAACTCGATTGACTGGAGTGTCCTCTCCAGTGCAAGTGCTGCCAAGGCAAGAAGTAAAAAAAAAATTTTAAATAAAAAAATAGGAATGCAGATGCTGTCCCCTCTATTTCGCAGTGATTACAAAAGCGAGGCATATGGAATGACATCAACTCGCCACAAAGGGTTGATCTCTCTAGGCATTTCTTTATAAGGCGGATAACCCCGGCGATTGTCCATCAAAGTGAATCATCTGCCCGGCATTGTGGGTTGGGACCATAGCTAATAGAACTGGATCAGCTGCTCCTTAACCCTAAAAGTAACATGCTCCCATGACTTTACCTTTGGTCCTTGGACGGCCATGAACCTACACCTAAAGGCATAGGGATTTTTGAATCCACTACGTGGGACACTCGTGTAGTTCATCAGGTCAACTGAAACCTTGTACCACGGTGTGGCCGTCGCGTGCATTACAACTTCTAGGAGCCATACATGAGCGAGATATGCAGTGTCGACCAGATGCTGCTGATCACATGCCAAGGTATCAGCAGATGTCTTTCTCCAAATATGGAGAATGAAAAGGGCTGCCATAGCCCAAATCAGTCGTATCCAGATGTCCTTGCAATGCAGAGGTTCACATATCATTGACTGGCGATAAAATAAAGACTGTTGAATATTCATTACTGAAACTTGGTGAATAAGTCAGACACAGACTGAAGTTTATTTGTACCAAATATGGTTGGATTACAGAAAGCATTGGAAATTTTATTAATGATTCCATAGGTGGGTGGCATTTAATTTGGATCACCCTGTATTTCGTCTCTGATGAGACAACATAAAATGGTAAGTATTCGTTGACAATTGTAGTTATTACAGTAATAATCGTGAAATTGATTCAAACACGTTCTTAGAAAAATAATGGATTTATTCAGCCAGATGATCGCTTCATAGCTGAACAGTCAAATGAGGTGGAGAGAAAGAAAGAGAGTTACTTATCTTTTAAGCATATAGCTTAATTATTAGTGTTTTGTTAGACTATTTTAAATGCATCTTCATAGTTCAGCCATTCCCCCAAACTGACAAGTTGCAGCTGCTACGTTCTCTGTCGGTCATGTCTGATGTTATGTCCAGACACTCCAGCGACTTCCAGTTCTCACACTCAGGCATAGATTGAAATTTATCTGTACCAGATATGATTGGATTACAGGAAGGATTATAAATTTTATTCACGATTCTATGGATGGTTGCATTTCTTTTAGTCACCCTGTAGTAAGTAACTCTCAAGACTTGATATTGTAACATTCCCAACCAGCTGGCACTATCTCGTCCATTTATTTAGCCACACATGGTCGCTTTTCTTCGGGGTAAACACACAACCACAGTAGGATTAAGGCTTTTTGAATCTTCTATTCAGTTGGGTTTATAAAAGTTGCTGGGATGAATAAAGAGGGCCTTAGTTGTTAATCTACTCTCGTCAAGATCACCAGTCAAAAGAGGACATCTCTAATCTCTCCTTAGGAAAATCTGCATGGATAGAGGATCATTTCAAATAAACTTTCATGTTCCTAGGTTTAATACTCTACATGTTGTTAATGAAAACACAGACAGACGTACGCCCTCATATTAATATAAATGAAAAGAATATACCACATCGAACCTTTACATATTTTGTCTTCAACTGAAACTCGATTTATTTGGTAACTTTAAGAAAGACCCTTTCGTTTTATTTTTCCTGCTTATCGTATTTTCGTTTCGTTGAAAAACATTCTTTCGTTTCTATTATTACGTGTTACCAACATTATATTATTTTCCAATATTTACTTAAACTAAAAGAAGGAATATTTCTGTCTTTTTTGTTGTTGTTTTTCATCAGTCATCCCGGAAGACGCCGGAACGGGTCCTGCTAGTTCAATATACATATATATTTAATATAAATACTTCAAAGACGGACATTTTTCTAAACCTGCAGTTTTTAAAAAAATTCACTGTCTATTAAAGTCTTGTGTGGGACCCTGATTCACATGCTTCGATTGCGTTGCCCGAAGGCCGGCTCTGATTCGAGGAGTGAACCTGAGTATTTTACCGATGAATTAAGCTGAACTGAAATATGTAACACCATTCATATGCATTAAAAGTGTCCATCATCAGTATTGCAAGTGCTATTATCATCTTTTATATAGCAGGTCTGTTCAGCTGCAATATGAAACCCAAATTCAGCATCTAAAAAGTTAACAAAGTTCTGAACTTGCACCAAGTCACCCTTCCGCTTTATTGAGATATGAGGAGAAATGCATATCTTCATTGGCAGTTTTATTGACAAAGAAATACTTTTACTGCTGATAATGAGGAAGTTGCCGGGATGCAAACTATCGCATTCTCAACAATCATTATATATATCCTATTTATAAATCACCGAGTTTATCTGTCTGTCTGGTCAGCTAAGGTTATACTATAATAATAATAATAATAATAATAATAATAATAATAATAACTAGCGGGACCCGTGTAAATTACACGAAATTATGTTTTCAATACTAATTATCTTGTTCCTAACCTATACATTACTTTGTAAATACTTTAGATTAAATTAAATTTGGCTCCAATTCATGAGTAGCATACAAAGATTCGGAAGGTCGTTGCTTTTGATGTAAACGTGACACACAAAATAACACACACGCTATCGTATTAATATGTGTATTCTCCTCCCTATCGCCCCCCTCGATGTAGAAAAAAAAATCTTAGAGATTGGTTGGGATCGAACTATAAACCAGTCGGGCCAACGTTCAAAATTCTACGTCGCTAACCGTTGCACCAAAGGGAAATACTTGAAATATTACGAAAATTAGGTGACTTGAATGCTTTTCCAAATCTAGGTGCGGCACGCATGCACAGAGCTTTTGATGTAAGCGTGACACACGAACACACACGCTATCGTATTAATATATAGATAATAATAATAATAATAATAATAATAATAATAATAATAATAATAATAATCACCGCAGCAAGAGGCACCATCCCAACGAACAACGCAGGAAGCATCGAAACTGGACACAAACAGACAGGAAAAGAAAAGTGGGAAGAAAAACAACTACATGGACGCTTCATAAGACTCACAAGAGAAACTAACGAAAATAGCTGGACATGGCTAAGAAAAGGAAACTTGAACAGAGAAACCGAATCTTTACTGATGATTGCATAGAGCAATGCGATTAGGACAAACTACATTAAAGCTAAAATAGATAAAAACCCAGGAAAACAGTAAATGCAGACTGTGTGGACAAAGAGACGAAACAGTAAATCATATAATAAGTGAATGTAGCAAACTTGCCCAAAAAGAATACAAGAACAGACATGACTGTGTTGGGAAAGTAATACACTGGGAACTGTGCAAACAATTGAATTTCGAATACGCAGAAAAATTTTTGTATAGGGTCTAGGAGGATGAGAAGACCAAGGAGGGACAGCACAAACCAGACCTCCACTGGAAAAGTGCGGAGAATGCTGGAACCTTGGGGAGGCTTATTGCCACCCAAATCCCAGAGAAGACCAATTGTCTTTACCAGCGAGAAATCAATGGTAAGAGGCTGTTGCGATACCGCATCGTTATCGAAAAGAGGTGAAGAATACTGGAAATCTGGGGAGGCTTGTTGTCACTCAGACTCCAGGAAATACCACTGGTTGTTGTCGGTGAGCAATCACTGACGATGATCTGTGTGAGAACTCCTAGTGAGTACAAATAATAATAATAATAATAATAATAATAATAATAATAATAATAATAATAATAATGATCATCATCATCATCATCATCATCATCATCATCATCATCATCATCATCATCATCATCAGCAGCAGCAGCAGCAGCAGCAGCAGCAGCAGCAGCAGCAGCAGCAGTGGTAGTAGTAGTAGTAGTAGTTTAACGTCTGTTTTACATGCTGGCTTGTGTTGAACGGATTTTAAGAAATTGACTTCCAAACTAATCTATCTGGCCAGGGTCTTTATTAATCCCTCTTTCTCTCAAGTCCATTTTTGTCACTTCCTCCTATGTTTTCGTTGGCCTTCCCCTGTGAACTGACCTTGCTACCTCAACTGTTCTACATCTACTAACCCAAGAACTTTCATCCATTCTTTCAACGTGGCCAAACCATCAAAGTCTCCCGTTCTACAAACATCTGTCCAGATTTATACTGTCCAGATTTCTGAGGTCATCAGAACTAAGCTTGTCTTTAAGACTCACATTACACATCCATTGTATCATTCTCATATCATTTCTCTCCATGCAACGCATGTCCTCAACCCTAACTGGCCAGGTTTCACTTCCATACATCATCATACCACGTACACGTGCCTGATTGACTCTTTTCCTTGGCCGGCAGTGGTAACGCTCTACTGATTGATTTCACCAAAATTTTCAGGAAGTTACAAGGTCATCCCTAAAAAGGGTTTGAACTATACTGGATCAGAATTTCTGCAATTTTGCATCTGTATACATCATACAAAACAAAGGCTTCATAAATGACATTGTGACTAAGGCTGCTTGTCCCCATCCACAACGACCTAGGTTGATTTGTGCCCAGCATTAATATATGCCAGCAAAATCAATCAATCAGTTATACTGTGGGCCCAATATAAGCAGGCGTATTCGCACATTTCAGCAGAAAGTTTGGCAACTTGCATGCCGCTCACTTCATTGTTCGATTGAAGGTTGTTGAGCCCCCCCCCCCACACATTTTGACTTGCCCCTCCCCCCCACTTTACGGTCATCAATAATGAAGTTATATATGCATGTGTTTAACCGGCCCCCCACTTTTTAGGAGAGCCCCCTCCCCCCCACACACACTTTTATAACTGTCCCGCCGGTCCTGTACTTCCAACCCATAATCCTATAGGAGCCATAGAATAAACAATACACTGATTAAGCAGATTTTTTAAAGTTTAATTAACATAGGATCAAAGTGTAGTATCTGATCTATTCTCGATCAGTGAAGGAGAGATACTTCTAGACTCAGTCAATTTTGATTTTTGTTTCAATCCAGAATGCCCCATTTTGTATAGCTGGATTTTCCCCACATAAAAAACCAACCTTGTGTTTAACTTTGCCCTTGTGGGGAGGCAAGTAAATAGGGACATAACGGTTTAGAAGAAAATTTCTGTCTATGAAATATTTATACCTGTTCCGGCGTTTTCCGGGATTGACTGATCAACCCTAAAAAACAATCCCTCAAAAAGTCATAAAATAAATCAAGTTTCAATTGAAGACAAAGTATAACCTGAATTAATCCTAGTTCAACCATTTATTAAGCAAATATTTTTTTTAGCGTGTAAAATAATCTCAATATTGTTTATTTCTTTTTATCAAAGAAAAAAGAAATAACAAAGTCACTGATTACATGTTTTAAAAATGTACCAATCATGCTTACTCGTATTTCCAGGAACACATGTACAATATACAGGGTGGGCCAAAATAAGAGTCCTATCTTTAAATTTGAATAACTTGAATTTGAATAACTTCCACAAAATAAAAGTTAAACTCACCAAACTTTATGTGTGTGTAGACTGACCCTTCCGAGATTTTTTGAAATAAACAAAACAAATTTTAGCCGAAAAACACTTCTTAAAACTTACAAAAACTAAAGTATTGTTTTTTACACGGTTTTGAGTTTTTTAAGCAAAAATAATGTTTTCTAAATGAGGGTACGTTCCTTAGGGCTAATACGGCTCATGCTTGCTTCGGAAGGGGTCCTTTACTTATTCTAAAAAAAAAATTTAAAAAAATCAATAAATAAAAAAGTTATGAATTTTTAAAAATAGGACCCTTATTTTTGCCCACCCTGTATGAACAGCGAAAATGTCAGTGCTTCTTGACATTACACTCCCCGGTAAATACGCTAAATAGCATTTTAAGTTTAGGAAAAACTTACCTGCTATGGTGATCAAAAACCGATAACCAAATTTTACAGAAAACAATCCAATAGTTTTTTATTATTTAAGACATTCAATTTATCGAATTTCTGTCGCTACATATATTCCGCTAAATATAAAGTTACCATTTGCACCAAAAGTGATAAAAATAAATTATCGCTCGTAAAATAAAGGATCTCAGGTCGTTTAGTGAAGCGATGAAAAAATTTGAATATCTTAAATAATAAAAAAAATACCGGATTGTTTTCCATAAAATTTGGTTACCGGTTTTTAATCACCATAATAAGTAATTATTTCCTAAAATTAGAATTTTATTTAGCGTATTTATCGGTGAGTGTTATGTCAAGAAGCACCAAAATGTCTTACTGAATGTAAGAGCAATGACTGACTTTCAGAGTTAGTATTTTATTCGTTGATCTGAATACATATTCTAAGAAGCTACAACCATTGTAACTAATTTTCCTTTCTTCCGCTGTGTACTTAAAACTAAACGGAACTTCTATGAGCAAAGTTTCTTTCCTAGAACTGTCCGTCTGTAGAACACAATACCATGGGGTTGCTTCCCAGCTGATTACAACATGATCGTTTTCAAGTCCAATGTTAACAAATTCTACCTAATTTCAACCATCGTCTCCAATCCTTGCGGTATTGTCTCACCGTCCACCTGACAAACTCATTAACCCTTATCCTTGAGTGGCCCTTGAGCCTTGATAAGCGGTGACTCATTAGTAAAAAAAAAACTGGTTTATTTCTCATGTAAGCATAAAAGTGTCAAATGAGGAGACATAAAACATGTAGCAGTCACATATTTTGATTTACTTTTTCTTTTGTAAGTTATTTTCCCCGCCTAAAAAGTTGAAGTTAAGAGATCATACAAGCCAAACGTATGTCCTTGGGTTTCCCAACTCACCAGCGACATGATAAATCTACCAAGGTGCATGATGCCTTTTGTAAAGATGACTCTTAGCTATTTTTAATTCCTTTTCAACGCAGCCCAAAATCAAAAGGGATTTCTATTAACCTTCAATGATGTTATTCATCTATGGAGTCAGATAAACTTTCTATTAAATCCCTTTAATTATAATGAAGAACAGATACTATTCAAACATAAAAATGGTTCGATCATTCTAGCATTCCAGAAGGTATCTCACTCTTGACGCAATCCTCTTCTTGTATAAGAGTCAAATACGTCCTAAGATGGGGAGGTACTGTTGCCACATCTGGGGAGGTGCCGCTCAGAGCATCCTTTTCTGCCTTGACAGAGTACAAAACCGACTTCGAAATCTAGTGAACAATGTCCTCTTCTCTTCCCTACAGTCTCTTTCTCACAGAAGAGAGGTCGCTAGTCTCTCTCTGCTCTATCGTTATTTCCATGGTAGTTGCTCGACTGAGCTTCAATCTATGGTTTCCCTCTTGTAAAACATTCACAACAAAACTCGCCTTGCTACAACCACTGTAAATAATTTTTCCTTTCTTTCTCTGTGTACCTAAATCTAAACAGAACTTCCATGAGCAAATTTTCTTTCTAAGAACTACCCATCTGTGAAACACATTACCACGGGACTGCTTCCCAGCTGACTACAACATGGTCGTTTTCAAGTCCAATGTTAACAAATTTTTGTTGAGCCGTCCTCGTTGATAATCAGGTTCTGCCCAGTTGCAATCATTGTTACTGTTGTGGGGTACAAATCACCTCTATTGAAGAACTAATGGAAGCAACCATCTATAATAAATACCATGGTTGCAAAGACTCAAACAGAGGACATTCCTATTCATGTTTTACCGCATGGTAGGAATCCGGTCATCTCCTACCACATTTAGTGGCGTTACTGTATTGCTATGAATAAATACATTGTATATTTTAACCTGTCATTTGTGGTTGTTATCTTTGTGACCCCTAGCACGGGTCTACAACAGTTACCAATCCTCGCAATGTTGTCTCCCCGTCCATCTGACACTTATTAACCCTTGTCTTCAAGTGGCCTTGAGCCATGATAAGCGTTGAATTGTTAGTACATAAGAAAAAATCCCCATATTATAAATTAATGAGCATTCTTTGATGAACAAGTTTATCTTGCGTTTTTTTGTTGTTTTTTTTGCACAGTTATAAAAACTGACACGCAAATAAAAAAGAAAATCTCACAAAAACTTTTATTTTATATCAAGTAATAAACCCTCCATCGGTTCCTAATACGCAAAAAAATATTTGGGGATTTCCAAAATCTTTGCTTAATTACTGAAGGAGTTTCATAACCTGGTTTGCTTTAAAACCCATGAAAATTTGAGAAACCCGGTGTAAATGGATGTTACATAACAATAAGCGTTAGTTGAATAAAAGAGTTATTGATAGATGGGAAGTAAAAAATTTAACCTTTTGCTAACGGAAGTTGGGAAACCGCATGACTTCCAGAAAAAAAAAAACATAGAAAATATGGTATTGTCAGTAACGTGAATAAAATGACACAAAAGATTGTTTGACAAAGTAATTTAAAAAAAATAAATAAATTGAGTTTCAGTTCAGGAGTTGTAGTTTAACCATTTATTATGCAAATACGTTTTTGTATTATTGTGATTATTCGGACTACTGTTTTCATCTTGGATGTTATTCTCACAACGTTTCGGCCAATGTAACCTCCGACCTTCTTCAGGTGCATCTTGTCGAACTCGGGAATCATTATGTCAAAGTAGGGCAGATTGTTCTCGTTTCGGCAGCCATGATCGGATATAAGTCTTAAGTAATTCATAATTCATAATTCTTAGTATTGCTCGTACTGCAGATTGAATCTTCAACTTCCAGAAGACTATTACTTAGAACTGATTATAACTTAGCACCTTTATCCATTGTGCCACGGGTCTGAGTTCGACATAAAGATTCCCGAGTTTGACAGAAAAATTTCCGAGTTTGACAAGATGCAACTGAAGAAGGTCGACAGTTACATCAGCCGAAACGTTGTGAGAATAACATCCAAGATGAGAACAGTAGTCTGGATAATCCAAATAATATAAATTATCACTCCTCATCTAAAAAATGTGAGACATAATAACTTTTTGTTTATCGTGTATAATAATCTCATGTTTTATTTCTTTTTAGAAAGGAACAAGGAATTAACTAATTAAGTGATTATATTTTTAAAGTGTACCAATTAACTTTCATCAGCTAAAGAGGAATAGAGACCGAAACTGCGAAGTGGTTCCTCCTGCCCAGGCAATTTTTAAACCTCACTTTCCCGACCCGACCTTGGGTCACATCTTACTTGTGGGAGTAAGATAAAAACTGGCCTTGTGCCTAACTCCTGGAGAGGAGTAAATCAATACATAACAGAGGGTTCCCACCACTTCAGAAAAGCAGTCGAGGAATAGGGATCGAAATTGCGAAATGGTTCCATCCTGATGATGAACATGGGCCCTGCTAGTTAATCAATAAAAGTGTTGTTATAATAGATGTCTATTTCATTTTTATTTGTTCATGATGATGAAATAAGGATATGTAAATTTTAAAATGTCCTAATTATTATGCTTAGAATAATACTTAAATGCTTATTTAATGTTAAGATTTTCTTTTGGGATTTTATCCGGTGAGCTGTTTTCTCCTTTATTGCTAATTTAGCATGGTAGTAGGAGAGACTATCATTCCACACAGTAATATGTCCTCATCCTTTGACTCAGAACACCGTAACAGAAATATGGCATATACTGAGGGTTACTTTTTAATCTTGAACTGTGCACTACATAGGGTTATATTATTTACTACGCCATGTAAGGATTGAGCGACTACTAAAAATTAAAAAAAATTACAAGATTTCGTATTCTGCTTACAAAATGTACCCCCCCCCCCCCCCCGCCAAAAAAAAATCTTTTTGGTGAGGACATTTGAAAATTTTAACCGATGAAAACATTTAAAATATAGATTTATGTTTTGTCATCACCCTGTTAGATCTAGAATTATCCAGAGTGATCACCCGTGAATCATATCCAAGTTATCTCCACTGAATTATACTGAGCAACAAGAGAATGCACTCTCTTTTTGTCAAAAGTTTTAAAAAATCTAATTCTACACACATAAGGATATTATCCTCTTTCCTGGCTGAGATTCAAAGCCAGTGGATGCACGTCCCAGTAGCTACCATTTTGGCATGCTTTTCACTAACCCTGTTCACAGTCGTTTTAGACCTCCCTCTCTTCTGATCGCAACAGCCGGCTTCCAGAACATACCAGTAACAAAATGTAAGTCACATTTATTTATACATTGTCCATACATTTCTCTCTCTCTCTCTCTCTCTCTCTCTCTCTCTCTCTCTCTCTCTCTCTCTCTCTCTCTTTCTCTCTCTCTTTCTCTCTCTCTCTTGTGACCCCGGCAACCCATGTGTTTTTCGTTTGTATTAGAACTTTAGTGTATTCTCTCTATAGATGTAAACATGTTTTAGTAGTGCATGTGAATAGTAAACGTTGCAGGTGATAGATATTCGGCCAAAGGAAAAAAGGGGGGGCATAGAAGAAATTGAAAATGTCTCTTATTGTAAGTTGGTCCACACAGAATCGTGTTTCTCTTTGAAATAAAATAAATGCTTCATAAAAACAGAGAATCATGCGGAGACCAAAAAGTGATGTTCGTAGATGGGCTCCATGATAAACCCCTTTGAATGGATTGTCTGGCAGTTATCGCTAGTGGATATCTCCAGCAGTCATCTTCTGGGTGGTCAAATGGTGATCACTGAGAAAGACTAGAATCCAAGATTTCTGGTCAGGAGGAAAATATTTTAGGAGATAGGAAGAGGAGGAGTGAGACCTGGCCCTCTGGGCATGACAGAGGAATTTGTTTTTCTGAGAGCTGGTAGTTAGTTGGACCTATGTGCCTTTCCAGGCAAGATGGGCACATTGGGGCTCTTAGCTAAAGGATTGTGCTGATTGGACTTATCTTTTTAGGGTCAGACAAAAGTCTCATTTTGCAAGTCTGCTGTTCAACCTGGGTAACACGAGTTTCATTTGTAACATCCAACAAATAAACCTGTTACTTGTTTATAAACTGGACTTGTGGCTGTACTTGGAATGAGAATTCTTTGTTGCAACACTGACCGAGTCAAACAACAACTTTGGACCGGCACAAAATGTGCGACGATCACGGCCAGTGCATTGAATGCACTCATGCAGGTTCCCACATAAGTAAATAAAAGTATGTAAGTGGAGCAATGATGTTGAAAGATCTTACCAAAACTGAACGATTAATTTTCAATGTACTTGTTTTTAACATACTGTCTTTTCAGATTGTTCAAATTTCTTCAGGTCAGTGTTTTACTCAATGATCCTATTTATTTCTACCCAATAGCCCCATTTCCTATGCAAGTAACCCCATCGATTAAGATGATCATCTATATATGCAATACAACTATTTGTTTGAGTCAAAGATCATCTCCAGGCTAGGTGAGCCTTTGGGGCTCTTAGCAGAAGGATTGTGTTTATTGGACTCATGTTCCGATTTGGTCGAGAAAAAAATCTCATTTTGCAAGTTTGCTATTCAACCTCAGAACACGAGTATCATTTGTAACCTTTAACAAATTAATGTATTACTTGTTTATAGACTGGACTTGTGGTTTTGCTTGGAATGAGAATTCTTTGTTGCAGAACTGACTGAATCGAACAACAACTTTGAACCGGTACAACGAGCGGGGGGACGCTCACGACCAATGCAGTGAATGCACTGATGCATGTTCATATAGTAATGTCTCTTCTTTCCTTTCGTATATCATATTAAATACTACCTTTCATGTTTTGCATGCCCCTTTTATGTTTATCTTGGACAACTTGTCTGTTTGAGAATAAATGTGTTATATAAGCAATTTCAACCGTTTATTCCCTATTGTCCTTTTTCATCTTTATTCCAACCCTCGTGTATTTACTCAAGAGAACACAGCACACAAACGGAAAAGGTACACTGGAACAAGTGGTCGCTAAAAATGTTAAAGCTAGTGTCAGCCTTCCCTCTTGCAGCTCATACAATCAATAGAACTCTTCAATCAAAAAGTAGAGTTTATATACTAATGACACTTTCTCCAATGCAAATTTACTGCCAGAGCTATCTAGCTTTAGAAACTCCAAACAGCCAATCTGCAAAGGGGAGATAATTCAATTAACAGCTAGGATATCCAATATTCATTAGCTGATGAACAGTACAATCCAAATATATTATCAAACAGGCATAGATTTCTTTCAAACTATGCCAATTCTAGCAAAAATTAATTTAATTCATGAAACGACATTCACATTCCTCCAAACACTTCTTTCTTCTTTCTCCACAATCTAAACAGAAACAAAGTCAGGTTTTAATAGCTACTTCTTTTTCTCATCTTTTTTCAAAATTTTAATAAAAATAGGATATGATTCACTCTTCCCATCCACCCGTCCCTCACTTCCTACCTTTTTCTTTCACATCTAAGCAATCAAACCTTTTGATACTCAGACGTTTTTTTGACACCTCACACGTGTGAACTCTCCCCCACTCCGCTCTACCCAATCTCTGATTCAACTCCCCCTCCCCCGCATTCATAAATACTACTGCTCCCTCCACACCACTACTTTCCACCCATATTCACTTAACCCCCCCCCTCTTCCTCACCGCTCCCTACCATGACCCTATTTTTTTTTCAAAAAATGTATAACATGCATAATATATCTTCTATTCTATTTTATTCTATTCTTCTAATCTATCTATCTATCTATCTATTCTATTCTATCTATATATATATAAAGTAAAGACAATTTTTCCTCTGTACAAGCAAACATTATAGAACACAAAACACAGGCGCTACATATAATTGCAACAATGTTGTTCTTGGCCTTTTGGCTAAGATCAAAGTGTAGTATCTGTTCCGATGGATACTGCACCCCATAGACTGGTATTGTCTTGGCCTTCGGGGCTTGATTTACGCCGGTCTATGGGTCTGTCCTGTGCAGTTCTAGGAGGTCCACCCTCCCAGGCTTTGCCTCCCCTCTTTGGGGAGGAGTAAGCTTATTGCTTACTGCGTGAGGTGCTCCTATCGGGAAATGCCAACGGGGCTGCCCAGGCAATTTTTAATGGCCAGAGTGCTCACTTTCTCGGGCGCTGGCTTTTCAAATCCCACCTTCCTGACCCGACCTTGGGTCACATCTTACTTGTAGGAGTAAGATAAAACTGGCCTTGTGCCTAACTCCTGGAGAGGAGGTAAATAAACATAATTTCCTTTGTTACATCCGACCTAACTTACTCTCACAAAACAAACATACTTAGAGAAGGTAGAAGTAACTTTCACCCACACACAAATAACTATTATTTCTCTCCCAATCAATCACCATGAATTCCATTTAATTGGATACTGACACCGTCATTGTCTCATTTACTCATTCCATGAGTTAACTTTTCACCCATTTACACTTCCTTAATTAAATACGAATCGCTCCCTTCAACTTCTGTTCTTATTTTTCCTGCATTCTGATTGTTCTACTTGGCTTCAAGAATGTATTCGCGGAATAAGAGAATATCAGAATGGTCTATTTTCATCAGTGTAGCCTAATACTTTTAATCATTCTTTCAGAATGCTAGAATAGAATACAAAACACCCCAAATCATATTCAAAATGGCATCTTAGCCTAACTCTTACCGAAAGAGAATTTTTCCTAAAAAAAACAGGTATTATTATTGATTCTTTCGATATAAACGGAAACCCAGAAAACTATGTTGTATCACTACATATCTGTAATTAACCCTAACCCTAACTATACTCAGATCGGATCTCATACGTGGGGTTGTTTCTCGCTTCTTCAAACGTTATATATTGTTTTCTATTTCAACTTCGTTAAACTTTCAGTCTTATTTTCAATAAGCTTTCTGCATTGACACATTCTGCAATCAATAAATAGCCTGAACAGCCCCGTCGGCATTACCTGGTCTGGGCGCCTCAGGCAGTTAGCAATCAACTAACTAATTCAGGACGAATACCTCAGCCCAATAGATAAAACGCCACCAAAATGACCCAGTTTCTGCCGGACTGATTGTCGAGATCAGATTCTCGACTGGTATGTATACCAACATAGAATGGCAAATGACTGCCGCCACGACTACTACGACACTTCGGCGTAACTCTATTCATAGTCTCTAAAAGAGTCCATCTACTCCCGAAATAGCTGAGATCATGATCACACCAAACATCCCCCCCCCTCTTTTTAGCCTTGCTTCGTAGTGAGTCAATACCTTTTTCGTTTTGGGTTTATTTTAATGACGTCAGTAATTTTACGGTTTCTTCTTGATGTGATGATTTTTTTTTCACACGCCTTCTGTCATTCTGTCGTCCAGACCCAATTTCTTTCTTTTTTTCTCTTTTTTTAAATATCTAATTAAGAGACGCTCGTAAACCCTGCATGTTTATAATAAACACTTTGTAATAATTCACAAAATCAAGAAAACTTTGTAGAGATGATACATTTGCATATTTTTTATCGTACTCGCTCACTCTGGGTCTGATCTTTTAACATTTTTGTCTATAATTCAACTACGAAAATTTATTTTCTTTTTCTTTTCGTAGACTGTAGGCGAACCCCAATTGCCGTATTCTACATCCATTTTTTTTTTATCTATTCCCTTTTTTGTCAATTTTATCTAATGACGCGAATGGAAAAATTTTCTTTTTAGAAACTGGTTAAATATATACTTTGAATTCAACTTTGTCAGTCATATTTTTAATCTCTTTCTCGTTCACCAGAAAAACTTCCAAATAGCTTTCTTTTAATTTTTTCTTTAGTCTTTCTGCTTCAGCATTTAAGGTTTTTATATTTTTACAGAAAGAATTTATAAGCATATTCCATAATTGAAACTTTTCTATCCAATCCGTGCTAATATTTGTTTGAGTTATTCATCAACAACATTTTTAATTTTAAAGATTTTCTTTGTAATGTAACTGTAATTATTAGTTCGCCCTCAATTTTTTTATTTGTTCTTCAGTGACACTACTTTTTTAATTCTCACCAAAGTTTGTTTACCAATTTTTTCCACGTTTGAAGATTTATGATCGACAAATCTGAGCCTGAATCAAGTTGCATTTTAATATTCTTTTTCAATATTCTTACTTGCACAAACTTTCTAATATTTTTCATTTAGTCACTTTTAGCAATTCTGATAGTTTAACATATTTTAGTTTTAACTCTGCAGTGTATACTTTTGTGTCCCATGCGATCGCACTTAAAACACTTTTTCATTCTATGTGGAAAATCTTTGTACCAATGTAGCTGCCCACAATCGAAACAGTTTATGAGGCAGATTATTTTCTTTTTGATTAATTTTTTTGTTACGGATTTTTCTACTATTTGACACTCCACTTTGTTCAATGTCTTTTGAATCTTGACGAACTCTAATAAAATGTTAGTAGTCCTCTGCAATATGTTGGAGTGTTCAAACTTTTCTCTTTCTCATCACCCTCTCTCTCTCTTCCCCCCCCCCCCTCTCTCTCTCTCTCTCTCTCTCTCTCGAGCGTGTACTTTCTCTCTTACCACATCCTTAGTCAAGTTTCTCTCTCATTCATTGAGCCGGCTCCATCCATTGAATCCATCTCATCCCGGACGAGACCATACCATAGCGGGCGATTGAGTGCATCTAATCTGGTAATTTTGATTATTTAGATAATTCTTATCTTGAATATTATTCTCATAGCGTTTCGGCCGATGTAACTTCCGGCCTTCTTCTTGTCGAACTCGGGAATCTTCATGTCGAACTGTGGCATAACAGACATAAGTGCTAAGTAATAATAAGTTCTAAGTGATAGTCTTCTGGAGGTTGAAGGTTCAATACTCAGTGTGGGCGATACTAAGAATACAATTATGAATAACTTAAGACTTCTATCCAATCATATTTGTTGGAATGAGAGCAAGTCCCCCCCCCTTCCCTGTGGATTAAATAAAGGGTTCCGTTTGGAATTCCGTACAGACTCCCAAGTTCGGCAGAAAGATTCCTGCATTTGACAAGAGCACATGAATAAGTTTATTCTTGGAAAAATAAAGAGAAAAAAGAAAGGGAAAAATTAAATAAAGAAATCTAGATGGTAGCGATAATCTGTTGTTGTTGTTGTTGTTGTTGTTGATGATGATGATGATGATGATGATGATGATGATGATGATGATGATGATGATGATGATGATGATGATGATTCTTGAGTTGGACCTGCATCAAGCATGGCGATGTCTATATCGTCTGCTTTTGATTAAGGTCATTTTCATAGATTTAGAGCACTTAATGCTCCTAAAGTATATCAGATTACCTGAGGTCAACAGGGACCAGTGGTTGCTTCAAGTCATCGAAGAAGGTCGTCATCTCTATGCATTGAGTGATAGTTTTACATGTGCCAACACAATGTCATTAGCCTCACTCTGCATTGCAGTAGATAACTGAACGTCCTTGCTTGCTGTAGATTGTCCACAGACACATTGGCAAGAACGACCAGAGGCTGCCGGATCCTGGTGCAGACGCCTTTGGATTTCACCAGACCTCCTTTAGCTAGGCCCTAATACAGCTGCGTGTCAGACCAATCTGCCTTGGGTGGCCCTGCCAGGAATCAAAGTTCCTGACAGCATAGCTCTAACATTCCCCACTGCCACAGCCCTGCTGTGTTGAAGGAGAGTTGGACTTTAGAGCTGTACTGCTGCTACTGTTTTGCTGATGCTTGCTACTGTCACAAATGTTTCAATTGGTATGATGACTTGCATTATTGTAAAAGTAATAGAGTCGAAAAGTAAATATAAACTTTCTGAAAATGTATGATTTAATGTAATATTATTTTATTTGTTTTGAAAAATAAAGTTGACTAATTAACATTGTTCATTTTAAGTAAGAATTTATAAGAAGGAAAAGATAAGTCTGTATTTATGTTTAAAATAAAGAAAAAGAAAAAGAAAAAGAAGGAAGCTGTATAATCAACGTAACTTGGTTAGAAGTTAATATTTGTTTATTATAAGGTAATATAAATTTATTTTGTATATAAGAGTTTTTTTATTGTTCAAAAAGATTGATAGTGGCATTATGTGTCCCAAAGAAATATATTTGTGGTAGACTTACTATGGGAAGAAGCTACTAATCAGCCATGAAAAGTTGTAGAGTGTCAACGAAGGCACCTTGTAATATTTCATGAAGGCAACATACTAAATATTTTTTTAAAACAAATTATTTTACCTCCTGTTGTGATATTCAAATAGCATTAAGAAATTAGAAGGCTAATATCCATATATTTTTTAATGTAATTTTTTTGTTGAAGTCGGACACAAGTAGAAAAATGTTGACATTTCTTTTATCAATTTCTTATGTGGCCGATGGTGGTTAGGTCATAAACGGAAAATGCCCCCAGTCTAAGAAAATTCCTAGCCGGTCTAATCATTATAAAAAATTGAAGTGAACGAAATTATATTCGTGCTAATAATATAGTGGAAGAAAAACAGAAAAAAGATTTGTCAGATGCATTGCTATTTAAGTCTAACACTGAAATCCCGACCAACTTAATTGTATATATTAAACTAGAAAAATACTCGTCCCAGGATGGGTAATATTAAATCTTTGAACAGAACAGTTTTGCACCACTTTTATATCCCCTTACGAAGATTAAAACTAAGATATAATGATACTAAACTTTATGTTTAGAATCCTTATTCCAATTTTGATCAAAATCAATTAGATGATTTTGATTACAGAAAATGTTTAAAAATTTAGGCTTAAGTTGAAGGGGACTTATGAAGAAATTGAAAGGGAATCTTGCTTAATTGGTGTCTAATGATTATGGATCAAATTCAATGCAAATCGGAAATATTTTAATTTTCAAATGGCAGGAAGTGCTCTTATTATAACCCTAACCCCTAAAAACCCTGAATAATACTTCAAAGAAACTGAAATTTTGGGAATATTTATTAATTAATATCTAATACCTATTGTTAAAATCTTACAAAAATCAGAGGAATCTGAATTTTCACAAAGAACTACTCCCCCCCCCCCTTTTTTACCTCATTTGCATTAAACTAAATTAAACTAAATATATCCCACATTTTGACCCTTACGCCTAGCAATTGGGTTCCAAAATTCATATTAATCGGATAACTAGTTTAGGAGTGAATCATGTATATAAAAATATATAAACATATACACATACCTAACTTGATATAAATCGAGATAGAAGATTCAAAGGAAACTTCCTATTGGAGGACAATTGTATTTTAAAGTCACATGGGTATGTTTATACGATTACTAATTGTTGTATATAATTTCACACTCGATTTAAATGGACGGCTGTGTTAAGTGATACGGAAAGTATTGTTATTAATGTTGTTGTTGTGCAATGTATATACATGATAGAAACAACTAAACAGAACCGCCTACAGGTTGAGCGTTAAAATGAGATGAACAGATTGATTATGGGTGTGAAAAGGTTAATTTGTTGCTTGTATTTCTACTGATAAATGCCATCGGCTTCATTGTAGACACAATCAGAAAATGCAGGGATGCTCGAAAAGTTAAGAATCAAAGATTTTAGTCAATTTCTTTTTTGTATTTCAGCTAGGAAAAAATGGCACTTCTTATATGTTTCTTGATAGTATCTGTACGCCTTTTTCGGACACCCTAAAGCATAAATGAAAAACAATCTCGAATATATATATATATATATATATATATATATATATATATATATATATATATATATAAACAACATTTTACTACATTCCAAAGTCCAAGAGTTTATTCATCTTACAAATCAGTTTTTTTTTTCAAAACAAAAATCCTTGGTACAATAACGGATCTGTTTCATTCAATAGAAGACCAAACGACATTTGTATGTCAATGGCGGATCTTTCTTCCATAGACTCATCAGAAAACCAGAAAGTTCTCAATCAGAAAAAAATATACAGCGATGCGACAAACAAAAGTAAAAAAACAAAAAAAAACAAACAACTCACATCTGATTCACCTCCATCGAGAGGAGTTCATAAAATGCTATCTAGAGAAGGCAGCCATCTTGTTATCTGAGGCAGAGCCATGAGAAAATGCACATAACATTGCCATAAGAGCTAATATTTAAACTTGACTGAGGGCTAATTACAATTTTTTAATAAAAATTGAGAACTTTGTGGGTTTTTTTATGAGTCCATGGAAGAAAGATCATCCAAATGTCATTTGGTTCTATTGAACAAACAGGATCCGTAATTGTACCAAAGGGTTTTGCTTTGAAAAAGATTCGTAAGATAAAAAAAATCTTGGATTTTGGAATGTAGCAAAATGTTGTTTATTTATATATGCTCTGTTGTTACACGTTGACAATCATCGAGCTTTCACTTTGAAGAGGTTGGTACACATAAAGAATAGAAAATATATTCTAAAACATATTTTCACACACACCCACACACACCCACACACACCCACACACACACACATTCACACACACACACATATATATATATATATATATATATATATATATATATATATATATATATATATATATATATAAGCAATACTACTAGCTTCATTGCGAGATCCAACACGATTTGTTGTTGTTGATGACTTTTCGCCGCTTGCTGTGAATACACACCGACTTGGTGTTTACAAAGGTAAATTCCTCCTAAAATTCTAAGCTAATTTCTGGTGGCCGACTGGTAAGTCTCTTGACTGCGAATCAGTGGCGATTTGTGATTGGAGTTTGCGCCTGTCGACCATCGGGAATTAGCTTCCTGCACTGAAGATTGCGTAAGCATGAAACATCGATGTCTGTGAGTAATAAATAATTAATATTTATTTATAAATATTATTAGTATATCATTAATATATATATATATATATATATATATATATATATATATATATATATATATATATATATATATATATATATATATGAGAGAGAGAGAGAGAGAGAGAGAGAGAGAGAGAGAGAGAGAGAGAGAAAGTTGAAACAAATAAATTCATATCAATTCTAAGAATTCAAGATCAAAAAAGTATTGGCATACGATCGTTTCTAAGAAGAAAAATATTTTTTTATATTTAATTCCAATATGTCCTTTCTTCGGCGTCCTTTCACAATCTCACAAATAGAAGTCAAGCAAAAACATCAACATTATTCATATTTAAAAAAAAAAGTATATCCAGTTATTATAGGTAAAAAATCCCATGTATATGAGTTAATAATAATACTACTGATAATAAGGATAATAATAATAAAAATGAGAAAAATATAATAGATTTGAACACCAAAATCAAAATTTGTTGATCTTGAAGTCTTGGAACTGATATAAATAATGTTATAAATTTATTTGTTTCAATTTACTATACAATGTTTGATCTGAAGGTTCAATTAATGATTTGATTTGAATACCTGCAGTAGTTTAAGTATAGAATGTTATAAATTTTACTTAACCACCCTTATATATATATATATATATATATATATATATATATATATATATATATATATATATATATATATATATGATTATTTTTATTTACACAGACATGTACAAAACCTGCGACACTGGCATGTCGATGTTATCAATCAACAGTTATTATAAACTGAGATCTCATCAGGCAGAGTTAGAATCCGATCTTAACCTTAGATCATATTTGGAAAGAATGAAATCGAGAAAAAAAAAAAAAAAGAAATTTAAAATTTCGAAATTTGGGAAGTCACGTGGTTGGGACCGTTAAGAATCAAAATGTTAAAATCAAAATCAAAAAACAATAAAAAAATATTAATATAAAAGATAATATATAAAAAAAAAAATAAAATATAAAATATAGGATATAAAAAATATGAAATAAAATAATATATATATATATATATATATATATATATATATATATATATATATATATATATATATATATATATATATATGGTTACGGTCGCGTCTTGTTGGGAATAACAAGACCTCAGATCATATTCGGTTCTTCCAAATATGGTCTGAGGTAAGGATCAGATTTTAATTCTACCTGATGAGATCTCAGTTTCTGACAGCTGTTGGTCGATAACATCGACATGCTAGTATCCCAGATTTTGTACATGTCTGTATAAATAAAAAAATATAAAAGCTCTATTTAATATTGAACACTTTTTTATAAGCCCAGTTGAAATTCTTTGGATTCCTATCCTGTAGATGTTTACTTTACCTGGATTACTATATAAATATATATATATATATATATATATATATATATATATATATATATATATATATATATATATATACCTATTGAAGAGAGACAATTTGATAAATGAGAAGACATTTCCATATATTTCATAACTGTGCCGAACCGTATCAAAGACATTTGATATATCAAGAGCTATCACCCTAGAAACGAAGCCTTTGTTGATAGATTCACTGATCCTGTGTGGTATCACAGTCAGCACGTCGGCTGTAGATCTTGCAGGACGAAATCCATATTGGTTGTCGCTAAGACGCTAAGAAGATTGTTATCGCTGAAGTGGGTGCACAACTTATCGGTTTATTATAGATTCAAACAACTTACCCATGATGCACAGGAGACTGATCGGGTTGTACTGGTATGCAGATGACTGATCTCCAGTATTTTTGAAAACTGGGCAGACAAACAAAGTCTTCCAAGGTGATGGAAAGCATTTCTCCTTTAAGCCACTATTGAACAGCTTTATAATGATAGGAGCTATTTTGGGTTCACTTGTTTGAGTATTAGAGTTTGAATTACATACTGGGGAGTTTGAATCACCTACTGGAGAGTTTGAATCACCTACTCCAGGATAGGTTGAATTACCTCCTAGAGAGTTTGAATTACCTACTAGACACCATCCTAGAGTGTCTTCAGTCTCTCTGTACAAGGGTTTGTCAGGACAAACTGACATGTGGATACTTCACCCTATAAGTAAACCCTGACCAAATATTCAAAATAAGATCGTATTCGAAGCACAAATAAGATCCCCTCAACACGACTATATACTGGCTCATTCGAGCAATGGTGCACCTTCTCCTAGTAATGTTACCTCAACTAACATCACTTAGCTGAATACTCCACCAGACCAGATGAATTCTTGTCCTGGAATCCAGCAAAATTCAGAAAAGACCACAATAAAGATAAACTATAACATAATTAAGTGGCGAATTCAGGGGAGAGGAACATTAGTGTTCTTCACTTCTTTACTAACTCAACGTTTGAGAGGTAGAGGAGAATCTTGATTGAACACTCGGATATCTACGTATCTCATATAGAAATCAAGCGTTAGTCTCAGGAAAGGGGCCCCTTGATTTCTGAAAACTTACTGAAGTAAAATTAAAAACAAAAGCCAGAATGTTGTCGGGACCAGTTGCCCTCTTGGCATCGAGGTTCTTGATAAGTTTGGCGACATCACGAACAGTTATCAGAATGTCGCTTAGAGTTTTTTCGGTCATAGGAGGAAATTCAGGGTGTAGGTGGCCCTGATCACAAAGGGTGGAATTTGCTGCAAAGTTTTTGGCAATATTTTTGGCTTTATCAGATGCTGAAGAGATCACTTTTGTTCTGTTAATGATGGTTGCCTTACATCTGTTCTGGACCTTGTTTGTTATTCTCCAAAACTAATGGAAGCCAAAATTTTGATCGACCACTCTAGATTTAACGGAGTGAGTATACGACTCTTTAGCGTTTTATGGCTATTTTTGTATACATAGGCGTGATATTCATTATTCCTGGTCTTTGCGCGTAAAGATGTTTTACTTTGATCATGGATGTTAGCCGATTAAGCCAGCTGCTTGGTTGCCAGTAGGCTTCTGTTTTCTGTTCACCGTTTGTTAAGAAAACTGTGTTCCGTTTTCCGGTCCCCTAGTTACTAATCGTCCGGGGTGGGTTATCACTCTTTGATTAGGCTAGCTAAACATTACAATAAGGTGTCCGTAAAGTCTGAACATAGATACAAAAAAAAAAAAGAAAACAGTTGGGATTCCAACTTCCAATTACAGCAAGATGGCCGGAAAAAAACAGCTCCACCAAAGGAGTATTCTGGTTGGGTGCAAAAAATAGCCGCAAATAAACTCGTCAGCATTTCCTGGTAGGGCTGTCTCAAACAATTGGCAATAAACCAACCGCCCTTCTGAAAGATGAGGTAATACCTGGCAGCTTTCTCGCAGAAGAGAGGTTTCTAGTCTTTCTCTACTCTATCATTATTTTCATGGTAGATGCTCGACTGAGCTCAAATCTATGGTCCCCTCTTGTAAAACATTCACAACAAAAACTCGTCTAGCTACAACCACTGTAAATAATTTTCCTTTCTTCCCCTGTGTACCTAGAACTGATCATAACTTCCATGAGCAGATTTTCTTTCCAAGGACTGCCTGTCTGATGAACACAATACCGCGGGGCTGCTTTCCAGGTGACTACAACATAGTCTTTTTCAAGTCTAATGTTAACAAATTCTTGTTGAGCCGTCCTCTTATATAATCAAATTCTACACAGTTTTAAACAGCGTTACTAATCCTAGCGGTGTTGTTTCACCATCCACTGGACAAACTCATTAATCCTTATCCTCGAGTGGCGTTTGGGCCTTAATAAGCGGTGAATTGTTAGTACACAAAAAAAATTATCCTAGGACAGTGTTGAACAATACCTCATTCTGACAAAGTATGTTCTGATGGTTCAAGTCAACTCCTAGATTGCCAGAATGATGCTAAGGTGAACCAAAAATGGTATGAAAACTGGCGAATATCCCATAATCCTATGTGTCCAGATTTTACTCTGTATATATGTATGTACATGTATTTGTATGTATGTATGTATGTATGTATGTATGTATGTATGTATGTATGTATGTATGTATGTATGTATATGCATACAGGGTTCTGCGTTTCTATTTCACAGCTTTAATGATGTTGATGTCATACTGATAATGACTTTCGCAATGAGCCTGTAAGTTGTCTGACAGTATTTTCTACTCTCTATCATGAAAATTGATCAACTTAAAATAATATGATCTGACTTTTTGAAAAAAGAAACTTGTTTGTTACTCAAAATATCTGACGCTGCTGCTGCTGCTGCTGCTGATGATGATGATGCTGATGATGATGATGCTGATGATGTTTTCTGTCTCCTGACAAAGATGGCATTTTGAATGTTGCTATCATTAACCATATGTCAGGATGATATTTTGTGGTCTGGTCTGACGAGGTGGGGGGAAGGTCAAGAGGTAGGTGGTTCCTCAGGTTCCTGGGTGTTTGTGGGGGCGACACCCCTAAATGGAATGAGAGCAAGGAAATATATAATCTATTATATAAAGGACAGTTGTCTGTTTTTTGTTTCATTTTACTTCTGTCGAAGTTCTCAGAAATTAAGCGATCCCTTCCTGCGGCTAACACTTGATCACTATACAAGATACATAGATATTCGAATATTCCATTAATGTTCTCCTTTACCTGTCAAACGTTGAGTTAGTAAAGAAATTAAGAACATTCATTTTCCTCTCCAATTGACACTTGAACTATGTTATAGTATATCTTTCTTGTGGTCTCTTGGTCTTACCGGATACCAGAACAAAAATTCATCTGGTCTGGTGGTGTATCCAGCTAAATGATGTTACTTGAGGTAACATTACTTGGAAAAGGTACACCGTTCCTCTTATGAGCCAGTGTATAGCCATGTCGAGGGGGTCTTATTTGGGCTTCGAATACTATGTTATTTTGAATATTTGGTCAGAGTTTACTTGTAGGGGAAGTATCCTCATGTCCGGTTATCCTGACAAACCCTTGTACAGAGAGACCGAAGACACTCGAGGATGGTGTCTAGTAGTTAATTAAAACTCCCCTGTTTATAATGATTCGTTCATTAGTTTAGGAGATTACTCTGTACATACAAATATATACACATACCTAACTTTATGTATAGAGATATATCATGTTTTCTTGAGAATATCACAGGGTCTGTAAGTTATTTTTATAAAGGTATACATTGCTATAAATTTGGTGTTGTTCGTTTTTAATATGTACTAGGCAACCTATGACCAGCTTGGCCAACGTTGGTACATTAGATAAATAGATAGATAATAAATAAAGAAAAGTAAATGGTTAGAAAGGTTCAACTATTTTAAGCAACTGTAACAGTATCAATAGACAAAACATCCACTTTTCGGCGCGTCCGATTTTCACAAAGTCAAAGAACTTCAGAACACATTGAGATGTCATAATAGATCGTCTCTCGTCTCTCTCCTCTTTAACTCTCTCTTTTAATTATGCACATCATTCCATTCCTCTAACTACTTCTCTCAACGTTCGCCCTTTATTTACACCATTCGCCCTTCCTCCTGTTAAATAGTAAAGGGGTATCTTTCATCTCGTTATTTAGATTCACAGGCTGACGTTGACACGTACACCGGGTCATTGAGTCAGCAAGAGCAATCAATGTCATCTTGACCCTACCGTGTACTGGAAATGGATGTGACGTCACATGACTGAAAAAGAGAGAGAGCAGATAAGAGGTATAGGCAGTTGCCCGGTAGCTTGTGAGATGAACACCTGGTGTAGAGAACGTCTTAACATGGACGATAAATTAAGACGCCTGAAGATCCGTGGCTGAAACACACTCCTGCTGCTAGCAGAAGAGAAGGCAATAACAACAGCCTAATAAAAGGTCCTTTCTTCAAACTCTTCTTTTCTTTGTGTTGTGCCAAACTTTAATTCTAGTGAGAATTCACCTTTGAAGACGATCGTGAAATGACTGCGTCAGTCATGGAGGATTGCTTAGGTGAATGTGAGAAACACGAGGCATGGGTATGAACGTCCACATATTTTATTTGGTTGTGACTTGTGAGACATCAGACCCCCCCCCCCATCTAAAAATTTCATGGTCCTCAGATTCTTATTATTGTACAGATTTTTAAGGGTATAGAACATTCATGACATGGTTTATAAGACACCTTGGTAAATTAAAAAAATATATATCAAGCTTTTACATCATAATTTTCATTTCGACAATAAAAATAAACGTCTGCGTCTATTGTAAACAGGACTCTCAGTCTAAAATCATTTTGCGATCATGGCAAATTTCATTAGTAGATTGTCTTGTAGTATGCTTTGCAAGGTGAGGGAGAGTAAGATATGTTACTGGCATGTTAAGCCACTGCCTTTTCTTCTCTACTCGGCTAGTTTTACTCTTTTCTTTTCTTACCTTTGCAAAAAAGGGAAATGGGATGTACTTAAAACCATTGTTTAAAACTACGTCCACAAAACCAGATCACATGATCAGATCGCAATTAAAAAGTAAGCTGGTCTGGTGTTGTTCATACCACGTCGAGGATACGTCATTGACAATCAGTCGGACAGTGGCTTTGTTGCTGTCGGACTTAGGTATGGTTCTGTTCAGCCCTAGGAGGTCCACCCTCCCAGGCTTTACCTTCTCTCTTTGAGAAGGGTTTAGTTTATTGTTAATCTTCTGAGGTGTCCCTACGGGGGAATGTCGACAGGGCTGCTCGGGCATTTTTTGTAGGTCGTAGTGCACTTCTCCTATTGTGCTGGGTTTTCAAAAGCTCATCTTACCTTGTGTCTAAACTCCTTGCCAGGAGGTAAATAAAAAAAAACATTAACAAAATTAGTTATAGTTTTATAACAATTTTGTTCAATTAATAATTTAATCACCAAACGATACCACAATAATTAAATTTTACTTTCAAAATCCTATTCAAAGAAAAATAAGAATTTGGTAAAAAAAAAAAAAACATAGTTATAAAAAGAAAAAGAAAAGCGAAATAAAAATGAAAGTAAAAAGACTCCCAGGCAACGCCGGATAGGGACAGCTAGTTGATGAAAATATTTTTTTGGTCCTAAACGGTCCAAAACAAAAACCAAAAATCAATGTGGCGTATATTATGAATGTTTACTAAAATAAGTTTGTCTCCAATTCTTTCTTTGAGGATTGGCTGAACACAATCTTCCTACTCTGAATTTTCTCGAGTAAAAGTAAAGATTTAAGCTTTAATTTATTTAACTTATGTGTCATTCTAACCCTACATGAAAATCTGGGGTGGAGGAAGGGTGGGCACTGCTCAAGGGGGCTTCCATTTATATACATAGTGATTGAGGGTGTAAAAACAAAACAAAAATTCTCTTTAGGGATGGTCTCTGCGGCTAAAATTTGGAAGTGAATTTCCACACCCAAAATGACAATGACAGAAAATAGTATTTTAGTGATGCTATCCCACAATTCCTGAGCCATATAAGAGAAATAAGCAAAAACAAAACAAAACTTCCCCTCCAAAAGATTCTCTGTGGATTCAGATTTAAACAAACAAAATTTGAGTTCCATTTTTTTTTTTTAAATCTTTTTAACTGTATGTAATTACTTATTTATATTTCATTAACTCTTTTATGATTTTCTTACAATATAAGTTTTATGTTTCGGAATTTTTTAGATTAGGATTGATAATTTGGATTATTTGGATTATTCGGACTATTGTTCGCATCTTGGGTGTTATCCTCACCACGCAAGGACCCGTGACGCAAAGGATATAAGTGCTATGTAATAATCAGTTCTAAGTGACAGTCTTCTGGAGGTTGAAGGTTCAATCCTCAGTAGGGGCGATACTAAGAAGACAATTACGAATTACTTAAGACTTCTACCCGGTTAGGTGGATTGCTATTTGGGTCTAACTTCGAAAATCCAGGAAACTAACTTCATATGTTAGATGGATGCTTATGATTGCTACATAGCCTAAAGACCCTTATGTAATCATTTATTTACAAAAAGTGTATGGTTGCTTATTCTCCAAGGGCTGAGGTCATGTAGTTAGCTGAAAAAAGGCCGTGGTACACCTCTTATATTTACTTGATTAATTAAAACAGCACAGAGGTTGTGTGATGCTCGGGGCCAGATGAATGAATTATTCATATCGGCCGCACTTGATCGTCAGATCAAAAGAGGGGGGCGGGGAGGGAGAAAGAGAGAGAGAGACTGATTTTAAGCTCATTGCTTAATTATTTTATGCCATGTTATGCCCATCTTAACCTGATGAAGCCAGAGCAAGCTATCTCCATGGATTAAATGAAGGGTTCCATTTGAAATTGCATACAGATTCGTGAGTTCGACATAAGGATTCGTGAGTTCGACAAGACACACCTGAAGAAGGTCGGAGGTTACATCAGCCGAAACGTTGTGAGAATAACATCCAAGATGAGAACAGTAGTCAGAATAGTTGTTATGGTACCTACCTTTACGAACTACATGAACTCTTCCGCTTCACTATAAATACCGGGAGCACATGCCTCTCGATGTTGGCACTACCCCAGTCTAATACTGGCAGTCAGACAGACGTTCAACCACTCTCTTTATATGTTGTATTTATACTTTCTTCAATTTCACTTAATCCCGAGTTCGTGTCTTTCTTTACGGATCCCTTACAGGTCCACAACAATAATCCAGATAATACAAAATATAAGTTTATTTGTTTTTTCAATTTTTGTATCGATCTCTATATATTGATAAGTGTAATTGAAACAGATCGATTGTTAAGGCTTTAAGTTAAAAACCTTTCAGGGAGATAGACATGCTTATACACAATTCAATGTGACAATAGCGATCATATCAAATGTTCCTAAGAAAATATCATCAAACAATATTAAAGAGATGAATGGCTCTCCCCTCGAAGAAACCCCTTATTTTTATACGCTCCTAGGTCTGACATTCACCCCAGATCTAAAATAGAAGATGTATATCCAGTCTGTTGCAAAGGTCACAGAGAAAATGGTTGGATCATTCTACTGCTCCAGAAAGTACCTGGAACCTGATGCGACCTTCTACCCATATAAGAGTCAGAGATGTCCAAAGATGGAAAACTGCTGCCACATCTGGGGAGGAGCTCTACAGAGCACTCTTTCCTGCCTTGACGGAGTATAAAATCAATTTCAAAATCTGGTGGAGAGTGATCTCTACTCTTCCCTGCAACTCTTTTCTCACAGAAGATATGTTGCTAGTCTTTCTCTGTTCTATCGTTATTACCATCGAAGGTGCTCGACTGAGCTCCAATATTTGGTTTCTTCCTTGTAAGACATTTACAGCAGGAACTCGTTTTGCTAACGCATCAAAAAAGACTCTCCTTTCTCTCTTTATGTGCCAAGCGTCAGGCGGAATTTTCATGGACAGAACTTCTTTGCTTTGGAACACATTACTATGGGACTGCTTCCTTGCTGATTACAACTTTGTCGTCTTCAAATTCAATGGCAACAAATTCTTTTCAAAAACCGCCCCATAAGTAATCAGTTCATACAATTGACCAATGTTAGTACTTCCATAGTTTTCCCCATCTTTCAGATGACAATCATTTCAGTCTCATTATTCCCGAGTGGCTCTTGGCCTTGATCCAACCATATTTGATACAAATAAACTTCAGTCTATGACTGATTTGTCCCCCAAGTTTCAGTCATGTATATCCAACAATCTTTATTTTATATCCGTTCAATTATATCCTTCAAATGTGTGAAGCCCATTCAGGATCACACCTCCTACTGATGAGACGACCACCAAAGTGTCCTCACAGCTATTCCAATGAGTCATTTGAAGTGTGGAGAATTGTAACCCACCAGAAGATTATCTGCAAAGGCCAGTGAAACCTGGCCAGTGAGTGTTGAGGAAAGGTGTTGCATGGGGCTAAATGATATGAGAATGATAAAATGGATGTATAATGTGAGTCTTAAAGACAGGCTTAGATCTGATGACCTCAGAGGAAGATTAAATCTGGACTGTATAGGGAGATGCGTGCAGAAGAGTAGACTTCGATAGCATGACCACGTTGAAAGAACGGATGAGAGTTCTTGGGTTAGTAGATGTAGAACAGTTGAGGTAGTAGGTTCAGTTCACAGGGGGATACCAAGGAAAACAGGGCGTGATAAAAATAGACTTGCATAAGTTGCAATATAAAAACATGGGATTATTGCTCCTTACTGGTTTGAAGATGAGAATCAACGATCAATACAGAGTGCTACTTATTGGTCGTTAAGAAGTTTGGGAAAATCTTCGGCAGATGAGGGGGTGTAGCGCATGATGAACAGTGGTTTCAACAAGACGTGGCAAAAGAGAAGTATGTCGGAGTTATTCAGAATTTTGCATGTTGTATTCAGGTGTGCTTGCAACGTAGACATAAACATTTGTGAGTCAGAAACACGTGTCCATGGATTACTTTTATGTACGTATAAAATTAATAAAAAAATATATATTAACGAAAAATATGTCCTATAAAGTTAAGGGCGACTAATAATGCAATTTTCTGCATCTTAATCACTTAGGAAGTGAGAAAATCGAAATGATAGTAAGCAAAAAACAATAACGAATGCTGCAATAACCAATAAAAATAATTACATAAAAATACATTATATATATATATATATATATATATATAGATATATATATATATATATATATGCTATTGTCCACCCTTCGTCAAAAATGAGAGGGGAAAATATTATACTCTGCTAGTGTTTGCACTAATATTCATATATTCAAATTATTATCATCTTTTCTGATTACCTAAAGAAAAAAAAACACCTATCATTGATTTTTTATGCAGGGTGAAGGATTTGTTTCTTAATTTATTTCAAACAGTGGAGGTTGTCTGATTGGCAATTTGCTTTCTTGCACCCCCTCCTCAGCACTTTAAATGGTTTCGTCGAGAGGCTATTAAAAGGCACGTTTTTTACTTGCTAACTTTTGTGTGACGAGAAGGAATTATATTGTGCTTATTTATATAAAAAATATACAAATAAATACACATTAGTCTTTATTATAGAGTGGAGAATGGGAGTGACATAGTGGTTACAGGCGTGGACTGTGGGTTTGTGTCTGGTCTTAGTCCTGTTGGAACAACTGATTTATTTTCACTAATACTCTTGAGAAAAGTATAAATTATATATCCTCCATCAACCTATTGATTATATAGTAGCATAGACTAGACTTTCAAGCTTTGGTTGTGCAACTAGTCTAGGAGAAGGAAAAAGCTCTGAAATAACACCAGTTCTTCTCTGCTTATCCCAGCATTGTTTCCAGTCGTTCTAAATTTCTCCTTGCCACTGGACTCAAGCAATAGGGATTCAGGAGAGATGCAGTTGGGGATTTTGCAACCTTTGCTTCATTGTCTCTCAAGACTGAAAGGAGGTCTTTTATATATAGATATACTAATAGAATACCCGTCTCAGGCCGGGTAAAATGAATTCCCTGAAAAGAACAGTTTTGCACCACTTTTATGTCCTCTTACAAGATTAAAATCAAGATATAATAATACTAAACCTTATGTCTAGAATACTTATTCCAATTTTGATCAAAATCCATTACATGATTTTGATTCTAGAAAATGTCTAAAATTTAAGCTTTAAGCCTAAGGGGTCTTAAGAAGGAATTGAAATTCAGGGAATCTTTCTTAATTGGTGTCTATATGACTATGGATCAAATTTAATGCAAATCTGAAATGTTTGAATTTTCAAATGGGAGATTGTGCCCATATTAAAAAAATCGTTTAAAACCATAAAAGAAACAAAAATGTTGGTAGCATTTATTAATTGATGTCTAATACCTATTGTTAAAATTTCACAAAAATCAGAAGTATCTGAATTTTCATGAAGGGTTTCCATCCCCTCTTTGTCCCCTTCACATAAAACTAAATATAACAGATCATGAATAAAAATGACTTCACATCAGAAAACATTCATGAGAAAATACATCTACTTCAGCAAAGATTAATTTTCACATTTGTTTAATTTGTTGGATTTCCACGAAAAGGCTCCCACCCTCTTTTTACCATCTTTGCATGAAACTAAATTAAACTAAATATAGCCCACATTAAGAATCATGTACGTGCAAATATATACACATATAGACATATCTAACTTTATATAGATAGAGATTTATGTTTTACGAATGGTCAAATCAGATAAACAAGCCTAAAATAGTTTAAAATCCATCACAGTTAAAGTGTCAACTAATTTTTATTCCTTATTTAGGTTCAAGATGTTTACTTTCAGATGCCATTTTCAAATAAAAAATCTTTTAAAAGTTTTTCTTTCGTAATTCTTTAATGCCTTCAATCAATACGGCCTGTGCAATCTCTGAAAATGTGTTATTTTTGGTGGTTATTATTATGCTCAGAGCTGGCCAGGGTGGGCCACGAAGAGATTACACTCTGTAAATAAACCAATATGTCTATTTTTTTTTTTAATCCAAGGATGTTGGAAGTAAGGATAACGAAACTTGCATTGAGATTTACATATTTTTCAATTTTTATTATGCGCTAAAAATTCATACCATTATTTTGTTGTACTGTTCATGGCTGTATAAGTCCAACATGTGTGGATGTACATCCAGCTATGTAATTTCCAACGTTCAGAAAGAGTATTGATTTACTCCTCTTCAGGAGTTAGGCACAAGGCCAGTTTTTATCTTACTCCCACAAGTAAGATGTGACCCAAGGTCGGGTCGGGAAAGTGGGGTTTAAAAATTGCCTGGGCAGCCCCGTCGGCATTCCCCGGTAGGGGCGCCTCAGGCAGTAAGTAATAAACTTACTCCTCCACAAAGAGAGGATGTGAAGCCTGGGAAGGTGGACCTCCCAGAACTGCACAGGACAGACCCATTGACCGGCGTAAATCAAGACCTGAAGGCCAAGACAACACCAGTATGGGGTGCAGTATCCATCAGAACAGATACTACACTTTGATCTTAATTTACCCCTTAAATGCTTTTTGACAAATTCCAACAAAATGCCTATTTAATATAATATTCAACGAAAATGTGTTAAACTGCAACTTGTTTCACATCTGCAACGAGCCTATTAGCAAGTGTGAGTAGGTATTAGTATGATGTTGCATCAGCACACCTGCTAAATAGGTAATCAATATCTTCAATGTCACGTGCGAGTGTCATTTGTGTGTCATCTGCCTGATTCAAGAGCCTAAACTTTTAAATCTGGTCATTATAATGGTAAGTAAAAATTATTTTATGATTCTCTAGTGTATTATGATTTTTAGATGCATATATTGTAGTGTTTTGTTATACATGTAGATGATCGAGTCCACGTGAGGACCGGAAAAAATGTGTGGGATAAGCAGAAAATTACATAAGAGTAACTGATTATCCAAGAGGACGGCTCAACAAGTATTTGTTCACATTAGACTTGAAGTTGTATCAATGCTCTGATGCTAGTTGGAAAACTCTAATTAGTCAGCAATTCTTTTTCTTTTATCTAAATCCTAAGACACCCAGAATTGTTTTGATGAACGGCAAGGTTAATCAACATTATTTAACTTTTTAATTTTGGTTTGGTCATGTGACCTGGTTTTGCCGACGTAGTTGTAAACAATGGTTCTAAGTACATCCCACTTCCATTTTCTTGAGAGCGTTGGTTTTTTAGAAGGGAAAGAAAGAAATGAAAAGAAAAGAAAAAGAAGAATCAAGCTAAACAAGTAGAAAAGGAAAGGCAGTGGCTTGAGATGCCATTAACATATTCTCCTCTTCATCGTCTTGTCAAGCTTGTTATAAACTCTTCAATTTTAATGAAATTTTCAGCACGTATTCAATAAATTTGCTCCACTATGATCAGGAGAGAATGATAATGGCTGTCCAAGATCAAGGCTCGATGACCAATGCTTCTAAGAAGATGAGTGGTCTCAGCAACAACAACAAGTGCAGGTTCTGCCACACAGAAGTAGAGTGTGAGCACGGCTGTCGTAATATAAGGCCTGTCAACTGAGTCGAGTTTTTCTGGTTACATTTAAGAACCACTATCAATGAGGAGCGGAAATGCCTGAAGGCGCTTAACGCGCATGCGTCCATCTGTAATCAGAGCAAGTAATCACAGCAAATAGACTCACGTCCATAGGATTATTCATTCAGTTGGAAATAATTGTTTACTTGTTCCTGCTATTGTGATTTTATTCCTCTGACAAAGACACGGCTACTCTCAAAGTTCTTGGCCTTTTGGCTAAGATCAAAGTGTAGTATCTGTTCCAAAGACTGGTATTGTCTTGGCCTTTGGGGCTTGATATACGCCGGTCTATGGGTCTGTCATGTGCAGTTCTAGGAGGTCCAGGCTTCGCCTCCCCTCTTTTGGGAGGAGCAAGTTTATTGCTTACTGCCTGAGGCGCCCTTACCGGGGAATGTCGACGGGGCTGCCCAGGCAATTTTTAAACCCCACTTTCCCGATCCGACCTTGGGTCACATCTTACTTGTGGGAGTAAGATAAAAACTGGCCTTGTGCCTAACTCCTGGAGAGGAGTAAATCAATACTCTCCTAAGGATTATTCATTCACTTGGAAATCATTGTTAACGTGTTCCTTTTTTCAAAAGTATTTCCTATTTTATAGATGTCATGCACGAAAGAAAATAAGAGGAAATTACAACATGGCCTCCAACAATTAAGGCATTGCATAATACATTGTAAATAAACTGTCCGTTTGGAAAAAAAATCCCCCTCCTCGTCAAAAAACATGACTGTTTTAATCTATTACAAATTTTTACTATATTGTAAATAAACTGTTTGTTTTGCAAAAAAAAAAAAAACAACCAAAAAACACATTTTAATTTATTTCAATAAATGTTCTATTAATTAATTATTTTGAATTATTGATTTTGTGTTACTTTACTGAATTCGTAATCTGTCATGTTTGATTTACTTTTCATGTTTGATTTACTTAAAAGTAAATCATTAAAAAAAATCAATAAACATCATTTATTTTTTTTGGAAATGAGATCAACTTTTATCAATTTATTCAGTTAAAATTGCCTAAAAATAGGGATTTGTCTTCTTGCGTTTATAAACCAAAAGATATTTCCATACAGTATAACTGATACTAGTCTTTTTCATTCGATGTAGACAAGGTTGTCATAACAATCGACTCAAACATTAAAAATAATCCGGAAAGAATGAACTTATTTTAAAGAATGAATATTAAATCAGACAAATTATTTTTCAAAGAAAAATGTTCATGTTTTAATAATTAAAAATATTTATGACAACACTATTAAATTATCAAGTATTAATTTAATGTTTGTTGTCTAGCCTACGCAAATTGCACGAAATAATAGATTTGCACTAAGATTTTCAATAAATTAATGGGTTAATTATATTGCGCGATCGTTAATTAATAAATACTGAAAATTTCATTAAAAGTGATTGATTTCCAGAATTTTTATGAATTTTTTAAGTGAAAGGAGGGATCAAAATACCCATAGTCTGACTGTTCGACAGATCTCATTTGTTACTTTAGAGCATGACGGCATTTTCCAGTGTTCTGGCCTCCTTTACGACGGCCATGGTGTGCGCCACCTGACATCCAGTTGTAAGGTTCAGCTGGGGGGGGGGGGGGGAAGGGCTACTATACAATGCGACACAATGGAGTGTGTAAATACCTCCACATTGGGAAAATCCAGCTCCACAAAATGGGGCACGATGGATTGGCAGAAAAAATTGAAATTTTTGAACTTCAGAATCTTTATATCGAACTCAGGAAACTATAGACTGTCACTTGAAACTGATTGTTAATCAACGCCTTTATCCATTGTGCCACGGGTCTATTATCAATCAGTTCTAAGTGATATGCTTCTGGATGTTGAAAGTTCAATCCTTATTACAGGCGGTAATAACAAATGGCTGATAGAATGAGAACAATCTACCATCATGGATGAAATAAAGGGTTCAGTTCGAAATTCCATATCGGCCCCAGAGTTCGACATAAAGATTCACAAGTTCGAATAGATGCACCTGAAGAAGGTCGGATCTTACATCGGTCGAAACGTTGTGAATGTAACAACCAAGATGAGAAACGTAGTCTGAATAATGTAAATAACACAAATTATCAATCCTTATCTAAAAAATTTCGAAACATTATTTTATATAATTTTTCTTGATAACATTTTAAAATATAGAGGACAAGAAAATAAAACTATGGAGGCCACCAGAACGATGCAGAAACCATGCCTTCTGGGGGCCGTCAGTAGGTTTACTGTCCACATGTTACAATTTATTTGTAATAATATGCTTTTGGAGTTAAATGTAGATATAGTTTATCGTGTCTATAGTGATGATTGACAAGGGTTGACCTTGAGGTCAGCTGTGACCCAATATATAGAATGCGGATCTAAAAAGTAAATGCGCATGAATCAACATCGTACAACCTTTTTGGCCGGTTTGATTCTCGTGTTGACAGTGATTTCCCCAATTCTTTCTAGAATCAGGAGGGACGACGTGAAGGTTGCCAACGTCCATAAGTGAAAATGGTTCTAAGGAACCAACTGGATTCAAACTTGGGACACCCAGACCTTCAATGAAAATTGGTATCCACATCACCATAGCCACATCCCGGAAGTGGATCTGATTGGTTAGTTTAATTGTCTGATTTGAAGTTGGATATCAGTTGGTAAAAAATGTTGTTGGCATTGGTTTCCCTGATTCGTTCTAGAATCAGGTACTTACAGTAGGGACCACATGAAGGTTGCCAACATCCATAAGTGAAAATGGTGCGATGGAATTGACAGGATTCGAACTTGGGGCATCCAGGTCGTCAGTCCACATTGGTATCCACATCACAACAGCCACCTCCCTGAGTAAACTTTTGTCTAAATACACATAATAATATAAGGTCCTGATATATAGTGGCGATCCAGCTTGAGGCAACTCTTAGCCAAAGAAATATGGATATCCATAGTTGAGATAAATAAAAATTTAAGTTAAAATGGGCATCGTCTGTGAACTTGTGTTTGTGTGTATTAACTACACAGGTCATGATTGTCCACTCGTTGTCTTTGTCAGAATTTGGGCTTGATTTTAACACTGACCGTAGTGTTTATCATGTGGTTTCAGCCACTGCTGAAACGAAAGGATTTTCCTTCCTTCCAAATAAAATCAAAACTCAAGTTTAAAAAAGGAACAATATTTTATTTTAGGAGGTTAAAATAATACTTGATTTCTCTACCGAACGACAGAGTTGCAATCAGAAAAAACATCTTTTTCAATCGAACACAAACAGTCTCTCCGCTTAAGGCCCCAAAAGACCCCTTTGTCTCTCAGACCAACACAGACCAAACCAACCTCCTCTGCTCCATTTTTTTGGAAGATATATAGATATATCTGCCATTCGGGGAAGGCCACACAACACAACTACTTGAGAATAATCGGCTATTTAATCTATGGACATAAAAACGCAATGACCAGGGTGATTATTATATGGAGTAGACATTAATTCTGTAGAATTTCTAGTTATCTACTATCTCAGCATGAAACCTTGCCTTAAAGAGGCAATTACTTTTCTAAATTGTGAAATCAAATTTTGGGTGGTCAAACCTAAACTAGACATCTTTTCCATCACAGGTCTATAACCCCATTAAAACTAAAAAAAATATCTCATTTTTATGAAATTTTAATCATATGGAGAACATTATCTGGGGAAGACAACAGAAGTTGCCACGAATCTCTACGTTTCCCTCCTCACCTCAGGAAGCAATGGAAGCTGAATCTATTTTAAAATTTTAAGTATATCGTATTTATATGAAATTTATATCATGCGTATAAAATTCTTCGGGGAAGACAATTGAACTGATCCAAAATTTGCGTTGCATTGTCTTTAATTTCTCGTACCTTCTCTTCCTCCTTGCGGAGGGGCGCCGTCTCGATGTCGTCTAGTGGTTGGATTCTTTCTTCGTTTCTGTACTGCTGTGAACATCGCCGCCCGCTGTGTCTGCAACAAACACCTTTATAACACGATTCACGAGGCAACAATCTTTTAAATTTTTATTTGTTTATTTCAGGCTTCCGTCTACCGACGATGTTGGAGATGTTAAGGGAGAGACCAAATTACTACTCTATCGTAGTTAATTCCTAGCTAAGTCCTTAGCCACTAAACATGCATTATTGTGTATGTTTAGAATACCCCCCACTAAACATGTTTAGAATACCAGCTGCTTAAAAAAAGATCCAGAGGACATCGTCACCTCTAACCTACGAGAAAGAAAAAAGTTCTGAAAGAAAAATCAAGTTTTAACAGAATAATTCCTTGTCCATTAATACTTGTATTACATATTAACTTTGAGTTAAGTAATTACCAAATGCAACAGCTAATTAGGTATGATTGACAGGGTTTGACCACAGCTGACCCTGGGATGTGTATCGGATTGTTTAGTTTAATAATGAGACACATTTAACATAGTAGCAGCCCCTTATATCCTTCTTAAGAATATGAATATCTGTAATGTGTTTAAAATGGTTATGTGTACCGTTGTTTCTTATGGATATGTGTCACGTATCCATTATCTTTATTGAAGGGATTTGCTTCTAGCTCATCAAAATCTCACGTATAAAAAAGACCACTGAAAACTGAAACTTAATTGGTATATGTTGTGACCTGGCAGGGCCTGTAATAATCAAGACAAACGCAGAAGGAGAAGGAACTTGACGGTGTGAACACCAGAATGCTAAGAGCTGTTCTTAGCATCCCACAAGAGAGCAACACTACGGACACCTTCCTCCGATCTCAGCCCTGGTCAAAGAGAGAAGAACCAGATTTACTGGTCACTGCTAGGGAGGCTAAGAATGAAATTGTCAGCACTGTTTTTTTTGTGGATGCCAAAACAGGGATGTGGCGCAATGGGGAGCCTTCACAGAACTTACATCAAACAACTAGCAGAAGACTCACAATGCACCTATGAAGACCTACCAGGTGTGATGGAGAATAGAGCAAGATGGCGTGAGAGTGTCAAAAAGATACATGACACTAAAATGACTAGATGATGATGATGATGTATATTTTTATACACAAGATATACCATATATTGTTATTGTTGTAATAATGAAGACAAACACAAGTGTATTAACAAAATTAGGTTACAGAAGATATGCGTCTGATTCTGGGGCCATAACTGCCACCAATAACAGGATTTACTTCTATCCCACTGCATGAAGATGTGACGCAAAGTCGTAAGATAGGAAGAATCAAGCCAGCATATATAAAGAAGGGGCACTCTGGCTTTGTAAAAATTGCCTGGGCGGCCCCGTGGGCATTCTCTGGTCAGGGCGCCTCAGTCAGTTAGCAATAAACTAACTCCACCCCAAAGAGAGGAGGCAAGGGTGGACATCCTAGGACTACCCAGGACGAATACCCTAGCCTGACAGATAAAAAGACACTGAAATGGCCAAGTTTCTGTCAGACTGATTGTCAAGATCAGATCCTCGACTGGTATATGGCCGTTAACGTTACTAGATGGCAAATGAATGCCACCAATAACTGCCACAACGTTTAGTCGTAACTGTATTTATTAGGTAGTCCTAAGAGGTCCACCTTCTCTCTTTTGGAGTTACATGTGGATATGATTGTCAAATTCAAGAGGTTATTAGGTATTAGTGACAGATTTTAACCCGGGTATAAACTGTGACCCCATATAAGGGAAGTGAGACTGATTGGTTAGTTTGATGATGTGTCATAAAAAGGATTTAAAATTGAATAATCAATTATAGAGAGATTTTTTGCAGGGAAAGATGCAATGCAAAGTCCGGATAGATAGGGGTATTTAAACACTCATCTGAAGATTTTCCAGTCAGGAGCAACTAATAAGAAAAAAAAAAGCTGTCTCCTTTTTCATGCCAAGCATACCAGTCGAGGATCTGTCTTCAACAATCAGTCTGACAGAGATTAATCCATTGTAATGACGTTGGCATTTTTAACTGTCCGGCTGTGGTAATTATTCTGTTCAGCTCTAGGAGGTCCACCCTCCCAGGCCTTGGCTTTCCGAGTTTAGGAAGGAGTTAGTTCATAGCTAATTGCTTGAAATGCCCTCATCAGGGAATGCGAAGGGGCTGCACAAGCAATTTTTAAAGAACCAGAGTGCACTTGTGTGCTGGCTCATTCTGCTTACCATCCGGCCTTGTGCTACATCTTCTTGTGGTGGTTAGGGAGATAAATACCAAGAAGAAACTATTAGTTAAGCAGAATGGATATCCATTTGGTTAAAATAAATAAATCATACCATAACTAGTATATTTGGATGGCAAGGCTATTGTGTTTTTTCAAAGTTTTGTTACCTTGGTGATACCATTGGAGTACAGAGAGAAGCTGGTGCTGGTGTGACTGCAACAGTTAATAGTGGATAGAGTCAGTTCATGGAACTTTTGTCATTACTAACCAGCAGAGTGTTACCGCTGTCAACCAAGGGAAGAGTCTATCAGGTATGTGTGCACAGTGTGATGATGTATGAAAGTGAAACCTGGCCAGCGAGGGTTGACGATACATTGCACAAAGAGAAATGATATGAAAATGATACGGTGTATGTGTAATGTGAGTCTTAAAGACAGACTTAGATCTGATGATCTCAGAGGAAGATTAAATTTTGACAGTATAGGGAGATGTGTGCAGAACAGGAGTCTGTCGGTTTGGTCACATTGAAAGAATGAATAAGAGTGTTTGAGTTAATAGATGTAGAACAGTTGTGGTAGCAGGGTCAGTTGGCAAGAGATGGCCAAGGAAAACAAGGGAAGAAGTGATAAGGATGAACTTGAGAGAAAGAGGGATAAATAAAGATCTAGTCAGTGATAGGTTACTTTGGAAGTTAATTTTTAAAGCCGTCCACCACATGTCTGCATGTAAACAACAGACTTAAACTGAATATGATGATTAAGATAAAATGGTTTTCATCATCTCCTGCTCCAAGAACGTGTTCCAGCTACGCATCCCAACAAGCAGCGGAGAACCCTGGCATATGAAAAAAAAAAAAAAAAAGAAAAGAGATTTGGACAACAACATAGCCCACCCCAGTATGTATACAATATTTCCCTGTCTATAAATACTTTTATTTCTTTTAGAGTTTTTTTTTATCTCGCGAAGTTATTAACAGATCCATGCTTCCTCAATCATCGCAGTTTGTGTCTGGCTTAATTCGATTACATCTGAGAAAGGCAAAAAAATAAAATACACAAACAACACGTCGTCGTACCCGGGTCAAGAAATGATGTTAATGTTCAGATAAACATTGCGCGAGTGAAGCGTGTATCGGGTGAACGTAAACAGACATTTGAGTTGTCTGCACCTGAAAAACTGCAGATCTCCATTTCGGATCATAAACGACGAGGAACCCTTTTTTGTCCCTCAAAACAACTTCCATATAATTCGCCAGAAAAAACAAACCTGGATTTTCTCCAAAAGTTATTCTTGTCTTCTGTTATCAGATAAACACACACACATACACATATATGAAAAAAAAATGCATGTGTATATATATATATATGAATAGATATATATGAAGAAATGCATATATACATATGCATAGATATATGCACATGTATGAACATATACATATATACATAAATATATGCATATATATTAACAAATACACATATTGATCAATCGATATATCTTCTTCTAATCTAATATATAAAGTTAAGACGATTTTTCCCTGTACCTTCTTGGAGAATAGGAAAATAACCACATGCATCACAGGTTACTAAACTACTTTGCAGTATTTTCTTATTCGACATGGCGGCTACAATTTCTTCAACGACTCCACTTCCGAATTAAATCACAATACGCCAAGATACTCGACAGGCAACCATAAAGTGTACATTTTCTGATTCCTACACCTTTCACACGCATAATATCCAAAAATTGCAAAAAAAAACATCGATTTCTTGGTATAGAAATGACCCAAAACATGTGACTGTTGGACCCTACATTCAGTCGCTTTACAACGGATCATACGATAACACGCATACCAGCTACTGACTGGCTTCGTTTACATAACCTATTTCTTCATAGACTTTATACTCGCTTCTGTGGCCAGACGTTAGCAGTGTAGATCAAAGACCGAGAGGTTTATGGGTCGATTCTAGTCGTCTCACACAAGTTTTTTTTTTTTGTACATTATTAAACTTCTGCCTACAAGGGAGTGGGGAAGAGAGGACTATGGGCCGGATTTAAAAAAAAAATGAACGTTATTATGTAATCATTTTAAAAAAAACAATGTAATATGTAGTATTTAAACTATTGTGAATATCATTCCGATGTGACCTATTTGAATTCGGTCGGATGTTGACAAATTTTAATTCAATCTTTTCTATTTCTCCCGTGCAACGCCGGGGGACGGGTCCAGCTAGTTATATATAAAGTAAGGTATGTGTATATATTAGGTATGTGTTTGTGTACATATATATATATATATATATATATATATATATATATATATATATAAAATATAATTATCCGCAGAGACATATTTCGTCGTTTTACAACTGATCAGCATATATATATATATATATATATATAAAATATAATTATCCGCAGAGACATATTTCGTCGTTTTACAACTGATCAGCATATATATATATATATATATATATATATATATATATATATATATATATATATATTTGTGTTATAATGGAATAATTCCAGGAGGAAATCCGGGTATGAGAGCTCAATGTGGTAAACAGAGCAAGAATAACATAAAATATAATAACACGAAATTACATAATCGTCGATGCAATAATTTATTTCAACCTTGCGGTTTTTTCAAGCATCACTCAGACAATTACATTTTTGAGACTGAAAGAAAATTGAATTACGACAATTTAAACACAACTAGAGAGAGTGGTGGTAGCAACCAAGTTGATACATCTTTTTAGAGAGAGGGGGAATTTAAAACTTATATTTAACTATGGCGATCGAAGGGGAGGGATCTTTAAGTTAATCAGATAATAACGGCCGTGTCAAAATTGTGACACTTACGACTTGGCGATATCATACATATAGACAACTTTACTCACACGCATACAGAGGCAAACCTAAATATGTACACATCCTATGAGCACGCACACACGTAACCCCACTCACACACTACCATAACTAAGCATATTCACATACATAACTTTTAGTCATATATTTTTAGCCCAGACAAAATCTGTCTGGCGAAACTCGTGTTCTCAAACTCGATAGGAGAAAAGAAAGAAACAAACAAGTAGCCAGACATAGAGAAGGAGAATAAAGAGACAAATTGCGTGTCATAGAGTTTCAGTCCGTCTGGATTCCAAGAATCTAATTGAAATAAAATTGAAATAAAATTTATCTAAGATTATACGCATATACATATATACATATATATATACACACATATATATATATATATATATATATATATATATATATATATATATATATATATATATATATACATACTTGAATCTATTTGAAATATTAACCAAATTTATAGTAGCACATTCCGATTGGGGTGCAGATAGGGAAACGCTCCTTAAACTTTACAGAACACTAGTTCGCTCAAAACTAGACTACGGTTGTTTCATATATGGATCAACCCGAACATCCTATATAAAAAGCCTAGACCCTATTCACCATTCTGGCCTAAGATTGGCCCTAGGAGCATACAGAACCTCCCCCGTGAACAGTCTATACACGGAAGCACATGAACCCCCACTAGATCTAAGGCGAGAAAAGTTAGCTCTTCAATATTTACTCAAGCTGAAGTCTTGCCCAAACAACCCTGCATATCAATGTACCTTCTATCCTAAATACGAAGAACTATTTAACATGAGAGGAAAAACTATCAAAACTTTCGGGCTCCGAATGAAGGAAAGCATTGAAGAATCGAAAATTCCAATCTCCAGCATTCACAACTCCATACTACCTAAAACACCTCCATGGACCATGAAACAAGTAGAAATAAAACTGAACCTAAATAAAAAGTCCAAATCTACCACAAACCCTATTGAATACCACGACGAACTTCAACATTTAAAATTACGATATTCAGACTACATCTTTATCTACACAGACGGGTCTAAAAGCAACAACCACACTGGATGTGCAGCAACATACCATAAAACCACAATGAAGAGAAATCTTCAAAACGAAGCATCTATATTCACTGCAGAGACTATAGCTATCGATCTAGCACTCAATATAATTTCAGAGGAAAGCACCAAAAACTTTATCATCCTTACAGATTCTCTATCAGTCCTATTATCTATAAAAAATCAAAAACAAGAAAATCCACTCACAACAAAATTATTAGAAAAAATCGATATCCTTTTAACCACTAAAAACATTATTCTTGTCTGGATCCCCAGACATGTGGGGATCAAAGGCAATGACAGGGCAGATTCAGCTGCAAAAAAATCTTCTCACCTTCCAACTAACAATCTTAAGATCCCACATACTGATCTTAGACCCCAGATAAAAACATACATACAGGAAAAATGGCAACTGCGGTGGAATCAGCAAGAGGACAGCAAATTATACTCAATCAAACCTAAACTTAGGGAACGATGTCCGGACATCAAGAGATCACGCCGAGAAGATGTGATACTGACTCGACTGCGCATAGGACACACCAACTTTACTCATTCTTATATACTTAATGGAGAATCGGCGCCAGAGTGCATCCCATGCCAGGAGACACTCACAGTAAAACATATCCTAGTTGGGTGTGATGACCTCTCCCCAACTAGAAAACTATATTATACAGAAAGCAGTATGGAAGACCTGTTCGAAAAGGTCAACTCAGCAAATATTTTAGCATACCTAAGAAAAGTAAATTTATATAAGAAAATTTAAGGAAATTTAAAGTTACCCAAATATACTTATCCATGTATAAATACAACATTTAATTTCTTAGTTTGATTTTATAAAAAAGGGAGGAAAGGCTAAAAAGTCTCTCCCCCCCCCCCAATAAAAAAAAACAAAAAAACTCCGACATTAAATGACCACATAGGTTGATATGCCGCAAAACCAACCAATCCAATCCAATCCAAATTTATACGCATGTAGTCATATATGCTCACACATGTAAACACATATATCCATACATATATATATATATATATATATATATATATATATATATATATATATATATTCACACACCTACACACAATATTACATAACACTCTATATTCTTACTGATACAATATGAGTTCTAAAAATTAGTCTTACATTATTTATATTTTAGGTTAATTTTATAATTAATAGTAATAACCTAATTCATATCTAATAATGTCTAGTGGTAATATTTGATATTTTTACTTATATTAATTCAATAACTAGTGTATTACCTGCAGAAAAATTTTCTTAAAGCTATCTTATTTTAATAAATAATCTGAATAAATAAATATTTCAAAATACTATTATATACGCATACACACTAATACACCAATAATATATATCACCGTCGGTAATTCTGTGTCTATAACAGATATTATTACAAATATTTATGGGGGGGTTCACCGTAAATAATGGTATTCAACTTGGTAATTTCACCGTTACAAATCTAGAGGTCCGTCGGGTTACTAGTCATTGGTTATTTTAAATTTACATTTATGCCTGCATTTGGCCATAAGCTCATCTCGTTTATGTAAGAGATTATTGTGATCGTCCTTCAGGATTCTTATTTTTTCCTCTAGACATAAATTGCATCTTTGTCTAAATCCATTTGGAACATCCGAATAATATAAGATTGACCACGAAACCACTGGGGACCGGTTCTCATTTTTCAGAAGCCACCATTGTTTAGCTAACTCCGTTTTGTTCTTGAGTTCTGGGTTATTGAAAGAGTGTTTGTGGTCATAAAAACGTTGTTTCCAGTTTCCCGCGGAGATGCCGATGTAGACTTTCTTATCCCTGTTGTTATCTTCCGGATGAATAGTGGACTTATAAACCACACACTCAACTTTACAGTTATCGTCCAGTGGGCAGTTATTTTTCACTTGACAATTACATTTATCTACTGTAGCCTTATTCTTACTAGAATTCTTACTTTCTTTCCAACCTGATATATATATATATATATATATATATATATATATATATATATATATATATATCAGGTTGGAAAGAAAGTAATGTCACTTTTGTCCAACACATTTATTTAATCTGAAACATTCACATGAGGAAAATTATAATATTTACAATAATTTCCCCCATTTTCTATGACTTCTGTCCAACGATCAACTAGCTTCTTGATGCCTTCTTCAAAAAATTCTCTGATTTTTTAGAGAAAAACAAATTTAGGTCATTTTTGAATAGGTCGTCATTTTCAGAAATGTTATTGTTTAAGTGATGCTGCAACGACCAGAAAAGATGGTAGTCGGATGAAGCAATGTCAGGTGAATAAGGCGGATGAGGCAAAACTTCCCAATTGAAACTTATGACTTTTTCCTGAGTGAGTTTTGCTGTGTGAGGTTTTGCCATATCATGCTGAAACACTACACCCTTCCTATTGAGTAGTGCTGGTCGTTTTTTTTTTTTGATAGAGCAATTCTTAGATCATCCAGCTGTGAACAATATTTGACTGTTGTGATTGTTTGATTAGGCTCTAGTAGCTCATAATGAATCAGTCCTCTCATGTCCCACCATAAAGAGGGCATAACCTTCTTTGGGTCTAGTCCTTGTTTTGAAACAGGCTGTGGACTTTGGTTTCGGTCTAACCATTTGCGTTGGGTATTCTTGTAAAGAACCCATTTTTCATCTTAAGTCACAATTTTTTGCAAAAATTGTTCTCGATGATTCCTGGAAAGCAAAGATGTGCAAACAGTCAATTTTTGATTTCCTTGAGCGTCGGTCAAATCATGGGGAACCAAGAGTCCAAGTTTTGAAACTTTTCCTAACTCGTGATGGTATGAAATAATTGCGGTATGGGTTGTATTAAATTGTTGAGTTAATTCTCTGCTGGTTAACTTTGGATTGGTCTCCACAGCGTCATTAATGGTGTCTTTATCAATTGATTTTGGCCTTCCCAAACGTTAGGTTAAAGTCTCCAGAAGAAAATCTTTTTGCAAACCACCGTTGACATTTTCGATCATTCAGCACAGCTTTGCCTCCTCTCTTTGGGGAGGAGTAAGTTTATTGCTTACTGTCTGAGGCGCCCCTACCGGAGAATGCCGGCGGGGCTGCCCAGGCAATTTTTAAATGGCCAGAGTGCTCACCTCTCGGGTGCTGGCTTTTCAAACCCCACTTTTCCGACCCGACCTTGGGTCACATCTTACTTGTGGGAGTAGGATAAAAACTGGCCTTGTGCCTAACTCCTGGAGAGGAGTAAATCAATACTCTCTACATGTAATATTGCATCCGTTTTCTTTATTGTTAAACACTAAGATACATCCCTAAACAATGTTTCAGCCTGGTCTGCACTAATTTGAGAACTATATACATCAACTCCTCTCTTTGTTTCTAATTTGCTGTGTAATTGAGGATGTTGGTATATGACCCATTGATGCTGTCTACATGCCTTTAATTTAGTGTCTATACGCTATGCTGACGATGAGATCTGATAGTAATAATAAAAATACATGGTCTCGGAAACGATCGTACACAATTCTGTTGTTTGATTATTTCTTGGAACGCAAATTGATCATGTAATTGTGTTTACATACATCTATGCTATATATATATATATATATATATATATATATATATATATATATATATATATATATATATAGAGAGAGAGAGAGAGAGAGAGAGAGAGAAAAATTAAAAAGAAATATTTAATGCTAGGATGGTAGGATGGACCCTTTTAGAGAATTATAATTAGGCTCTCAAATTTAATGTGTAATGTGAAGTTCCATTCGACCACGTTGTTGAACACTGTTTATAACGTCGTTGAACATTGTTTATTTATAACAGCCTTCTTAGTATGTCCGCTTGTAAATACATAAATAGACCATAATTCTCTTCCTTCACCATGATTGTTAGGTTGGGCGCATAGTTCTAGGCGTTCAGACAGAAGTTAAAATGTTGCTGAGGTTCGAATCGTGTGATCAGCAAAACAATCATCCTCCACACGGAAAAGGATGAAATACATGTGGATAAGTATTTAAAAATATATATTTATCATAATATTGTGTATGTATGTCTGTGTGTCCAAAATGAGTCAATGTTCTAACTTTTCAATGTAAACAAAGCCAGCTTGCCAATGTTTCAATGTAAAAAAAGGAACAACTCCTTCCTTTTCAAACATCACAATTACTTTTTAATAACCAGTTATACTTACGCCAACGTTCACATTTTTAAATGTCAAAGAATATTTTTTTTTTGAGATTATTAATCGTCTTTTATAACAAAAGAAATCATTTCTTTTTTTTCTGTGAAGCAACACTTCCGGTCGACTTGAATTCTTGAAAGCAGATAAAGTCTATGGAATTCACCTTTCAACAGCAGTCGACAGGCGTTTTTCAACACCCCGCAGAAAACGCCAAAATAAGGAACATATGTTTCCGGTCACTGCCTCTGCTGATTAGGACATATATAAACGTCGTTTGAGACGGATCCAGTCTCTTGCCTCCAGAATTTCTTCAGACACAGCAGGGAGAATTGTTTCGCTCCATCGGCCAGTCGCAAGACGATGCGACGACTACCTGTCACGTCAAATCACTCCTTCTCCCCTTTTCTGACTGCTGGACACACATAGTAAGCTTGGCATTTTCTTTCTCTCTTTTCAATTACACACGCACACACGTACACACGCACACACGTGCGTTTTTCTTCTTACAAAACTTATTTAAAGAGACATTGCTTTAAATAACAAAAAGATACTATTTCTTTCAAGCCGTCAAAGAGACATTTATCCAAAAGACACTAAAAGACTTTCGTCAAATATGGCATATAATTTTTATGTGTAAAAATGCAAAATAAATTGTTGTTGTTAATATAAATGTTTGAGTATTGGATATTTTATTTGCCCTTCATTTGTGTTGAATGTTGACGTTTACTTGCTCGTTTTTCTTCAATATTTAAGAGGAATAGAATGCGTTAGCATCCCCCACAAGTCATTCGAATGCAGATTATATAAAAATGAAATATTACTACTACGATCCATTCTTTATATATACACGTCCGTAATGAGCCCAAACAAAGATGAAGTGCACTTTTAGATCAAATAATTAACACAAAACAGAATAACAAACAAAATAATCATTTATTTAATTATTTAGGGTGGTTTTAAGATTTTTTAAATATCGTAAGTCTTTGGCGAATAAAAAATAAAATTTCAAAGTACAAAAACTCATAGGCAACGCCGAGTAGGCATAGTAAGTTTTATTATATATATATTTTTTTCGCTTGACAATTGATAGTTAAAAATATTACAAAATAAAAATAGTAATATGGGGTTCTGGTATGGGATCAGGAGTTTCTTGGGTTACTTACCTTTTCCCAGACAACGCCAGGACGGTTAGGCTAGTATACTATCTCTATTTATATAAAGTTGCTTATATATTTGTATGTACAGGATTCACTCCCAAACTAATTAACCGATCATTATTAATTTTTGAACACATATATTATGCGTAAGGTGTCCAAATGTGAGCTATATTTAGTTTAATTTAGTTTTATGCAAATAGGGTGAAAAGGGTGTGGAAGCCCTTCATGAAAATTCAGATATCTCTGATTTTTGTGAAATGTTAACAGTACGTATTAGACATCAATCAATAAATATTCTCAAAATTTCAGTTTCTTTTGAGTATTTTAACGTTTTTAGGGGGCATAATATGGACTCAACCTCCCTATTTGAAAATTCACATATTTCAGATTTGCATTTAATTTGATCCATAGTCATTAGACACCAATGAAGTAAGATTCCTTGAATTTTAATTTCTTCTTCAGACCACTTAAGCTTAAGCCTTAAATTTGAGACATTTTCGAGAATCAAAATCATGTAATGGATTTTGATCAAAATTAATATAAGGATTCTAGACATAAGGTTTAGTCTCATTATATGTTGATTTTAATCATCGTAAGGTGACATAAAAGTGCTGCAAAACTGTTCTGTTCATGTGATTACTATTAGTCGTACCGGAACGGGTATTTGTCTAGTATAATACTTATACCACATATTTTTGACGTGGTTTGAAGTGCGGGGTCTGAAATCTTTATACCAACTCTGCCTTGGTAGGATTCTTTTTTAGTATTAATCAACGTTGGCAGCAATTTGTCATAACTCTACAGGAATTCTCTTCCCTAACTACCATTTTTAATTAATGTTTGTATCTTTTTCTGGGTTGTATGCATGTGCGTGTTGTTTTCGTTTCGCTTAATGCCACCCTTTTTATCAGTAGTTCACACCATGTTCACCAGGGGGAGGGAGAATCTCTCAGTTGAATTAAAAACTTGTTCAACCAATCTCGTAGGGTTTCTTGTTTCCGCGTGCTTATCTTGCTTGTTCACGTGCGCATTAAACCTGCACGTGGCATGTTAAACTTGCACATATTGAAATAACATTAAAATTAATCTTATCCTAGTATGAATCTTATGTAAATCCGTTAGGTTCAGTAATATTTCAGTGAGAAAGTTTTTTATCTATTTTTATTTTTATTTAAATCCTATATCTTTTCCCGATTTACTCGCCTCCTCACGAGGGCAGAGTTAGATACAAGGTCGGTTTTTAGTGTGGGGAAAATCCGACTTCACAAAAAGGTAAACTTTGGATTTAGACAAAAATAAAAATTGCCTCAGTCTAGAAGGACAGAAAAGATGAACTGCATGATCAGTTACAGCAACTATGCATCTCTGCATGGAGTATTGTTGCAACAGTGTTGAATCCCTGCGCTTGTTTTACAAGTACTTCCATGGAATTTGCTTAATGAACTTACTACACATGTACCCCTGTAACGTAAATACCCCTAACCCTTTCCTCAGTTTCAAATGAGTACAGCTTCATATGCACTATTAAATTACTCAACAAGTTAACGTTCATTGATTAACTCCACAACAAGAGGAATCATCAACCCGGATGACACAAACAACATTAGTGCAGACTCACTTGCAGTCATCACCTTCAGCCGTGCAGACTCACTTGCACTCATCACCCTCAGTCGTGCAGACTTATTGGCACTCGTCACCTTCAACCGTGCACACTCACTTGTATTCATCTCTTTGAATTTGCAGACTCACTTGCAGTCATCACCTTCAGCCGTGCAGACTCACTTGCGCTCATCACCCTCGGTCATGCAGACTTATTGGCACTCGTCACCTTCAACCGTGCACACTCACTTGTATTCATCTCTTTGAATTTGCAGACTCACTTGCAACAAACACCCACCAGCAACAGTGCAGACCCACTTGCACTCATCACTTTCAACAGTGTAGACTACCTTGCACTATAGATTTCATCAACAGTGCAGACTCACTTGCACTACTCACTTCGAGCATAGCAAAGACTTAGTTACATCACTGATTTCATCAAGTATAGAACATTTGCACTACTTACTTTGTGGATACACTTTAAACACATCTGCGCATCCATTTTGTTACTCATCGCCACAACATTTCTTAATCTTTTGTTAATAATTGAAATAACACTATGAATGACTTTGTAAACCTTCCAAATTCGAACGGAAATAGGAAGCATATGAGCTGTCGAATAGAATGTCATTTTTGGCTTTAAAATCCTTAGCAAATACTCATGTATTAAATGATTGAAAGCTTTAGAAGCTATTTATATCCAATAATTTAATAGAGATTAAAACATTACCGTAACAATATTAGTTATAGTTTTATAAAAATTTAGTTCAATTAATAATTTAATGGCCGGACTATACTGTAATAATAAAAAAAAAAGCGACAAAAATACTACAATGTCGGCATCATGGAAGAATTGTCTGATGACGTACCGGTGGAAATCATACTTTCCTCTTTAAAGACAGTGGTCTTATACTCAAAAATCTAATATCTATAAGCCCAATAAACTAATAAAATCCTCTATTATATCGACTGCACTATATTTATTTACGAAATATGCGAAAGAAATTCATCTACAAATGATTTATATACTAAATAGAATCTATTAAATATTTGAAAATGTTAAGAACCTCAACTACAAAATCTTTTTACTAAAATAAATCAGCATTAAATAATCCAGAAGGGTTGATATGCCGTAAAACAAATCAATCAATCAATCAATCAATCATAGGTAAATGTAACATCCAAAACATTATTTAAATAATAATAATAATTTGGTATAAAAAAAAAAACTGCAGAGTTTGAAAAAGAAGAAAGAAATGAAAGTAAAAAAATTCCCGGGTAATGCTGGTTGGCACAGCTAGTAATTAATATTACAAGTACTTGTGCTCAATGTTTTGTTACAATTTTGCAGGCATCACATTTATTAGACGACAAATGTCTAGACTACCTAGCAACAGAAGACGTTTAGCAATTGCATACGGCTACACAGCCTAGCAACTCCAGACGTCTCCCACAATTCTAGATTAGTATGTTTAGCAACTGCAGGGATTTACTAACTTCATATGCCTACATAGTCTACTACAGACGTCAAGAAAGTGCATCAACTCCAGAGTGTCCAGCAACTTCATACTCTCTAGAAACTCCAGACATCTAAACACTCTAGTAATTCAAGGCACCTAGACAGTATAGAAACTGAAGACGTTTCGACAATCAAGCGAGTCCAACCAGTCTATCAATTTTTAATTTATTGACAACTGGCAACTTCAGATGTCTTAACAGCCTATCAGCTCCAGGCGTAAAGACAGTCGAGTAACTTTAGATGTCTAAACAGCCTATCAGCTCCAGGTGTAAAGACAATCGAGCAACTTTAGATGTCTAAACAGCCTATCAGCTCCAGGTGTAAAGACAGTCGAGCAACTTTAGATGTCTAAACAGCCTATCAGCTCCAGGTGTAAAGACAGTCGAGTAACTTCAGATGTCTAAACAGCCTATCAGCTCCAAGTCTAAAGACAGTCGAGCAACTTCAGATGTCTAAACAGCCTATCAGCTCCAGGTGTTAAGACAGTCGAGCAACTTTAGATGTCTAAACAGCCTATCAGCTCCAGGTGTAAAGACAGTCGAGCAACTTTAGACGTCTAAACAGCCTATCAGCTCCAGGTGTAAAGACAGTAGAGCAACTTTAGACGTCTACACAGCCTATCAGCTCCAGGTGTAAAGACAGTCGAGTAACTTTAGACGTCTAAACTGCTTATCAGCTCCAGGCGTAAAGACAGTCGAGCAACTTTAGACGTCTAAACTGCTTATCAGCTCCAGGCGTAAAGACAGTCGAGCAACTTTAGACGTCTAAACTGCTTATCAGCTCCAGCCGTAAAGACAGTCGAGCAACTTTAGACGTCTAAACTGCTTATCAGCTCCAGGCGTAAAGACAGTCGAGCAACTTTAGACGTCTAAACAGCCTATCAGCCCCAGGTGTAAAGACAGTCGAGCAACTTTAGATGTCTTAACAGCCTATCAGCTCCAGGTGTAAAGACAGTCGAGTAACTTCAGATGTCTAAACAGCCTATCAGCTCCAGGCGTAAAGACAGTCGAGCAACTTTAGATGTCTAAACAGCCTATCAGCTCCAGGCGTAAAGACAGTCGAGCAACTTTAGATGTCTAAACAGCCTATCAGCTCCAGGTGTAAAGACAGTCGAGCAACTTTAGACGTCTAAACAGCCTATCAGCTCCAGGTGTAAAGACAGTAGAGCAACTTTAGACGTCTAAACTGCTTATCAGCTCCAGGCGTAAAGACAGTCGAGCAACTTTAGACGTCTAAACAGCCTATCAGCCCCAGGTGTAAAGACAGTCGAGCAACTTTAGATGTCTAAACAGCCTATCAGCTCCAGGTGTAAAGACAGTCGAGCAACTTTAGACGTCTAAACAGCCTATCAGCTCCAGGTGTAAAGACAGTCGAGCAACTTTAGACGTCTAAACAGCCTATCAGCTCCAGGTGTAAAGACAGTAGAGCAACTTTAGACGTCTAAACTGCTTATCAGCTCCAGGCGTAAAGACAGTCGAGCAACTTTAGACGTCTAAACAGCCTATCAGCTCCAGGTGTAAAGACAGTCGAGCAACTTCAGATGTCTAAACAGCCTATCAGCTCCAAGTGTAAAGACAGTCGAGCAACTTCAGATGTCTAAACAGCCTATCAGCTCCAGGTGTTAAGACAGTCGAGCAACTTTAGATGTCTACACAGCCTATCAGCTCCAGGTGTAAAGACAGTCGAGTAACTTTAGACGTCTAAACTGCTTATCAGCTCCAGGCGTAATAACAGTCGAGCAACTTTAGACGTCTAAACTGCTTATCAGCTCCAGGCGTAAAGACAGTCGAGCAACTTTAGACGGCTAAACTGCTTATCAGCTCCAGCCGTAAAGACAGTCGAGCAACTTTAGACGTCTAAACTGCTTATCAGCTCCAGGTGTAAAGACAGTCGAGCAACTTCAGATGTCTAAACAGCCTATCAGCTCCAGGCGTAAAGACAGTAGAGCAACTTTAGACGTCTAAACTGCTTATCAGCTCCAGGCGTAAAGACAGTCGAGCAACTTTAGACGTCTAAACAGCCTATCAGCCCCAGGTGTAAAGACAGTCGAGCAACTTTAGATGTCTTAACAGCCTATCAGCTCCAGGTGTAAAGACAGTCGAGTAACTTCAGATGTCTAAACAGCCTATCAGCTCCAGGCGTAAAGACAGTCGAGCAACTTTAGATGTCTAAACAGCCTATCAGCTCCAGGCGTAAAGACAGTCGAGCAACTTTAGATGTCTAAACAGCCTATCAGCTCCAGGTGTAAAGACAGTCGAGCAACTTTAGACGTCTAAACAGCCTATCAGCTCCAGGTGTAAAGACAGTAGAGCAACTTTAGACGTCTAAACTGCTTATCAGCTCCAGGCGTAAAGACAGTCGAGCAACTTTAGACGTCTAAACAGCCTATCAGCCCCAGGTGTAAAGACAGTCGAGCAACTTTAGATGTCTAAACAGCCTATCAGCTCCAGGTGTAAAGACAGTCGAGCAACTTCAGATGTCTAAACAGCCTATCAGCTCCAGGTGTAAAGACAGTCGAGTAACTGTAGATGTCTAAACAGCCTATCAGCTCCAGGTGTAAAGACAGTCGAGCAACTTTAGACGTCTAAACAGCCTATCAGCTCCAGGTGTAAAGACAGTTGAGCAACTTCAGATGTCTAAACAGCCTATCAGCTCCAGGTGTAAAGACAGTCGGGCAACTTTAGACGTCGAGAAACAGTTTACAGTCTAGCAACTCTGAAGAAACAAAGAAAAATGGTATTTTTCCACTGTGTCACTATTGTATAAATGCACCATATTTTCTTAAAGAAAATATGTTTTATTTTATTGTTTTGGGTATAATTCGGTATATGGGGATCATTTTCCAAACGTTTCTAAATCACACTTAGAATTGGATCTTAAAAAAGGGGGTTTCATACTCCACCCAATTTAAAAACGTTTTCTGGATGTTGAAAAATATTTGCTTGTATCAATTTCATAAAATACATCAATACCATTTTTCATGTTTTAACTTGAGTTGCATTTTTATTTTTTGTTGTATAATAACATCTTTTGCTTGAGAAGATTTTCAAAAATGGTGCACATCATTGTACCAAAATTAATCTAACATATAAAGTTATCTCGTCGGGTTTTCAAAGTCAGACTCAAATAGCATTTAAGCTGACAAATAAAACTTTGCTTCTCATCATCATCATCATCATCATCATCATCATCATCATCATCGGTTTAACGTCCATTTTACATGCTGACATGTGTTGGACGGCTTTTAGAAATTGACTTCCAAAACTATCCTATCTCTGGCCAGATCATTATTCAATCTATATAACTTGAAATGCAATAGAGTTTGTTTGGAAGTCATTTCATCTCTATGTGATTGCCTACAAAGCTAAAGAGCGTTTTACCTGCCCTTAATGGATTTTCTTTTCGGGGTTAGACATTGCTTGGTGTAATCTGTTGCTGACGAGCTAATTTTCATTTGATATTGTGTTAACATGTTATTAGTAATATAATAACGAACTTAGCTGCAATTTATTTAAAAAAATTACTTAAGTCCGGCACGGACAACTGTTAATATGAATCATTTTAAAATAATTTACCTTTACCTTTGCTTTGTTCTTGTATCAACCAAAATTGCATTAGCATTGCCTTAAAAAAAATTCAACTTCTTACGCACTATTTGCAATGCTTCAAGAAAACTACAACACTCTTCTATTTTTAAAAAATCACCTATAAATAAAAATCACTAAGAGGATAACTCACTTGAAATTGTAGAATATAAAAAAAGTTGTCTCTCTTAAGTTTAAAGATATGGAAACAAATAAAACTTAAATGAGTTCCCGGCATTCTGGGAAATGTTGGCCAAATAGAGCGAGTTAATGATACAATAAAGCCAACATGTTTTAATAATCTTAATTCATACGAGGATAATCTCGAAAAAAAAATTGCAGTATTTTATTTGTGAAATGTTGGTAATAATGATGATTGATACTAATTAATGTTGGTAATAATAATAATTGATACTAATTAATGTTGGTAATAATAATAATTGATACTAATTAATGTTGGTAATAATAATAATTGATACTAATTAATGTTGGTAATAATAATGATTGATACTAATTAATGTCGGTAATAATAATGATTGATACTAATTAATGTTGGTAATAATAATGATTGATACTAACTAATGTCGGTAATAATAATGATTGATACTAATTAATGTTGGTAATAATAATAATTGATACTAATTAATGTTGGTAATAATAATAATTGATACTAATTAATGTTGGTAATAATAATGATTGATACTAATTAATATTGGTAATAATAATAATTGATACTAATTAATGTTAGTAATAATAATAATTGATACTAATTAATGTTGGTAATAATAATGATTGATACTAATTAATATTGGTAATAATAATGATTGATACTAATTAATATTGGTAATAATAATAATTGATACTAATTAATGTTAGTAATAATAATAATTGATACTAATTAATGTTGGTAATAATAATAATTGATACTAATTAATATTGGTAATAATAATAATTGATACTAATTTATGTTGGTAATAATAATGATTGATACTAATTAATGTTGGTAATAATAATGATTGATACTAATTAATATTGGTAATAATAATAATTGATACTAATTAATATTGGTAATAATAATGATTGATACTAATTAATGTTGGTAATAATAATAATTGATACTAATTAATATTGGTAATAATAATAATTGATACTAATTAATATTGGTAATAATAATAATTGATACTTATTAATGTTGGTAATAATAATAATTGATACTAATTAATGTTGGTAATAATAATGATTGATACTAATTAATGTTGGTAATAATAATAATTGATACTAATTAATATTGGTAATAATAATGATTGATACTAATTAATACTGGTAATAATAATAATTGATACTAATTAATATTGGTAATAATAATAATTGATACTAATTAATGTTAGTAATAATAATAATTGATACTAATTAATGTTGGTAATAATAATAATTGATACTAATTAATGTTAGTAATAATAATAATTGATACTAATTAATGTTGGTAATAATAATGATTGATACTAATTAATATTGGTAATAATAATGATTGATACTAATTAATATTGGTAATAATAATAATTGATACTAATTAATATTGGTAATAATAATAATTGATACTAATTAATGTTGGTAATAATAATGATTGATACTAATTAATATTGGTAATAATAATGATTGATACTAATTAATATTGGTAATAATAATGATTGATACTAATTAATATTGGTAATAATAATGATTGAAACTAATTAATATTGGTAATAAAAATAATTGATACTAATTAATGTTGGTAATAATAATGATTGATACTAATTAATGTTGGTAATAATAATGATTGATACTAATTAATATTGGTAATAATAATGATTGATACTAATTAATATTGGTAATAATAATAATTGATACTAATTAATATTGGTAATAATAATGATTGATACTAATTAATATTGGTAATAATAATGATTGATACTAATTAATATTGGTAATAATAATAATTGATACTAATTAATGTTGGTAATAATAATGATTGATACTAATTAATGTTGGTAATAATAATGATTGATACTAATTAATATCGGTAATAATAATGATTCATACTAATTAATATTGGTAATAATAATGATTGATACTAATTAATATTGGTAATAATAATAATTGATACTAATTAATGTTGGTAATAATAATGATTGATACTAATTAATATTGGTAATAATAATGATTGATACTAATTAATATTGGTAATAATAATGATTGATACTAATTAATATTGGTAATAATAATGATTGATACTAATTAATATTGGTAATAATAATGATTGATACTAATTAATGTTGGTAATAATAATAATTGATACTAATTAATATTGGTAATAATAATAATTGATACTAATTAATATTGGTAATAATAATGATTGATACTAATTAATGTTAGTAATAATAATAATTGATACTAATTAATGTTGGTAATAATAATGATTGATACTAATTAATGTCGGTAATAATAATGATTGATACTAATTAATATTGGGAATAATAATGATTGATACTAATTAATATTGGTAATAATAATAATTGATACTAATTAATGTTGGTAATAATAATGATTGATACTAATTAATATTGGTAATAATAATGATTGATACTAATTAATATTGGTAATAATAATAATTGATACTAATTAATATTGGTAATAATAATGATTGATACTAATTAATATTGGTAATAATAATGATTGATACTAATTAATATTGGTAATAATAATGATTGATACTAATTAATATTGGTAATAATAATAATTGATACTTATTAATGTTGGTAATAATAATAATTGATACTAATTAATATTGGTAATAATAATGATTGATACTAATTAATGTTAGTAATAATAATAATTGATACTTATTAATGTTGGTAATAATAATAATTGATACTAATTAATATTGGTAATAATAATAATTGATACTAATTAATATTGGTAATAATAATAATTGATACTAATTAATGTTAGTAATAATAATAATTGATACTTATTAATATTGGTAATAATAATAATTGATACTAATTAATGTTGGTAATAATAATGATTGATACTAATTAATATTGGTAATAATAATAATTGATACTAATTAATATTGGTAATAATAATAATTGATACTAATTAATGTTAGTAATAATAATAATTGATACTAATTAATGTTGGTAATAATAATAATTGATACTAATTAATGTTAGTAATAATAATTGATACTTATTAATGTTGGTAATAATAATAATTGATACTTATTAATATTGGTAATAATAATAATTGATACTAATTAATGTTGGTAATAATAATGATTGATACTAATTAATATTGGTAATAATAATAATTGATACTAATTAACATTGGTAATAATAATAATTGATACTTATTAATATTGGTAATAATAATTGATACTTATTAATATTGGTAATAATAATAATTGATACTTATTAATATTGGTAATAATAATAATTGATACTAATTAATGTTGGTAATAATAATGATTGATACTAATTAATATTGGTAATAATAATAATTGATACTAATTAATATTGGTAATAATAATGATTGATACTAATTAATGTTGGTAATAATAATGATTGATACTAATTAATATTGGTAATAATAATTATTGATACTAATTAATGTTGGTAATAATAATAATTGATACTAATTAATATTGGTATATTTAGTGACAGTTTTAGTGTTAAGTTAAAGTAGGAGTACATCAAGGTTTTGTACTAAATCCGTTGCTTTTCATTTGTGTCTTAGAAACATTGTTCAAGGAGTTTCAAATAGATTGTCCGGAAGAGATACTGTAGGATGGTGATTTAGTATTTGCCTATGAAACAATGGTAGAACTACTTGTTAGGTTTAAGATTTGGAGGGATGCTCTGGAAAGTAAAGGTCGTAGAGTGAATGCTACCAAGACCAAAGTGATGATCAGTGGTTGTAGTGTTGGAAAGTATCCAGAAAGAGGAAAGTTCCGTTGCTCAGTTTGTGGAAAGGGAGTTTGGCGGCAACTCATTTATTTTTTTGTGGTTCTTGTAAGCATTGGGGTTAATAAGAAGTGAAGTAGAATTACTGGTAGGTTGAGAAAGGATAACCAGTTTGTGTGCAAGAAGTGTAAACAATGGAGATGGATGAGAACTCAGATGTGGAGAAAGTATATTTAAAAGGCATGTGTACGAAGTGTGATGATGTATGGAAGTGAAATCTGGCCAGTGAGGGTTGAGGACATGCGTTGCATGGAGAAAAATGATATGAGAATGATATGATGGATGCATAATGTAAGTCTTAAAGACAGGCTTAGATCAGAGGGCCTAAGAAGAAGATTAAACCTGGACAATATAGGGAGATGTGTGCAGAACAGGAGACTTTGATGGTATGGCCATGTTGAGAGAATGGATGAGAGTTTTTTTGTTTTTGTTGTTTACTAGGGAGTCATTACTTATCAAGGCCCAAAAGCCACTCGAGGATAAGGGTTAATGAGTGTCAGGTGGAGGGTGAAACAACACTGAGATGATTTGTAATGATGGTGGAAGTTTGGCAGAATTTGATTATTTAGGAGAACGGCTTAACAAGAATTTGTTTACATTGGACTTGAAAAACGACGATGCTGGAAAGCAGCCCCACGGTCTTGGGTGAATAGATGTAGAACAGTTGGGGTAGCAAGTCCAATTCACAGGGGAAGACCAAGGAAAAGATGGGAGGAAGTGTTAAGGATGGACTTGAGAGAAAGAGGGATAAATAAAGACCTGGTCAGAGATAGGTTAGTTTGGAAGTCAATTTCTAAAAGCATGCTAGTATGTATGATGGACATTAAACCGATGATGATGAAAATCATCATCATCATCATCATCATTATCAGCATGTGTCGTGTGAAAATGACTCCTATTTGCCTAAGAACACTGCACTGGAAAATTCAGTGAAAAATCGCGAAATTAACGAGTTTTATTATGGGTAAATTTATATACTATTAAAAGTCTTGTTTATTTATTTGTTTGTTATCTTGTTTGTTTTATTGTTTGTTATCTTGTTTGTTTTTTCGTTTGTTATCTTGTTTGTTTTTTCGTTTGTTATCTTGTTTGTTTTTTGTTTGTTATCTTGTTTGTTTTTTCGTTTGTTATCTTGTTTGTTTTTTTGTTTGTTATCTTGTTTTTTGTTTTGTTTGTTATCTTGTTTTTTTTTATCTTGTTTGTTTTTTTGTTTGTTATCTTGTTCGTTTTTTTGTTTGTTATCTTGTTTGTTTTTTGTTTAGTTATCTTGTTTGTTTTTTTGTTTGTTATCTTGTTTGTTTTTTTGTTTGTTATCTTGTTTGTTTTTTTGTTTGTTATCTTGTTTGTTTTTGTTTGTTTGTTATCTTGTTTGTTTTTTGTTTGTTATCTTGTTTTTTTTTGTTTGTTATATTGTTTGTTTTTTTGTCTGTTATCTTGTTTGTTTTTGTTTGTTTGTTATCTTGTTTGTTTTTTGTTTATTATCTTGTTTTTTTTTTGTTTGTTATCTTGTTTGTTTTTTCGTTTGTTATCTTGTTTGTTTTTTCGTTTGTTATCTTGTTTGTTTTTTGTTTGTTATCTTGTTTGTTTTTTCGTTTGTTATCTTGTTTGTTTTTTTGTTTGTTATCTTGTTTTTTGTTTTGTTTGTTATCTTGTTTTTTTTTATCTTGTTTTTTTTTTGTTTGTTATCTTGTTCGTTTTTTTGTTTGTTATCTTGTTTGTTTTTTGTTTAGTTATCTTGTTTGTTTTTTTGTTTGTTATCTTGTTTGTTTTTTTGTTTGTTATCTTGTTTGTTTTTTTGTTTGTTATCTTGTTTGTTTTTGTTTGTTTGTTATCTTGTTTGTTTTTTGTTTGTTATCTTGTTTTTTTTTGTTTGTTATATTGTTTGTTTTTTTGTCTGTTATCTTGTTTGTTTTTGTTTGTTTGTTATCTTGTTTGTTTTTTTGTTTATTATCTTGTTTGTTTTTTTGTTTGTTATCTTGTTTTTTTGTTATCTTATTTGTTTTTGTTTGTTTATTATCTTGTTTGTTTTTTTGTTTGTTATCTTGTTTGTTTTTTTGTTTGTTATCTTGTTTGTTTTTGTTTGTTTGTTATCTTGTTTGTTTTTTGTTTGTTATATTGTTTGTTTTTTTTGTTTGTTATATTGTTTGTTTTTTTGTCTGTTATCTTGTTTGTTTTTGTTTGTTTGTTATCTTGTTTGTTTTTTGTTTATTATCTTATTTGTTTTTTTTGTTTGTTATCTTGTTTTTTTTTTGTTATCTTGTTTGTTTTTGTTTGTTTGTTATCTTGTTTGTTTTTTGTTTGTTATCTTGTTTGTTTTTTGTTTGTTATCTTGTTTTTTTTTTGTTATCTTGTTTTTTGTTTATTATCTTGTTTGTTTTTTTGTTTGTTATCTTGTTTTTTTTTTGTTTGTTATCTTTTTTTTTATCTTGTTTGTTTTTTTGTTTGTTATCTTGTTCGTTTTTTTGTTTGTTATCTTGTTTGTTTTTGTTTGTTTGTTATCTTGTTTGTTTTTTGTTTATTATCTTGTTTGTTTTTTTGTTTGTTATCTTGTTTGTTTTTTTGTTTGTTATCTTGTTTGTTTTTGTTTGTTTGTTATCTTGTTTGTTTTTTGTTTGTTATCTTGTTTGTTTTTTTTGTTTGTTATATTGTTTGTTTTTTTGTCTGTTATCTTGTTTGTTTTTGTTTGTTTGTTATCTTGTTTGTTTTTTGTTTATTATCTTGTTTGTTTTTTTGTTTTTTTTGTTATCTTGTTTGTTTTTGTTATCTTGTTTGTTTTTGTTTGTTTATTATCTTGTTTGTTTTTTTGTCTGTTATCTTGTTTGTTTTTGTTTGTTTGTTATCTTGTTTGTTTTTTTGTTTATTATCTTGTTTGTTTTTTTGTTTGTTATCTTGTTTTTTTGTTATCTTGTTTGTTTTTGTTTGTTTATTATCTTGTTTGTTTTTTTGTTTGTTATCTTGTTTGTTTTTTTGTTTGTTATCTTGTTTGTTTTTGTTTGTTTGTTATCTTGTTTGTTTTTTGTTTGTTATATTGTTTGTTTTTTTTGTTTGTTATATTGTTTGTTTTTTTGTCTGTTATCTTGTTTGTTTTTGTTTGTTTGTTATCTTGTTTGTTTTTTGTTTATTATCTTATTTGTTTTTTTTGTTTGTTATCTTGTTTGTTTTTTTTGTTTGTTATCTTGTTTGTTTTTTTGTCTGTTATCTTGTCCCCATGCACACTTGATGAGACAATACAGGATGACGTCATCCATTAAAACAGAGATGGGGATAACCGTGCACAGTGGAGTCTGTGTTCACATGGGATATCCATATAAACAAAATATAATTTTCACTTTATTTATGAATCGAAAATTATAGAAAATTAAAAAATAAGAATAGAAATGATAATATGGGGTTCAGGGCTTGAAGCAGGAATACACTAGGGTTCTCATTCATTCCAGAAAATGCAGAATGGTCCTATAAATTTACCAAAGTTTATTGCAATAAATCTCATCGTTCTTTTACTTTCTCCCACCCAATGAGTGCTGATTATATCCTTGGGCCCCACCTTAAAAATTGAATGTGAAAATAAGAATTATAAAGTTAATATCATGTTATGGGCTGGGCGCAAAAGGACATAGTGTTTCTCATTCAATCCCGGGCAATGTTGGGTCTTCCTACATCTTTTCAGTCTCTAGAGATAATGGATTCCTCCTGTAAGAGTACCTGTGTCTATAGTGAAGCAAGGGTTGCACAATTCTCAAACGCATTTCTCCTGAATCAACATTGCTTGAGTACAATGACAAAAAGAAATCCAGGACTATTAGAAACAATGCCGGGATATGCAGAGAAACACTAGTATTATTTCGGAGTTTTCCTTCTAGAATAGTTGCACAACCAATATTTGAGAGTCTAGTCTACCCTACTATTTAATCTATAGCTGGAGGGAGGATTCATAGATTCATGTCTTTCCCAAGGGTATTAGTGAAAGGACACTGAGCGGTTCATCTATGCTGATGATCTTTGCGTAACATCCCAAGAGAGTACTTTTGAGTCAGTAGAAACAAACCTCAACTCAGCCTTAGATGAGCTACTCCTCTACTAAGAGAGTTACCACCTGCATGCAAAACCTGCAAAAACTCAAGTCTGATCGTTTCATCTCCGGAACCGAGAGACCAACCGACCCCTAAACATCACGTGGTCTGGAATACAACTTGAGAATCGCACTAACCCTATCTACCTTGGCATGACCCTGAGTCGCACCCTCTCATTCAGGAAACATATAAAGGGTTGACAACAGTCACTTGTTATGCATTCAAGATAAATCTTCCTTAGTCTATCATTCAGGAAACATGTAAAGAAGACAAAATTGAAAGTCAGCTCCCGGAACACCATCCTACGGAAACTGATCAACTCCAAGTTGGGAACCACAGCATGCACACTAAGATGTACTGCCTTAGGCCTGTGCTATTATTCTGCGCAGAATGCGTGTCCTGTTTGAGAGAAATCAACGCATGCCAAAAACCTAGATTCAGCATTGAACAACACGTGCCGCTTGATCACTGGCTGCTTGAAGCCCACCAATCTGAACAATCTGCATCTTCTCACTGGCATTGCCCCTTCAGATGCGAGACGGGAAGTTGCCAGCCGAGTAGAGATCACAAAGCTATCAGTGATGAACGCCATCTCCTTCATGGATGTGAACCAATGGTCAAACGACTAAAGTCAAGGAGAAGCTTCCTCAGCCATGTCGAACCCCTAATAACATCTCAGGAAGAGACCAGACTACAGCTGTGGGCCAGACGGCTAGAAGATAACCCCCCCCCCTTATAACGACATGGGAATCCCTGGATCTGAGGAATTCTCTCTCGGTTCACAGGCACCTTGGCTCCAGTGGAAAATACTAAACCGCCTGAGAATGGAAATGGGGCGATCAAAAGTTGCTATGAATAGATGGGGCTACAAAACTGACCCAACTCTCTATGGATGTGGAGAGGAGGACCATACAATGCAACACTGCCTAGTCTGCCCCCTACTGCCCAACCGATGTAGCTTGAAAAATCTTGTAGAGTACAGCACTATTGCAAAGGACTGCATAAACATGTGGGAAACTGTCATATGACCACATGTTTCAAAGACACACAAAGAAGAAGAATTAGTGAAATTGATGTGGTAGTCTTGATGGAACTCGAAGCCGGCAAGTCGAAACCACAGTATGCACCTGTAACCACTATACCACACTACTTCCATGTTGGCTGGATAAAGCCACACAGATGAGTCTTTAAAGGACCAAACACATGTCTGTGGATGATAATATTTATACCATATATATATATATATATATATATATATATATATATATAAAGATAGATGGACGAAGAGTGATAAACATGCACGAATGTCCAAATTTATATCAAACTTCGATTGTTCAATGCAAGGAATATTCTGTAATAAAATTATGTTTATTATTCTTTCCTTACTATCTGTATAATTCCTTTGATGATAAGATCTCGATCTTTGAAAAGCCTTGGCTTAAGGAAAGAATAATGAACATAATTTTATTACAGAATATACCTTGCATTGAACAATCGAAGTTTGAAACAAATTTGGACATTCGTGCTTGTTTATCACTCTTCGTCTATCTATCTTTAATTGCTCTATCTCGTATATAGAGCTTTTCCATTTCACTATAGGTTCTTTCTACTAAAAGTTTACTTTTAGTTTCATATTTATTCTATATATATATATATATATATATATATATATATATATATATATATATATATATATATATATATATATATATCTTCTTTGTAACATAGTAGGAAAAATCCCAGCAGAGTGCTCGATTAATTAAGAATTAAAGTTAAAAATTAAGAGCATAATATTTATTTATTTTGGTACAGAAAAATTAGTACAACATTCGTACCGTCGGTTTCAGATGACAACAGAAGCTGAAGAGAGCCGGATGACTAAGACTTTCCGTGCTTGAAACCGACGGTATAAATGTTGTACTAATATTTCTGTACCAAAATAAATAAATATATATATATATATATATATATATATATATATATATATATATATATCAAAATTATTTATTTAAAAACTATGTTACATACATCAGAAACGTACCATAGTTTCATTGACATCGATTGACTTTTTACCGTTTAAAAATGGTCGTTAGAGTCCATTCAAATCATCAGCGACTTTATAGTGTTTAAGTAAATAATTTGTATTTTAGCTCTTACATTTTTGCGATAGAGCTTGTTATTGATTTCTTTTCAGCATACCCTGACGCACTATATATATATATATATATATATATATGTGTGTGTGTGTGTGTGTGTGTGTGTGTGTGTGTGTGTGTGTGTGTGTGTGTGTATAAAAAATTAATGTAAAAAATATATAAATGTTTATATATTTTTTTCGTTTATTTCTAATTTGTTGACATATAGGAATATAAAATGTTTTGGAAAATCTTTTTTTTAAAAAGAACAGAATTTTCGTCCGTTTCCTTTGGCCTTCTTCACGTCTTTTGTCATTTTTTGCATTTTTTTTCGTTCGCTCGTGACAAAGCCCATATAACATTTGGGCGAAACGTTGAGCTTTTTAGGTCTTCCGCTTATTCCATTTTAATTTCATATATATATATATATATATATATATATATATATATATATATATATATTACATGTTTGGTTAAACAGGAGCGCCAGCTTCTGTTTATTTATTTTTTTATTCGTTTTTTCGATTAGTCGCACGACCGATTTGGTATTGTCGTCCATGTTGTATAAAAAAAATCGCCATGTAAAAGAAGAAGGAATGCTGCCTAATTACACAAATTTATATATATATATATATTTATATATATATATATATATATATATATATATTTATATATATATATATATACATATATATATATATATATATATATATATATATATATATATATACATATATATATATAATGTATATTACACAAATTTATATATATATATATATATTTATATATATATATATATATATATATTTATATATATATATATATACATATATATATATATATATATATATACATATATATATATATATATATATATACATATACATATATATATATATATATACATATACATATATATATATACATATACATGTACATATATATATATACATATACATGTACATATATATATATACATATACATATATATATATATATATATATATATATATATATATATATACATATATATAAATATATATATATATATATATATATAAATATTAGAAAAATAGTAGAAAAAGAGAACAAATTAACGGTTAACTTACAGACGCAGATTTGAAACAATGAGAAAAGAAAAAAGCCGACAGTTGTGAACGCAGATTAGAAAAACTATAGTGAACAAGGAAAATTAATATTTATTTGCGGCTGACAACAACGGGGAGATGGACAACAAAGTAGGACGAGGAAGAAAAATAGGAACTAAAGGTATATATGTGTATGTGTGTATGTAATATATATATATATATATATATATATATATATATATATATATATATATATATATATGTATATACATATTTATTTATTT
>OY744529.1:17221220-17238720 GCA_963556195.1 Sepiola atlantica | reverse complement strand
CAATTCTAGCGTTTTAGGGCAATTAACCAAACTTTTTTTTCTTTGCTATGGGAGATAAATCTTGTTTGTTTTTTTGGGAGGGGGAAGTCTACTTTTTAGGCGATTACGAGTGGTTTTATGACCTTGTCACTCGGACTTAGGGTTAGTGGTAAAAAAATGGGTAACTGCTCTAAAAAGCTAGAACGGCCCAGAAATGTTGATTCATTTAACGTTAAATTTATCGGCGAAACAGATACCCCACGCTTAGTTCTAAAAAAAAAAATTTTTTTTTTTGCTGCTGCTGCTGATTTTTTTTTGTTATCGCCAAGTTTTTCAGGGTGTTCACACGTAATCGCCTAAAAAAAGTAAAATCTAATTTTGGAGGAGGGGGGGGGGGTAATCTACATATTAAAAAAAATAAATAAATAAATAAACAACCAAACAAAATGGTGCTTATCAAGATGAGGTCACATATGGAAAACGCAATTCCAAGTAAAAACTTTTGTTTATACTGACTTAGGTATCAGTTAGTAATTAGTATACACAGAAAAAAAAGAAGAAAAATTATCGAGTAGATTTTTAATAAAAAAAAATAAAATCAGTTTTATCGTATTTTGCCGAACGCTATTGATTTATTACGTGTTAATATGACTGACTGAGTTACTTCCCCTGCTTTCCATGTTTTTCGCTGCAATCGATGGCGGATCCATAATATACGCTAAGACTGATTTTTATTTTTAATTAAAATTCTAGTCGATAATTTTTGCTAATTTTTGGTGTAGATACCTATTTTTGCCTGATACATAAGTATATCAAAGAGTTTTAAAGTTAATTTATTTGGAACTGTGATTTTCACCTGTTTTTTTCATACGTGACCTCATCTCGCTAAGCACCAACACAACAAAAACACAAGATGGGTTTATTTTACTGATCTCGATATTAATAAAATTGTGTAACCACTTTTTTCGCCTCCATTTTTATTTACTTTAATCGATTATTTATTGAACTCAAAAATGCAATAAATAAATAAATAAAATGAAAATTTTAAAAATCCTATTAAAAATAATTTCATTATGAACTTAAATATAGCAGAATGCATTTCCGTTTCTGCGTAAACAAGTCGGCTCTTTAAGATATTCGTTTTTATTTTCGGTACTTCTACAGAATTTGAACCGAACTGTTTTTTTTTTGTTTTTGTTTTGTTTTGTTTTGTTTTTAAACTCTAAACTAAGCCTAAACTGAGTTTTAGGTTTAGTTCGGCTAAAGTTAATTTGGTTACGACCATCGTTAACAAGCTTCTTAGCGAGAAGTCGAGATCAAAGTGTAGTATCTGTTCCGATGGATACTGCACCCTATAGACTGGTATTGTCTTGGCCTTCGGGGCTTGATTTACGCCGGTCTATGGGTCTGTCCTGTGCAGTTCTAGGAGGTCCACCCTCCCAGGCTTTGCCTCCCCTCTTTGAGGAGGAGTAAGTTAATTGCTTACTGCTTGAGGCGCCCCTACCGGGGAATGCCGACGGGGCTGCCCAGGCAATTTTTGATGGTCAGAGTGCTCACCTCTCGGGCGCTGGCTTTTCAACCCCCACTTTCCGACCCGAGCTTGGGTCACATCTTACTTGTGGGAGTAGGATAAAAACTGGCCTTGTGCCTAACTCCTGGAGAGGAGTAAATTACACAAGCTTCTATGCGATGGTCGTGGTTTGGATCGTTTCAAATTCTGTAGAAGCACCTGCGGAAATTTTGCAAAGGCATGTTTGCACTAACGCATTTTAATTTTATTTTTGTCATTAGAAGCAAGGCCATTTTATAGGTTTCCAGTGAGGATTAAACTCTTATCCGGAGAATGAATTGTTACCAGGTTACCCTTTCTAATATCTTTTCACCACCATGGGTGGGGGACATACTCTAAAACTTAAATAACAACACTATCACAAAGAAAAGAATGGGTTTGTCTGCTTTACCAAGCGGTGACAGGACAAAAATCAGAAAACAAATAATTATTTGGAACATAATCTGTGAAGGTACAATTTAATCTGCAAAAATCAGAAAACAAATGAATAGAGCGGATTAATTTGCACTGTCACCACTTGGAAAATCAGATAAAAGTAGTCGGTAAAATATGGCAGACATTTTGACAGCTAACTGCTTCAATATAACAACAACAACAAAATCAAAGAGTCTTTAGTTTCATTTTGTTTCGTTTTTGTTCTCTTCTGTTTAATACCAATTTTTTTTTTTCACATCGGATTTTGAAAGTTTATTTAATTACTGAAATTGAGCTGTAAGGATCCCGTAGACTATCACAGGACTTTTAATAGTCTTACCACATTTTCCGGTGACATTTAAAAAAATTTATGACTTTTAAGTTAAAATTAAATTTAACTTTCATTCTTGTTTTAATCGATTTAAAAATCAGAGGCACATGTTCGTCTTTTCTCACAGTCCGCTTTTCACAACTTTTTAATGACCAGTTTTTTTTTCTTTTTTCGGTGTACACTTACCTATCAGGCTGCTAGAGAATTCCGGGGTTTTTGGAAAAAAAATTCAAATATTTTACATTTTAGGAGCAGGGATCAGTTTCCAATGTTAATTCAACGTAGACTGATCCCCCACATTTTGACCATCTCAATTTTTGTAAAAGTCTTTTTCGGTGTACAATTACCTATCATGTCAGTAGAGAATTCCGGAGTTTTTGGAAAGAAATTCTAGAAAATTTAGATTTTAAGACGGGGGATCAGTTTTCAATGTAAATTCAACGTAGACTGATCCCCCTCTTTTTGACCATCTCAAATCTTTAAAATTCTTCTTCTGCTTACAATAACCTATCATCAGGTCAAAAAGTGGGGGATCAGTCTACGTTGAATTAACATTGGAAACTGATCCCCGCTCCTAAAATGTAAAATATTTGAATTTTTTTCCCAAAAACCCCGGAATTCTCTAGCAGCCTGATAGGTAAGTGTACACCGAAAAAAGAAAAAAAAACTGGTCATTAAAAAGTTGTGAAAAACGGACTGTGAGAAAAGACGAACATGTGCCAAATCAGATTTTAGCCCATCATGTTAATTACTGAACAGTGAATTTTCTCAGCACATGCGTGACATACCTTTCATTAATCCTACTACTAACCCTAAGTCTGGTGGCAATACGATTTTAAAAAATATCTTTCTTTATTTTATGTCTCTCACTTATGTTTTTTTTTAGGAGAAGGTCAGCTATTTTAATAAACATTTTAATAATATCAAAACTTTAACATTTCGGTACTTGTGAAGTTTTTAAAAATTCGTTTCGGATAATTTGGGTTTTTGAATTGCCTATTACAAAGGTGTTACGTTATTTTCTTTACATAAAAAAAACGTAACCAGAAAGATGTTTTTGAGTAAATTTGTAGATTAACATCCTTTGCTGACCCCCAACCGTGAAAAAAAATGAGATTCTACTTTTTTTAAGCGATTACGTGTGAACTGAACACACTAAAAATATAAGTAAAAATTAATTTAGAATTTAAAGTGGACGATCAGTTTCGTACATAAATTTATTTATTTTTGTTTTAACTATTTTATATAAATCACTAAACAAAACTTTTTCATTTTACGTATTCTTCGTTCCAAGTTTTATATCGACTAGCTTTCCAGAAATATGCCAGTGTGCCGGCTAATTTACTAATTTAAAAAGTGTTTTTTCCCCTATTTCATACATAATACTAAATGAATTTTAACAGTCATTACCAGTGATCGCGCATTGGCAAAAACAGGTAGTGCTCCCTGGAGTCTGAGTGATAAGTCTCCAGATTTCCAGTGTTCTACGTTTCTTTCGATACTCGTTGTTGCGTTCTCACAACTGTTTACTATTGATTTAATATAGACTTTTGGTTTTCTCTAGAATTCAAGTGACAATAAGCTTCCTCATGATTCCAATACTCTCCGTGCCCTTCCAGTTGAGATCTGAATGGTGGTCCCCCCCTCTCTCTCTCTCTCTTGTAGATCTTTTCATCCTACCTGACCATTCACAACCATTTTTGTGGACACTGATTTTTTTTGGGGGGGGGGGGGGGGGATATTTATTTATTATTTTTTTTTTTTAATTTTGCAATAGCATTTTTTTATTTAAATAAATATTCGATTATTAGTACATAAAAAAATCTGTAAGTCACGTAGTAGCGAGAGGCGCACATAAAGACACACGAGAAGTGGTAACATTTTATTATAGAGCTTTTCTTGTGTATTTGAGGCTGTTTTTGATACGGAAGACTGTGTATATATATATATATATATATAAATAAATCGATAAAAATATATAACATTTTCTTATCTAAGTGTTACGGTTGTGTTGTAGAATTCCGGCATACATTTTATTCTTTTATACGACAGGGGCGTTTGAGAAAGTGACTGTTTTCTTTTGGGAGCATTCAGGCCAGAAATGAGAAATGGAGTTCTATTCATTAGTTTAAAGGTTTTTAATTCTACTTACTTTCTAGGTGTCACGCTAGCAAACCAAAACCAAGTAGGCAGTTTTTAATCTATTAATAGCATATTAAAATGGCTGACTTATTTTATATTTCATCGTGACAATGCGTAAATAATTTTTAAGCCTTTAAACTTCTGAATCGAAAGAAAATAGTTATCCTACTAACGGTGCTCCCACAAGAAAAGTCAAACATTTTAGTAAAATAAGTTTATATATATATATATATATATATATATATATATATATATATATATATATATATATATATATATATATATATATATAAAAATTTATGTTGGTACAGAAAAATTAGTACAGCATTTGTACCGTCGGTTTCAAGCACAGAAGGGCTTGGCCATCAGGCTCTCTTCAGTTTCTGTTGTCATCTGTTTCGGAAATGTGAAGTCACGTGTCACTCTCGTTTTGGACGCGTTATTTGTTATGTTTTTTTTCATATTATGATGGTAGGAAGGTTTTTGAGTTAAATCAATGTACTATTAATTAGTAAAATAAAATAAAAAAGACGTGTTAAAAACTTATCGCCTTGAGGGGAAAAATGTCGGACGATGCGATAGAAAAAACAATTGTTGACCTGGAGAAACGAAACGTAGCAAAGCCGTGTGTAATTAAAAATATATGGCACTTCTGCATTCTTTATGAACCCGCAGATTTTCTGTCCTTCTACTGAAAATAAAGGGAAGTAATTCAACCGGAAGTGACTTATTTACAACCTAAAAAAAATGCAAGACTGATTTGTTTTTGGGTAACAAGAAACAATTAACAATTGTTTTTTTTATTATATGAATTAAAAATTTTATAAATAAAAATGTAAAGTTTTGATTGGGGTGGGGGGGAATGAATTTTTTGGTCAACATTGATTTTGCTTTTATTTTTTTTAAATATATTGTAGTTGAAAAGTTTTGTTTGGTGAGATTTTTTTTATCTAAATGAAAAGTTTTCATTGGGGGGGGGGACTGTATTTTTTGTCCTTTTTCTTTTATTGAACAGGATAAAGTTCTGCAATTTGATTTATAATGGCTTCCATGGGGTTAGCAGAAAACTTCTGCCGCCACATAAATTCCATTAAGTAAGACTCCACCATTTGCGTGTGGGTGCCACATTCTATTTTCTAACGCATTTTGGCCTTTTGCCACATGTTTTCCACATGATTTGTTGTGGCACCTGTGGATGGCGATGTGCCTGTAAAAAATCGATTGTTTTTTGCGTCTGGTTCATTAAATTACCAATGTCGCGAAGATTCAACTCATTTAACTCCATTTTCTAAAAACTAAATTCTACTTCAACTCCCGGTAAATTCAACTTCCGGTGAATTGTGAATGAATTGTACTTGGAGAAAAATAAACGGAACTCTTCAATTTCGATTTCTTAATCGGCTGCGGGTTCATAAAGAATGCAGAAGTGCCAAATATATATTATTTCATTTCAAAAATTTAAATTAGGTATAAAAATAATTTAGTGTTAACAAATATTTGTTTATTAACACTTCTTGTTAACTGTATTGCTTATTGCTTTCTGTAAAGGGTTCGTTTTTCGTTCCACACATTCCGGTCGATCTAAAACGTGACACTTGGCGGCCATATTGGACGAATTTGGGATTATTTACGAATTTCTTCGATAGTTCATAGATTTCAACCGTGCTTTTCGCACGTTTTCGTGCGTAATACTACTTTGATTTTAACTCGAAATGATTTCTCGGTTAATATTATTTAACAAAAACAACAACATAATACCATTCCTAATGCTTATCCACGTAATTTATCGCATTCTGTGTGGGAGCGCCGTTTGTAGGATAATCAAAAAGATTATAACCATCTGTATAAAAAAGAAGTCAAGAACGAGACTAGGGGCATATAACTCAAGTTCATAATTTTGTAATTAACAACAGGGAACCATTTTTTTAAAACATTATTTTACCATTTTTCTTAGTTGGAAAATTTTCAACCAATAAATTGCTAAAATATTTTTTTATAAAGGTTCCCTGTCCAGTCCTTATCGAGAACATTATGAACTAGAGTTATGTGCCCTTGATTCTTTATAAAGATGTCAATTACTTTTTTTTCCGGTTGAGCCTTTTGGCCAAGATCAAAGTTTTCTTACCGCGTCGAAGATACATCCTCGACAATCTGGCCGACAGATTTGAGTCCATTTGAGCTAGGTGGCCTTTTTTTCTATTGGACTGAGGTTATGGTTCTGTTCAGCTTTAGGAGGTCAACCCTCCCAGGCTTTACCTTATCTCTTTCAGGAGGGATTAGTTTATTGCTAATCGGCTGAGGCGCCCCTACCAGGGAATGCCGACGGGGCTGTCCAGGCATTTTTTGAAGGCTAGAGTGCTTCGGCACTGGCTTTTCCTTCAAACCCACCTTCCGACCTTGTGTCACATCTTGCTGCGGTGGGAGGGAAGTAAATACTAGCTTTCGTTTCAGCGTTTCGCATGTACGATAAAACTTAATGTTTAAGTGTTATTTAATTTATTTATTTATTTTTCTAAAATATGGTTTAAGTAAAAATAAGGGCTATCTTGAATATTTCAACTGAGTAATGTTGAAATTTTGTCACTTTCAATGTCGGCTGCCGTGAGTCAGCACTTTGCCGCCGGCGATAATCTCCCAAACGTACCCTGTGTTGTTTAGGCCGGCAAATAATTTTTTTCTGATTTTTGTAGTTAAAAATAATATAGTACATTTTTTTAAAAAATTTTTCTTTACATTTTTTCTTTATAAATGGATTTGAAATATAACAGTATTTTTTTTTTCATTTTTTTTTTTGTTAAAATTGTCGGATTTTTCGTGGGTGTTAACGAAAACCGCTCTAAACAAAAGTCATGTTACCTAGGACAATTATCACAAAAAAAATTATAACAAGAGAGAAGGAATGAAAGAATACAAGATGTTCATAAAAGTTAAAACAAAGTTTTATTTACAAAAAAAAAGGTAGCTTGGACTGCTTTTTTTCCAGAGCTGGAATAAATAAATTATTCCTAGATAACGTACAAAAAAAATAAAAATCAAAAAATTACAACATCAGGATTTCTTGACATTAGAGTTAGATACAACAAAATTTGACACAATCTAAGCAAAGGAATAAATCCTTTTAAAACATGAACTTACTATAAAGTCAGTATTCTTACAAAATCAATCAAATAGTCTCTTTTCTTCTTTACACCAAAGTTACAATCAAAAGTAATAAAATTGACAAACCGTGCAGAATTCCGTCACAACCTTCATGGTAAAAATAACCTTTTTTTATTTTATCAAACGTCTGTCACAAAGTTCTCTTTTTTTCTTTCCTTTTCTTCAATAATTTTCTTATAGCAAATCCAACGTAAGAAATACGTCACTAGAACAGTACAAATTTCAAATAAACATAATACTTGATTTTTTCACAGTTTGTCCCAAATAGCATCACGCGCGATCACACTTTACGATTCTTAATCTCTGATTTAGAATCTTCTCAACGGCAAAGTATTTTAGTTCACGGGAGCTAAGCTCTTCAATATAGGCAATTTCGTGCCCGGAGATATTTTTATCTCCTTCAAATTCTCCATAATTTTTCATTTCAAGTCTCTGACTTGAAACATCTTCCAAAGGAAATATTCGTTGACCGAAGGCAGAATATTTCATACATAAAAGGCAATTCCTGCCAAGAGATACTCTATCTCTTAAATTTCTTCAAGTAGAAATTCTTCACAAAATTTAACGTCCCTCCTAAGGACGGAGAAACAGCTTTTACAGGTGTTGATTGCTAGGCGTCCAAGTCTGTTCTGATTAAATTTCGCGCCGATATCAAATCGAAACAGAACTAATGCATCATTTCTAAAAATAGAAACCACCTGATACAAAATGGCTTCCCTAACCCAACGCCTACGCAAAATAATCCATGTGACCTTCAACCTGGCACGTAAGCCAATTGAAGGCCTTCACCGGTTTCAAACAAAGGGAAGCTACCCATGACTTACTTAGAAAATATACCGAAATTTCCACAAAATAATTAAATCGGCGTTTTTGCAGTTTTCCTTTTAATAACTGGATTTGAAATATATTATACATTTAAGATTTAAAAATCAACTGATTTTCTTTTCAAATTTTTCAAGTAATAAAATAAGAGTTTTCGAAATATTACAAATTTACACCTCCATGATAATGTCTTATCCAAATAGAGTATATTGCTGAATTAATTAATCGAACGGTGAGAAATTAACAGTCAATTAAGAAATTGTTTATTTAATTTAATATATAAGTAGATGAATACAGTGTAGCAGAAGTCCTTACAACAAAAATGGATTGGGGTTTAAGCAATCAGAAACACTCTCCTGGAGCTGTGCACCTGTTCTCAGTTGTTATATAAAGAATTGCATTTGCGCTTTCCGATTAGTTACCCCGTCTAATAAACCGGTATTGTTCGGGTCTTTGGGTCTGGATTTACGCCGGTCTATTGGGGGTTGTCTGGTCCTGTGCAGTTCTAGGAGGTCCACCCTCCCAGGCTTTGCCTCCCCTCTTTGGGGAGGAGTAAGTTTATTGCTTACTGTCTGAGGCGTCCCTACCGGGGAATGCCGACGGGGCTGCCCAGGCAATTTTTAAATGGCCAGAGTGCTCACCTCTCGAACGCTGGCTTATCTAATCCCACTTTCCCGACCTTGTGTCACATCTTACCTTGTGGGGGTAGATAAATAACATTAGTCAGCCGCGAGAAGGCCAAACCGTGTAACCAACTTGCGTCGCTCAGATCAAACACTAAATCCCTCTCTTGGCGCGCAAACGAAACCCGCCTGTCGACATCGGCACGTACACTTCACTATCAAAGATGGTGACACGACGGCACGTAGACCTACTTTCCTCAGATTTCGGCACAGACCTACTTCCAAATAATAAAAATATGAACGCTGCCAACCTTACAAACTAACTCTCATCTCTATCTACGTATGTACGGACTTTTTAATTACATTTTCCTCTTATTATGGACTCCCAGTACCATATGCCTCGTACAGACTCATGCACTTATAATAACCTCTCAACACCTGTCATTTACTTGTTTAACGAAGATGACCAATAAAAGTTAATAGAAAATGGTAGAATGGGACTTTGTTTATAATTCTACAAGCGAATACATTTATAAACTTAGTGAAACGAACTTGACGAAAAAATAAACTTTTCTTAATGAAATAACCTGAAACAATTTGTTTTACTAAAAGTTATTAAAACAAATTGTCTCAGGTTATTTCATTAAGAAAACAGAAAACAAATTATTTGCCGTCCTAAATAAGGCAGGGTACATTTTTCGGGTTATCGCCGATGTCTAAGTGCTGACGTCACATTCGGTCGCCAAAGTAAGTGACGAAATTTCAACATTACCCAACTCTGTTATGGCTGCCAACTCAACCCTTTGGGGTTAATTTGTACCAAAATCAGACCGACAAAGTCTGCAATTTTTGAAGATGACTTGTTCTTTGTCGGTCTGAGGTATGGTCCTATGCAGTTCTAGGAAGTCCACCTTCCCAGGCTTTACCTTCTCACCCTTTGAAAAAGGGGTTAGTTTATTACTAATCACCTGAGGCGCCCTCCGGTGAATGCTGATAGGGCTTTTTGTTCGTCCAGAGTGCTCTTCCTCTCAGGTGCTGGCTTTTCAAATCCCATTCCTGACCTTGTGTCTAATCTTCCCGCTGTGGGAGGGAGATAAATAAAAACTCTGTTATGGCTGCCAAATTTCGACCGGTGTAAGGGCAAAAATAATGCGCCCTTTTATTTTTGCTCGGTTCGACTTTGGTGGATTTTTTAAAGTTTACTTTTGTTTGATGTCCATCTGGTAATTAATCATGTTTATATTTCTGAAGAAATCATCGAATCAGCTTTAGAATTGTGTTTTCTAAATATTACATCGATGCTTATAGCTAGGCTTGCAAAAAATGTTACCATAAAAAGAATTCACAACTTGGGTCCTTTTTTCATTTTGGTTAGGGTTAGTAAAATTTCAAAGTCGCCAATAGGTGTGAAAAAATATTCAACAAATAAATGTTACCGTAGCCAATAAAAGTTACTTTTCTACCTACCTGGATCATTTTTTTGTGTGTGTATTTTAAAGTTTTTTACAGCCTTTTTTGTTTCATTTAAAAAGTTCAGCCAATTGAAATTAAAAAATGACGGCATTCTGTTCATAAACTTTTCTGAATATCGTTTTCATTTTCTACTTTAAATAAGGTAAAAACGGACCAAATGCAATAACATCTACTTTTCTACCTACTTTAAAGGAGAAAATGACGAAAACGAAAACAATATTTAGTTTTCGGAAAAGTTCGCAAAAAGAATGCCGCCATTTTAAAAAATTTTCAATCTAACGTGATATATTTGGCTGAACTTTTAAAATTCTTAACTTTTTTCACTAATAGCTTTCACTGATAAGCATATCCATAAGTTTTCCTGTTATTTTATTTTGAACTGCCATATTTCTCATGTGTCTCAGGTGCTTGTTAATTTGTGTAGTCCGAGATTTCTGGCCTCGGAAAATTTGGATCACATGATAATATGAATAAGCACCCAAAAATTAATTATTACGGTTTTAGTCGCCATACTTAATGAGAAGGTGTGGTACTTGTCACCGCCAATTTACATGTCTTGGATCTGTGCCAGTTGACACGGTTAAGATTCGGATAAAAATTGTTGTTTGGGATAAATACAATTTAGGCGCGCAGTGTGAATATAATTGTATTGGCGCGTGAAAGATAAAAAATAACGCCCACGCAAATTCCGGCGTGGCCTTATATATTAAATCAACTCAAAACGAGCGGACGTAGTAGGGAGCACACCACGTGATATTTCTGTCCAATGGGATTTCTCCAAAGACATTTTTCTAAACTTTTCTCCTTAAGCTCGCTGGAGCCTATCCAAATAGTATTTAAGCACACACAAACATCAAACCCTCTCTCTCAACTGACTCTTCATTCGGAGGTTACACGCGTCTTATTATCACTCTTCCATTTCACCTTTCGCGCGCTTCATACAATTTCACAGGCGAACATTACTTATTGCCTCTCTTAACATTTTATAACATATGAGCATTTCAACAAAACAAAAGACATTCTCCTTTTTACTTACCCTGAAACTAAAGAAAGGACTTCTGAACTCATTACAAAAGGAAATATGTTGTATTTGTTAATGGTTTATTTCAGTGAATAAACTTCCGTTGGTTTTGCATGTAAGTCTTCTTCTTATTATTTTTATTTGTGGAGGAAGTTATCACCAAAAAAAGGCATGACGACCACCACAGATCTTCTCGACAAATTAGATATTACCCCTACTTGACCTTTGAACTTTGCCAGCATTACTTAAGGTTGATTGCAAGAAGAAAGATAAGTTATTTTGCACATTTCAATTGAGTATGAAATTATGGCAAACGTTACTCTAGGCGACATAAATTATTTTAAAAAGAAATACAGTTGTGAAATTAGTCAAAAACAATTTATTTTGATTTGCCTACTCATTTGTGACATATACGTGTTAAAAATTAATATTTAATAGAAGATATAAGCATGTTAAGTTACCGCAATTATTGATTGTGAGTAAAGTAATTATGGAGTAGGTCAGACATCTTGTTATTTCAGGAAGTAAGGGACTAAGGTAAATGTCATATCAAATAACCCATTTTTAATTTTTTTTTTACCTTAGTCCCTTCTGGTCTGGTCCGATATTTTACTTCCTGAAATAACAAGATGTCTTCCTCCCATGTTTTCCTTGGCCTTTCCCTGTGAACTGAACATGCTACCCCAACTGTTCTATAAGAAAGAGGATACTATCTCGTTCTAAATTCTCCACATGAGTGGAATGGAATTCTTTGACTTCCGGATAAGAGAACTCGTTTTCTCTAACGTTGGCAACAATAATCTAAGGGAGATAACTGAAATAATTCTGCCATTAGATATCCATGAATAGTTCTGCAAGTTTCGTTCACCCAGTTGTATTCCGTCTGGAAAGTTAATGAATTTTGCAGTCACTTTGGATTCTTTGAACTTTGCAAAACTTATAGAGAACAGCTAAACAATTGTCTCAATGATTTTTAAAAACAGCTTTTGAAGAAATTGGTAGATTTTTTGGCACTTCTGTAGTATATATGAAGCAGCTGCCGATTAAGAAATCGAAATTGAAGAGTTCCGTTTTTTTGTTCTCCAAGTACCATTCATTCAGAATTCACCGGAAGTTGAATTTAGTATTTAGAAAATGGAGTTAAATGAGATTAATCTTCTAGACATTGGTAATTTAATGAACCAGCCGCAAAAAACAATAGATTGTTTACAGGCACACCGCCTGATTTCTTAATGTTAGGGTTAGGGTTTAAGGTTAGGGTTTAGGGGTTAGGGTTTAGGGTTAGGGTAAGGGTTTTTTATTTAAATTTTTTTTACTTCATATAATAAAAAAAAGAAATTGTTAATTGTTACCCAAAAACAAACCAGTCTTGCATTTTTTTTTATGTTGTAAAAAAAATCACTTCCGGTTGAATTACCTCCCTTTATTTTCAGTAGAAGGACAGAAAATCTGCTGCTTCATATATACTACAGAAGTGCCGATTTTTTTTTTTGTCACCGTTTTTTTTTTAACTCGTCATATATTATAGATTAACGTAGATATTTGTCTTTGAAATGTTATTTTATTATTATTTTCGTTATGGCTTTGATATGTTTTAATGTATTTATTCTTGTTAAACCTTCTAAATAAAGGCAGCTGAAGCACTCTTTAGCCTTGGTAGACAATTACTTAGAGATGATGTCTCGATAAAAGCACTAGGTTCGTGTCAGGAAGGGCATCGGGACTATAAAAACCTCAACTGAAGAAAATGACTTCCGAAGAAAATATGTTGCATTTTCGTTTATGTAGCTTAAATAATAACCTGGCCAGAGATAGGTTAGTTTTGAAATATATTTCTAAAAGTCGTCCACCACATGCCAGCATGTAAAACAGACGTTAAACCGAATATGATGATGATAGTGATGATAATGATGATGGGTAATCGTTAATGTATCTCTTTAGATTTGGAAACCTCTATTTTTTTTGTTTTACTAAAAGGATCAATACTTAGCAAGGCCAAAGGCCACTCGAGGATAAGGGTTAATGCAGTGGAATGATTGTCAGTTGAGAGATGAAGAACCTTATAAGAAGATTGTGAAAGATTGATGTGATGGACCAAACTCTAATTACAAGTGGGGACGGTTCATAGCAGGAATCTGTTGACATTGGATTTGAAGGACCCTGTTGTAATCTGCAGGAAAGCATTCCTGTGGTAACGTGTTTCACAGACAGGAAGCCCTTGCAAAGAATCTCTGTTTTTGAAAGTTCCGCCTGATGCTAGGCATGTGGAGGGAGAAAGAAAAATCTTTTTTTCAGTGTGGTTGCAAAGCGAGTTCTTGCTGTGAATGTCTTACAAGGAAGAAACAGATTGGAGTTCAGTCGAGCACCTTCCATGGAAATAACGATAGAGTAAAGAAAAACTAGCAATATGTCTTCTGTGAGAAATTGGCTCTAAGAAAGAGAAGAGATCATCTCCCACTAGATTACAGTCAATTTTGAACCCTGTCTAGGCAATGAAGAGTATTTTGAGCAGCGCCTCCCCAGATGTGGCAACATCTATATCCCTCATAAATAAAACTCTAGTTACATTTCAAATGCATTTATGTTATCAAACCTAACACCAAGTGTCTTACCAGATCCCTGTAATTTAATGTTCAAATCGTTTAAGTGTTTGCAAAAGTCTGAAAACAGATACCAGTAAACAAACCCACACAATGCCAAACATTCCTTGAGAAGACACTTGCTGGTGACTCAAAAAAGGATGTATCTCACATAGGCATTCAACAAATCTTTTCAAAACAAAACCTTTGACTCGGCCAATGAACATTGTTACTCATTTATACACTGAATCTACCCTTTCAATAAATTCTGAAATTGTCTTCAAGGTGACCTCCCAAAATAACTCTGACACACTCCTCTTTTGGCACTGCCCGGGTTTCGACTGTGATGTCCCTCTTCAGGAATACTCTAAGGATTATTTTGATAGACATTGTCTTTGAGATAACCCCACAGATAAAAATCTTGTTGATAAGCGAGTCAGACTTCCGCATAGAGCTAACCAATATTATACCTCTGGATTGTCTGGTCTGCACAAAGTCCTCCTCATTGGTCGACCTGGTGCTACCAGACCAGGCTATATGAAGATACTGGCTTCCTGACTTAAAAAGCACCAAACATTGATGTTGTTTTTTTCCTTTCCCTTTGCAAAACTCAATCATGTTCTGCAAAGCAAAAAACAAAAACAACAATTTTCTTCTACAAAACAACCAAACCAAACACCATGAATAAATATTTGAAGACATAAAGAACTTGAAGCATAAGAACTTTTACCAAAATTACCTGATTCGGCATTAAATAACTCGAAAAAGGTTGGTATGCCATAAAACAAAACAACCAAACCAAACACCAAGAATAAATATTTGAAGATAACAAGAATTTGAAGCATAAAAACGTTTACCAAAATTACCTGATTCGGCATTAAATAACCTCACTGGTCAAAACTATTTGTTAAACCCGCACGATTGCTGATTTTTACTCCCGACACCAAGACTTAGCAGTTGCATGCAAAGTTGGAAGGTTTGGCGCAGAAGCAATGTTGACACTCTTACTCCATTGATTTGCGGTTCCACGCCTGACATGTCTTTGCTTACCACAGAGGCAGTGACGACCAGAGGAGGACCACTTATCAAGACCAAAGGTCACTCGAGGATTCAGTGGAATGATTGCCAGTTGAAAGATAAAGAACCTTATGAGAATATTGGGAAAAATTGATGTGATGGACCAAGCTCGAATTACTAGTGTGGATGGTTCATAGCAGAAATATGTTAACATTGGATTTGAAGGCAACTATATTGTAATCTGCAGGGAAGACGTTCCATGGTAACGTGTTCCACATACAGGAAGCTTTTGCAAAGAAGTTCTGTTTATGAAAGTTCCACACGATGCTAGACACGCGGAGGAAGAAAGGAAAGTTTTGTTAGGTGACTTTTAGTCGCATCATGCTCATTTTGTGAACGTAAAAAGTAGCTTTTGAATGTATACATTTTGCGAGTGTAACTTATAAGCAAAGGCGTTACCGATATCAGTGACTTAATTAATTAAGATATTTATCAATATTTTCTCTCTTATGACGTTTAAAATCTGGTATAGAGTTGTCACTCACTATATTCCGCTTAGCTTTTTGCAACTTCATTACATCAGTCTTCAAATCGTACATATCGAATTTTATATTTATAATCTAATTTTATAATGCAGTATTTTGAAAAAAAAAAGATGTCTTGCTGTAAAGGAGGAACAAGAGATTGGAGCTCAGTTGAGCATCTACCATGGAAATAATGATAGAGTAGACAACGACTAGCAACATTTCTTCTGTGAGATATGTGCTGTAAAGAGAAGAGATCATTCCTCTTCCATAGATTATGGAGTCGATTTTGAACTCTGTGTAGGCAATGAAGAGTGCTCTGAGCGGCACCTCCAGAGATGTGGAAACATCTGTATCTTTCGTAAAAAACCTATGTAATAAATGTGCATAAACCTTATACCAAATGTCTTACCAGATCACTGTAATTTAATGTTCAAATCGTTTAACTGTTTGGAAAAATTTAAAAACAGATACCAGTTTATGAACCCATACAATTTCAAACATTCCTTTAGAAGGCACTTGCTGGTGACTCAAAAACGATTTATCTCATCGAGGCATTCAATAAATCTTTTCAAAACAAAACCTTTGACTTGGCAAATGAATATTGTTACTCATTTAGACTGAATCTATCCTTTCAATAAATTCTGAAATTGTCTACAGGGTGACCCCCCCCCCCACACACAAACCTCTGACACACTCTTCTTTTGGCACTGCCCTGGTTTCGACTGTGATGTCCCTCTACAGGGTGACCTAAAAAAGATAACATTGACACACTCCTCTCTTGGCATTGTCCTGATTTTAGTTGTAATGGCCCTCTTTAGGAATACTCGAGGGATTGGCCCAGAACACAAAGTAATTATGCAGAAGCGACGTTGCCACTGCCACTCCATTGATTTGCAGTTTCACATCTGACACGTCTTCGCTTGCCACAGAGGCAGAGACGACTAAAAGACGATTTTCACCAAAGCCTTATAAGCAGGGTTGAGGTCCTAATACTTTTTTTTTTTAGCTCTTTACATCAGGTAGCTTCATGCCTTGTCTGGAGCGATTCCCATGAAAAAGAAAATACTGCTTGGTGCCAAACCTGTCCACTATCAGTGGCTCTTCTAGGAACCGGAGTTCCAGGCGTTATGGCTCTGACACTACCACGTTGCCACCACTACTACCTTGGTGAGGAATGGTCAGACTTTAGAGAAGTAAAAATCTAGACGATTACGGTTCGATGTAAAGTTCATTTAGGATCACACTTCCTATTGATGAGACGATCACCAAAGTGTCCCTGCAGCAATTCCAATAAGTCATTTGAAGTGTGAGGAATTGATCCATCCTGTTGAAACCACCGTTCATCCGTCATAACACTTCTTTGAATGACCAAAACTTCTTAATGACCAAAACTTCTTTGAATGACCAAAACTTCTTAATGACCAAAACTTCTTTGAATGACCAAAACTTCTTAATGACCAAAACTTCTTTGAATGACCAAAACTTCTTAATGACCATTAAATAGTGCTCAGTATTGATCAACGCAGAGCTGCACATTTGGAGACTATCATTGAATGATAAGAAAACATTCATGGCTGAAACCTGGTAAATATGTCACAAATAAACTTCAGTCTATGCCTATCAAATATGGTTGGATTGCAGAAAGGATTGCGAATTTTATTAACGATTCCATAAGTGGGTAGCATTTTTTTTTTTTTTTGTAGATGTTGGACATATTTGATACTCAGGAAACGGTGGGTGAATCAGCTAGTTCTTAATACTAATCCATACATCTACCAGGCTGTATTTATTTACCTCCTCGTCAGGGGGTCAGACACAAGGTCAGGTAGGGATTTGACCAGCC
>OY744529.1:17041220-17218720 GCA_963556195.1 Sepiola atlantica | reverse complement strand
TGATTTTTTGAATTGTCCATTGTTATTATAAGATAAATGCCAGTATACTGAAATCAGATGCCCTTAATAGGGTTAAGATGAAAATTCATATACACTAAATGTACAAAAGCAAGGAAATTCCCAAATTTTTACACTTTTATTGTCATTAATTAAGGGTATGACTACATATCAACCAAACCATTTTATTATCACATCACTACAGTATAAATCTCTATGCATGAGTGGATGAAGTGTGTGAGGTGCCCTGAAGAAAAATTCCTACCAGTAAAATACATAGCCCTGTTGTGCTCGCATACCCTTAATGACAATAAAAGTGTAAACATTTGGGAATTTCCTTGCTTTTGTACATTTAGTGTATATGAATTTTCATCTTAACCCTATTAAGGGCATATGATTTCAGTATACTGGCATTTTTCATGGAATGTCACTACTTTTGTAAAGGCTATGCCTCAATACAATGGTCATTTTAAAGGTTTTTTGGAATTTTCTAGAAAACTAAGGTATATGGTAAACTGAAATTAAAATGCAATCAACTAGACCCTAGAACTTCTATCTCTGACAAAAATCAGCTGAATTCATCAAATAGTTGATGAGATACAGGGTGGCACATACGTACACACAGATAACATGATTTCATGATTGAACTTTCTGGATCTCTGGGTTGCCTTGACTAATGATGCTGAAATTCTACACACTTATAGAGCCGATCAAATAAAAATGTTATGCAAAGTTTTAACTAATTTGGTGTATTAGTTTTTGAGTTATGATTGATCAAAGAAATGAGATTTCCAGCATAGGCCGTTTTTGAAGTCTATTAAGGGATAGAGCGCTCTCGCACCGCCCTTGATTATAAAATATCTGTATGCATATATTTTGATAATGATGAATGGGGGGGGGGGGTTGAAGCATAACACGATGTCGTTTTTTTAATAAGTTTTTATTATGATAATCCAATATTTCAAAGGCCGTGTGTGCTTCGTCGGGAATGAATATTGATAGAAAGAAAAAACATAAATGAAGCCGACCATGTGCGGGGTATTAATGCTAAAAATTGGACAATCAGATGTTTTTTTTTTTGGGGGGGGGGGATGTCAGCTAAGTGTTGTTTAAATGTGTTTAGAGGCTGTTTTTTTAGGGTGTGTTTATTTGATTATTTACGTATAATAGTTGGGTATGAGATATCTGCGAGACTGTTAGCGACCACTTCCACTGTCGTTTTGAATCATCTCTGTTTACTTTTATCTTTTAAATAAAAGCAATGACGGTGCTAACATGTCATGTCTTTGTGTTAATCATCTTTCGTTCTTATTATCTCCTTACATCAAATGGCTTCGTGCCTTGTCTGGAGCGACTTGAATGCCCACTGGAGAAAAATTGAATGCTTATTAGGCATCATTTTCGAGTATTTTTGGACTCTCTCTACAAGGGTTTGTTAGGCCACCTTGACATGAGGATATTTCCCATATGAAGTAGACCTTGACCAATTATTAAAAAATAAATAGTACGCTATCTCTCCAAGCCATCAAACACGTCCCCTGAGTTGCAGAGAGGGGCATCCCTTCTATTAATAGGGGACAGCTTTGAATAACAAATTGTATTTGTAGATATTTTTTTCTGCTATGTGAGTGTAATTGTGTATATATGTATGTTTTTATCTTCAAGGAGGACGGATTCCTTGATCTTCTCTGTTAGGGTCTTATTTGATGTTTTGCTTCACTTGTCAAACTTAGAACATTAAAATCATAAGACTTTCTTCTGTTCAACTGACCCTGGCTGGGTTTTTAGGCCTCTGATATTTCTTTTTGTTGTCGCTGCACATGGTCGAGATATGGAGTCAGGAACTTTTATTTTTATCAAAGCCTGATGGCTGTCCCTAGTTGGTCTTTCTCATGGCTGGAGTGCCACTTCCAGATGCAGGAAGGTTTACACCATTGCTTACCTCTTCCCGTCCGGTGTATAAACAGGTTAAGGGGCCCTTTTTATCCTGGGTGCCGACCTGCCAGTATTGAGTCTTGTTTTTATTCATCTTTTTCATAATTGTCAACGGCTTCTTATTTGTTATTCAAAGCTGTCCTCTATTAATAGAGGGGATGCCCCCCTCTGCAACTCAGGGGACGTGTTTGATGGCTTGGAGAGATAGCGTACTATTTATTTTTTGATAATTGGTCAAGGTATACTTCATATGGGAAATATCCTCATGTCAAGGTGGCCTAACAACCCCTTGTACAGAGAGTCCAAAAATACTCGAAAATGATGCCTAATAAGCATTCAATTTTTCTCCAATGGGCATTCAAGTCGCTCCAGACAAGGCACGAAGCCATTTGATGTAAGGAGATAAAAAGAACGAAGGATTATTAACACAAAAACATGAGATGTTAATTGACCTTAGTTTTGAGAAGAAAACAGTCAGCAGGAAAGGAATTCCACAAGCCCACAGTTCTTGGAAAGAAACTACTGGAGTAGCGCATCCGAATTAAATGGTTGATATAAGAACCAACAAACCGCAGATTTGGAATCAACACCTTCAATCCGATGTCTTTATCGATGTCAAAAGTTCTTGAATCATTTTTTTAAAACTAATTATTCAAATTTAAAAGTATATAAAATAACATTAGAAACAAATGTTCTGACATTTTTAGCGTTCTCTTTTAGCCGACCGAACAACATACTTATGATAATCTGAAACTTTTTCACTACAAGAAAAACAAATAAATATATAAAATACGTAAAAATAGTTTGTTTTCTTTTTGTTAAATCATCGTACATATTTGGCATCTTTTTTTTTTTTTTTATTAAAAATTGAAATTTTCTTTGTCTAAAATAAATAAAGAAACAATTGAACTATTTTAGGTCTATGTGAAGAGGTAAAACAGATTTTTAATCTTGTATCCCTCTACCAAAGTAGTTTAAAAAGACAAAATATTTTCGTTAGCTATGTGGATAAAGTGTTCAGCTTCAATTCCAATATTTATGCGATCTTTCATGGTTCGAATCTCACATTAGACAGTTGTTTTATTTTTTGTAGTGTTCCAGTTATTTCCTAACCGATATTGATAACCATCATAAACCTGAATTTAAAAAAAAAATTTTTTGCTTCAAAATGGATGAAAAATATTTAATGGATGTTCTTAAGCTCTAATCTTGACTATGAAATTCAAGAAAAGTTGAGAAACCCGGCATAGACGAGTACTTCAGCTAGTTTAATATATATAAAGTTGTAATTCCTGTTTATTTTGTTCACAAACTCTACCTTGGGTTTAGAAGATAGACCCCCATTAAACTACATTTCCAAGGGAACTTGGATAAGTATATTTAATTTTTATCAAAGGGGGGTATGTATGCACCAGACATCCATAAAAAGGAAGTACAACTTTTTACATTATTTCATTTATAACTTGAAAATTATACAAAAAAAAAAAAAAATAACCACGTTTAACTTCCTGTCCATGACGTCATATCCTGACATATAATCCTAATTCTAATCTTTTAACTTCGAATGGAATTTTCCATTTTTCTATTTAATCTAACTTTATGTGGAAAATACCGTTTTTATAATTATCCCACATACAATCTCACTATAATCTAATAATTCTACAAATCGTTTCGAAACAATATCTTGGACTCAGCCTAGTATGAACATTGTTGTACGTGGTTACTCCTTTGTACATGGAATCTATCCACTTTAATAAATTTTGAAATTGTCTAGAGGGTGACCAAAAAAAAAAAATAACTCTGACATGGTCCTCGCTTGGCACTGTCCTGCTTTCGAATGTGATAGCCATTTTCAGTTCAGGAATACTCTGGGGATCGTTTTGATAAACATTAACTTTTGAGATAAAAAATCGAAGAGGTTATGGTGCGGTGAGTGCGAAGCCCTTTCAAGATCACACCTACCAACCAGACGATCACCAAAGTGTTCCTGCGACCCTTCCAGCGAGTCATCTGAAGTGTGTAGAGTTGGCCCATCCTGTTGAAAACCATGTTCATCCGTCACAACACCTCTTCGTCTGCCCGAAATTTCTTAATGACTACTAAGTGGTGCATATTTAGAGCATATTAGTATTATATTTAGTAAGTGTGTGTTTTTGGGCAACAAAATCTTTTGTTCTACTCGGCGTTGTCCAGGAGTAATAAATGTAAATGACAGTATTACATTTAAATCTCTTTGGTCTATTTTCATTATCAACATCATTTCTCTTCATATTATTGTGAAAGTGAGTGGGGGAACGGAATTACCCGTCATCAAGAATGTCATTTGGTTTAGTTCTACTCGGCGTTGTCCAGAAGCAATAAATGTAAGATTACAGTATTACATTTAAAACAGATTGCTTCGGTAAATGAATTACCATATTATTACTTTTTCAACACATTTAAAAGAGAGAGGAATGAGCTGGCTGGAGGAGAAAGAGAGGGAAATAATGGGGAAGGGAGAAAGATATATAGAGAGAGAGGAAGAGAGATAGAAGTTTTAATATAAAGATGTTACACAGACACACACTATCTAATTTCTTCTTTTTTGTGTTTTTTATAGCCCCGGGCAAAACCACATAGCCCTGTTAGTCTATTATACAAAGGGCAGTTGTATGTATGTATGTATGTATGTATGTATGTATGTATGTATGTATGTATGTATGTATGTATGTATGTATGTATGTATATATATATGTATGTATGTATGTATGTATGTATGTATGTATGTATGTATGTATGTATGTATGTATGTATGTATGTATATATGTATGTATGTATGTATATATGTATGTATGTATGTATGTATATATGTATGTATGTATGTATGTATGTATATATGTATGTATGTATGTATATATGTATATATGTATGTATGTATGTATGTATGTATATATGTATGTATGTATGTATGTATGTATGTATGTCCAGCTAAAAGGAAAAAAACTACAAAAGAAACATCCACAAAGTTGGTATATTCTTGATCGGTGTTGCCCCAGAGAATAATATATAAAATTTAAAAGAACCATTTTATGTACTAATTTGAAAAGAAAATGCCGAATCATTCATCGAGGAATCTATTATATAAAAGAGAGTTGTCTGTGTGTATTTCTAGAGAGAGGAATGGGATGGGCGGAGGAGAAAAAGGGGTTGGGGAGAGGAAGGGGAAAAGATAGAGAGAAGGGTAGAGAGAAAGAAGTTTTAATTACACTTTAGCCCCAGGCAATGCCGAGTAGCCGTGCTAGTCTATTATATAAAAAGGAAGTTGTGCGTGTGTGTGTGTGTGTGTGTCCAGCCAAAAGTAAAAATAACTACAAAACAAACAGCCACACAGTTGGTATATTCTTGATCGGCGTTGCCCTGGATAAATAATATTTAAAATTACAAGAAGAAATATTCATTCTTTGGGGGTCAACTGGGCTATGTTTCGTCAGGGGGCGTCGGATTTTCAGCCATTTCAAATGTTATCTATCATATAAATGAGAGGTGAATGACTTACATTATTATTATTTTCAATACATTAAAACGAGAGAGAGAGAGAAATGGGCTGGGCGGAGGTGAAAGAGGGGTGGGGAGAAGAATTTGCGAAAAACGGGAAAGAGAGTAAGATAGAGAAACGGATTGAGACAGGTAGAGAGGTAGAAGTTTTAATATAAAGATGTTACACACACTTTTTAACCTTTCTATTTTTTTATGGCCCCGGGCAACGCCGGGTAGCTCTGCTAGTCCTATATTATTCAAAGCACATGCAGAGATGTAATTAGCAATCTTGATATTGGTTTGGATCATTTTTTTTTTGTAGTTCTTTTCGCATATAAAGAATATTTGTGTATGATGAGGTAAAAGAAAAAAACTATCAGTGGATGACCAACATGTTGTGCAAATAGACCTGCAGCTCCTACTTCCTAACCAATTATGCTGTTGTAACGGATACAACTTTTGAAATGTCAATTTGTCGAATAGATAATTCGTTCATAACGACTGTGCATATTTCGACCCCAGTTTACACTTGCGTAACATTACAAGATTAATCATCTCTCCACATATTTTCTCATCCCTACAACATCGAGGAGTTATGTTGTTTTATTTACCGTTAAAAAAATGACCGTAACAAGAAAGATGTTTTTTTTTTTTTTTGCACATTTGTAGTCTAACACCCTCCGCTGAAAAATCAGATTCGACCTTTTTTAGACGATGGCGTGTGAACTCTATGAAAAACCTGGTGGAACGAAGAAAAAAAAAACAAAAAAAACAAACAAACAATTATTTCCAGGATATGTTAGCGTTTTAGGGCAATTAACATTTTGTTTTTTACCACTAACGCTAAGTCCGAGTGGATGCCAGTTAGGTTTAGGAATAGGTTAGAAGATCATAACAAATGTTTTGAAAAATAATTTATTGTCGAAAAAATAATTTATTTGAATGTTTAAAAAAAAAAATTTATTGAGCAGAAAGAAAGAACATGATTACAGTGCATAAATAGGAATAAAAAATAATATCGGCTCTGAAAGAATTTAAAATATCTGGTACAAATGAACGTTTTGAAAAAAGTTAATGTCGGATACAAAATTGATGATGCAACAAATCCAGAATAACATGCACAACAAGGACAAGGACTGTTTTTTTATTATTGCGATCTGAATGTAGTTTTGTGTACTACCCACCCAGGTGGTGGTTTGGAGGTATACTTGTGAGTAGTACCTCAGGCCTCTCTCCCGTCATCGCTTCTATCCTAAAACCCAACTTCTCGTGGATATATATATATATATATATATATATATATATATATATATATATATATATATATGAAGCAATCCAACAAAAGATATAAGCGTCAACTAATATCTTATAATTAGTGAAACATTCGAATAAAAAACTGAAGCTCAATATACTAGATAGAGCATTAATATTATAATATAAAATGAAGTAATAAAATAAGGTGTCAATCAAATTTTATTGGAATTCAAAGTTCAAGCAAAGTATCCTTAAGTCCTTGAAAACTCATGAGCTAAGGACTTAAGGATACTTTGCTTGAACTTTGAATTCCAATAAAATTTGATTGACACCTTATTTTATTACTTCATTTTATATTATATATATATATATATATATATATATATATATATATATATATATATATATATATATATGAAGCAATCCAACAAAAAATATAATATTTGGTTGAATAGCGGGTGAGCGAAGTTTAATTATTTTTCGCTCCGGTGGAAGCTATGACCGTGGTTGATGACTCAATTCAGTCTTGTTTTTGTTCAATTCGGATTTAACGGATTCTCCAATTAACCAACGAACTTTGATTTGATTTGGGTTGCCCAGATTAAGACTTTGGAATTTTAAGTGAGTTTATTGAACTTTCTATATTATTTGATTTGATTTATTTATCGTTGTAATAATTAACATAAACATTGTATACTTTTCACTTCATCGATTGCTGACGCATCTCGCGACTGGATAACTTTGTCAGTTATTTCAATTTCTCGTATCTGGACTGGTACTCATCACCTGGATTAATCTTCAGTCAACCCTCTGGATGTCTGTCCTGATTATGTTTCTCAAATTGTATGACCTGGATGGATTGTATAGATTTAACAAAAAAGTATGTTTTTGGGTTGATGTATTTGATGTTATATATTTTTATGTATTTTTGTATATATTTTTATATATTTTCAAAGTTTAATTTTATTACCTGTAGTGGTATAACTGCGGTAATGGTCCTCTGAGGAGAAGAATTATCTTTGAAAACTCATGAGCTAAGGACTTTAAGATACTTTGCTTGAACCTTGAATTCTAATAAAATTTGATTGACACTTTATTTTATTACTTCATTATATATATATATATATATATATATATATATATATATATATATATATATATATATATAAGGAGAGATAATAACATTTTATCTTTAAAATAATCCTATCTTGAAAAGTCAATGCTCAATATACAAGATAGAGCAATAATACAATGAAATGAGTGATGAGAATAAAAATTGGAAAGAGAACAATATTTATTGAACCATCAAGTAGTTTAAACAAGAAATATATAAATACACTTTTTTTTCTCTCCTTAACCCATGGATTTTCAAAAATACAAGCTTTTATCATCAGAGGAGATAATCGCGATGAAACGGTAAAATTATATTACTGTTAGCACATATTTGAAAATATACAAAAATATGTAAAAATATACAAAATTTTTGAGCAAAGAGAATCAACTTCGATGGGAAAATGTAACATGTCCAAAAAAGGTACATCCAGGAGATTATGAATGGTCAGCAAATATAGCAAAAAGTCTTCCAGAAATTCGAATAATGAATCCGTTCCGTGTGTGTGTGTGTGTGTGTATATATATATATATATATATATATATATATATATATATATATATATATATATACGCCGAAGTTTCAAGCCTCTGCTCGCATCAGTGTAGAAAGTGAAAATTTCAGACATTCACAGGGCGCGAACCCGGTTCACAAAATCAACCAAGACATCGCACGCTTTCGCTCTATCCCCACGGCCATCAGAAATTATCACGGGATACAGGAGAAATTAAGTTCTATTTACGCCTAAATACAGCGGGCAGTAAACAACAGGCAGTCTAGAGGGTTCGACGAACGTTATTGGAACCTTGCTTATAGCTAAGTCACAGTCTGTTTTTAATATCTCCGAACAGTGCTCAACTTTAATTTCTTAAAGGGGCTTTATAATAACAATATTTACAAATAAATATTAAATTATTTGTACATATATACGCCGTCATTTCAAGCGTACGCTCTTGTATACACACATTGTGACGTGATCCCAATATTTGCTATTAAAATTTTATTCACAAAAGTTGAAAAGTGAAAATTAACAGCTGAGCGGAAATATGTACTTCGGGTTGTCTTTCTTTTTCGTGTCAAATCAGTTGTTCATATTTCCCATATTCAGTTGTCTGGCCGTCCATGATTCCGCACATCAAAAGCAAGAAATACATCCGGCCCTTCAGGTTTTGAAGCAAAGACAAGGCCATCCGTTTGCACGCAATGACCTAAAATTGTCAGAGATCAAATGCCGCCTGATTTGTCTGAAATTATCGCTCAAAGTCGTCTGTCAACCTACGCAAATATTAACCAACTTCTGGTGTCTAACCGCCGCCAAAGCCAGTTTCCATCATCTGTTTGTTGAATAAAGACATGCTTTCTTTTGCTCTCCACTGCAAGAAGAAGAAAAATCTTTTTCCAGAGATTTACTCATCGTAAAAGTCTGAAAGTTTGGATTATTGTTATAACTTCATTTCATAACGAAATCCCAAATCATCAAAACGAAATAAAGAATTGACTTTCTACGTATATGAACTCTGTGGCAAATATTCACCAGCTTTACAGAGGAAAGGGTTATTTTTTGAACTTATGACCAACTTTACTGCCTCTGGACGAAAACGATTAAGGACAGAGAATATTTCTCAAAGTCTCTTCAATAACCTTGTGCCTGCAGCACTGGCGTAGCTAGGGGGGGGGGGGCGAGGGGGGCGGGCCGCCCCGGGCGGCACACCTGAGGGGGCGGCATTTTGAGAGGGTAAAAATAGAAAGTAGAGAAAAAAATTTAAAAAAACAAAAGTTAACAAAAAATATGAAATTTTATACTATAATTTTATATAATAATAAATTTAAATGAGAACATTTGAAAACCTGAAAATGTTATGAAATGATAAAATCATTTTTATTTACTTTTTTGTCGTTGTTGTTAAAGTCCGAATTTTCGCCAAATAACATGGATGTATCAAGGAGAGAATAGTCCGATGTAGTTTTCTTTTCTTTGTCTTCATAATGTTATTATTAAGAGGGCGAACCCTCCGAAGAGAAAAAACGTCTTGTATCGGTGCTTTTTTAAATCCGTTTGTGTAATCGCTCGGTTTTCAGAAATTTGTTGTTGTTAATAACGTTTCAACTCTTTTAAAAATAGTTTTAATATATTTTAAACAAATGTATTTATGAATGGCAAATAAGGCTATAAATTTATTTTTTGTGAGAGAACTGTCGCAAGGCATCAAGTCGGTTAAAAATTTACAAACAGATTTTTCGCGCCTTTTTTTCGGCAAAGTTATCAATGACTCTATCAAAATTCACTTCCTCGACAAGTTCCCTCTCTATTGAGAGGATTGCCAAGTCTGTAAGTCTTGTCTGGCTCATTGCTGATCTAAGGTAGTTTTTTATGAGCTTCAGTTTTGAGAAAGAGCGCTCACAGCTAGCAACGCTAATAGCTCTGGTGAGGAAAATTCTCAGCAAGATCACAATATTAGGGACGGAATCCCCAAGTTGGTATCTTTGTATAAAGTTCAAAAGTTCAAGAGGTCCATCGATTTTGTCTTTTTCTGAAGCTTTTACAACATACTGTAACCTCTTCTTTTCAGCAAAGAATTTCTCTTTTTCTATATCTTCGTCAAATCCACCAAGCTTTAGCAACTACTTCCAGCTAGGAACGAAATCCGATCATCTGAGAGAGCGAGGGAGAAATATTTTAACAACAATTAGCAGCCTTTGGGCTGATATCACAGTGTAGTATCTGTTCTAATGATACACTTCTCCTTTTCTGTCGTCGGTCAGTATGGGGAAATCGTTCATGACTGAGAATTTTAATTTTTGTTCCTATCCAGAGTGCCCCTTTTTGTGGAGCTGGATTTTCCCCACATTAAAAACCGGCCTTGTGTCTAACTCTGCCCTCGTGGAGAGGCAAGTAAATGGGAACAATCGGCAGTCGTTGCCAAACCGACCTCAGCTCTAATTGTACACAAGATCTAATTTTAAACAAGACCATTGCTATATTCGCTTACGGCCGTTTGCCATTTTCGGCTCTCATTATGCTCAACATTATGGGAGCATTATAATAAATACGTATTTATTTTATAACTATATATGTGCATATATACATATATATGTGCATATACACATATATTTATACATACATATACATATATACATACATACGTGCATATATACATATATACATATATACACACACATACACATATATAAATACGCATATATACATACATATATATGTATATATATATATATATATATATATATATATATATATATATATATATATATATATATATATATATATATATATATATATATATATGGCTGGTTTTAATTCTTGAACAAAATTTCCATTAATTGAGAATAAATTGCTTTAATTCATTTCAATCACTAAGTTTAAAAAATGCAAGCATTAATTATTTCTGGAGATATACTCAGTGACCGGCTGACCTAACAGGATAGGGCCAAGCCTAGGCTTCGGCCAAGCACCAAAAAAACAAAATGACCTCAGAAAGATTTCATACTTAAAGGGGAACTTTCATATAAATTTTTATCGAATAGGTGCGAAAAGAAAGTTGGATATTTGGGTGTATATACACCGACATCAAAGAGGAAATAACATTAGATGCGAAAGTTTGAATTCATTAATTTTATTACTGTCCAAACGTTTGTTTTTGTAGCATACTTTTTATAACTCCTTGTAAACTTTACAATTGCTAGCTGGGGGATCGGACAAAATCACCCCGGGCAACCCCCACCATCTACTTAAAACAAAAGGAAAACAGATAAAATCTCAAATGAATAAAAAATATTAAAAATCAGTTTTCATATTTTAATTTTAATTTAATTGAATTTAGGAAAATTAGATACCGTAGAACTAATTTTCGCAAGGTATGAAAATTAAGAATAATGTTAACTTAATAATAATGGACCAGTTTTCCTACCTAGCAAAAAATTTTCCATGGACGAATTATCCATGGGCGAATTATCCATGGACGAATTTTCCGGGCACCCAAATGCCGGGGGGGGGGGCGGCAAATTTTACTACCGCCCCGGGCGGCAAAAGGTCTAGCTACGCCACTGGCCTGCAATAATAACTTAAGGAATCGATACTCCTATGCATTGCTCTTTGAACATTCTACACTTTTACAAAAAATCAGAACTCTAACCCCAAATCTTTAAGATTTGTAGAAGAATCGTAAAAAAAACCGTTATTCATTTGAAGCACTTTTGTTTCTAAGAGAAAAAAAGAATGGTAAACTCCTCGACGTAAATACACTCGACCAACCTGACAATCAACCCAATCCCATCCATTCACTATGGAGGTCCCCAGATGCCGAACAGCCTTCTACTCCAATAGCTTCTTTCTTCTAGCTGACGGTCCTTGGAACTCCCTCCCTGCTCTCTGTTTCCCAACTGTACTGACATGCAGAAATTTAAAACTAATGTGACCAAGCATCTCTCTGCACAGCTCCCAATTTAGGATGCCCCCAAAAACTTTCACTCTAATTCTCAGTAGGCCCTTACGTCTACAGTGGCATCTTGTCTTGTTTGGGGAAACTAAGTTAAAAAACAACAAAAACGTTCAGAGTGACAACATAAACAGTTTCTTAAAAAAAGTTGAATAAAATAACAACAGAAGCTGAGGAGAGTCGATGGCTAAGTCCTTCTGTGCTTGAAACCGACGGTACGAATGTTGTACTAATTTTTTTGTACCAATATATATATATGTTAACTTTCTAACTTATATATATATATATATATATATATATATATATATATATATATGTGTGTGTGAGTGTGAAAAATTATGACATTAAGAACGGTTTGTAGTTAAAATCAATTTAGTATTACGTGATAATAGGGGGCAGGAAGACGTTTTAATACTTTTTTCATTTTGAGCGATTCAAAAAACTTGACGCCGGTTCCTTTTTGTTAAAATCTCGATTATTCTAGCATATTTACACATTTCAAACGTATTTTTTCTCGATTACATGCGTAATCCTAAATAGATTTTAACTCAAAATCGTTCCTCATTTAAAGAAAAACAAAAACAACATAAAACCATTTTTATCGCCTGTCAATCTAGTTGACTGCCAAAAGAATTAAGTATATAACTCTTATCATAATAAAAATAAAAATTCAGGATTTGGGGCTTTTTTCCTTCTTTTTTTACACTGAACTTATGAAAATACTATTGGGTTGTTCGGAAAATAATGCCCGATTTCAGAAACAAATATTTATTCATTGAACTCATGTGGGACCCATTTATCAAGCTTTTTCATCTTTTTATTTCTGATAGTCGGACACCATCGAACTACTGACATCAAGTGTCTTAGACATTTCTCTGCCACGTTGATTTTCTTCAACAATTACTTTTAAACATTCATAGTCCAGAGTGTATGGCCGCCCTCTACCAGTTGATAGAACCTCAGACTGAAGATCTCAAGGTTTCGGTTTCGGTTTCGATTTCCGGTCATGCCATCCGCTTTATTTGTTGGGAATTTATTATTTACTATTAATGCAATATTTTCCATTTCTAAAAATAGTTCAGATCTCGGATATTTCGAAATGAGACAAATTCCGCAATGTATTGATTATGTTTAAAAACATCGTTACTGACAGATGGACACACGAACAAAATCTATATTTCTATAAGATATGAAAGAAATATGAAAAAAATAGTAAAAATGTGTTCTTATAAATTCCATACAGAATATGTGTATCTCTACTTTTAATAAAATTTAAACCATAAATACAAGTTATACAGATTTCTCAAATGACTTATTAAGAACTTGATTGGCACCATTTCACCTAGAAGCCCCTAAATGGGATGGTGAATACTGAGACTGAGGTAACTTTTCAAAAGGGTTTATTACTCTTAATAAGTACACAAAGAGTAATAGAGTAATCTCCCTTGAATAATGACCGATTTCAAAAACAAACATTTATTCATCGAACTCATGCAGGACCCATTTATTCAGCCTTTTCATTTTTTTTGCTTCAGATGGTCGGACACCGTTGAAATACTGACATCAAGTACCTTAGACAGTTCTCTGATACTTTAATGTGAAAAGGGAGTTAGGTGCAATTCAATTTTTGTGGTGTCTGTAAGCATTGGGTACACAAGAAGTTCAGTGGAATTACTGGTAGGTCGAGAGAGGATAACCAGTTTGTGTGCAAGAAGTGTAAGACAATAAAGATGGATGAGAACTCGGATGAGAACAAAGTATATTTGGATGGCGAGGCTATTGATGTTGTCAAAGTTTTGTTACTCTGTTGATACCATTGGAGCACAGAGTTGAGTAGGTGCTAGTGTGATTGTAAGAATTAAGAATGGATGGAGTAAGTTAAGGGAACTTTTATCATTACTAACCAGCAGAGCGTTACCACTGTCGACCAAGAGCAGAGTCTATCAGGCATATGTACGTAGTGTGATGATGTATGGAAGTGAAACCTAGTCAGTGAGGGTTGAGGACATGCGTTGCATGGAGAGAAATGATATGATGGATGTGTAATATTAAAGATAGTCTTAGATCTGATGACCTGAGAGGAAGATTAAATCTGGACAGTATAGGGAAATATGTGCAGAACAGTAAACTTCAATGGTATGGTCATGTTGAAAGAATGGATGAGTTATTGGATTAGTAGATGTAGAACAGTTGAGGTAGCAGGTTCAGCTTATATGGGAGGAAGTGATAAAAATTAACCTGAGGGAAAGCGGGATAAATCAAGATCTGGTCAGAGATAGGTTAGTTTGGAAGTCAATTTCTTAAAGCCGTCCAACGTATGTCAGCATGTAAAATAGACGTTAAAGCGAACATGATGATGATGACAATTGTTCAACAATTGTGTCAAGAGGGCATGCCCGTCCTCTACCTTCATCTTCAAGATGCTCATTACTACTACATAATTTTTGAAACCACATTCGAACTGCCTGATTACTTGTCGACTCTTCTCCCTATGCTCTGTTGAAATTGGCTGCTGTTTGAGAAACATTATGACCAAGTTTGTTGATAAGATGCAAAAAATAAGTATATACATTTATTCTTTTTTTATCTTAAGGGCTTATGTTTCAAAATTCTATTCAGAAAGAAATTATTTGAAATTAATTAGAGAGTGCATATAAATTATTAAAGAGTGCGTATAAATCATCAAGCATGTACAATTTTGTATAAACCACTGCAAAAATTGCAACTTGAATCAACTTGTATTATTTGGATTACTGTTCTCATCTTGGATGTTATTCTCACAACATTTCGGCCGATGTAACCTCCGACCTTCTTCAGGTGCATCTTGTCGAACTCGGGAATCTGTACGGTAATTCGAACAGAACACTTGTTTTAATTCACGGGTAGCTTTCTCTCGTTCCATCAGCCAATTGTATTCTTAGTATCGCCCGCACTTTTCTCCCCCCCCCCCCCCCAGGCTAAACAAGTTCTTTTTCTTTTTATATTCCCCAAAGTCTTTAATCTGGGTGTTTCAAAAATAAAATTCACATATCCCTATGCAAAGCGCATCATTCTCAGATCGTTAATGTGAGGTTCAGGTTCTAATCACATCAGAAACTTTTTTTTTTTACACGGGGGAAATATTAATGGATTCTTTTTACAACCAGCAAATGATACTTTCTCTCACATTGACGTCGTGCATGATAAACAAACAAAATGGACTCTTTCGTTTCGTCTTCTCTCAGTCTCCAGCTCCGGTTCACCACTTCTCCTACAAGTAGTTGATGTAAATAGAGTCGAACAGACAGACAGAATAATATACACATCTCATGTTAGCATAGGTTTAACTCTGACTTTTTTTTCTTTTTTTTCTATTAAGTATATTTTTTTGTTTCTAGAAGTTTTGTATTTCTTTTTCTACTTTTTCAATTTTTGAGTTTTTACGATTTATTAATAACTAGACAAAAAGTCGCCGAAACGGCAACTTTTCATCTCCCACATGCAGAGGAATGTTGGGGCTTTATTTAAGCATCATAGTTTGTATTCTTAATGTTATTACATCCGACATTCCAAGGGCTCTTTTATTCCAGATTAGGTACAGTTCTACTTACTTGTTTTGGAGCTTATGTGCTTTTAGTAGTTGTATTTTATTATGCAACCCCCACTATGACACACCCGGCATCCAAATGGCACCTCATGCCAAATTTAGTGTAATTCTGTCCAATTCCTTTGAATTTGAATTGAAAAAGTTTATACACTTCTTATAATAACATAATCAGTATTGATAATGCATAATTTTCCAAGCAGTTATCAGATATGTTTACCCCCCCTCCCTTTACATATATTTTATTGGTTTTATGTTCTTATTAATGTAAGTTGATATTTTATTATTGAGACTGTGTATAATATGTATTATCGTATCATGAAGAAATAAGCATTTTCTTCATCTTCTGTAAAAACAAATTGTATATGTAACAAACATTACAAATTTTGTAAAAATTATCAAAATTGTTTTTCCGAACATTATTTTGTTCATAAAGTATTTGACTTTGTAAAATGTCGAATTTGCTTTCTGATTGTATTATGTCATTATATTTTCTGTAATCAAGTAGTCAATTTAAACAAATTGACCTATGATTTTTCAAATGTCATAAATGTGTCTAATTCATGGCGAATAAAGTGATTTTTTTTTTGTGAATTTAATTATTTTATATTTTTGTACTTTTTACATTTGATTTGACGGAAATAAATCAATTATTGTAAGCTGCTTCCTAATAATATACAGTTGCTAATTACTGGATATTACTAAGAAATTTCTTATTAAAACTTTTCTTGGTAATTATTATTTAGTAGTAATTTTGGTCTTCACATGTACGCTCCCCCCCCTCCAGTCGTGGACCCCAGTCGCATGTTTGCCAGGCCTGTATTATGGATCGCCTTGCTATCAAAACAATCTCCAAATTATTCTCGAACTGGAGAGGGCCATCACAAACCAAATCAGAGCAGTGCTAAAAGAGGATTGTGTCAGACTTATTGACAATTTTGCACGTTGTATACTGGTTTGCTTATCATTAAACAGTGATAAAACAAAGACTGTTGGAGATTCCTGACTGAAACTCGGTGGACAAGTCAGGCATAGACTAAAGTTTATTTGTACCAAATATTGTAGGATTGCAAAAAGGATTGTGAATTCTATTAACGATTCCGTGGGTGGCATTTAATGTGGGTCACCTCGTAGTAGTAGTAGTAGTAGTAGTAGTAGTAGTAGTATGACACACTTTGTATGTTTCGTGCCAATTTGGTGCAATTCTTTTTAGTAGTTTTGTAGCCTATAAGTGATTAGCGGATATGTACAAAATGTTCAATTTCAATACAGATAAAGAGGAGAGTATTGTCACCCGATTATCAGATTGGACAGAAAATAATAGGTAAAAGTTCCAACAAGTATTGAGGGTAGAAAAGATTTACTAAACAAAAGTTAGGTGAACAGAGTAATTAGCAATCGCTAGGTTGAGCTAGCAAGTCCCAGGGATTTATTTGACTCTTATTAGTCAAAATGTGACATGAGGTCGGTTCGAACTGGGAAGTTCAGCTCCCACAAAAAAAGGGCACTCTGGATAGTTATAAAAATAGCTGTGAACGGACCTATTTAGATATTATGACAGAGACTAGATCCTCCGGGCCTAGACAGTTTGTCATATATATATATATATATATATATATATATATATATATAAAATAAAATATAGTAACACGAAATTACATAATCATCGATGCAATAATTTATTTCAACCTTGTGGTATTGTCAAGCATCCAAGTGAGATGATTACATTTATATATACATAAATTTTGATTTATATAAACATTATTGGTTACATATGTGCATACATGTTTCGGTTGTACTCTTCACAGAGAGGCAACCTCTTCAGACCAAAAAAAAATGAGGATAACGCCGAGTAAGTATATCTGGTTCATAATAGAAAAATAACACAAAAGTGAACATTTTTTCCATTTTATGGACAAACATAGGTTTCTATTTTTTTTCTGAGAATGCTTGCATATTGTGTAAGAAGATTAATTCGTACTCCAATTGTATTCATGTATTTAATTATTGAAAATATTATTACTACTATTATTATTTTTAATTATTGAAAATATTATTACTACTATTATTATTATTTATTGAAAATATTATTACTACTATTATTATTAATTATTGAAAATATTATTACTACTATTATTATTTTTAATTATTGAAAATATTATTACTACTATTATTATTATTTTTAATTATTGAAAATATTATTACTACTATTATTATCATTTTTAATTATTGAAAATATTATTACTACTATTATTATCATTTTTATTATTTTTGCTCGTATATATGAGCTTGCTTATTGTGACAATTTCTCGATGTACGCGACCCCTCAAAAAAATAAAGATGAGGTAATGCCTGGGAGGATGGTCTCATGACAACAGAACATATACTACACTACCCTCAAAGAAGGAGATAATGCCTGGGAAGATGGTCTCGTGGCAACAAAACTACACTACTCAGCCCGGAATTGAGCATTAAAAGATAATACAATAGTTTTTGTTTCTTTTACTAACAAGCCACCGCTCATCAAAGCTCAAAAGCCACTCGAGGACAAGGGTTAATAGTTTGTATCAGGTGAATGGTGAGACAAACACCTTGAGGATTGCAGACGATGGGTTGAAATTGATTACTTAATGGGGCGGCTTAACAAGAATTTGTTAACATTGGACTTGAAAACAATAATAGAAGCAATAGTATAGTTTTGGCATCAAACAGACAGATAGCAAATCTCCATTATTATTATTATTATTAGTCAATAGGAGTTTTTACGCAAGTCATCATCAGTGATTGCTCACTGGCAATAACCGGTGGTGTTCCTTGGAGTCCAAGTGACAACAAGTCTCCTCAGATTTACAACACTCTCTCGATAACCATTGCAAATCATTTTGCGTAATCACAACAGCCGTTTACCATTGATTTCTCGCTAGCAATGACCATTGGTCTTCTCTAGAATTTGAGGGGCAATAATCCTCCCCAAGGTATGAGTACTCTCTGCGCCCTTCTAGTGGAGGTCTGGTTGGTGCTATTTATTCACTAGGAATTTTCACACAAGTCATCATCAGTGATTGCTCACTGACAATGGAGTAGAATCCTTATTCTAATTTTGATCATTCATTTCGTATGAATCAGATGATTCTATTGTTGTCATTGGTTTCCCCGATATATTTCTAGTTAGAATTCGTTCTAGAAAGACATCAGGTACTTACAGGAGGGACCACGTGAAGGTTGCCAAGTGAAAGTGTTACTGTGGTATGAACTGGATTCGAACTTGTTGCACCAAGGTCGTCAGTCCGTGTCATTAACCACTTAGCCACCGTCACCTTCCTTCTAATTGTGATCAGAATCCAGTACATGATTTTGATTCTAGAAAATGATGTTTCATTGGGCTTTAATGATTATGGATCAAGTCACCTCATATTTCCATTATTATTATTGATAGTATTATTATTATTATTAGTAGTAGTATTAGTAGTATTAGTAGTAGTAGTAGTAGTAGTAGTAGTAGTAATATTTATAATAATATTCTGGGGAGGGGAGAGAATAGGTTTTTATTTTTCTAGCAAATTAAACCCTGACTTTGTGTTTTTTGGTTTCTATTCAATCTTCATTCTACATGTCCTTAAAACAGTAAGAAGGGGGCTTTGTCTTTCTTTTTGTTTTTTCAATTAACATTGTGTGGGTTGGAGGAAATGACACAAAACACTCCCTAAATTTTTGGCCTATTTAAAAAATGTAGTGGTTGTCTCGGTTATTTCCATTATTTTCAAATTGCAGACGATAGCTAAAATATTCAACATTCATTTCAAAAGAGAAGAGTAGAAAGAGGAAAAGGAAATAGTTCTGTGGTGAAAAGAAGGGGGAAGGGGCTGGCGAAGGAGGGGATTAACTCTTACAAAAACAAAACAAACAACCAAAAAAAAACATTTAGACCGTGGGAGTTTTTCTTTTTTTTTTCGGTCAGGCTGTAAAAAAACACTAAATTACAAGTACTTCAGAGGAAAAAAATCAATATAATTAAAAATTATAAGGAAAAACGTGCATATAGATAAATTGTATATTGAATTTGATCCTCTTTGTCTGATCCTGTTTACATCCTGTTCAAGATTAAACTATATACATCACAAGTAGAATATCGTCCCAAGATGGGTAAAATTAATTGCCCAAACAGAACAGTTTTCCACCACTTTTATGCTCCCTTACAAAGATTAAAATCAAGATATAATGATATTAAACCCTATATATAGAATCCTTATTCTACTTTTGATCAAAATCCATTACATGATTTTGATTCTAGAAAATGTCTAAAATTTAAGGCTTGCTTAAGAGGTCTTAAGAAAAAATAGAAATTCGGAAAATTTTTGCTTTATTGATGTGTAATGACTCTGGATCAAATTCAGTTACAATCTGATATATTTTAATTTTCTAATGGGAGCTTGTTCCCATATTATGCCCCCTAAAAACCTTTTTTAAAAAAACCCAAAAAACCCGAAATTTGATCTATATTTATTAATTTGATGCCTAATACCTATCGTTAAAAATTCACAAAAATCAGAGGTATCTTAATTTTCCCGAAGGGCTGCTTTCAACCCCTTCTTATCCTGTTTGTATAGAACTAAATTAAACTAAATAGAGCCCATATTACAACCCCTTTAGGCCTAGCAGCTGTGTTCCAAAATTGATAATGATCTGTTAATTAGTTTACGAGTGAATTCTGTACATACAAATATATAAACATATAAACATGCCTAACTTTATAAAAATAGAAATTTGCTTGTCCTTAAACATGATATGTCAAGGAGAGGAATAAAAATTGACGAGCATCTTTAAATCATTATTTTGCGATTAACATGATCCTACCGCTTTGATCAGTAGGGGGGCGTGATGTCTAAGAGAAATGCCTCTTGGTGTTGGCATTACTGTTACATAGCTACTCCTGCTTGGACCGCGGCAGTACGCGTTTCGTATACTCATTGTGTAGAGGGTTGGTCGCGTCGTCTAGTGGATGAATTCTTTTTTCTCTGCCGTCGTCTGTTGTCTGCAATAAAAGCCATGATGCACTCCGAACACAAACTCCTCTTTTAAATTTAATTCTTTTTATTGCAAGCGTTGTTATTTCAACTAGGAGTCATTCACCGTGTCGAGAGAGAGGGAGAGAGCAGATCCTACTTTATCGTAGTTAGTTAACAATGTTTCTTAGCCATTCATAGAGAGGGGGGGGGGATTTCTCGCGCTTGTCTTCCCTGAAGGGAAATATCCCTTATCTTTACATTGTGAATCGCACGTCCTCTCGGTTCGCTTTCAGAATCAGACTGACTAAAAACTCGCCTCTTACGAGAATGAGTGACGTCACGGAGCCTCTGTTTCCCACGCAAGGGCCCGCGACGTCACAGCCTCTCCAGGTGCAGACTGACCCCTGATCTGGGGTCTCGTCACATGGTAACCGTGTCATGTCTGTTAGCTCTGACTGTGAGAACAAGCCCCAATCTGCACTCGACTGCACCCACGTTAATTCGCACAAGTCAAACCCGATTTCCAACAGATACGTCCATTCCCATAGGGCCATTATCTAACGTTACAAGCTTATAGTTATGAATGGCAAAGGTCCAATTATCTTGTGATTCGGACAAGAACCAATGAATATAAAACCAAAATAAAGAGCTAAGAAATGACACTTCAATCTTAGGCGAAGTGCATGGATACTACATTGAGCCTAATTATAGGACTAAGGCAAAGACTGTTATCCTTCACAGAGTGAACTGATATGACACTGATCCTAACTATAATGCTAACGGGAGACATTTTGATCCTAGGCAGCATGCACATATATTATACTGAGTAGGAGCAACATCTCTGTGTTAGCATAGAGGTTATCCTAAGGACGAATCGGTTATGCTGGGCTGAGCATGTAGAGCAGGGGCGGGCAACCTCCGGCCCGCGGACCACATCCGGCCTGCGAAGGCTTAGCGTCCCGTCCGCCACCCTGCTAGGCTTTATTATTGCAATCCGGCCCGCGGACCTCCCAGTAAAACTCATATCATTTTGTGACATAGACGTAAAAGTAGGTTTCAATTAAGATTTACAGTGGGATAAAAATGTATAAATATCAGTGAGCGATGATGCACGTATATTTCATTTTTCTTTAACTATTAATTTAAAATCCTTGAAACAAGAAAGAGAGAGGCAAAGATGAAACGAGAGACGAGGAAAGGACATGAAACATAGAACTTATGTGAGGTGTGTCAAAACGAATGCTGGATCAACTTGCTACTTCCCCCGTCCCTTTTTTATGATTCCAAAATGGCTCTTCGTCGGCACATTTTAATAACATCACATACAGAAGTCTCTTGAGAAAAAATATCAGATTTGTAGAGTGTTCAATGCAATTTTTGTACAATTTATTCATGTAAATAAAATATAGTAATTCTGAGATTTCGTTTTTCACTCCGGCCGGCGATCTCCTTCCAAAAGTCTCATCTGGCCCTCACTCTGAAAAGGTTGCCCGCCCCTGATGTAGAGCGTTCATTCTCCCGGATAAACCATAGCAGAATCGTGGACGTCTTGAAATACAGGAAGGTTGGCCAGTCAAGAAAAACTTGGAAACAAGTGATTAGACGAGACCATACAGAGTTGAATTTGGAGATATGACCTGCTGAATCATGAGGACTGGAGAGTGAGCTGGCAAAGTATAAAAAAACGTCTGACCTCTAGACACGAGAAAGGTGACGTCACATGGAGAGAGAGAGAGAGAGAGAGAGAGGGGGTACAAATACTGCAATAGAATTAGGAAGCTGATCCTAGTCAGAATTACTCATCCACATTTAAATAATCACAAATCTTTGAAGAGGAGGGACACAATGCTTGTAATATTTATGATGCTACACTTCTGAAGAATGGATAAACCATGAAACTGCAGTAAAGTCTAATGGAAAAAAAACAATTGTTATGTATTATTACTATAAAGCTTTTTGAAAAGATATTAACCTCGGTCTTGAAAGCATATCCGAACAACCGTTTTTGAGAGGGGTCTAGTCGTTCGTCTAGATGAAAGCAAATAAAGGATTTCTTTTCAACCTATCTCTCTCTCTCTCTCTCTCTTGCTCTCTCTGATTTGATCGATGACGTCATCATTTTTTAACGTCATCGACTGTGTATGATTATCCACCATCTGTTTTAATAGATGATGTCATAATTTATGATGTTACTCATTGTGCATGGGAACAAACAAACAAGATAACAGGACCCACAGAGTTGTAATAGTATATATATATATATATATATATATATATATGATCACCGACTACGAATCAGTGGCGATTTGTGTTCGGGGTTCGCGCCCACCGACCGTTGAAAATTAGTTCCTAGACTGAAGATTGCGTTAGCATGAAACATCGATGTCTCTAGGTATTTTAAATATTTAATATTTATTAAAAAAATATTATTGTTTATCAGCCCCCCTTCCCACAAGGGCTGGGCACTTTCGAGTAGCTTTAATAACAAGCAGTACTAATAGCTATATGCGAGATCCGAACACCGGTTCGTAAGATCACTCTGAGCTGCCTGGTAAATGACGGCCACGTGTCGCTATTTACAGTTAAAGTTATTCTATATTTACTAATTAATTGACGATGGCCCTTTGGTTAAGATCACCGACTACGAATCAGTGGCGATTTGTGTTCGGGGTTCGCGCCCACCGACCGTTGAAAATGAGTTCCTAGACTGAAGATTGCGTTAGCATGAAACATCGATGTCTCTAGGTATTTTAAATATTTAATATTTATTAAAAAAATATTATTGTTTATATATATATATATATATATATATATGTATACAGGGTAGGGGAAGCAAAAATTACAATGAACGTTAAGTCAATTGTTTTGAAACCTAGCATATATTAATGTAATAATCATACTTAACACTAATATCCTTACCTTTTCAGAAACTTTTGCTCATAAGAGTAATCAGGAAGGCAAGCACCAAAGAGTGTGTGAGATTTTAAGAATAATTGGAGTGTCCATAAAGACTGTGATAATGTAAAGAATAGATTGGCTATGAGCAAAATATATGAGGAATTTTGGAAGTGGAGGAGTCAACAAAAAAGTACCAAAGCTTTTATTAAACCTCTCAAATCACAAATCCTAAAGGATCCAATCAAATCCATAAGAAAAATGACAGTATAACTTGAGGTAACCAACAACACCATTAGAAATGCAGTAAAATATGATTTGAAGTTAAAATCTTACACAAGAACACCAAAACACTTGTTGACAACAGCTATGAAGGAAAAGACATTGGAAAGGTTCGATAAAATTATCCTATGGTTCAAGAAAAAGCCCTCCATTGTAATGATTTTTTTAGATGAAAAGATCTTCATTGTCAATGCTGTTCTGAACCGCAGAAATTACAGATTTATTGCAAAATCGACAGCTGAGATTAAGGGGACATTCAGAACTAAACATCCTGCACAAGTTATCGTTTTTGGTGTTGTGGCTTCCGATGAAAAGAAAATGCCTATAAAATTCTGCAAAGCTGATGAAAAGATTAATGTTAATACTTACTACAAGACTCTGAGATATCAGGTATTGCCATGGCTTAAAGCAAACTACCCAACTAGTAATTATGTATGGACAAAGGATGGTGCTCCAACCCACACAGCTAGTAAAATACAAGATTTCTGCAAATCCAATTTTAGCAATTTTTGGAAATAATCTTTATGGCCGCCTTCTAGCTCAGATCTAAAGTCTCTGGCTTATCCTATTTGGGACGTTTAGAACATGCTATCAATAGAACATCACACAGCAATGTCGACTCTTTTAAAGATACTATTAAAAGAAAATGTGAGAAGTTGTCTCCCGAATATTTGAGGAAAACTTGCGCAAGTTTCAGGAAGCGTGTGAAGGCAGATATTGAGAAAGGAGAAAGACACATAGAATAAAAGCATTTTCTATTATGTAAATTTTCTTGTGGCAAATAAATTCTCATGACTAATAAACTAATTGGTCATACACTGTCTTTCAATCCCTGCCTTAAAATATTGTAAATTTTGTTTCCCCACCATATATATATATATATATATATACAGGGTGTTGCAGCACTTAAGAGAAGGAAATAGGCAACAAAAACAAAAGTTGTATATGCAGAGACCCGACATTTAGCAACAGTTAGTTACATAGTACATTATTTTTCGATGTAACTATCACCGGTGGAGACGACCATCTCAAGGCGGGCACAAAATAGGTCACACACTTTGGCGACCATGTCCTTGTCTATAGCGGCGAGCACCTACACGATGGCAGCCTTCGGAGAGTCGACCATGTTGTGGGTGTGCTTGTTGCTTTTGGCCACGATCACGTCCCAGAAGAAATAGTCAAGAGGGTTGCAGTCGGGTGAGGAGGGCAACCACAAGTCCGGTGACCAGTGGTCAGGAAAAATGTTTACAGTTACGTTCATCCAGGGCTTCACCATACTCCTCAGCACTTCCTAGTATTTTGTTTACTTTTTGTCAAATGTCGGATTTTGCTGCAAAACCCTGTATATAATATATATATATATATATATATATATATATATATATATATACCTTTTTATTTCTTATTGTTTTGGCGATAGTGACAAATGAACGAATTCAGATATCTACAGTGAAGCATTTTTTAAATGCTACGAAGGAGTTATTTCCTTTACTCAGTGCGTTGTCTCCTATATGGGAGCTTCTATATTTATAAAATATAATATATAATTATTCACGGACACGTGTTTTGTCATTATATAGCTTATCAGCATGGCTGAACTTAGCCATAAGTATGTAATATAATATATATGTAATATATATATATATATATATATATATATATATATATATATATATATATATATATATGGAAACATTGCTAAAAAATAACAGAATTCGTCTGTTTAATTATACCATTTTTATTTATTTTTATTTTTCTAGTGGTCATCTTTGTATTAAAATCAAAAAATTAATAAATGTTCCATAGGTATCACGAACGTTTTCGATTCTTCGTCGAATCATCCTCAGCTGTCAGAAGCAAATGACCAAAAAAGCTGGAGAAAGAAGAGAATTTTTTAAAAGACAGTGGAGAAAGGCACATATAAAAGAACATTTTCGCATTGTTCCATGAAAAGCCGTTGACAATTTAAGTTTAGCGACGCCGGAGTGGTATCACAGAATAAAATCACATACGTTAAGCATTTTAAAATGTTGCCACTGGTTTCATAGGTGATGTTATTAATTGTAGGTTGTTGTGTTTTATGTAGATAGCTTCCAGTATTTTTTATTTTTTTAAATTGGTTTCGGAATGTATTATTTTAGTGTTACTAACAAGCATTTGTCTTAAATCAGAGGGAGGGCAGTTTTGTTTTTGTAAATGTTGGTAAATTGAGCTCGAGTGGACAAGATGCATGGTGAGACGGTGGAATAAGGTACTGGTTGTAAAACCAATGCAGCTATTAGCTTTATTATTATTATGGGAGTTATATTCTCCCAAAGGGGCACTGAAACTTATGAATAACATTGGTTCTTTCTAGCTATGTTAGTTATTCTTCTTTCTATTTATGCATGCTATGTCGACGATACTTTTATTCTAGCTGATAATAATGAACAAATACACAAACTTAGAGGCCTTTTCAAAAAAACTCTGTTCTTAAATTCACCATAAAACTGAACATAAATAATAAAATCCCATTCCTAGATGTTCTCACTGACGCCTCTAATGATACGTTTGAGACTCCTACTTATAAAAAAACAACCAGCTTAAATTCTAATCTTTTAAATTACAAGAGCGAATGCCTCTATAGCTACAAAATAGCTATTGTTAAAAATTTATTATATATTATTGTATTGTTTGGATGTGTAGTCAAATTTAAACCAAGATAAACTTTCATAGGATTAGCTCAATAGATTTTCTAAATTTTAATTGCAAGAAAACTAGTAAAGCATTTTGAATCATCCAATCAGATGTTTCTATTTATATTTAATCAGCAAACTAATACTAACCGAACAGAACTTGAATTTAGATCCAGGTTAGATATTTTACACCGCATTCTCAACAAAAAAATGAAACCTGGTCATTAATGGTTGAGGACATGCTTTGCATGGAGATAAATGATAGGATGGATGTGTAATGTGAGCCTTAAAGATAGGCTTAGAACTGATGACCTCAGAGGAAGATTAAATCTGGGTAGTATAGGGAGATGTGTGCAGAACAGGAGCCTTCGATGGTCTGACCACATTGAAAGAATGGATGAGAGTTCTTGTGTTAGTAGATGTAGAACAGTTGCGGTAGCAAGTTCGGTTTACAGGGGAAGGCCAAACAAAACATGGGAGGAAGTGATAAAGATGGACTTGAGAGAAAGAGGGATAAATAAAGACCTTCACAGAGATAGGTTAGTTTGGAAGTCAATTTCTAAAAGCCGTTCAACACAGCATAGCATGTAAAACAGACGTTAAACTGAATATGATTATGGGAAACAGATTAGAAAAAAGTATATTGAATCAGAGGTATTGGATCAAAGTATATTGGATATTATTTTTTTAATAAAGAATACTTAATAGGAGATGTAAGTTAGATAAGACCATTCAGTAAATCTGATCACGTATGTATTGAAATAAAAGTTAAAGTAAAAGCAGGCTTTGATTATATAAATAGAAAAAAAGAGAAACTGGACTAAAATTTCAGAAAATATTGAGTGATACATAAAATATTGATCAAATACATTTTCTTTTAATCATCATCATATCTTATCATGGCAATACTGGATCCATCGTGGAGCATCAAGGTTACAGTCAATCGAACTTTGGTCAGTTCAAGTTGGTCCATCACTGCAGTCACTGGGATTTCCACAAGGGTGTGTGCTTGTTGTTGCTTGTTCCCACCTGTGGCTGTCCTTCCAATCTTTCCTTAAGAGATCCGTTTCTATGTGGGAGATGTTCTTTGGGTTCTTGGATAGCTTCGTTCAAGTTATGCTGTCTCAGGGATGAATTTGTTTCATAGAAACGTGCAAACGTTGGACAGCTAGCATAAACTCATATCAACAATCAAGACTGAGGCATTATATATTTTAGACACAGGTTTATTGATCATCGACAAAGGTAAAACTAAAAAAGAATAAAAAATAATTGCTTCAGAAACACGTAAGTACAAAATGGAGATAAGGCAGAGACGAGGAGTTACTAGAATCTGATGCTGTAAGCTAAATGATATTGCAGAAAAGAAGATATTTTGAGCATAAAAGATAATACTAGAAAGGGGAAAATACAAATTATGCTAGGTAATAGCTGAGTTACAAGAGGCGAAAAATATAGGTTAACACGTGGGGAAAGGTAAAAAAAGTTTTTAGATAAAAGAAATAATACTAAAAAATAATACTAGCACGATTTAATTCTATTCTTAAAGAGAATAAAGGTAATATTTCTTATTGGTGATGCTCAAAACGTCAGAATATTTAAAGAGATAGAAAAGCTCTCCATGAGGGTCGTGAAATAGGCCACTAAATGGAACGAGGACAAGGCACCGGAAAGCCTCTCGCTGGTGACAGGCTAGAAGGAATCCCCTGAGAAAAAAAGGCCGGCAAAGGGAGCTAAATGCTAGGGATCTATTCTATGTTAGACATAACACAAGTAGGCATTCCATTTTCTTTCAATGAAATGTGGGAAGAATTAAATATAAAGATAAAATACATAATCTTATATATAAAGTAGAGTGAGATTTTCCCTTATTTATTTGACCGATACAGCTTTTTTTTCAAAAGATGCATTATACAGATCTGCTTCGTCAGAAACTGAGGCCAATTATTGGTACGTGTTTTCAAAAATAATAAATTTACTTTCATTCAAGTTCATCGATTTTCATATTCACTCCAATCAACAGTTTTCAATTTGCTTACTATTTTTAAAGAAGCTGTAGGAGTAAGTACTATGTCCTCATCCTTCAACTCATTACACCGTAGAGAAATACGGAATAAATTTAATTAGAGTGACTTTTTCGTGTATATGACGATGATGATCATCATCATCATCATCGTCATGAAACTGCTTAAGTGTTTGTGTGGATTGCGAATTTTGGTTATAAAATATGTTCTACAGGGTGGGCCAAAATAAGGGTCCTATCTTTAAATTTGAATAACTTGAATTTGAATAACTTCCACAAAATAAAAGTTAAACTCACCAAACTTTATGTGTGTGTAGACTGACCCTTCCGAGATTTTTTGAAATAAACAAAACAAATTTTAGCCGAAAAACACTTCTTAAAACTTACAAAAACTAAAGTATTGTTTTTTACACTGTTTTGAGTTTTTTAAGCAAAAATAATGTTTTCTAAATGAGGGTACGCTCCTTAGGGCTAATACGGCTCATGCTTGCTTCGGAAGGGGTCCTTTACTTATTCTAACAAAAAAATTTTTTAAAAATCAATAAATAAAAAAGTTATGAATTTTTAAAAATAGGACCCTTATTTTTGCCCACCCTGTATAATTCAGAAAGTTCTAGAGTTATTTTCCTACCAACCCAAACCTCGTTACGTAGGTATGTTCTGCTTGTGCACCGCACACACATTAAAACATGCAGCGGTTCTTAGCACTCTTTGTAGTTTGTACATTTTTCTACCTTTTTTTTTTCTTTCTCTAATCTTAGACTGCTGCCTGTATCTTGCTCATTACTAAATGAAACCCATTTTCTTTGAGAAAAATCACCTAATCCCCCCTCCCCCCGCCGCCATCTTCTTATGTCACAGCGGTATGTACTTCCTGATCAGCGACTCTTCAGCATTTTGATAACCCTCCCCTTACCCTCTACCCACTCTCCTGCACAAAATAGTTTTTTCCTCGTCCCCATGGTAACATAAAGATCATGTTGACATATATCTGCTCCTAATTGTCATCAGGGCATGCAGCAGAGTCCATTGGTTGCATATATTCTTGTTTTTCTTTTTGAGATATGTACTGGTATTTCCTATGAAAAGCTCCGGCCATTGGTCGGTAATCCTATTTCAAAGTTAAGTATGACAGGCTGACGAAAATGCTATTTCAAACTTAAGCATGACAGGTTGACGAAAATGCTATTTCAAACTTAAGCATGACAGGTTGACGAAAATGCTATTTCAAACTTAAGCGTGAAAGACTGAAGAAAATGCTATTTCAAACTTAAGCGTGAAAGACTGAAGAAATTGCTATTTCAAACTTAAGCGTGACATGCTGACGAAATTGTTATTTTAAACTTAAGTGTGACAGACAAGCTAACACATCTAAAATAAGATGTATCCATTCAATCTGTAGGTTTAGCGATTCAAATGCTATTTCAAACCGAAAAATAGCAAAATACTTGTAAAACATTTTATTTTCGCATGACTGGTGATATTTATTGGATGTGTTTCTACCAGTATTTTGTTTAATTTTCGATTTTTGAGCGATTACCAGGGTCCTCGTGGTGGACTTTCGGCACCATCTTTTTTTATCTTGCTTTTGGTAACATTTATTTGTTGCACATTTATTTTTTTATCCCTTTTTTGTTCTGTTGACTTCAGTAAATAATACCCGAATTTTCAGGGTCCTCGTGGTGGACTTTCGGCACCATCTTTTTTTATCTTGCTTTTGGTAACATTTATTTGTTGCACATTTATTTTTTATCCCTTTTTTGTTCTGTTGACTTCAGTAAATAATACCCGAATTTTCAAATAGGAAGTTGTGCTCATATTATTCCCTCTAAAAACCCTTTAAAATTCTCCGAAGAAACTGAAATTTTTGGAATATTTATTAATCGATGCCGTTCAATGATAATGTTACATGTTAGCGCATTTTAGAGAATAAAATAAAACGTTAAAACGAAACGCTAATATTTCAAAGAAAAATATTTTAAAAACAAACAAAACAAGAGCGAACACACAGACACAAAGAAACGCTTGATCCTAAATTAATTTAACAGTGCTATGTTATCAGCAGCAGCGTAACCGCCTTCCTACCGTAATAAAAGATATGTGTGTGAGAAACTGGGCAATTCAAAAATACGCGCACGGCAGCGTTTAGGATGGACGGAGAACAAAAAAATCTTAACGGACGAATGAAGACGCGGAGACAAAGAAAAACGAAGAAAGTCGTTAGTATCTGAAGAAACCTCCACCGAGCAAAGTGTAAAACTGAAAATGTCTTCCCAGAAGGTCTAGTCGTTGAAAGCAATACAGCAACGAACTGAAAATGCACGCGAAATTGGTTAGCTCCCAGCGAAATGACAACAAGGCCGAAACAATGATGCGAGGGACACATAAGTGAAGCCGATGATCTAATAACACCAATCAAGGAACGGCAAAACATCTCGGATAGAGAGCAACTCAGCGAGATACGCTCCAGAAATCAAAAGATCTTACTATGAGAGATGTCGGAGTTGCAAGATCAATATGAAAGCACAAGCGATCTTTATGAAATGAGACAAAACAGACAACCATAAAACAAAAACAAACAAAAAGGGAGAAGTCAAATTCAAAGTAAAACCACTCCCCCACTCAGATAAATGACATTTCTTTTATTGTTCAAAACATTCCAATGCTGCAAACCCGTTTGTTTTATTTTCATAGTTCATATTTAAGCTCCATTTATCCGATGATAATAATTTCATTATTCATTTAAATAAATGTTATATGTATTTAATAATTCGCCGTGTTCGTTATTCACACTTGTTGTTGTCAATCCCGTAAATATTCGAACCTGAGAAAAACCATTTAAAAGCAGAAGCTATCAAAATTCGACATGATAAAAAACTATCAACTTTATTATAAAATTTCGACATACACTGGCTTACGTGATTTCTTAAAAGCAGAAGCTATCAAAATTCGACATGATAAAAAACTATCAACTTTATTATAAAATTTCGACACACACTGGCTTACGTGATTTCTTAAAAGCAGAAGCTATCAAAATTCGACATGATAAAAAACTATCAACTTTATTATAAAATTTCGACACACACTGGCTTACGTGATTTCTTAAAAGCAGAAGCTATCAAAATTCGACATGATAAAAAACTATCAACTTTATTATAAAATTTCAATCTAAAGACAGCAACAACAATCCAAATATCAGTATAAATAAAGCGAACAAGACAAACATATTTTTAGTACTTAACACATTTGACTATCACACTAAATTGCAAACAATTCTTAATGATGACACAAAATTCAAAAAGAAATAACAACATTGTGTATTCCATTTACATCGCATAATTCCCTTTTGATGTGATAAAGTGATCGGGGGGGGGGGTACCGATTCATAACAATAAGCACACTTTGATATAACATGGTCTACTCTTGACACTGCCCTGATTTGTGCTGTGCTGTGCTGACCGTTTTTAGTTCAAGGGATTGTTTTAATTGATATTATTATTAAGATAACCTTACAGATAATAGTCCAGTGACTTTGAAGCCCATTATGAGTCATAACTTCTATGGTCTCCGTCGTTAAAGTGACCCCGCATATTGTTGAAACTTGGTAGACAAGTGAAGCAGAGACTTAAGTACCAAATATTGTTGGATTGTAGAAAGGATTATGAATTTTATTAACGATTCCGTGAGTAGAATTTGTTTTTTTTTGGAGGGGGATTGTAGTTACAGACATTGAACAGATACTGAAATAATTATTATGACCCGGATGTAAATGTCAAGAGGACTTGTAAGAGTTATTCCTCTTCAACAAGCTTCAACTGTAATGTTTGAAAATTATTTCAAAATATATTTGTAGCAGTTACCTCCTCCTTTCAAAACATAACTACATCGGTTTGCCGGTAGGTGTCGCTTTTTCACCGACAGGTGGCACTGTAAAGCGACACCAGAGTTATCTGCCCTTCTAACTATAAAAACCGTTGCAAACGGAAAATCCATCTCTCTTCTTCACCGACCAGTTTCGGCAGAACAACGCTGACACTAGCGTTCCGTTTCACTTTTCTCTTCTTGTCGATTGGCCTCGGCAGAAGGACGCTAATACACTAGCGTTTCGTCTCACGCTTTTCTCTTCAACTAGTCTCGGCAAAACAACAACCAACACACTTTTCTTCCGTCAACACATGGTCAAACAACAGTAAGAGTTCTCAACTCATTTTCTTTGTGTACGGCTTTCAAAGACTTTCCTCTCGCCGGATTCATTTCCTTTTATACCTTTTTCAAGAACTGTTTTTCCATCGACACACATGCATACATCACACACTTCACCATTCCACGTACACACACGTTCAATAAACGTTATTTGAACTACTTCATTTTTGTTTATTAATTATTACTCTGTCTTTTGCATGCAACATTGCTTGATTTACTGAACACGTTTATAATCGGGGGAACACGACCCTCGATCTGAACATATTTAAACAAAGGGTTATTTTTTTGGCAGCATCGTGTAGCATGGGAATACGGACATAACTTCAATTTAGTGCAGATTTTGGTGGTATGGAACATTAAGAGTTAACGATTATGAATTCAGCATTTTATTCAGATCCTGAAGATGTAACTACAATGTTTTCAGTCGTCATATGTTAGAGTTGAGGACATTTCCGTACACCTAGATGCTTTGTAGTCTACATGATTCACTTATACAAAAGTAGCAATTACTATTTTCTTTTTTAATCATCATAAATAGTACATTTTCCATCTCTTCACTTGGCCCCCCCCCACTTTACGGTCATCAATAATGAAGTTATATATGCATGTGTTTAACCGAGCCCCCCCCCCTTTTAGGAGAGCCCCCCCCCCCACACACACACACACACACACAAACTTTTATAACTGTCCCGCTGGTCCTGCTACATATATGTACAATAAATTTGACTTTATCATTTTTTAGTTTCTTGTCATGGAAAATGACAATATTAGACAACCCTGCTAAAATAATTTTGCAGTGACCGTATACTGGGAAGATCATGCCACCAAGATGGCACTGTTTTCCTTTTTCTAATCGAAAAGCATTCATTCTTATGAATCAGACGATTTTATTGTTGGCATTGGTTTCCCCGATATCTTTCTAGTTAAAAGGTTGCCAACATCCTAAGTGAAAGTGTTTCTGTGGAATGAACTGGATTCGAACTTGGCACACCCAGGTCGTCAGTCCGTGTCGTTAACTACTTAACAACCGATGGCAATCATATAAGTTGGCGTCTGCCAACACAATGCCAACAATCGTGTATAGGTGATGAAAGTGGTTTTATGGTGTTTTTTTTTTAACAAATATTATTAAATGAGGAACCATTTTGAAGTTAAAATCAATCTATTATTACATATTATTACATATTATTACATATTATTACATAGTAATACAGAAAAAGAAGACGTTTTAATACATTTTTCATCAAAAACAAACAATGGCGAACATTTGTAGCTGTTCGGACTCCATTCTTGTAGCATATTTACACATTTCAAACATGTTTTCCTTTCGATTACATGGGTGATAATAAGTAGATTCCCCATTAAATATTATTTAAAATAACAACAACATAAAACCATTTTTATCGCTTATACACATTTTTTTTTATCACATTATGTTAGGGGAACGCCACCCTATATGATTGCCCCACCGGTACTGTGAGGGCTAAAAATAATAATAATTCCTACACAAAATACAAATGGAAAACAATTATCAAAGTGTAGTATCTGTTCCGATGGATACTGCACGCATGTCCTGTGCAGTTCTAGGAGGTCCACCCTCCCAGGCTTTGCCTCCCCTCTTTGGGGAGGAGTAAGTTTATTGCTTACTGTCTGAGGCGCCCCTACCGGGGAATGCCGACGGGGCTGCCCAGGCAATTTTTAAATGGCCAGAGTGCTCACCTCTCGAACGCTGGCCTTTCAAACCCCACTTTCTCGACCCGATCTTGGGTCACATCTTACTTGTGGGAGTAAGATAAAACTGGCCTTGTGCCTAACTCCTGGGGAGGAGTAAATAAAACAATTAAAAATGATTCAAAATTAATATTTTATGAAACACTTTTTACATTTTTTAAAGTGTTTGTAATATTCTGTTTATATATGGATTACGAATGACTTGAGCAAACGAGAATTTAGTGCAGTTTTAAGTGTGTGGATTTGTGTTTGCTGTTGCCACTGTAGACCACCATGTCTTCTTTCTAAAGAGATTTGGTCACGAAATAGGCTGAGTCGCTTCCTTTTTTGTTTTCTTTTTTTTTAATTTGGTCTTGTGGATAATCTACTCTACTTATTGGAACCTTCCTCTGTATGCATATCCTGGTTTCCCCAGCCACTGTAATCCTTTTAATATGTGTCCGATCATCTCTATAAAATTCGGTTGTCCTATCTGTCATGCTCAAGTTTGAAATAGCATTTTGTTGGTCTGTCATGCTTTAAAAAAAAAATTTACTAATGAGTCACCACGTATCAAGGCTAAAAAGCCACTCAGGGATAAGGGTTAATGAGATGGATAGATTGCCAGTTGAATGTTATAAGAAAATTGAAAATAATGAATGTGTTATGGTGCCGTACCTGTACGAAGAACAAATGGACTCGTCCATCCATAATAAAATGCGAGAAGCATTCCAACTCATAGACTTCTTCCACCCCAGTTCTATACTGGCAGACCAGAATACCACTTCTTGTATATATATTCTTTTTCTTCAAATAATATATCTTTGTTCCTGTAACCCTGTGTTTCTGTGTCTTTATTTCGGCCCTTAACAGGGTCGCAACAGAATGGAATAAATAAAATTTGATGACTTATGAGGACGGTTTATGACCATGTTGTCACCCTCAGGGAACCAATCCCGTGTTAACGTGTTCCTCAGATGAGAAGTTCTTTTAAAGAAAACCTGTTCATAGAAATTCGGTTTGATGTTAGGCACACGGTAGATGAAAGGAAAGTTCTTTGCAGTGGTGGTAGAAGACGAGTTATTGCTGTGAATGTTTTGCAAGGAGAAACAAGGCATTGGAGGGCAGTCTAACACAATCTATAGAAATAAAAATAGAGTAGAGAAAGACTAGCAACGTCTCTTCTGTTAGAAAGGGGCTGTAGAGAACAGAAAAGATCATCTCCCACTGGGTTGCAAAGTCAATTTTCGTCTGTCTGTCATGCTTAAGTTTAAAATAGCATTTTCGTCTGTTTGTCATACTGTAGTTTGAAATAGCATTTCGTCTGGGTGTCATACTTTAGTTTGAAATAGCATTTTGTCTGTCTGTCATACTTAAGTTTGAAATAGCATTTTGTCTGTCTGTCATACTTAAGTTTGAAATAGCATTTTTGTCTGTCTGTCATGCTTTAGTTTGAAATAGCATTTTGTCTGTCTGTCATACTTAAGTTTGAAATAGCATTTTCGTCAGTCTGTCATGCTTTAGTTTGAAATAGCATTTTGTCTGTCTGTCATACTTAAGTTTGAAATAGCATTTCGTCTGGGTGTCATACTTAAGTTTGAAATAGCATTTTCGTCTGTCTGTCATACTCAAGTTTGAAATAGCATTTTGTCTGTCTGTCATACTTAAGTTTGAAATAGCATCTTCGTCTGTTTGTCATACTTTAGTTTGAAATAGCATTTTGTCTGTCATGCTTGAGTTTGAAATAGCATTTTGTCTGTCTGTAATGCTTGAGTTTGAAATAGCATTTTCGTCTGTCTGTCATGCTTAATTTGAAATAGCATCTTCGTCAGTCTGTCATGCTTATATTTGAAATAGCATTTTCGTCAGTCTGTCATGCTTGAGTTTGAAATAGCATTTTGTCTGTCTGTCATACTTAAGTTTGAAATAGCATTTCGTCTGGGTGTCATACTTTAGTTTGAAATAGCATTTTGTCTGTCTGTCATGCTTGAGTTTGAAATAGCATTTTCGGCTGTCTGTCATACTTAAGTTTGAAATAGCATCTTCGTCTGTTTGTCATACTTTAGTTTGAATTAGCATTTTGTCTGTCATGCTTGAGTTTGAAATAGCATTTTGTCTGTCTGTAATGCTTGAGTTTGAAATAGAATTTTGTCTGTCTGTAATGCTTAATTTGAAATAGCATCTTCGTCAGTCTGTCATGCTTATATTTGAAATAGCATTTTCGTCAGTCTGTCATGCTTAAGTTTGAAATAGCATTTTCGCCTGTCTGTCAGTCTTGAATGTAAAATAGCATTTTTCTTAATCTATCTTGCTTAGGTTTGAAATAACATTTTCGTTGCTCTGTTAGATTTATGTTTGAAATAGCATTTTCGTTGGTCTGTCATGCTTATATTTGAAATAGCATTTTCGTTGGTCTTGTGATGCTTAAGTTTTTTTTAAATATTTAACTATTTTTAGATTGGATAAACACATTTTAAATGCGTCTCAAAATTTCCATTAAAAGTTCTTTCAGTCAGTCTGTCATGCTTTGAAATAGCACCATGAGATATGTCCACTCAAGAATAGCAAGATAGATGCTGGTGTGTAAAAATAATGTTAAAAACGGTAGTTTCCATGAGATTAGGTTAAATAGATAAGTGGAAAATTCCACTTTTAGTAGAACTTAAAAACTAGAGTCAGCGCTGTGTGTGAGGATGTTGCGTCATAGACAGGAAGTCGCCAGAGACATGTAGCAGATAAACTGCAAAAATGTTTATCTTTTATTTTCTGAACAGCAAAAGAGAGCGGTAAGGTTTTGGACAGCCGCTCCAGTTTCCTATGGGGGATGGTTTGGGGATATGTATATATACTGGAAAATAAAAATAAAAAAACCCTGAAAACATTATTAAACCCCCAAATGTTGTCATTTGTACTAACATTTACAACTGCTATTAATTCCTTGGCCTTTTGTAGGATTAAAGCCATGAAGTGAATGCGGTATTTTAGTGATAGTGTCTAGTTTAGAGTAGGCAAAAGTTTTTGTTTTCAAAAAATTACATTCGCCTCCTCCCCCAAAAAACAAAAAGGGTGTAATGACTAAGACAAATTATTATTTATTGTGATTTTTAATTTTTGTCTAAATAAATTGGCCTTTGGGCTAGGAGCAAAGTGTAGTATCTGTTCAGATACTGCATTTAGTTTTTCTGTCCTCGGACAGTGAGGGAGAAGTTTTTTTTGGTTTGAGGCAATTTTAATTTTTGTTCCAATCCAGAGTGCACATTTTTGAGGAGCTGGATTTTCCCAACATTAAAAACCGACCTTGTGTCTAACTCTGTCCTCGTGGGGAGACAAGTAAATAGGAACTTTTACAACTGCTGTTATTAAAAAGAAAAGAAGACGATAATAATGAAAAAAAAAGGCGAGAGAATGAACTACTGCTATGGGTCATCAAAACAACAAGACTCTAGTTGTCTACTTCTAGATAATCTACTGGGATTAAAGAATTGATCTACCATAGTGCTCCATCTCTATAAGAGGTTCTCTCTATCACTCAGTCATTTTAATGTTTGAAATAACATTTTCGTTGCAGATTAATTTGATGCATCAGCATAACGCCCGAGAATTGCCACTTCCGGCTAAGAATGTGTTCAGCAGAAACCGGTGTAATACGAAAATCAGTTCCCTGTGTATTTTACACATACGGAAATCTAGGTCAAAATATAAGAAATAGTGAAAAGTGATTTCTTTCATTGGAATTTTTAATTTTTATTTTTAATACAAATTTATTATAATTGAAATGTTTTCTTTTTTACAAATACTCAAAGGAAATATTTTTAACAAAGCCTCCCTCCTCTCCATGTTAAGAATGACTTTCTAAATAATAACGTTATTATTTAGAAAGCCATTCTTAACATGGGGAGGGGAGCTTTTTTTTTACTATTCTGTACTTTCACCTAACAATTTAATAAACAGAAAAAATGTATTTTCGTCCCAAAATAAGAATAGTTAACAAAGCCCCTGGCGATAACGTAATATAGCGGGGACTGATTTATATACTGATGCATCTTGAGAATATGCAGGGGACAGCTCAGGATGTGTGCGTCAGGTCCACAAGTGGTCAATCATTGATGGTAGAAGTGCAATTGGTTAACCATCTTGTGCGACCTTGCTCAGAAAACCACCGTGCATTGGCCGGCATGGTTCAGGATATGGTGCAGGTCAATGAAGAAGCCAGCTCAATCCGACCTGGATCAACGCTGTTATAAACAACAACAACAACTGTTCTTGTTTACTACTAGTGTGGGAATCATATTAGATGACTATTAAGAGATCAGTAACTCGATCAAGTCTACCGTGACTCTATAATGACACCAAGACATCCCTTATTTGGCTATTCTTCTGAGAAAGGACCCTGTTAAATAACATTGTTATGTGATCAGTGGCTAAATGAAGTCTGCATTGCCATCATAATGAGCAGACCATGACAGTGAGACAGCTGCTTGATTTTGCAAGGATATTTCTATTTCTCAGCGGAGAAACGAATAAAAGCAGCAGACACTCTGAAAGAGAGAGTTTAACGAGACTTCTACAATTGTTTGAATTCCAAAAGATGGCATAGTTTTATTCTTGCATCTCACAGAAAAATAAGTGAAAACAATGGGAAGAAGGAAAACGAGTTTGTTTAAGACATTCAAACATTTGCCACTGCTAATCTATATATATATATATATATATATATATATATATATATATATATATATAGTAAGCAATGAAAATATATATGGCAATCAAGCTACACAGAGGCTCCCGTGTTTCATCCCCGGGGGGAATCGTCAGGCTAAATGCATTTAGCCTGACGATTCCCCCCGGGGATGAAACACGGGAGCCTCTGTGTAGCTTGATTGCCATATATATTTTCATTGCTTACTACCTAGCTCTACTTACGTATCGAGCACTGTTGAAGTAAATACTGAAAACTGATACATAAAAAATTATATCTCCTTATAATATTTTATGTGGATACATGAAGTACTAATATATATATATATATATATATATATATATATATATATATATATATATATATATAAGTATAAATTTTTATTTATACAAACATTATTGGTTACATATGTGCATACATGTTTCGGTTGCACTTTTCCCAGAAAGTCAACCTCATCAGACCAAGAATTTTCGAGAAATGGATGGATTTGAAGAATTTTCTATCCTAAATAACTCTTTTTGGGATTTAGTATTTTCTATTTCTTATGAATTAGTATCGGATTACCTATTCCACTAGTTGACCTTTTCTGCTAGTGGTTGTCCCTTTTTATTACCCTTTATGGCGTCTCCATCGCCTTTTCCTGTCCTCATTTTATTGCTCCCTGCTTTCTGGCCTACCCAGTTTTACAGACTCACTCCAGTATAAATATCTTATCTATATATCAAGAATCACACATATATAAACAAACTCTAATACATACCCAAACACACCTAAATAAACAAACAGATAAATAAACAGACATTGATATACATACACATCTAAACATGGACACATACACAGATCCACTATCAATCAAGCATATATTCAGAATACATACGTGCTTATAAATATATTCTAGATGTATATTCAATAAAAAAATAAAAATATTCTAGATATATATTCAATACATCCATCCATACGTCTACACAGACTCAACATATACAGCTATATGCACTTACACACGCGTATCTATACACACACACACACATATATATACACATACATACAGATACATATATACACACGCACACACACATATACACATGCACATATATACAGACACACATATATATATACATACATATATACATATATATATATATATATATAAACATATTTGTAACATAGATATACACGCATACACACACCAATACACTTTTAGTATAAATAGTTCCTAAAAATAGTTCCTAAAAATACGTACATATATGCACATATATACATACACCCACGCTGACATATATATATATATACCCATATATACACATACACGTGTATATATATATATATATATATATATATATATACATACACATACACATATACACATACATACATACACACACATACACACACATATATACAGGCGCCGACAGTTCACACCTATACATATATACGAATACAAATCCATACATGTACACCTATACTTATACAAAGTACACACAAATTAATATATACAAGCAGATACCTAGAATATACATAAAAGAACTAGACTATGCAAATATAAACTACCGACAAATGTATACGTGTATATTCATAGTCAGATATACACACCACACACACACAACGTACACTTACATAAACATACACACGCACAAGTGCACATACATGCATATACATACACACATACACATACACACACACACACACATATATATATATATATATATATATATATATATATATATATATATATATATGTATACACACACACAAATAGATACACATATATAAAGTACACCCAGGCACATAAATATGTGCATTCATCAACGTATACGTACACAAGAAATGAATATCAAAATCGACATAAAAATAAAATGACATGAAAATATACCTTTTGCTGCAATATAAAATATCAGTCGAAATACCTATACCCATGCATACATATATATTTCAGTCCAATTATACATACCCACGTATGCACACATATACACACACTTATGCTCACCAATATATATCCATACATACCTAAACCATACGATTCCAAATGTATATACCATTACAGATACAAGCATACTGTTATACCCGTATAACATAAATATATAATGTCATTATATATACGTACACAGACCACGTATACACATATGCGCATGTGCATACAAATACCGACATGCATGCAATCAAAATAGATTAAAATGTATGCAAACATCCATATTTTAGCAATCAAAACCATTCATTATTGCTTCAATCTATCTCAGTTCAAATTACATATACACATGTACACATACACACATGTATGCATACACACACATACATACCCACACATGCGATTACTATGTGTGTGCGCTGAGAACATTATTATATGTTGATGTGTAGCATTTGTTGGATATTCTATATTGTATTATAAAGACATCACCAAAGTTATAAAATACAAATAAAAACAGAATAAGAAATAAACAAAACCAAAATTGATAAAAAACAGAATAAGGAATAAAAAAGTAAAAAAATTAAAAAATTAAAAAATAACAAATAAAAAATTTAAAAAAATAAAAAAATAAAAAATAAAATAAAAATAAAAATAATAAAATAATAAAAATTAAAAAATAAAACAATAAAAAATAAAAAATAAATAAAAAATAAAAATAAAATAAATAAATAGATAAAAATTCAAATAAAAATAAAAATAAAATTAGAATTAAAAATTGAATATGTGTTCCGCTAACAACGAAGTAACAGTCAGTAGAGTTTTTTATGATCTAAAATCTGCTTAGTGTGTGCTCCTTTAAATGTTTGCAGTTTAAACTCGTTTCGTTTCTAACGTTGAGTAATTTTTCCCTATCTTTGAATTTAACAATTTCAATTTTCTCACCCAGGCATAAGAAACAGGGTGAGGTGAGTGATCTACATGTTTTTGCTTTCCTTATTATACTCCATCTAATTTTAGGGTTCTTTTTCTCGTCTATCAATTTCCAGAAGTATCGGGACAGCGAAGTGGTACTGTATTTTTTATTTCTAAAGGATAATTTATGCGTGTAATACCTTTTTACAAGAAGTTTTAAGGATAGGTATTACACGCATAAATTATCCTTTAGAAATAAAAAATACAGTAACAATACACCCTATGAAAAGCTAATACAAGATGGCGTAATACAAGATGGCGAAATAAAATTAATGCAGTAAAACAATGGATAATTTTTATTAGAAATACAGTTTTGATGTTATTAAATTTTTTAATGATATCTTTTTGAAGAGCTTGTATAATCCAACATGTGTGTTGTTTGCTCTTCTCAGATGATAGTCTTTCTATAGGAGGTGACGGTGGTTAAGTGGATAACGATGCTGACTGACGACCTGGGTGTGCCAAGTTCGAATCCAGTCGATTCCCTAAAACCACTTTCACTTAGGGATGTTGGTAACCACTACATGGTCTCTCCTGCAAGAATGCCGACAACAGAGCCAAACAGGTCAACAAATTTAATTTTACGATAGTCCTTTTGTATACCAAATCATTAGTTGCACCAAATTCACTCTATCCTTTGTCCGTGTCTGCTGAGGTATTATTTCAAAACAATCGACGACTTACTTTGAAGTGTTTTGGGTTCTGGTCTCTTGCACTTAATAAAGGTTTAAAGTGTGTCTCATTATGAACCCATTTATGGCACCTTGTTGAATATACAAACAAACAGAATGGGAGGAAATGATGAAACAACAAATAAATTACAATAAAACAGTGGTCGAAAACGTAACAATATTTTATTTAGAGAAATATGTTTTGGGCTGCTTTGTCTGACAGTTGTGTTGCATTAATATAGGAGTTTGTGTGTGTCTATGATTATTGTCTATATGATTGCTTTATGTAAGCAGAACAGTTTGGTGGAGAGATGTGTATGTGTGAGTTTATTAGCAGTAGTAGTAGTTTCAGCTGTTTGCCGGTTGTTGTTGTACTTCCCCTGTAGCTGGTTTAATGTTTGCGATGCTGATGATTGAGGTTTGTGCTAATATGGTGAAATATCACAGTAGTGTTTTTGTTGCTCGATAGCTGTTGGTTATACTGATGATTGGGATTCGTATTTGCAAGGTAAAACATAACAATATTGTTGTTGTTGTGGTTGTTATTGTTTCCCAGTAGCTAGTTGCTGTTGTCAAGTTCATGCTTGTGTGGTGAACATAGGAAGGTATTCTTTCCCTAGAGGAAATACTGGTTGAGATCAAGATCCATTGGTGGGAAAAGAATGATTTGCTTCGATATGGAGGTATGGCAATTCCTGGGCTTGCCAGTGGCGATCTACTTGTTCGATGCGATTGTCTTGGCTTTTATAGATGTTTACATCAAACATTCTGAAATAATTTTCCTTTCACGCCTAACACTGATTCGTTAATTATTGCATCGGTGTTCTGTTTGTATTCCAACTCATTATTGCAATTCATCAGCACTGTCCACCAGAGGATGAGTCTATCAGGCATGTGTACGCAGTGTGTTGATGTATAGAAGTGAAACGGGGCCAGTGACGATCGAGAACATGCGTTGCATGGAGAGAAATTATATGAGAATGATACGATGCATGTGTAATGTGCATCTTAAAGACAGGCTGAGATCTGATGACCTCAGAGAAATATAAAATCTGGACAGTTATAGGGAGGTATGTGTAGAACAGGAGACTTTGATGGTATGACCACGTTGTAAGAATGGATAAGAGTTATGGAGTTAGTAGATGTAGAACAGTTGAGGTAGCAGGTTCACTTTAGGGGAAGGCCAATAAAAACCTAGAAGGAAGTGATAAAATAGACTTGAGAGAAAGTGGGATGAATAAATACCTGGCCAAAGATAGGTTAGTTTGGAAGTCAATTTCTTAAAGCTGTCTAACACATGGCAACATGTAAAACAAACGTTAAATCAAATCTGATGATGATGATCATCATCATCAGCTTTTGATATTGCAGGGAACATTCTGTTGGTTTTGTTTTAAGCAGATACTGTTGTAGCTCTTCAGTATTTAAAGTCAAAATAGCAACTGCTCGTTTGACTAAAATAAGTCGTAACATTTTGTTGGTTAAATGAAGCGTAAACAGAGTTTCCCCCTCTTGTAAAACGTTCATGACCTTTTTATGTATTGATTTGTAAAGTGGTTTAATTTCCCCTTTTCAGGTTGTTTGTCTACTTTTATTTTGTCACCTCCCTCCCGCTCCCACTTTGATCTCCTTTATCTCTTTCACACTCTCTCTTTAATCTGTCTGTCTCTCTCTCTCTCTCTCTCTCTCTCCCTCTCTCTCTCTCTCTCTCTTATATATGGGAAATGAAAAAGGAAAAACCAAGAGATATTTTTTTTTATATTATACATTCATCAACGTTTCGTCTTTATTTGTAAGACTTCTTCAGGATGATAATTTTAAGAAAAATGTCATGCAAGTACATCGAAATATTGGGGAGAAAAAGTAGTAGCCGTGGCTGCTGACAGCACTGGACCAAGGTCCGGGCTGAGAGAAGTCAGTGGCAGGGAGTGAAATGAATGTAGATGGCTGTAAGTGAAAAGGGGGGGGGGGTGTTATCATTAATAGTGCTCAACTTGAAAAGGGGGGCTTTATATCATCATCATCATCATCATCATCAACAACAACAACAACAACAACCACCACCACCACCACCACCACCACCGGTTTATTTGTTGAATCAGGCCACAATTAACCCTCTGATGAGGGTTGGGCCTGATTGTCTAGTCTCAATCTAAGTCTTCCCCTCCATTTTTGTCTTTGGTGAGGCCCGATATATATATATATATATATATATATATATATATATATATATAAGGGAAACATGAAATGAAAATTTCAGACAAAATGAAATATTAGTGTATGAAATAATGGATAAGCATAGAAACAGATGAGTAAAATTAATGTGTTCTTATTTTCACTATTCGGTATATATATATATATATATATATATATATATATTATACAGGCGTAAGAATTCTAGACTGCTGACAAGTGGTTGGGTTTTGAATGTCAGCTTGAAGCAACCAGCCGTTCTAACCAGACTGATGAGCCGTGAAGCAGTATGTCTGTGAATGAACAGATATGTGTGTGTTAACATAAATACATATATATAATGTGTGTGCGTGTGTGTTTGGGAAATTAACCAACTTCTTACCAGAAAAATGATGTCATGTATGTTATTTTATCACTTCAAAGATGGCATAAGAATAAATGTATCTAAAAAAAAAATGCAACAAAGACCACCCATTTCTCACGGTACTTTTGATGTGCAGTTGCAGTTTTAGCGAAGGCGGAATATGGAATCATTAATAACTAAATGCCAATAGTATTTGTTTTATGTGTGTATATATGATGGCTGTTTAAAATGTTTTGGCATTAACATAAATAAAAGTATGTGTGGGTTTATTTGTCCGTCTTAAACGATAGTGGATATGACACTGGCTGGGACTTTGGTTAGAATTATGTAAAACAAAAATAATCACTATGTTGGTAACAGGAATGGTCAACCTGTGACATGGTGAGATATATTATTGGTGCAATATTAATTGGTTATTTACATTAAATTAATTATGGAATAATTAGTTGAAATAAAAAGGGGTTAACACAGTTTTGAGTGAGAAATATCGACAATTATTTTCACTTGAAAAAAAAAACAATTTTATTTTTAAGACTAAAAGGTCATATTTCTCGTGTTTGAATGACATACAATGAAAATACCTGTTTTGATTCTGAATAAGTCAAGTTGAATTATCAAAACAATGGTGGTGGAAGAATCATTTTCACTTGCAATTTAAAAGATCAAACTAATTATTCGGAACAATTGTTTAGGACTAACGCAGATGATCAAATTGTATTTAGAATTTAAAAAGGTTTTTCAGTGAACCTGTCCATACTTGATTTGATGCTTTGGATACCCAAAAAATAATTTGGGAATGATGGATTAAATTATAATTTTAAAAAGTCAAAATATCCAGCTGATAGCCAAATTGCGTTTACGATTTTTAAAAGTTACTGAGTGCATCTGTCTATATCTGATAATATACTTACTCGTCGACAACTAAAAATGCGTGGTATTCCCAGAATCAGATTACGCCCTCATATTGTGGCTTGACTGTAGTCTCCTCCTACATGTGTGAAACGAAGGCTTTCATTAACTGATCAATTATAGAATAGCAGAAAATGCAAAATGGTCTATGATTGTTTAATCAATCATAATAATCGCCTCAAAAGAAAATTCACAAAAAACAACTTGAAGATGGAAGTCGGCGACCAATTAGAAACAGAACTAAAATACAAACCTTATCTGCAATTCTACCTTCTGTAAATTTTAAAGTTTCTCAACCGAGATTAGTACCAGTCACCAATATTTTTTATTGTTTTTAGAATTGCCGCCAAAACCGATCACTTACCCAAATCGCTGACTAAATTGCATCAGCATCAAAGTTCTGCCTATTTTTCAAACACAATATGGATGCAGAATGATTGACAGAGCAATGAATTAAAACTGATGTGGTCATCATAGCATTTTACCACACACCATATAAGCAAAGATCTAGACTGGTCACATAACATGACAAGGTGATGTTCATCTCTGTTTGATAATATATATATATATATATATATATATAGTAATCCAGGTAAAGTAAACATCCACAGGATAAAAATCCAAAGAATTTCAACCGGGCTTATAAAGAGTGCTCAATATCAAATAGAGCTTATATATATATATATATATATATATATATATATATATATATATATATATGATTATTTTTATTTATACAGACATGTTCATAATCTGCAACACTGGCATGTTCATGTTATCGATCAACAGCTGTTAGAAACTGAGATCTCATCAGACAGAATGAAAATCTGATCCTTCCCTTGGGTCATATTTGGAAATATGCCTGATTCTACCTGATAAGATCTTAGTTTCTAACAGATGTTGATCGATAACATCGACATGCCAGTGTCGCAGATTATGTATATGTCTGTATAAATAAAAATAATCATATATATATATTATATATATATATATATATATATATTTAAATAATTTTAATCAATAACAATTTCTAAGAGGAAATTCTCTAATGAGAATGATACAATGGATGTGTAAAGTGAGTGTTATTGACAGGCTTAGTTTTGATTACCTCAGAGGAAGATTAAATTTTGACAGTATAAGGAGGTGTGTGCAGAACAAGAGACTTTGATGGTTTGGTCACATTGAAATAATGGACGATAGTTCCTGGGGAAGTAGATGTAGAACAGTTAATAGAGGAAGGCCAAGGAAAATATGGAAGGAAGTGATAAAAATGGACGTGAGAGAAAGAGGGATAAATAAAGTCCTAGTCAGAGATAGGTTAGTTTGAAATTTCTTAAAGCCGTTCAACACATGCCAGCATGTAAAACTGGCATTAAACCGAATATGATGATGATAGTTTTTGCTAAAGTTCATCCCACACCAGTTCAATGAGATTTAAGTCTGCTGAATTATGCAACTTTCTTCTGAATCAAATTTTTTCTAAACAAAATGCCCCCAAAAACGTTAACTTTCACTTGAACAAAGACAAGAGATCATACCTTTAAAAAAACAATGACTATTCAAGCAAAGAAATTAAACAAAAAAAAATTAATTCTCAGGACTATGGTGAATTATACTGTAAAGAGACATCGAGAAACTGAAGAAAACATACCAAAATTTTGGCTGGTACACCAAAAGCAAGAACAAGAGCAGAGAAAACTTTTTATCAGTCACCCGTTTGGATGAGAGAAGGTTAACTGACCTAAACATCACTGCACAACTGAACTAATATCTTGAAATAAAAAAAAAGTATATATATGTGTGTGCGTATATATATATATATATATATATATATATATATATATATATATCTCAAATTTTTAAATGTATCTCTTAACGATGCTATCAATGCTGTAGTGACACCTATATTATTCTAACCCATGCTTGCCAGCACATCAACTGCTTGCACCGGACATATATAAAAGAAAACCACTCCGATTGGGGTACGAAATGGCTTGTTTCTTTAATCTTGTTAAGACTCAGCTTGTGTCTTTCAATCGTCGGCATGTCCGTTTTCTTCCTAAGATTCTCATTGAGAAGAAATCAGCTCTGAAACTTCTTTCTTTCTCATCAAATCTTTCTTGGACTTCATACATAAGATCCGTTGCTCTTTCTGCTTCTCGTAAAGTCGGTTCTCTCTATTGCTCCAAGCACTTTCTCACACCTGAGACTATTCTCTATCCCTACAAATCTACTATCGAACCATGTATGGAATATTGTTGTCATATTTGGACTGGTGAATCTCTATCCCATTTGAGGATTCTTGATAAGGTGTAGAAACGTATCTGTAATTTGATTGGTCCCATCCTGTCTTCTTCTCTGCACCCTCTCTCTCACATACATGATGTTACTAGTCTCAGTCTTTTCTATAAATACTATTATGGCATGTGTTCTTTGGAATTGTGTGATCTATTCCCCGCTTCCTGTGTTTCAGCTCGTTTGACTTGTTAGTCTAGTGGTCTCCATCAATTCACTGTTTTGATACCTCATTGTAATACAGCTTCTTATTCCAGTAGCTTCTTTCCAAGAACTGCAGTTTTGTGGAACTCTCTTCCTGATGACTGTTTTCCTCCTTCATATAGCCGTAGTATTTTCAAGACTGAAGTCAATAGGCATCACCTGTCTTTGCGATAATCATCTTTTGTTCTTGTTAGCTTCTTACATCAAATGGCTTCATGCCTTGTCTGGAGCGATTTCCATAAAAAACAGTTTTGCACACTTTTCTTAAAAGTGCTGTCGTCTTTTTAGTGACACACCTTATCAGTCTTATCTTTTAAATGTCTTCATAAGTGTAGAGTAGACAATAAGTATGGACATCGCCAATATTTAAAAAAAAAAAGTTCAGTAAGTTATTTACACTTCTGAAAATTTTATAAAAGATTTAAAATTAAATATGGAATAAACTATTGCTAGAAAATTCAATAAGTTCTGATAAATATTCACATTTCCTAAGAAAATTTTCAACTACTTGTTAGGGGTTTAATAATTCTGACTAATAATGTACATACATATATATTTATGCAAATATTGTTTAAAAAATAACAGAATTCGTCTGTTTAATTATACCTTTTTCTATTTTTTTCAATTTTTCTGATGGTCTTTTTTGTATTAAAATCGAAAAAAATTAATAAATGTTCCATAGGTTTCACGAACGTTTTTGATTCTTCGTCGAATCATCCTCAGGTGTCAAAAGCAAATGAACAAAAAAGCTGGAGAAAGAGGAGAATTTTTTTAAAAAGACTACGCAGAAGAACGTTTTTAGCATTGTTCCAGGAAGTCGTTGACGATTTAAATTCAGCAACGCTGGATGGCATCACAGAACAAAATCGCATTACGTTAAGCATTTTAAAATGTTACCACTGGTTTCATATGTGATGTTATTAATGGTGGTTGTGTTTTATGTAAATAGCTTTTTTTTAAATTGGTTTCGGTATGTATAATTTTATTGTTATTAACTAGAATTTGTCTTAAATCAGAGGGTGTAAAGTTTAGCTTCGTATCATCATATCATGGCAGATATTACTTTCCTACGTATTCATGGGAGTATTCAAATAAACTGTTTTAATTTAACTTAATCGTCCAATCCTGTAGATACATATGATTTGATCTCCTTATTTTTCCTTCCCCTTCTTTTTTGATGATTTTAACTTAAGTTTATTGTTCCTCCCTTTACCCCCCCCCCTTTTTCTGCCTATACTATGTCTTCTTTGACTGGTGAATATTTCTTTTCCCGTCATTTCCAATATGTAGTTGTCATGTTACATTTTGAAGAGGCCAGGACGTCGAAATAAATTATAGTGCTGACAACTACGATGTGTATGAGAATTTTTTCTTTCTATATTTTATTCTTGCTCTGTTTTCTACATTGAGCTATAATACTCAAATTTGTTACCGAAATTATTCACTTTTACACACACTATATATATATATATATACTATATATAGGGTGGGCAAAAATAAGGGTCCTATTTTTAAAAATTCATAACTTTTTTATTTATTCATTTTTTTTATTTATTTTTTAGAATAAGTAAAGGACCCCTTCCGAAGCAAGCATGAGCCGTATTAGCCCTAAGGAACGTACCCTCATTTAGAAAACATTATTTTTGCTTAAAAAACTGAAAACAGTGTAAAAAACAATACTTTAGTTTTTGTAAGTTTTAAGAAGTGTTTTTCGGCTAAAATTTGTTTTGTTTATTTCAAAAAATCTCGGAAGGGTCAGTCTACACACACATAAAGTTCGGTGAGTTTAACTTTTATTTTGTGGAAGTTATTCAAATTCAAGTTATTCAAATTTAAAGATAGGACCCTTATTTTGGCCCACCCTGTATATATATATATATATATATATATATATATATTTACTATATATATATATATATATATATTTACTATATATATACTATATATATATATATTTACTATATATATACTATATATATATACTATATATATACTATATATATATACTATATATATACTATATATATATACTATATATATACTATATATATACTATATATATACTATATATATATATACTATATATATACTATATATATATACTATATATATACTATATATATATACTATATATATACTATATATATATATACTATATATATATATACTATATATATACTATATATATATACTATATATATACTATATATATATACTATATATATATACTATATATATATATACTATATATATATACTGTATATATATACTACATATATACTATATATATACTATATGATATATATACTATATACTATATATATATACTATATTATATATATGCTATATACTATATATATATATACTATAGATACTATATATAGTATATATATACTATATTATATATATACTATATATATATATACTATATATATATATACTATATATATACTATATATATATACTATATTATATATACTATACTATATACTATACTATATATATACTATACTATATATATACTATACTATATATACTATACTATATATATACTATATTATATATATATATATAATATAGTATATATATATAGTATAGTATATATAGTATATATATATAGTATATATATAGTATATATATATATATAGTATATATATAGTATATATATATAGTATATATATATATAGTATATATATATATAGTATATATATATAGTATATATATATATAGTATATATATATATAGTATATATATATATAGTATATATATATAGTATATATATATAGTATATATATATAGTATATATATATAGTATATAGTATATATATAGTATATATAGTATATATATATAATATATATAGTATATATATATAATATATATAGTATATATATATAATATATATAATGTATATATATATAGTATATATATATAATATATATAATGTATATATATATAGTATATATAGTATATATATAGTATATATATATAATATATATAATGTATATATATATAGTATATATAGTATATATATATAATATATATAGTATATATATATAATATATATAATGTATATAATGTATATATATATATAATATATATATATATAGTATATATATATATAATATATATAATGTATATATATATAATATATATATATATAGTATATATATATAATATATATAATGTGTATATATATATAATGTATATATATAATATATATAGTATATATATATATATAATATATATAGTATATATATATATATAGTATATATATATATAGTATATATATAGTATATATATATATATAGTATATATATATATAGTATATATATAGTATATATATATATATAGTATATATATATATAGTATATATATAGTATATATATATATAGTATATATATATATAGTATATATATATATAGTATATATAATATATAGTGTATATATATATATATATATATATATATATATATATAGTATATATATATACTAGTTGACATTGCCAGCTTGCTATCGATTTGCAAAACCAAAATTTTAAATAATAAACATCTCATTCATAATTTTATGTAAACACGAGACAAAAGCATTCGGTTTTATTCATATAAATAGAAAAGCATTAACATTTATTCACATAAATAGATAAATCGTAACTTTTTCGTTATTTTGATACAAATTTATTTATCTTTTAAGTAAAACTAAATAGCAATTGAAAGAATGAAGAAATATAACATATCTGAGCGATTGCGTGTGTGAGAGAGAGAGAGCAGTCACCCTTTCCCCTATCTATGCAATCTTTCTTTCTAGCTAGCAATGTTAATTTAATTTGAATTATCTCGCTTGAAAATTCAGGAAGAAATATTTTAAGAAAGGTTTTTAGTAATTCCTTCTTTTTTTATTAAGTCACTTTAATTAATTACTGTTACTATCGACAACAATATTGCATATATATATATATAGGAAAAAATAGGACAATAAAATGCCAAATCAATAGCACCAAATATTAATTTATTATAAACTGTTTAAAAATAGTTATGCAAATTAGGCATTCTAATGAGTCTCTTCAAGCCTTTCCTCTGTACTATATATACAGTATTTCAAAATGCTATGTTGTGTTATTGATTTAAATAACAGTAACCCGTTTTGATGGTAATATAGGAGTGATCAATGGAAGAAAAACTTCCGCATTCATTTAGATGTATAAGTATTAAATTAAAGTTATATCATTGTATTATTTAATGAAAATTTCAGAACAAAATTCTCTTTACATATGTTTCTGGAAAAGTCCATATCATTCACGAATAATCCAAGCTGTTTCCTCTTTTTGTTTCATCAGTGGATCGTGTAATCTCAATCAGGAAGGGAATCACACTTTAATAAAACTCCAGGAAGAACAGATGAGAAAGCTAAAATCCACCGAGAACTTGTCCAGTTACATAGGCTTGTCTTTCCATTTATTTTCGCGATGTGGGAACTAGTGATCTTAGTTGGCTCCCCACGAGAAAGGGATGATGATGACGAGGGTGATATTTTTGCTGGAGCACATTTATGCTGAGCACTGTAGTGACATTCTTCTTTTTATGTTATGTATAAAGACATGTTTGCAAGTAACAGATGCGAACATCGTATATTTTATGACATGTCTCGCTATTATCATAAAAAACTGTGTTTATGATGATTGTGTTTTTATGCTGTAGCTTGTTTTGTATTCTCTCACAATGAATGTTTTCGAAAATTTGTAGGTTTGGTTTTATTGCATGTTTCTTTTGTTTGCATTCCCACCAAAAATGTTATAAACGACTTCCTGTAAACATTTTAGAGATACAATACACTAAATAAAAAATGTTGCTCAACGCCTTCATATTCCTCCAAATCCTTTCGATATTTGCACCAAAATATTCCTTCCGATATTTTCTATATTACGGTAAATCTGTATGCAAGAAGTGTAAGACAATGGACATGAATGAAAACTCAGATTTGTACAAAGTATGTGTGGATGGTTAAGCTATTGAGGTTGTCGAGAAGTTTTATTACCTTGGTGATACCATTGGAGCACAGGGTGGAGCAGGTGTTAGTGTGATTGCAAGAATTAAGAGTGGATAGAGAAAGTTCAGGGAACTTCTGCCATTACTAACCAGCAGAGCGTTATCACTGTCGACCAAGGGAAGAGTCTATTAGGCATGTGTACACAGTGTGATGATTGGTGTATGGAAGTGAAACCTGGCTAGTGAGGGTTGAGGACATGCGTTGCATGGAAAGAAATGATATGAGAATGATACGATTGATATGTGATGTGAGTTTTAAAGACAGGCTTAGTTTTTATGACCTCAGAGTAAGATTGAATCTGGACAGTATAGGGAGTTGTGTGCTGAACAGGAGACTTTGTTGGTATGGTCACATTGAAAGAATGGATTATAGTTCTTAGGTTAGTAGATGTAGAACAGTTGAGGTAGCAGGTTCAGTTCATAGGGGAAGGCTAAGGTAAACATGGGAGGAAGTGATAAAAATGAACCTGAAGGATAAATAAAGACCTGTCCAGAGATAGGTTAGTTTGGAAGTCAATTTGCTAAAGCCGTCCAACGCATGCCAGAATGTAAAACGGATGTTAAACCAAAAATGATGATCATGACGGTATAAACATTAGTTTTCTTATGAAATTAAAAATGTTATCATGAGTCAAATTCAAGCAGGTATAGATGACCACACATATTTTTTTAATAAATTTCAATTATTTTAAAAGGAAATGTAGCCTGGAATGTGTCAATTCTAATACAAAAAAAGTATCGATATTTGGTTGAACACTGAATTAGTGACAAGTCTTAAAAGTTGTCGTGATTTGGAAAAAAGTTGACCTTAAGAATATTATTCACACACTGCCATGTATGAATGACAAATAGAGATTAAAACATTACCGTAACAAAATTAGTTATAGTTTTATAACAATTTGATTCAGTTAATAATTTAATGGCCAAACGATACCGTAATACTGTGATTTAACTGTCAAAATTATATTTAAAAACAATAAATTTGTAGAAAAAAGAAAAAACGAAACAAACATAAAAGGCTGTTTTTTATACTAATAAATCACCACTTACCAAGGCAAAAAACACTCAAAGATAAGGGTCAATCAGATTGTCATTTAAATGATGAACAATACTATGAGAGGATTGGAAACTATGAATGAAATAGAGAAAAATTTATTACTTAAGAGGATAGTTCGTTAAGTATTTGTTGCCATTGCACTTGAAGACGACCATGTTGTTGTTTGCAGGAAAGCAGTCTCGTAGTAATGTGTTCCTAAAATGTTAAAGTTCTTCGAAAGAAACTTTGTAAAAAGTCAATGTCGGACAGGAAGGGATAGTTACTATTAATTCTTCGACTCATGTGGAAAATTCCGTTTTTAACACAAGTTCACCATCATCATCATCATCATCATCATCATCATCATCATCATCATCATCATCATCATCATCATCATCCGGTTTTCGTATCTAAGGTACTGCGAGTGTCCCGGACTTCGGGTTGGCCAACACCAGGTAATGTCTCATGCCTGCTCTCCATGCTGTCCACTCCAAAGGGTTTATATCAGTCATTCTGTATGCAGTCAAATCACTTCTTATGCACTCAAGCCAGGTTTTCCTCAGTCTATCCCGTTCCATGGTGCCTGGAATATCCAGGCACGTTATGGAGTTGATGCAAGATCTGACACACTGTACATGGCCAACCCACCAAGTTTCTGATAAAGCTCGGTTAAAGAGATCCTTTCCTCCAGTTTGCAGCTGCACCTTCACCATAAAGTTATACGTGCTAAATTCAGCTAATTTGAAATCGTCACAGTGTTTATTAATGATTGACGCGAAAGTCACGTAGTCTTCTTTCTTTTTTCTGGTTAAGTTCATGCACTTCCACCGTTTATGGGACAGGGAAGTTTTATGGCTAAATAATTCTGTTAAAAGTTTAACAGCTTCAGAAAAAGCCAAGTCGCTAGTTTTTTGGGGTAATATATAGTCCACAAATTTGGTATATTCGGTGGTCCCTAATTTTCGGAGCAGTAGGCGAACTATTTTAAAGTCTGCCCGATTTTCACAATCTATTTTGTATAGATCTTCATACCTTCCGAAATATGAAGCAAAAGTTTTATCCTCGTCTGGCAAATAAGTGAAATTGTCAATTCCACTCCAAACAGCGTTTTGAGAAAAAACATTTTCGTTCTCAGCATTTTGACCTCTATTCAATTGTTCGATTGTTTTATTTTGTTCCAGTTGTCTTTCTTCGTTTTTTTTGTTGTTGCTTTTGATTTTGTTCCAGAAGCTTTTGAAATCTTTCTTCGTTTTTTTGTTGCTGTTGCATTTCGTATTTAATGAGTTCTTCCATATTGATTTGAAATCTTGCATGTTTTAAATATATCTTCATAGAATACGGCTTTTAGAAGTTTTTCTTTTATATTATGCCGCAAACGTAATATTAGTTGTAAAAAGAGAAAGAAAAGTATAAAACCTCAACAAAAAATCCCTTTATTTTAGTAAGTTTTTCATGTAATAGTAGATTTTACGGTTAGCACTTTAGTCAACAATAAAAATAAGGTTGTCATTTTTTTTTCTTTCGGCGGTGAAACTTTTTCTCTTTTGGAGAGAAAAGAAAATATAATGTATTCCTTTCTTGTTAAAAATTAACACAGTGCCGGAATAGAGATAAAGAAATCATTGAATTTCTTCTCTCTTTGAGAGAAATAATTTTTAAAAAACCCAAAGGAATCCACTTTGGGTAAAAAAAAAAATCCAACTTACGGAAAATTTTCTTGATTCGCTGGTAAAACTTGTTTATAGAACTTTGGAGGTTGTTGGGTAAATTTGCCGTTGGTTTCTCCGCATTCGTTCTTTTTAAGGTTCTCAAAATGTCTCTTAATATACCTCATCGCCAGTTGTTGTGGCCCTGTAAATGGTTCGGAAAAGAAAAACATAAACTCAGGGTTAAGTGAAACAAAGTATATTGCAGAAAGTATAATACAACATATAACAAGAATTGTTGAACGTTTGTCTGACTGCCAGTATTAGAATGGGGTAGTTCCAGGTATTTAATTCCTTCCCACCGTAGGAATATGTGACACAAGGTCGGAAAGTGGAGGAAAAATCAAGCCACCGTCCCTAAAGAAGGAGTACTCTGGCCTAGCAAAAATAGCCTGGGCAGCCCCGTCGGCATTCCCCGGTCAGGGCGCCTCAGACAGTAAACGATAAACTTACTCCATCCCAAAGAGGGGAGGCAAGGCCTGGGAGGGTGCACCTCCTAGGACAACACAGGACAGTATACCTCAGCCCGGCAGATAAAAGGCCACCGGAATGGCCCAGTTCCTGCTGGACTGATTGTCGAGAACGAATCCTCGACTGGTATTACCCCATCCCGACGCCCTCAATCAACCGAAGTTAATGAGAGACTGAACAGGATGGGGTGGATCCAGGTATATAATTCCCTCCCACAGCAGGAATATGTGACACAAGGTCGGAAAGTGGGGGTAGAGTCAAGCCAGCACCCCTAAAGAAGGAGAACTCTGGCCTAGCAAAAATAGCCTGGCCAACCCCGTCGGCATTCCCCGGTAAGGGCGCCTCAGGCAGCAAGTAATAAACTTACTCCTCCCCAAAGAGGGGAGGCAAGGCCTGGGAGGGTGCACCTCCTAGGACAACACAGGACAGTATACCTCAGCTCGGCAGATAAAAGGCCACCGAAATGGCCCAGTTCCTGCTGGATTGATTGTCGAGAACGAATCCTCGACTGGTATTACTCCATCCCGACGTCCTCAATCAACTGAAGTTAATGAGAGACTGAGCAGGATGGGGTGGATCCAGGTATTTAATCGCTTCCCACAAAGCAATATGTGACACAAGGTCGGAAAGTGGGGAGATCAAGCCAGCCAGCGCCCCTAAAGAAGGAGCACTCTGGCCTATCAAAAATAGCCTGGGCAACCCCGTCGGCATTCCCCGGTAAGGGCGCCTCAGGCAGCAAGCAATAAACTTACCCCTCCCCAAAGAGGGAAGGCAAGGCCTGGGAGGGTGCACCTCCTAGGAAAACCCAGAACAATATACCTCAGCCCGGCAGATAAAACGCCACGTAAATGGCCCAGTTCCTGCTGGACTGATTGTCGAGAACGAATCCTCGACTGGTATTACCCCATCCCGACGTCCTCAATCAACCGAAGTTAATGAGAGACTGAGCAGGATGGGGCGAGGCCCAGGTATTTAATCGCTTCCCACAAAGCAATATGTGACACAAGGTCGGAAAGTGGGGAGATCAAGCCAGCCAGTGCCCCTAAAGAAGGAGCACTCTGGCCTATCAAAAATAGCCTGGGCAACCCCTCAATCAACCGAAGTTAATGAGAGACTGAACAGGATGGGGCGGATCCAACACCGAGAGGCATGTGCTCCCGGTATTTATAATGAAGCGGAAGAATTCATGTAGTCCATAAAGGTGGATCCGATAACACTTAGTGATATCAGATTAATCACTAATCAACATCTTTGCTGATCGGACGATCTCATTTTTTAAAATGTGTGTGAAAGGTGATGACATACGTACAAATAGAAAATGTTTTAGTGTATTATATAGACTAGCAGGACCCGGGAAAATTCCACAGTTGTATCCTTCTGTATATTGTTGCCGTGCTTAAAAATATTTCAATTCTATCGACGTCTGGCGTGAATGCGAACCCCACAATATTATTGTACTTTGTTCAAACTTAAACATACTTATCTAAGTACTCTGGTTAATATAGTTTCAGAATATATCTAGCTATTATGGTTTATCTCCAAAACGCTTGTAGGAGATTGTGGCATATTTCCATTCTGCAATGCAGACCCCCACAATATTATTGTACCATCTTTGAATAGAACAGATACTCCACTTTATTCTTAGTCCAAAGGCCAATAAAGTCTATTTCAGTTCGAGTTTGACGTTCGACACAACAGTACCATCAGATGAAATTTTTAAAATTACTTTTTTGCATTGCATTTTCGACGATTGGGCGACCCCATCTTTTAAAAAAGGGATGAAGGGTGATAACGCCCATACAAACATGCGATTGCCTTAGCATAAGATGAGGAAATGTTTGATAACCGTTACTCTAGATTTTCCAAGAGATCTATTCATCTATATTTATTTTTTGTTTTAGAGATTGATCTGCTGCAAATGGTCGAAGAACAATCCGTGAACCACACCGTCACAAAGATCTCAGCTGCGGGATTCCTGCTGAAAGATGGTTTCAACGGTCAAATAAAGTATCCGAAACTGAAAACTTTTCTGAAGAAGCCCAGTCGGACATTCTCACTTCATCTTCACGGCTCCTTCAGTGCTAGTAGAAAATTCCGTGCCACTCTGCTCAGCGTCTATGGCGTGAAGCACCAACAACACCTACCTTTACTTGAGATTTGGATTGATACCCAGAACATGTCTCTGGTAGTCAGATATCACGGAGAGAGATCTTTCCAACGTGTCAGCATCCGAGACTTGATTCCTGTGGACTCTTTGGGCAGGGACGTCTCGCAACAGGATTTGGACATTGGATGGCATCAGATTCTGATGACGTTTGGTCCGAGCAGAATTCGAGTAAACGTGGATTGTCTTCCGGAGAAAGTGATTACACTCCGTCAAAAACTTGTGCTGTTGGATGAAAATGCAAAGTTTTTCTTTGGACATGATCAACACAGAACTAATTACATACAGGTAAACCAAAAAATCTTATTTAAAAAAAAAAAAAGAATTATTTAAGCAAAATTATTTAAATCTTATTTTTAAAAAAATCTTATTTAAAAAAAATATTTAAGAAAATTTATTTAAAAACATGATTATTGTTTTGTGTTTATTGATTTTATTTATTTAATTATTTTTCATATCTCTTTGGGCATCTCTAATTTAAATTAATCGTATTTCAATTTTTCTAATATATAAAGTAAAGTCAGTCCCCCACCTACATTTGTGCTCAATAGCTTTCTCACTACATGATGCATAAAATAATCTCTTTGGTGAGTCACAAAAAGGCGATATTGGTCTGTGTTGTTAGCAAGAACATCTTTACTTCTGATATATTTCTTCGATTTTAATATTTAATCTGATCAACGTTTTTTGTTTTGATTACTAATCTCATAAAGAGAGTCGGAGGAGTTAAAATAAACTTATTTCTGTCCAAAGTACTGTTCCTGCAACTTGAGTCATGGGGTATTAATTTTATAACAAATAATTTTTTTAATTTAAACTGATTATTCAGCATTTTTTTGTGCATTTTCATTGGTTTGAATGTTCGATGACACAATTGCAGAAAAGAAAATGTACACGGAAACAAATCTTCTTCTCTGCACCCTCTCTCACAGACGTGCTGTTGCTAGTCTCAGTCTTTTCTATGAATACTATTATGGCATGTGTTCTTCAGAATTATGCGATCTATTCCCTGCTTCTTTTGTTCCAGCTCGTTTGACTCATTGGTCTAGTTGTCTCTATCAATTTGCTGTTTTGATACCTCATTGTAATACAGCTTCCTATTCCAGTAACTTATTTCCAAGAACTGCAAGCTTGTGGAACTCTCTTCCTGCTCACTGTTTTCCTCCTACCTATAGCCTTGGTGTTTTCAAGACTAAGGCCAAGGCATCTCCTGTCTTTGCAGTAATCATCTTTCATTCTTTGTTAGCTCCTTACATCAAGTGGCTTCATGCATTGTCTGGAGCGATTTCCATAAAAAAATTTCCTTTTATGTTTATTTTATTATTCTCCCTGCGAATTAATCTGAAAAAAAAAAAATTGGATGCGACAGATAGTTTTATTTTTGTATTTTCAAAATACACAAAATACTCTTAATAAAACGACATCTATTGTCATACCATTTTTAAGTACATTTCTTCCTCTTTCTCTTTCTCTTTCTCTTACACATACTTTTCATTAGTCATTTCACCGATGACTATTACAGCTAGTATATATTGGTAAAATAGAAAGTATCAACTTTATAATGGCTGCCATATCTAAAATCAAAAATTGCAAACCGGTATCAATAAAAAAAAACAAAAAACAATTATATTTTAAGCCGAATTTTTTTATTTGGCAAATAATAATTTGTTTTCAACAATTTGTTTAATTATTAACAAATAATGAAATCAGACTTTTTTCTAATTGGAAATTAAAAAAAATTAAAATTATTTTAAAAATATTTTTTAACAAATAATCAAATCAAACTTGTTTTTATAATTGAAATATTTGTTTTTTTTAAAAATAATTTAATTATTAATTTTTAACCAAATATCATTATATTGTAAAGTAACAAACAATTATCAACAAATAATAAATTCAAACTCTTTTTTATAAATGATAAAAATAAAAGTACTGGTACCCATCACCCCACTGGGTTAGCCTCAGAAAGGGCATCCGGCCTATAAAAAATCTTGCCTCAACTAAGGAAATCACTTCCAAAGAAACTCTATTGCATTTCAGGTTATCTAGTTTGAATAATACATGGCCACAGATAGGTTAGTTTGGAAGTCAATTTCTAAAAGCCGTCCAACACATGCCAAACGGATGATGACATGGTTTGCCAATAGATTTCCAGTGTGATGGAAGACATTAAAAAAATGTGTTTCTATATTTATGAAATTCCATTAATTATTTTGAAGGATTCAATTAAGTCACCTCTCTCTAGTAAAGTAATTAAACCTAAGGATTCCAACCTGATTTTTATAATTGACTAAAAAAAATGTCGCCCATTGTGCCATTGATTAGGTTGTTTAAATCAGAAAAAAGTGAGTTTGCAAAGCCAGTTAAAATGAGCAAAATAAGACAAAATCTCAAATTAGTAGCTTTCTGTTCATTATATCTATCTATCTATCTATCTATCTATCTATCTATCTATCTATCTATCTATCTATCTATCTATCTATCTATCTATCTCTTTCCTTCTTTCTCTCTAGAGCTACGGTTTAAATAGTATCACTACTTGCGATGATATTTCCTTTTGTTTATAATAGACTCTTCCGATCTTTTCTTCCTTTCTTTATTACCTTCGACTGTTAAAAGAAAGAGAGAGATAAAGAGTGACGGAAGCGAGATTTATAGATACCGTCAAGCAACATACAGTGAGAGTGGTAGATAGAAATTTAGCAAGAGATGCGTCACTTAGTTAGTTAATTACAAATGACAGCTAATTAGAACAATTAAAATGGAAGTTTTTTTTTTTCAAACATAACTTAATCCTAAAGCTGAGGAATATGTTTACATGTATTTTGTCTGATAAAAAAAAATATATATGAAAAAATCCTTAGGAAAACAAACGTTGATTAACGCAGCTTTAGTATAATCATATGCATGCGTAGCCTCCGTTTAGTCTTGAGAGACAATGGATACCCGCTGTACGGGTGGCTGCACGTGTGAAACAAGAGGTGCGCAATCTCCAACCACATCTCCTGGGTCGGCACTGCTTGATTCCAGTGGCAAGGACAAATCCAGGACAACTGGAAACAATGTTGAGATAAACGGAGAGCACATACAGCACATGGTATTCCCAAATTTTAGTACTGACGAAGCTCAACGTCGTTTAACTTCGGTGATCTAACGGGTACCCGTGTGTCAGCGTGATTATGACGTATAGACGTGACTATCATTATTACTTTTATTAGTTTAGTCACACTTAACTTTAATGCTGTACAATATTCTATGGAGTTTCATGAAAGTTTTAATATTCTTACAATGACATTTTTTATATTTTTTTGATAGAATAAATTTTTTATGTGGAAATATTACCTACTAGTTAAGGTAATTGTCAACGTTGGGTCATAATAGCAAACACCTGAGGCTATCTTCGATCTAACCCTAACCCTAACACCTGAGGCTATCTTCGATCTAACCCTAACCCTAACCCTAACACCTGAGGCTATCTTCGACCTAACCCTAACCCTAACCCTAACCCTAACACCTGAGGCTATCTTCGATCTAACCCTAACCCTAACCCTAACACCTGAGGCTATCTTCGACCTAACCCTAACCCTAACCCTAACCCTAACACCTGAGGCTATCTTCGATCTAACCCTAACCCTAACCCTAACACCTGAGGCTATCTTCGACCTAACCCTAACCCTAACCCTAACACCTGAGGCTATCTTCGATCTAACCCTAACCCTAACCCTAACACCTGAGGCTATCTTCGATCTAACCCTAACCCTAACCCTAACCCTAACACCTGAGGCTATCTTCGATCTAACCCTAACCCTAACACCTGAGGCTATCTTCGATCTAACCCTAACCTTAACCCTAACACCTGAGGCTATCTTCGATCTAACCCTAACCCTAACCCTAACCCTAACACCTGAGGCTATCTTCGATCTAACCCTAACCCTAACACCTGAGGCTATTTTCGATCTCTACAAATCTACTATCAGACCCTGTGGGGAGTACTGTTGTCATATTAGGACTGGTGAATCTATGTCTTATTTGAGGGTTCTTGATAAGGTTTAAAAGCGTATCTGTAATTTGGTTGGCTCCACCCTTCTTCTCTGTCCCCTCTCTCTCACAGACATGATGTTGCTAGTCTCAGTCTTTAATTATAAATACTATTATAGCATGTGTTCTTGAGAATTGTCTGATCTATTACCTGCTTCTTTTGTTCCAGCTCGTTCGACTCGTTGGTCTAGTGGTCTTCACCAATTCGCTCTTTTAATATCTTATTATAATACAGCTTCCTATTCCAGTAACTTCTTTCCAAGAACTGCAGGCTTGTGGAACTCTCTTCCTGTTCACTGTTTTTTCTCTTACCTACACCCTTGGTATTTTCATGACTAAAGTCAGTAATCCCCTGTCTTTGTGATAATCAGCTTTCCTTGTTTTTAGCTACTTACATCAAGTGGCTTCATGCTTTTTCCATAATAAAACAAAAAACAAATTAAGTGTAGGAAGTTCGAAAGATTGAAAGCAGGATGTAATGAATAGCCTTGCAAGGATGTAAAAGAGTGAGCGAGAGGTCACGTGTGTGTTTTGTGGTAAAGCAGGAAGACGAGAGGCGATGCTAACCTTACCATGATATGTAAATTTGTCATCAGTGAAAGAGGTGTTTGCTAAATCTATGAAAAACAAAACCGCATTATTGGTGCGAAGCAGTTTTTCTTTCATGTTTGGACAGTTAAGATTGACGTACGGTCAGTGACGTGTGGGAGGGGGGGGGGGGCGGTTGCTCCGGACATCCAAATTGTGGGGGAGGGGATATCCAATCACATTCAAACTATCTCCCTTTCTCATAATATTTCTCAGTACTAGGACTTATACTCGAGCTTTGGGGGCATACAATCAAGTTATGGGCCCTGGGCATCAGCAGACCTCTGCACGCCAATGCCTCTACCTAATAAGTAATCAAATGTAGTTCATTCCATTTTCAATCTTCTCATAATATTCTTCATCTTTCAACTGGCAATCATCCCATCTCATTAACACTTATCCTCGAATACGTTTTGGCCTTTATAAGTGGTGACTCATTAGTAAAAAAAAAAAAAAAAAAAAAAAAAACGATGAAAAAAATAAATCTTCTTTCTGTCTGTCATTCTTACAAATTAAAACGTTTTCAGAAGATTCAGCCTGGGGTCACCTAGTTCTCCAAGAGGATCATTATGAAACACGAGACACAATTAGCGAGGCACCTTTTATTTTGTTCCACTGAGAAAATAAACATTACACCAACTGCATATAAGTGGCCAGCAGAAGAGCAGCAACAAAGAACCTGCCAATCAAAACCTCTAAAAGCTAAAATGGTTAGCTCAAATAACAGTTAATCATATCTAAACTATCTCCCTTTCTCATAATATTTATACTAGGACTTATAATTGAGTCTTTGAGGCATACAATCAATTGAATTGACCCCGGGCATCACCAAGGCATCACCAAGGCATCTGCACGCCACTGAGTATGGTGTAAACTTAAGTGGATATGTTTTCTGTTGATTGATTTCTGGGATTGAAAAAAGGAACCCTAACCCTAACCCTAACCCAAACCCTAACCCTAACCCAAACCCTGCTCTCAGCCCACAACACTAAATAACTTTTTTTTATTAATTCTTTTATGTTTTATAATGTTGAATGTTTGAAGATGAAGCGTAAGGATGCCCGTAGCATTAATTGGGTGGAAGAAGGTGTATGTACAGTGATAATTTAACCCTTTGGGGCACACCCGGCATTTAATAAGAATAAATAAGGACCTCTGTGTATTCTTGCTCCAGGCCCTGAACCTAACTATTTCTATTATTTTTTGAATTTTTATAATTTTCAACTTATAAATAAAATAAATTTACCTTACTATTTCTATTATTTTTTGAATTTTTATAATTTTCAACTAATAAATAAAATAAATTTACCTTACTATTTCTATTATTTTTTTAATTTTTATAATTTTCAACTTATAAATAAAATAAATTTACCTTACTATTTCTATTATTTTTTGAATTTTTATAATTTTCAACTTATAAACAAAATAACTTTACCTTACTATTTCTATTATTTTTTGAATTTTTATAATTTTCAACTAATAAATAAAATAAATTTACCTTACTATTTCTATTATTTTTTGAATTTTTATAATTTTCAACTTATAAATAAAATAAATTTACCTTACTATTTCTATTATTTTTTGAATTTTTATAATTTTCAACTTATAAATAAAATAAATTTACCTTACTATTTCTATTATTTTTTGAATTTTTATAATTTTCAACTTATAAACAAAATAACTTTACCTTACTATTTCTATTATTTTTTGAATTTTTATAATTTTCAACTTATAAATAAAATAAATTTACCTTACTATTTCTATTATTTTTTGAATTTTTATAATTTTCAACTTATAAATAAAATAAATTTACCTTACTATTTCTATTATTTTTTGAATTTTTATAATTTTCAACTTATAAACAAAATAACTTTACCTTACTATTTCTATTATTTTTTGAATTTTTATAATTTTCAACTAATAAATAAAATAAATTTACCTTACTATTTCTATTATTTTTTGAATTTTTATAATTTTCAACTTATAAATAAAATAAATTTACCTTACTATTTCTATTATTTTTTGAATTTTTATAATTTTCAACTTATAAATAAAATAAATTTACCTTACTATTTCTATTATTTTTTGAATTTTTATAATTTTCAACTTATAAACATAATAATTTTACCTTACTATTTCTATTATTTTTTGAATTTTTATAATTTTCAACTTATAAATAAAATAAATTTACCTTACTATTTCTATTATTTTTTGAATTTTTATAATTTTCAACTTATAAATAAAATAAATTTACCTTACTATTTCTATTATTTTTTGAATTTTTATAATTTTCAACTTATAAACAAAATAACTTTACCTTACTATTTCTATTATTTTTTTAATTTTTATAATTTTCAACTTATAAATAAAATAAATTTACCTTACTATTTCTATTATTTTTTTAATTTTTATAATTTTCAACTTATAAATAAAATAAATTTACCTTACTATTTCTATTATTTTTTGAATTTTTATAATTTTCAACTTATAAATAAAATAAATTTACCTTACTATTTCTATTATTTTTTGAATTTTTATAATTTTCAACTTATAAACAAAATAACTTTACCTTACTATTTCTATTATTTTTTGAATTTTTATAATTTTCAACTTATAAATAAAATAAATTTACCTTACTATTTCTATTATTTTTTGAATTTTTATAATTTTCAACTTATAAACAAAATAACTTTACCTTACTATTTTTATTATTTTTTGAATTTTTATAATTTTCAACTTATAAATAAAATAAATTTACCTTACTATTTCTGTTATTTTTTGAATTTTTATAATTTTCAACTTATAAATAAAATAAATTTTTGTTATGACATTAGCGGTTTTCAGGCATTAGTGGTTTTTGGTTTCGCATTGTTTTTCAATTTTTAGAATGACCTTCATGTTTTCTTTTTCCATATCTATTTTCTAATGTGTTCATAATTATTTTGTAAACGGTGATTATTTGAATAAGGACATGGTAGTCCGACATACTTCATAATGATAAGTAGTGATTAAATTCCGACAATTTGGGTTAATTGCTCTAATTACTTTTTGAAGAGTTTACTATTCCACATGAACACTTTGTAAGCAAATATTTTCCGGCCTGAAATATCGAAAATCTTTCAAGAGATTGCTGATGGAACTCTCTCTCTCTCTCTCTCTCTCTCTCTCTCTCTCTCTCTCTATATATATATATATATATATATATATATATATATATATATATATATATATATATATATATATATATATATACTTTGAAAAGTCACACAATTTGAAGCGCTGGGTGGGTGGCAATAATAACGAAGATATTTTTTTATAAAATATTTAGAAAACCTTGCACAACGCAGATTATTTGTTTTAAAAAATAAATTATTTATTCATCTTAAAAACATTTTTTTTTTTTTATAAACTTGAGTACTTTCGGTAAATATACCATCTTCAGAAGAATATTTCTTCTTTTTCTTTTTTCCTCTTGGTTGAGACATTCTCGTGGCCAAGTTGAAAATCCGTCTAGGTGTTTTGACGAAGTGAGAAAAGTTTTGATATGGCCGTGTGTCACGTGGTCGGCGTGGAAGGCCATTATTTTCTTTCCTTTTTCCCAATATGTCAACCCTACATGTGTTTGTACTTGCATGACATTTTTCTTTATATTATCATCCTGATGAAGTCTTATAAATAAAGACGAAACGTTGATGTACACATAAAAAACATCTATTTTTTGGTTTTTCCTTTTTCATTTTCCCATATATATATATATATATATATATATATATATATATATATATATATATATAAACCTTAGTTAATTAAGAGAACAATTGTCCATATATTCATTAAAAACACTTTTTATTTGCATACAATTGTTTCTGCCCCTCTCAACAAAATACTCCTTCGTAATATACAAAATATCATGTTTTTTTTATAATCAGTGTTTTCTTTATGAATATATGGGAAATTGTTCCCTGAATTAACTAAGGTCTCACATGATATTAAATCAAGAGCCCTAGTCGTGCACTATTGAGCTGTAACTTAAACCTTTGTGTTAGCTTAATCTATATATTATAATATATATAAATTTATTAATGTGTTACAGAAGATCAGAACAACATCGGTACCGTCGGTTTCAAATCATAACAAAGGCCTCTTTACCGAACTCTCTTCAGCCTTTATTTATGTCTCTCCCCAGTTTTCCGGTCTTCATATATTAATAAATATTATGCTCTTATTTTTTAATCTTCTTAATCGAGTACTCTGCTGGGGTTCTCTCCCACTAACCTTATATATATATATATATATATATATATATATATATATATATATATATATATATATATATATATATATATAGTCGAATTTTTAAAGTCATACTAGAATAGCAGTTAAACTGACAAATGTAACTTTGCTTCTGACGAGCCAATTTTCATTTGTTATTGTTATACCATGTTATTGGCAATATAATAACATGCTTAGCTACACTTTTATTTTTTAAATTACTTAGTCCAGCTCAGATGACTGCTAATATGACAAATTTTAAATAATCAACTAAAACTAAAATCAGCTTTAAATTAAAGAATATAATAGGGGTTGTTTACATTAAGTTTTAAAATGTGCAAACAAATAAAAATTAAAAACTAGAATCACTTCACTGCATCCCGGGCAATTCCGGGTAAATACCGCTAGTGTATATATATATATATATATATATATATATATATGCTATTTATAAATAAATATTAAATTATTAATACCTACAGATGCTAGCGTTTCAAGCTTATTGCTCTCATCAGTGAAGGAAAGTAACAATTTCAGACGGTCAAATTATACAAATTATCAATCCTCATCTAAAAAAGTTCAAAAACATGTACGTTTTTATTTGTCCGAGTTGACTGATGAACATCCTCATTTCAACATGATTCAGCTGGTCTTCCTGTAGAACGATATGCCCGTGCACTGTCATCTAGCTCTTCAATCAAGATGTAACATCTAACCCTAAACCCTTTTGAAGAAGATGTGTGTTGCATTCTGTAGTTCCTGTAACAGCGAATGACCATAAGCACCCAACAGTTGCAACTATGTGTGGGGTCTCTGATAGTTAGCATATACTGTTTTTACTAACAGGAAACGCCCATACATACATTAATACACTTTAATTACTTTATCTCTCCCGGTACAGTTTTTTTTGCATAAGTCAAGTTCATATTATATTCCAATAACCATGTTTTTATTTTATTATTTTTATTTTTATTTTTTCACATTTCCAAAAACCATAACATTTCTGTGAGATATATTTTTTACGGTCCGTTTCATTTGTCTTGTGCCAAACAACATTTTTATGTCAATATCGTCTCTGCAACATTACAAAATCATCAGAAAAATTCACAAAGAGTAAAAAGTTCTTGGATTAAAGTGTCTTGAAAAAAACCTACACTATACAGTGGTTCATTTTGGGGTGAAACCAAACAAAAAACTCACAAAGCAAAAGAGCAAACTCACACGTGGGGGAACCCACTAATACGCCATTTTGAATTTTTCGCATATATATATATATATATATATATATATATATATATATATATATATATATATATACACACACTTTAGACGGATATAACTTTTGTTTTTCTTTTTTTGAGAAGAGGAGATTTTCTTCAGAAATATCAAAATATTCCTACTATCCTGGATTTTGTTAACATTGATAGTAAGTTTTAATAGTAAGTTTACTGATATTGTATGTGAAAAAATTATTGAAAAATAAATATATAATTGTGAAGAGTAATACCACTAATATTGTCTTTGATTATTTGTTCTTGTCCATCTCTTTCACCATTCCGGTTTTCTGCATTTCTTTCGGCCTTAATAAATACCCATATATATATATATATATATATATATATATATATAAGATTAGAACTAGTAGTTCGAGGAAAGAAACTATCAAAGTAGAAAGACTTCCTGCATTTTGGAACCTCCACAATGACGGGAAGGGATCTTGCTGATTGTTGGGTTAGTCGGGAATATATATATATATATATATATATATATATATATATATATAGGTGAGGGGGTTAAAAGTTCCCCAAAGAGATTCAATGTTTTAACAAATTTCTTCTCTTCGGCACAAGGAAGGTTTACAAATGGCGATAGAGACAGATTCCAAAATTTTCAAATGGTTTTTGGAATCGGCTCTATGCAAGACCTCAAAACACTCTATTTTATAGTTACTATAACAAAATGGATTTTCAACCAAATGCTGGCCAATAGCAAAGTCCAAAGTCGCAGAGGAAGAATGACACAGGGATCTTACCCATTCCTGTCGAATTTTGGATGAAACGTGTTGGTTTATGCAGGTCTGCAAATGCAAGGAAGTACACCCTAAATAGCAGTATCACAATGGCATTTAAATTGGTAAACATCATTACTATAATTGGTATAGGGCACACTGTCATTGCCAAAGAAAGGAAAAAACAGGTCTTGTAGAATACACTAAGCATAAAGTCTTTGTAACTCTCACTTACCTTATTTTGTCCTTTAGTCCTCACATTTCATGAGTGATGTTTCTGACAAAGGGAGAATAATTGCTGTTTTCTGGGGCGGAATCTATCCATCTAACACTTATCGTTAGTTAGATTTTTACCTTGAAGCGGTATTTTTTAAAAATTAAGCTCCTTACATTAAGTGGCTCTATGCCTTGTCTGGAGCGATTTCTATTAAAAAATTTTTAAAAACTAGAGTTACACGAAACCACAACCTCAATTTATACGTTCATGTACCTATATAACATTACAGTTGAGAATTCTTAGACTGCCAACAAATATATATAGCAGAAGTCTTATTGACACATCGTGTAGTAGTAGCAGTAGTAGTCATAGTGATGATGAGTGTAAATTGTAGCAGGAGCAGAAATAGTTGTGTCTATAGAGTTTATCTGTCTCGCTTTAATTTTTTTTATAGCAACGACTGTAATAGTTGTTCTCTTGTAACTAAAAACAACACATATTCGTTTTAAGGTTTACTATTTTTTAAATTTATTTTTCGTTTTAGTTGCTCTTAGCATAATACACTATGCAGTAACATTACGTCTGTGTATGAAGGGGAATATATCTAAAAACACGTCCGTTCTGTCTTACAGACAAAAGCCAAGAGGTTTAGCCTTTTTGCCATGTTTTCTATCTCGACTTCTGTTTATAACGTCACTTCCCTGATACGTTTACTAAACACCTAACCTTAATTCCTAGTATATTTTTTTTCTACTTACTAACACATCTCATGTCAAATATTATTTACACTTATTTTTGTCGCTTTTTGCGGTTTCTCTAACTTTGGAAAATACTTAAGCTTGAAAATTAAAAAAATTGTTATAAAAATAAATGCGAAAGTTAAAAATAATTTATTTTTAAAAAAATCCTGTTTTTCACCACTTTTTTCCCTGCAAAATACAGATTGATAGATTCGTGGCGCATCTAAATGTTCACATGGCGACAGTTTTTGTTGCAGCTGTTGTTTATTGCAGACATGCACACAATCATGACAGACACCCATCACGTTTTTATGTAGTAAGTAAAATAAAATGAAAACACTATTTATTTGTTACAGATATTGTAAGTGCTTATGACTATTGGAGTCAGTGGGATGCATGGGTGAGAGGGGGAGCGATGACTCCAGCTATCGAGTGGAGGCAGAATTATACGTTCTTGGCCTTTTGGTCAAGATCAAAGTGTAGTATCTGTTCCGATGGATACTGCACCCCATAGACTTGTATTGTCTTGTCCTTCGGGGCTTGATTTACGCCAGTCTATGGGTTGGTCCTGTGCAGTTCTAGGAGGTGCACCCTCCCAGGCTTTGCCTCCCCTCTTTGGGGAGGAGTAAGTTTATTGCTTACTGCCTGAGGCGCCTCTACCGGGGAATGCCGATGGGGCTGCCCAGGCAATTTTTAAACCCCACTTTCCCGACCCGACCTTGGGTCACATCTTACTTGTGGGAGTAAGATAAAAACTGGCCTTGTGCCTAACTCCTGGAGAGGAGTAAATCAATATCCAGTGGAGGCAGGGGGAGTTTAAATAGAGAAGAAAATAAGATGGTAATTTTAAAATTTCAGCACTGGTGAATCAAGGTTTAAAGTCTACCCGCACTGTCAGAAACGACTGTTAACCTTTTATTTACTAGCTGCCCGGGAGTATTTTTACTTTCATTTTTGTTTCGTTTTTTTTTTCTTTCAAAAGTAAATTTTACTTATTATGGTATCGCTTAAATTATTACTTGAACCATATTATTATAAAACTACATCTGTGTGTGTGTGTGGGGGGGGGGGGGGTTAGCACGTTATATCTTAACGTTTTATAACAAAAAAAAATCGTTTTGTTCCGAATAAAGTCTTGAAAATCGAAATTAAAATTTTATTTTTTAAATTTTTTTTTAACTTAGTTCACCCCAAACAAGGCAAGTTGTCACTGTAGACGCAAGAGGCTAATGAGAATTAGAGTGAAAGTTTAGGGGGTCATCCTAATTTGGGAGTGTTTTAATCGCTGAAGACCATAATGTCTCTTATTATATTTTTCTTACGATCAAAATATTATTAATTTTTGAAAATGTGGAGTGTCCAGAAATGTTGCGTTGAAATAATTAAAAAAAAAAAAAAAATGAACCACAACGCAACTTCGGATGGATAATATAAAACCTAAATATCAAACTACCTTGTTACTTTTGGCTGACAATTTATATATCCCGACATTGTCGTCATGGAATTTACCTTGCTACTGGACTCAAGCAATGGCGGTTTAGGAAAGATTTTGTTGGAGATTACACAACCTTACTTCACTATAGACTCCCTTTGCAGGCACCCCTTACAGAGGATATCCATTGTCTCTCGAGTCTGGAAAAAGGCTTTATATATTTATATATATATATATATATATATATATATATATATATATATAACACGAACGTTGACCGTTTTAAATCTTCCCTTTCTTTTATCCTTTCTCTTTTTATTAGCACCCGGTTCATGCTGGTGATTTTTGCCATGCTAGATTCTCAATTTTCACTTTTTATTTTTATTTAGTCTTTGAAAAAATGGTGTAGCATCGAACCGTTGGTTGATTGACGTGAGACTGTAATATGGTTTATGTAATTTTATAAATGCTCTACTTGCTATTGAGCACTTTGGAAAATATTGGTTTTATGTTCATTTTATTAATATATTTGAATTTGATCAATTATATATATATATATATATATATATATATATATATATATATATATATTTAAAACCAAATAACTTCTTTTTTTTTTAATGGATAAAATCATTTATTTAAAAAAATATCTAAGACTTGACGTAAAACGTATTTTTCAAAGAAGACTTTTCTCCCCTTCATTTTGCTGGTATTAACTCACAAGGGGTGGCCATCCCGTGGAGAAAGCAAAATACACATTCGTTCTTGTTGACGAAAGTGTTTAAAAATGTGTTTTGCATGGTTGGCGCTTTTTTTTAATGACGAAATGGAGAGCTTATGCTAATTTAAACAAACTCAATTCATTTTTTCCGTAAATCATCAGCAAATTTTTCGTCAATCCCAACACCGGAGCACATACACAAGGAATTGAAAGATAATGGATTGATGCGAAGCTTTGTATATTGAAAAAAAAAATGAGAGGCGTACGGTGTAGATATTTTTCCTTGTAGATAATAAACCAAAGCGGCACCTAATAAACTTACCGTAAAAAGAATTACATTGAGGCTATAATTACATAAGTCCATGTGCTGATATAAAAATTCTGACGCTGACATCAAAGTTCACCACAGCCGCTTGTATTAATTTATTGAAAGAAAATTTTAAATAATTGATTGAAATCGAATTATTATACCTACTCTTGTGATAAACAAGTAAATTTTAAGAATAAATAATTTGATATTTCTTTTAAACTAGTATAACTGTTTAACTGAAAGCTGACATAGAGAAATCAACGATGGGCATTTTTTTTATTAATGTTGTAGCGTCCCTTTTTTAACCGATGAATCTCGAAAATGTCTCTTATTAAATTGCTTCTTGGTTTTAATGAGTGGCGGAAAGTAGGCTTCACCATGGGCGTGTTTACTCCTACCTCCCTTTATTCATCAAAAATAAAATAGCAATCAAGATCAAATATTAAAATCGATCAGAAATACAATTTTTTTTTTTTTTTAGAACACAGAGCAATATTTGCCTTATATGACTGAGGAAACAGATTTAAGTGTGCGCCTTGTATTTAAAAAGCTTTTTATGTCAAATAAATAGAGAATATGCTGATACTACTTTATATATAAAATATATAATCAGGGATTGAACAAAATAATTTGAATAGTACAAATTTTCCTCCAATAATTTAATAACTTATTGTATCAAGAATATTGATCCAAATTCGATTATGAAAGTTTATTTTTTTATATTCATTTGACTTTATATTTGTAATTCTTTTTCAGATTTTGGGAAAAAATAGAGTAAAAATGTGTGACCTAACTGAGTTTGAAAAAGGGAAAAATTGTTAGAGCTGGTATGACAGGAACCTCAATCACAAAACAGTTGAATTGCTTGTTTTTTCAAGAGTTACCGTATCAAAGATTATGAAAGAATTTTAGAAGCAGGGAAAACCCTTCAATAAGTGGTGTGCAAACATGATTATAGCTTTCTTTAAATTGCTTTTAACATAATACAGTATGCAGTAGCATTACATATTCTCCATGTGTGTGTGGGGGGGGGGGGGGGGCGGGAGGAATTCTCTGAAACACACATTAGTTTTTCAGGTGGACATGATTATAGCTTTCTGACGTAATACACAGCTACAGGGTGGGCAAAAATAAGGGTCCTATTTTTAAAAATTCATAACTTTTTTATTTATTGATTTTTTTTTGATTTTTTTTTTAGAATAAGTAAAGGACCCCTTCCGAAGCAAGCATGAGCCGTATTAGCCCTAAGGAACGTACCCTCATTTAGAAAACATTATTTTTGCTTAAAAAACTCAAAACAGTGTAAAAAACAATACTTTAGTTTTTGTAAGTTTTAAGAAGTGTTTTTCGGCTAAAATTTGTTTTGTTTATTTCAAAAAATCTCGGAAGGGTCAGTCTACACACACATAAAGTTTGGTGAGTTTAACTTTTATTTTGTGGAAGTTATTCAAATTCAAGTTATTCAAATTTAAAGATAGGACCCTTATTTTGGCCCACCCTGTATAAGCACGTTGACACACTAGTTCTAGTCAGATCATCAAAGTTAAGCAATATTGAGCCTGCTCAATATCAGATGGGCGAATTTATATGGAGATGACAACTCACACCCATATGCAGTTCTGGATAAAATCACAGGTTGCCTTCTGGTAACACACAGCACCCAGAAGTCACTCTCTCAAGGCTATGCAGTTTAGTGGTTGTGTGCTCTCAACAGATGAACTTGCCAGATTAAGTCAATGGTGGAACACTTCAGTTCAACAAAGAGCTACTTCATTATCTATAGGGGTGATGTTCACAGACAAAATACTACAGCTATCGAAAGATTGACGATGACTCATACACAAAGAATCAGACAGATAACGTGAAACTGTCTAGTCAGTCTGTGTCACTGGATAGGATAGAAATTAAAAACATACTAATATTGAATGAGATAGGTGTTACTACATTTTGAAACGTCGTTGAAATGACAAACTTTGAAAATGGAGAAGCCAGACAATTTGACGCATTCTCTTCGATAACACCAGAAGATCGTCGATCTTCGGCTATGCCGTAAAACTTCGACCATGAAGAAGAAAAAAAAATTTTTTAATTAAAAAAAGGAAAATATTGTCTGTATTACCATGAATAGGGTTTTATAAAACCGAAAATTTGGAGTAAAAAAAAATGATTTAATAAATATTTCATTTATTTGACAAAATCATGTGTCAAATGGTCTGGTTTCTCAATTTTCAAAGTTTATACTAATATTTGTTTTGGTTTTTTACCTCTCCATAAAGTCAAAAAAAATTTTCTACTAATGAGTCACAGCTTATTAAGGCCCAAAGGCCACTCGAGGATAAGTGTTAATGCGTTTATATGGTGGACGGTGAGACACCACCATGATGATTAGTAACGATGATTCAAATTGGGCAGAATTTAATTATTTAAGAGGACGGCTCAACAAGAATTTGTTAACGTTGGACTTGAAAACGACTATGTTGTAGTCATCTAAGAAAGCAGCCCTGTGGTATTGTGTTCCATCGATGAGTAGTTCTAGGAAAGAAACTTTGCTCATGGAAGTTCCATTTAGTTTTAGGTACACAGAGGGAGAAAGGGAAATTATTGACAGTGGTTGTAACTAAACGAATTTTGTTGTGAATGTTTTACAGGAAGGAACCATAGATTGGAGCTCAGTCGAGCACTTATCATGAAACACAAGATCAGTTTTTAATGTGGAGCTGACCTGGGAAAAAAAAATAACCTGTAAAGTCCTGTCGACACTCTCATGAATGAGGGGCACCTCCGGTGAGAAGCAATAAACTCATAACTCCCCGTCCGAAAGGAGATGGTAATGCCAAGGTAGATGGGCCCAGAGGCTAAACAGATATTACATTTTGATCCACCCTTAATTCAATGACATAACTAATTCAATAAAATCGGTAAAAACTGATTTTAAAAAGTCGGTTCTAGATGCAAAGATCATCAATAGTATTTATTATTTACCTGACGTTGTTTTTTTTTTATTCCCCCTTCATTTCTCGGGGTTTCAACTAACTTTAATCATCTTCTGAAAGGGGGAGAGGTAAGATATATATTTAGTTTGATAAAATATTGAAGGAAAAGATGTGAAAAAGACCTTTTTAATGTGAAATAAGGCTGTTCCAGATGCAAAAATCCTCAATAATATCTATTGTTTTCCTGAATTTAATTTTTTTTGTTAGTGGAGCTGATACGAACACCGAGTTGCTCACTGCCCCCAGTGATAATGGTCATCCAGTGTACTGTGTCTGCGGCGGAAAAGGGACAGTGGCTACCACAAACAAGCAGTTGTAGACAGACATTTGGTACAATGATGTGAGTTGTACCCGGTTATGCAAATAATTCATTTTACTGACCAATCAATGATATTTTGGGCTCGATATGAGCAGGCTCATTTCACCTATTCAGCTAGTTAGTTCAGTGATTAGCTGCTCAATTGTAGTCCTGTTTCTGTTCTAAGCTCACTCTTCGTTTCGATAACCAGTGTTTGTTCAAGGCGGTATTCATCGACAACTTGTATCCCTTGGTCCATTCGTCTGCTGAATAAGTCCATTCAAGGCTAGTTCACCTTTGGCTTTCTTTAGGTCCCATTCGTTGTCTCGCAGGAGTTGGAATACAAACAGTAAATTCAGGAAAATTAGGTCATTTTGGCAAGGTAGGAAAATTAGGCAACTATGGAAGAGTCAAGTTCAAATGACTTTCTATTCGATACTTCCAAATTCCTTTCAAATTTCGAACAGTTACGAAGTAATTGATGTTTTTTTTTTTCAATTAATAACAAAATATTAAAATGTCCGACTTGTTTACGAAGAAACTGAAATGCATTATAATGGATTTAATCTCGTAATAGGATTTTAATTTACTACTTTTTTATTCAAATAATAATTGGAAAAGATAATACAAGAACAGAGTTCTTAGAACAAACACTTGACTTAAATCGATTTTATTTGTTTTAAAACAACAGTAAATATTTTAAAATATTTATTTTTAAATATTATTTGGGGAAGGGGGTAGCCTCTATTTAAAAGTATATCCCCCTCAAGAAAGGTCCTAAAATCTATTTTCAATTGATATTTATTCCATAGTTGCTTAATTTTCCTACCTTGCCAAAATTACCTAATTTTCCGTTGGCTAATTTTCCGGGCACCACAAGCAGTACCCGGATCCAGTTTTTTTTACGACATTTTCCTTTATTTCTCTAGCATTTTGACTAACTTTAGTTATCTTCTGGAGAAATTGTAAACATATGCATATGTTGTATATCCTCCCGTTGCTAATCGATCGTCAAGTGGATGTGGTTGAAAATTTATGGGGTTTGAAAAACTCTTGAAGCTGGACTTTGAGTTGTGAAGGGCTTTTCTAACCTGGAATTTTGTTAGTGCTGAAATATTAAAGAATTGAAAGCTTCTTCCAACTGAACAGAATAAACCAAACTATTGCTAATTCGAATTAATAGAACTCTAAGATGACAGCCTGTTCTTTATTCAGGTTCTCATAACATAAGTCAGCACGGTGGGGGAGAAAGAGAGACAACCTCAGTTTGCTTTAAAAACTTATTCTTAAAACTGCATTTACACGTCTTGTTTAAATCGCCCCCAGTTGCTTTCTGTTACTTAGAAAATCTTTTCTAACTTTTCACGCTTCCTTTTTTCTGTTCAAACGTTTTTGTTACATTTGACCTTCTAACCTCGCTAGACAATCTTTTGCTCCAGGACATTCAAACGGAAAATGACAATTATATTACTCAACCTTCAATATACAATTCATATAGTCCGATCAAAAGACGCAGATGAGAAAAGATCTTTTTAATGCTGTATGACCCAAAAAATTGAATTGGGAGAGATCACATGACATAATTCAGTTCTGGTTACACAATGATCATGTTAGTCTGAAAGTATTATATTCACATTGGAGCACAGGGTGGATCAGGTGCTGGTATGATTGTAAGAATTGGTAGTGGATAGAATAAATTCAGGAAATGTCTGCCTTTACTAACCAGCAGAGCATTACCACTGTCGACCAAGGGAAGAGTCTATCAAGTATGTGTGTACGCAGTGTGATGATGTATGGAATTGAAACCTGGACAGTGAGGGTTGTGGACATGCGTTGCATGAAGAAAAATAGTATGAGAATGATACGATGGATGTGTAAGGGACTACTAATGACCTCAGAGGAAGAGTAAATCTGAATAGTATCGGGAGATGTGTGAAGAAGGGGAGACTTTAATGGTATTGTCATGTTGAAAGAATGGATAAGAGTTAATGGGTCAGTAGATGTAGAACAGTTAAGGTACCAGGTTCAGTTCACAGGGGGAAACAAAGGAAAACATGGGAGGAAGTAAAAAAAAATGGACTTGAGAGAAAGAGGGATAAATAAAGACCTGGACAGAGATATGTTAGTTTGGAAGTCAATTTCCAAAAACAGTCCAACATAAAATGGACGTTAAACCGAAGATGATGATGATGTGGCCAGGGATTGTATTCGTGAGTGTCGGGACGTGTCCACCTCTAGGGCTCCAATCTACTCAGAAATTCCTAGTCAATTAGCTTGGGGCCGCAAGGGGCCCAGTATCCATGGTGTACCACAGAGAGGTTTGGCCAGAGTTTTGTCGGTGGAGAGGTTATATATCAGCAGGGTAGACCTACGCACTCGGCTTCCTTTTCGTCCAATGATGATATTTTTTTTCTTTTTACATAGGCATAGGGGCGTCATCAAGATGACCGTATGTAATCATTTAGTTTTTTTATTATTTTAATCAACTTAAATCCATACCTTTGCTGAAGCTGATTGATAACCAGTTGTTGCTGCGTGCTTGTGTGTTGTGATGCCGTGCAAAAACAAAAGGCCGTCTGACATGCTTTCTTAAAATAATTATTCAGTTAATTATGCAAAATCAAGTTTTAGAGGAAATATGATATAATCATTTCAGCATTTTATTATACCATCGTTTCATTGTATGTGCTCGACTGAGCGCCAATTTATGCCTCCTCCCCCCGTAAAAAACTCACAACAAAAATTCGTCTAGCTACAACTATTGTAAATAATTTTCCTTACTTCCTCTGTGTACCTAAAACTAAACAGAACTTCCATGAACAAAGTTTCTTTCCAAGAACTACCCGTCTGTGGAACACAATATTACAGGGCTGCTTCCCAGGTGACCACAACATGATCGCTTTCAAGTCCAATGTAAACAAATTCTTGTTGAGCCGTCTTCTTAAATAATCAAATTCTGCCCAGTTTCAACCATCGTTACCAATCATCACAGTGTTGTCTCGCCATCAACCTGACAAACTTAATAACCCTTATCCTCGAATGGCCTTTGAGCCTTGATAACCGGGGACTCATTAGTACATTAAAAAATAGCATAATTAATATCTTGTCTCATTGAAGCTTCCATCAAGACTGTCGATACTTCGATCACCACTCTCTCTGTAATACAGGTGTGACGTCATTTCTGTCTAAATATCATCGACTGTCTTTTCCAACGATTCTAGGTTATCAGGCAGGGTCAAACATTTGAACTCTGTGGAATTTTCTGTCTCCAGCTCACCCGGCTTAATTGCTAATATGAACTAGCTAATATATCTACCAACTAACCTACCCACCTCAAAATTTAATATTTTGAAGGTAAAAGAAAAATACATTATAAAAAAAATGTCATGGTGAGGCTGTTTTAATTGGATGTAAATTGCTTTTTAAAAAAAAATTTTTTGTCTGTGTATTTTTATATTTATTTATTACTAATACTATAATATTAATGAAAAAGTTTGAATATTATTACCAGGAATTTTTGGGGTTATCATGATACAGGATGGCACCCCCAAAAAGGCAACCCATGAAATCGTTAATAAAATTAATAATCCTTTCTGCAATCCAACAATATTTGTATACAAATAAAATCTATGCTTGACTTGTCCACCAAGTTTCAGTCACTATGTCCAACAGTTTTGTGCAAAATTGTCAATAACTCTGACACACTCCTCTTTTGGCACTGTCCTGATTTTAGCTGTGATGACCCTCTTCATTTCATGAATTGTTTGACGGACATGATCTTTAAGATTACCCCACCGATAAAAATCTGAGAGGTTATGATCTGGTGAGTGTGAAGCCCATTCAGGATCACATCTACTAATAAGACTATCACCAAAGTGTCCCCCATATAATTGAACGGCTATAAAACAAAGACTGTTGGACATTCATGACTGAAATTTGATTGACAAGTCTGAAGTTTACTTGTATCAAATATAGTTTAATTACAAAAAGGATTGTGAATTTTATTAATCATTCCATGGTTGGCATTTTTTTTTTTTTTTTTTTTTGAGAGGGGAGTCACTTTGTATAAGGACCTATGTTTGTTAAGTGGGTACAGTTTCGGGAATAGACAAAAAATGTACAGGTGTGACGTAAGCCTGACGTATGTACAGCGAATGTTACGAAGACTAAGGGAAATAGATGAAAGAAGGTACGCCATTCCGAATGTTACTGAAGCTCCACATCAAAATTTGTTAATCTTTTTATTTTATGTCAAGTTTAATTAGTTGCCATACGACGGTAGCACCGGAAGTTTCTCAGATTGGAAACGTTTGCACCTTATGCCTGTATTATTTTCTTGTTCCTCGTGCTTCTAAAATGAATTTATCAATGTTACATGAAATTTCACAATCAGTAGAAGGTTGCATTTTTTTTTTGCAAGGAAAAAGGTCTTCTACAGAAGGTATTAATTTGTTCACATTGCCCAGGAAATGTTTCGTGCAAATGGAATGGCAGGTGAAAATTCCCTAACCCTAAAACTACTTCCACCTACCCACAAAAAATCCCTAACCCTAAGACTAACTCTAATTCCCTAACCTTAACACTAACCCTAACACTAATTCCCTAACCCTAAAACTCGCCTCCCCCCCAAAAAATTCCTTAACACTAACCGTAATTCCCTAACTGTAACCCTAATTACATAACCCTAACCCTAATTCCCTAACTCTAACCCTAATTCCCTTACCCTAACCCTAATTCCATAACCCTAAATTCGGTAACCCTAAAACTCGCCCCCCCCCCACAAAAAAATTCTGTAACCCTAATTCCTCAACCTTAACACTAACACTAGTTCTCTAACACTAATACTGACCGTAACCCTAATTCCCTACCCCTACCCCTAATTTCCTAACTCTAAAACTCGGACCCCCCACACACAAAAAAATCCCTAACCCTAAAAAGAAGAGACAAACAAAACAGACACAGTAAAAAAAAACTAAATTTGTTGTCAACTCGGAAAAAATAAAATAAAATTGCTCTTTCTTTCGTTCTAAGTCGTCTGCTTAAAAAAGGTAAGTTTAAAATGTTATTTCATTAAAGTCGTCTGCTTCTAAAAAAAGGTAAGTTTAAAATGTTATTTCATTAAAGTCGTCTGCTTCTAAAAAAAGGTAAGTTTAAAATGTTATTTCATTAAAGTCGTCTGCTTCTAAAAAAAGGTAAGTTTAAAATGTTATTTCATTAAAGTTGTCTGCTTCTAAAAAAAGGTAAGTTTAAAATGTTATTTCATTAAAGTCGTCTGCTTCTAAAAAAAAGGTGAAAAAAAATTGCTGTTTCTTTCGTAAAAAGGCGTCGTTTCTAGTGTTAGTTTGCAATTTTATATCATTAAAGTTGTCTGTTTCTAAAAAAAGGTAAGTTTCCGAAGTCATGGACAGGCTGGGGGGGGGGGGGGCTTCGGTAACATTCGGAATGGTGTACCTTCTTTCGTTCCCTTCATCTTCGTAGCATTTGTTGTACACACGTCATACTTACGTCATGCCTGAAAATGTTTAGTCGTATTTCCCGAAACAGTGCCGTTAAGCGTTTTGTTTTTAACTTTGAATGTCCTTATTGCTTTCAATCTTAATTATTTCAGGGTTTATTCTATAAAGTGAAGTTGTACAGCCATGTCGTTCAGGAAATGCAGTGGATCTGTCCAAATGGTAAGATGGGTGGTTATTTAAAACAAAACAAAACATCAGAATGTTTCTATGTTTACTAAGCAAAACAGAATGAGATTTAGCTAACAAATTAGATTAAGCAGACAGGAAGGAAGACATGCCTTTCATGTTTTAAAAACTTGCTATAAATATTTGTTGGGCATATAAATTTAAAAAATCAAGAAGAACCAATTAACGCTAAACTTGCATAGAAAACTGAACTCCTTCCTGTTAAAGATTGAACTAGTTATTTTTCCAATTTTTTTTATAATCTGAACATTTTATGCTTAATCGATAATAATAAAAAAAACATTTTGTTCAAATATTTGAAAAAAAACCAACATTTCTGATTACTATCGATTTAGTACCAACTTTTTTAGATTATGATAAAGAACTTTGAAACAATTACTTGTTCAATTTTTTGCATGACAAAAAAATTTCCAAAAATATTTATTCAATTTGTATAAAGGTGTTCAGATTTCAATGTAAGTAAAAACAGCGTAAATATTTTATGCAAGTATTTATGTGGTATTTTCCTCGCTTTCCTTGCTATGCGCATTCTGAGCAAGTGGTCACCAGATATAAAATAAGAATATTGAACACTCCATTTTATAAATTTTCATGGTAGCGCACATGGTGAACACCTTCTCCATCATGTGTGTCACCATATTTGATAAGTATTTTTGAGGGTACACACTAGGGTCGGAAATAAATGGAAGGGGGGTAGAAATCATAAAGAAAACAGTAATAATTAGGAGACGACTGCATTTACATAAACATACATTTATTCTCACAAAGAAAGTTTGTCAAAGACAAAAAGGGAGGTGCAATTTAACAAGCATAATTTCAAAGACAAAAGTCTATGTTAACCATCCCTAAACACAATCAAGAATGAACATGAATTAACAGGGTAAACAGGGAGAATGCTTCAGCATATAAAATAATATACACTTTGAACAGAGAAAGTGCTATGTTGAAATGGCTAGCTGTCTGGGGATCCCATTATCACCTTTAAAAAAAATGAGATCGGACGATCAGTAAAGATTATGACTGGTGATTAATCTGATGTCGCCAAGGTAAACAATTCCTACTTTTACCCATTTTAAAATGAATTTTTCTAAAATCAAATTATGTCGTCCCTTTGTCTAAAACGGTGCAATTTTAAATAAATATATTTCAAAAAGTGACATTCGTTTTATTGGTTTGTAGAATATTTTGGTGAGAATTATTTTTTACGGTAAGAAGATAGAATATTTATTGTTTTAAAAAGAATTAAATTGATACAATTTTAAATGAGGAAAAATACAATACTTTTATTTATTTATTTATTTCGCTGACAATGACAATTATTTTTACAGAAGAAGAAATCACCATGGAATTTCTACGCTAGCGTTTAATCAATAGTAATACGAAAATTGAAAATAAAAAATGAAATCACAAGTTTTAGAGGTGAGAGGGAGGGAGATAGGAAACATTGTATGCGTGCACAGAAATATATGTACTGATATATCAGAAATATACAGTTGTCTCCATTTTGCTAGGTTAGAGATTATTTTCTGTTCCAACCCCTTCGCTCTTAATCAGCTGTTGGGTGAGGCATTTGCAAAGATGTAACCAGAGTCAGTGCTACTTATCTCTGCAACATACTATGGTTGGCCCAAGTACAATTTTGACAGCTCTCTGGAGACCTCCTAATTTTATTTTTTGACTTCTTGACCCCTTACTTAAAATATTGCTAGAAAATTATATAGAATCGCTTTTAACAGTAATAATATATTTTTTAAACAAACGTTACTGCGCATGTGTGTAAGTAAATCTGGCCTAAACTTAAATTCTTCCAAGCTTTTGAAAATCACTGTTATATTTGAAAACTTGTATTTCTTCAGGATAACCCCCTCCCCCTAGGATGCCACCCATGGACTCGTTAATAAAATTCACTATCTTTTCTGCAATCCAACCATATTATGTACAAATAAAATTCAGTCTGTGTCTGACATGTCCACCAAGTTTCAGTCATGAATCTCCAACAGTTTTTTTTTTATCGTCGTTAAATGGTGATAACCAGTTTATGTGCAAGAAGTGTAAGACAATGGAGACGGATGAAAACTCAAATGTGGAGAAAGTATATTTGGATGGCGAAGCTATTGAAATGGTTGTTCAGAAGTTTTGTTACCTTGGTGATGATATTGGAGCACAGGGTGGAGCAGGTGCTAGTGTGATTGCAAAAATTAGGAGTCGATGGAGTAAGTTCAGGGAACTTCTACCATTATTAACCAGCAGAGTATTACTGCTGTCGATCAAGGGAATAATATATCAAGCATGTGTGATGATGTATGGAAGTGAAACCTGGCCAATTAGAGTTGAGGACATGTGTGGCATGGAAAGAAACGATATGAGGATGATATGAAAATGATATGATGCATGTGTAATGTGAATCTTAAAGACAGGCTTAGATCTGATGACCTCAAAGGAAGATTAAATCTGGACAGTATAGAGAGATATGTGCCATAGAAAAGACTTCAATGTTATAGACAACGTTGAAAGAATGGATAAGAGTGATAGGGTTAGTCGATGTAGAACAATTGAGATAGCAGGGTGAGTTCACAGAGGAAGGCTAAGGAAGACATGAGAAGAAGTGATAAGGATGGACTTGTGAGAAAGAGGAATAAATAAAGACCAGGCCAGAGATAGGTTAGTTTGGGAATCAATTTTTAAAAAGCCGTGGAACACATGCCAGCATGTAAAATGGTTGTTGAACCGAATATGATGATGATATGTGGGAACACTTTTGTGATCGTCTCATCAGTAGGAGGTGTGATCCTGAATGAATTTCACACTCATCAAATTATAACCCTCTCGATTTTTATCTGTGGGGTTATCCCAAAGATAATGTCTATCAAAACAAGCTTCAGATGATTCATGGAGAGAAGAAAATGGCCATCACAGCCAAACTAAAGCTGTTGGGCATTCATGATTGAAACTTGGTGGACAAGTCAGACATAGACTGAAGTTTATTTGTACCAAATAGGGTTGGATTGCAAAACGGATTGTGAATTTATTAACGATTCCATGGGTGACATTTTTTGTGGGGTCACCTTGTATACTGAAACAAAAGCAGAAGCCAGGAATTAAGTGAAGCGTATGGTGTTCACATGTGGCCTTTAGTAGCTGTAATTTTACACGTTAAAACAGTAAGCTGTCTGTGGTGAGAAAAAGAAAAAAAAGAACTCTTTCTTATCTCAGGTGTGACGTAATTGAAGACTTCTAATAAAGGGAGATAACTTATAACTGTGATAACTAATAAGTGACTAGTGCAAGAGAGATAACTTATAACATTACACCAAGGAGACACAGACTAAAGTTTCTTTGTATCAAATATGGTTGGATTGCAGAAAGAATTGTCAATCTTATTAACGATTCCATTGATGGGTGATCTTTAATTTTGGGTCAGCCTGTATATGATTTAGTAAAGAAATGCTGAATATTTAATTGAAATTGGGTAATTCTCTGATTTTAATGATTAAAAAACAAACTCTAACACATTGGAGGCTCTCATATCATAGATTTTCTTTTTTTATAGGGGACGGGGACGGAGAGGAGATCTCTAACACCAGCTATGATTATACTAGCTAAAAATGCAAGATATTTAGCTATGGTTTGTTTACTTAGAAGTTATGCATATAATGTAATAATTACTTTTATAACAAACTAGAAAAACACCCGTCACAGGACAGGTAAAATTTATTCCCCGAACAGAACAGTTTCCTCCCACTCTTCACTAAAATCTTTGAATAGTTAATCAATCTAATGATCGTCTGCCGCCTCGTAAATGCTAAACTTCTTCCTGACCAACAGTATGGATTTAGGCAAGCCTGCTCTACTGTGAATATCTTGATAGTCTTATGAAAATTAATTCATATCGTATTACTGGATGAATATTTAAGATAAGCAGATCTTTCTTAGCCAAAAGAAAAATCCAAGTTGTCCTCGATGGCCGTACATCTAAATATCATGACATTAATGTAGGTGTGCCCTAGGGGTTGATCCTTGGACCATTATTGTTCCTGATTTTCATAAACGATCTACCTGATGCAATTGCGTCTGAGATGGGTATGTTTGCTGAGGAGACCACACTCTATTCTCGACATACGGGCAAAACGAACACACATATTCAAGGCAATGGCTGAATCCTTAGAAAATTACCCCCAGTCTGTAGTTGAATGGAGACATAAATGGATGGTAACATTTAATGCTATCAAGACAAAGCTCCTTTCCTATAACAGTTATAAAAAATCTGTTCAACCACCGATTGCTATGGCTAATAGCACCCTATACGAGAGTCCAACCTTCAAACTCCTCAGCCTAATATTCACAGGTAACATGAATTGGAACAAATACATAGAAGACAGGTCCCTCTGTCGTGATAGAAAACTTCTCACACATAGAAGAAATTGCCAAGTCTGCTGCAAAGAATGTGGGCTTCTTCTACCGAGCTGGAAAACTTCTCACACCTGCTAGTATCCTATATCTCTACAAAATCACCATTCGCCCATGCATGGAGTCTTGTTGTCACATCTGGGCTGATGCACCAACTACTAGCATCTCACTCTTAGACAGAGTCCCAAAAAAATAGCCTCTAATTTAATAGGTCACGCACTATCTACCAAGCTTCAGCCCCTGTCCCATCGCCGCAATGTTGCATCCCTGTGCTTGTTTTACAAGTACTTCAATGGAATGTGCTCTGATGAACTTGCTGCACTGGTGCCCCTTTGATGTAAATACCCCCAACCAACCCGACAATAAGCAAAATCTTACCCCTTCAATGTTGAGATCGTCAGAAGCCCAAAGACTTTCTACTATAATAGCTTCATTCCTTGTACTGCCTGCCTTTGGAATTCTCTCCCTGCTCCCTGTTTCTCCGACTGTACCAACATGCAGAAATTTAAATATAATGTTAACAAGCGTCTTGCTGCACAACTCCCCACTTAGGATGCCCCTGTAGGTATGGCTCCTAATTCAAAGTAGCCCTTTCTATCTCAGTGGCAATGTGTCTTGTTTGGGGTGAATTAAAGTAAAAAAAAATGTTGTTTCTCGTCTCTTCACATACATTTTGACAGCAGGTATATAACAACAACAGCACATATTCGTTTTGGGTTTAATATTTTCTTTTTATTTATTCTTCTTTAAATTGCTCTTAGAATAGACAGTATTAATCTTCTTCCTTCCCTACTACCCCTCTAAAGGGGAGAGAAGTAGATCCCAGAAATGCATCTGCTTTCTAAGCAGATGAAAACCCAAGCCATGTATCCGTTCTTGACTTCCTGTTTTTATGTCACTTCCTTGAACATGTTAACTTAATTTCTTACCTTAATTTCAAAGAGGAAATTACCTTCCTGAAATAATGTATTATTTGTGAGTGGTAAGACACGAATATGAAGAATAAATTGAATGAAAATGCTTCTGTATAGATTTAAAAAATATCAATATTTATTATATACTTACAATTGAAAAATAATTAATTTGTACTGAGGACGTAATTAATTCAATGTTTTTATCCCCAATGTTGGCTGGCCGAATGCAAGGGGCATAACTCTACTTTCCAAAATGCACATTATCTCAAGCAAGACAACAAAGGGCAAAGGGTTAATTTCCTTTCAAATACAAAACGTTTAATCATCATTCTTAGGTTGAAATCTGCTTCTATCTAACACTTCCTATGTAATCCACACATCCTACAATTTTGCTTCAAATGAATAAAAGCTATTTACAATAACACTAATGAAAACAATTTCTTTAACTCAATTTAATTAAATTGATAAACCCATTTACATAAAAACAACACATTTTACGATTCTATACCTAAGAAATTATAGTTAAATTCATAGCCAATAAAGTATACGTTTATAAATCATATATCTACAATGCAAAAGATTTGATATTAAATAAGACGGAAGGGTTGATGTTCTGTTACAAAAAGAAACTAAACTAAATCTTAATGAGCTGTACACAACCATGTGACTGGTTTTGAGCTGTTACAACACTCTGTAACACTATTGAGTCACTCAGTGCTGTATTCCATGTCACTCGGCAGTCACATTTTGAATGTAGCATGAGTTCTAATCAGTTGCTTTTCTCTTTCTCGTTAGTAGTGGTTCGCTTGTACGTCTGCCTCTCTTTCTTTTATAGCAGCAGTTGTAATAGCTGTCAGCTCGTCTATTCATATACATGTTGACAGTTGGTATATAATAAAAATAGCAATTTAATCTTTTTTTTCTTTAAAATGCTCTTATTCTTCTTCCCCACTTGCGGAGGAGAGAGAAGGGATCTCCAAAATATGGAAAAGCCTAAGAGTTCTCTTTCTATGCAGTATCGGGTTCAGGGGGATGGTAAATTGGCAGACCATTCTGCTCCCTGACGATTTTCCTACATTTTTCTCCTTAAAACTTTTTTTTCCAGCAGTGAAAATAAAAATAAAATAAAACTATATCTTTTTTATTTTACACTTAATCATAATTTTACTATATTTATACACATTTAATTTTTTTATTTACTCGCTATTTATAAAATTATGAACCAAATAATTTCAGTATCTCTTTCTAAAGTATTACGTTAAACATATTATATGTAGGAATGTCCTACCACAACGAAAAAAAGACTTTCATTTCTTCCTCCAGGTGGAATTTTAATAGAAGAGCTTCTTTGCAAGGGATTTCCGTAAATGGAACTGCTTCCCTGCATATTACCATAAAATTTCTTTTTTAAGAATCAGTTTTGGATATATATATATATATATATATATATATATATATATATATATATATATATATATATATATATACACACACACACTAGAAGAATACTTGATCTAGGACGGATAAAATTAATTCTCCAAACGGAAAAGTTTTGCACAATTTTTATGTTTCCTTACAGATATTAAAATCAAGATATAATGATACTAAACCGTATGTCTAGAATCCTTATTCTAATTTTCATCAAAATCCATTACATGATTTTGATTCTAGAAAATGTCTAAAATTTCAGGCTTAAGCTTAAAGGGTCTTACCCCCCCCCCCCCCGTTTTCCCCTCCCTCTCTACAAGTGTAACAATCTCTCTCATCCTCGGTTGCCCGGGTCAAAAGCTGTGTCTTCCCCGGTCGCCTCCTCATTACACCCGGTCGCCCCCCCCCCTCTCCTTCGCCCTACTGTCTTCCCGATCGCCTCCTCTCATCCTTGCTCCTGACCCTCCCTACCCTCATCCCCGCTCCCTTCTCCCCGTTGCCCGGGGCAAAAGTAAGTACTAACTCTGTCTTCCCCCTCTCCCCTTCGATGTATATTTAGGTCACCGTTAAAAAGAAAAATCTGGGAGTTAGTGGGGATTGAACCATCAACCTCTACATCTTGATCCTTCGTTGTTACCAAATGCGGCAAACGAATAGAGTATAAAAACTGAGAAAAAATAGGTCACTTAAACGCTGTTTGAATCTGGGCTGTGTTTTGCATGCGCACATGCGCAGAGCATATGATCAACCGAATGGCGAAAAAATTTAGGGACCCCCGTCACACGTTTAGAGTCCGTTCTATATGAAGAAATTAATGTTTTTTTCCAATTTTTCGATATTTCTCGTGCGAAAGATGGGCGATTAAGAGAACGTCAACTTTATAAGAGTGTCGAGTGTGTCGGGAGCCTTTTGCAGACATACAAACAAACATACATACAAACACACATATATACATACAGACAGAAAGACAACTCTCCTTTCTATAATAGACTAGCAAAAATAGACGACCGTTAGGGAGTCTATTTTTGCTAGGCTGCCGCGTTCTTGGGTGGTGAGACATTGATGCGTACCAAAAATATTTTTAGTTAAAAAAAAAAAATTTTTTTTAATTTATCTCTCAATATTTATTGTTTAAAAAGGGATAAAAAATTTTTTTTTTTGGTGGTGGTGGGGGGAGGGGGTTGCCCCGCAAAAAAAGAAATAACTAAAATAAAAAAATTGGGGGGGTGGGGTAATACCCCCACCGCCTTCCACATTAAAAAATCGAGCGCGAACGCAGACCCCACACTATATCGAAGAACCAGTTTTGATACATAGCCTCGTTTTAAGATGATTCATTGCTAAGTAAAAAAAATTTTTTAGATCATTTTTCTTGCGTAAGTAGTTAAATCAAAATCGTTTTTTTAACTTGTCTCGTTTGCGCAGTTGGTAACGTATCGGACAAATTCGTCCTAATTACCATATGACGTTAAGGTTATGAGTTCAAATCACGTCGAAATTATTTATTGTTTATTTAGTTGTTAAGATGTGCCCTAATGCATTTCTTATGTTTCTGACTTTGAAATTAATTAAATAGTAATTACCCGCCCCCCTCCCTTACGTTTACCAAGATGTTTGCCGACGTTATATTATAAGTGGATTACACCACAAGCTGGGGCACGTCATTGGGGCCATAATGAAGATTTAAAATTCAAGCAAACATGTTAATGAGATGTAACCTTACACCACCAACGCTCCGATCCCCACTTTGTTCCAGTTGAAATTGATAATCTCCTGGGACTGATTTTCTCTTCAGACTTGAAATGGAAGACTTACATCAAATATGTTGCTAAGACCGCTGGAAAAATGGTTGGATCATTCTACCGTTCCAGAAGGTATCTCATGCCCGACGCCATTCTCTACCTGTACAAGAATCAAATACGATCTAAGATTGAGTACTGCTGCCACATATGGGGAGGTGCCGCTAAGAACTTCCTTTCCTGCCTTGACAGAGTCCAAAACCGACTTCGAAATTTGGTGGGGGGTGTCCTCTTCTCTTCCTTACAGTCACTCTCTTACAGATAAGGTGTTGCTCGTCTTTGTTTGCTCTACGGTTATTTTCATGGCAGGTGCTCGACTAATCTCAAATCTAAAGACATTCACAACTAGAACTCGCCTAGTTACATTCACAACTAGAACTCGCCTAGTTACATTCACAACTAGAACTCGCCTAGTTACATTCACAACTAGAACTCGCCTAGTTACATTCACAACTAAAACTCGTCTAGTTACATTCACAACTAGAACTCGCCTAGTTACATTCACAACTAAAACTTGTCTAGTTACATTCACAACTAGAACTCGCCTAGTTACATTCACAACTAGAACTCGCCTAGTTACATTCGCAACTAGAACTCGCCTAGTTACATTCACAACTAGACCTCGCCTAGTTACATTCACACCTAGACCTCGCCTAGTTACATTCACAACTAGACCTCGCCTAGTTACATTCACAACTAGAACTCGCCTAGTTACATTCGCAACTAGAACTCGCCTAGTTACATTCGCAACGAGAACTCGCCTAGTTACATTCACAACTAGACCTCGCCTAGTTACATTCACAACTAGATCTCGCCTAGTTACATTCGCAACTAGAACTCGCCTAGTTACATTCGCAACTAGAACTCGCCTAGTTACATTCGCAACTAGAACTCGCCTAGTTACATTCGCAACTAGAACTCGCCTAGTTACATTCGCAACTAGAACTCGCCTAGTTACATTCGCAACTAGAACTCGCCTAGTTACATTCACTGTAAATGATTTCCCTTTTTCCCTCTGCATGCCCAGGATTGAATGAAACTTCCATGGGCAGAGCTTCTTCCCAGCGGATTACAATATGGTCGTCTTCAAGTCCAATGGAAACAAGTTCTTGTTGAACCGTCCCCGTAAATAATCAATTTCTGCCCTGCTACAAGCATCATGCCGCTGATCGCGATGTTGTCCCACCGTCCATCAGTCAAACTCTTTAACCTTTATCCTCGAGTGGCCTTTGGGCCTTGATAAGTGGTGACCTTATTGTAAAAAAAAATGAAAAAAAACAAGAATAGATATTTTAACGATTAATCCATTCACATTTAGTGATAAAAATTGGATTTCAAACATAAGCGTGACAGACCAAACATAAGCATGACAGACCGTTCGATCGAGCCTCTTGTAGATATGTATGAACGCATCTAAAATGCAAGAACAGATATTCCTAATCTTAACAGACCAAAGAAAATCGCAATTCTTAAATAATCTACAGAGGGATTGAAGAGCAACCCCCTATTAATAAGTGCTGATATTTTATTACTAAAATATAATTCTTACAAGAAATGAATATGATAAGAAAGTGTATAGCATGGAGTGTGAGTTAGAATTCAATATAGGCGCCAGCATTCGCCACCAGCTTCTCAAGTCTGGGGGACCGCATCAACTGATTTCACAAGGAACTCTTCTTGAAATTTTTTTTTTTTAAACTAATGAATTAATGAGTCACCACTTATCAAGGCAAAAAAAAATAACACTGTAAAAAACGGGGGGGGGGGTCAGTCTTGTAGCTCTCACTTTTGTCCTTTAGTCTTCACATTCCATGGATGATGTTTCTGACACAGGAGGAAGAATTGCTGTTTTCTGGGTCGGCCGTTGTTTTGACTGGATGGTATGTGGAGATTTTCAATCCTCTTATAGTATTCATCATCATTCAACTGTCGCTCTACCCTTAATCTCGTTAACTCTTATACCCTTGTTTTTATTAGCCTTGATAAGTGGGAACTCATTAATAAAAGAAAAGTTACTCGTTAAATCAGTTGATGTGGTTGCCAAGCAGCTTCAGAAGTTGGTGACGAATTTTAAATAAAACTCCCATGCTATACACTTTCTTATCGCATTCATTTCTTCTAAGAATCATATTTCAGTAATAAATTACAAGCGCTTAATAAAAGGGAGTTCCTATTTAGTTGTCTCCCCACGAGGGCAGAGCTCCGAAAAAAGGGTCAGTCTAGATTGGAAGAAAAAATTAAATTGCCTCAGTCTAAAAGGATTTCTCCTTCAGTGGCCGAAGACAAAACAGATGAAGTGTAGTATCAAAAATGATACTACACCAAAGTTCAATGATAATAGTTAATTTCCAGTCGCCCTGTGTAATGTGGGCACTTATTGATGGCGATTTTTCATAAGGGACGACTGTGTAGTTTTTAAAATATCAAGAAAAAGAAAACCCTGTTTACTTGACAGATCAACGAACAAAAAAAATGCCCCTCCCAAAAACAGAGATATACAAAAACGCATCTAAAAAAAAATCTGTTTACTTGACAGATTGACGAACAAAAAAAAATGCCCCCCAAAAAACAGAGATATACAAAAACACATCTAAAAAAGACCAGTTTACTTGACAGATCGACAAACAAACAAAAAATGCCCCCCTCCCCCCAAAAAAAACAGAGATATACAAAAACACATCTAAAAAAAACTGTTTACTTGACAGATCGACGAACAAAAAAAAATGCCCCCTAAAAAACAGAGATATACAAAAACACATCTAAAAAAAAAATCTGTCTTCTCCCAGAAACCATTCAGACAATAAAGAAGATCCCACTAGGAGGACTCTCATCATACACAGCTAACATTTTGGGATTTTCGCATTATTTTTTTTCTTCTTTTTACCTGTCCTTAAAGATTGCTCTCATTTTACTTTGGCTAACTTCAGAACATGCTCTTCAAGCAGATGATGGTGGTGCCGAAGCCATGACCACTGAGGAACGCTTGACCGTGCTGCAGAGGCAAGTTGACAAGCTGATGGTTTTAGTAGACAATCTACAACAGCAGGTAGGCTTGAACCCACATTTGATTTATTATTACTATTACAAAAAAAAAGAAATCGCGATCTTTTTTAAAATAGATACTTGTCCAGATTACGACCAAAGCTAAAATTGACTTGGCGTCGGTAGTTTCCGGATGTTTACGTAGACAGACGGAAAATACCGAAGCGCTAATCCAATCAGAATGCGAGAAAATAAGTAGACGACAAGTTAACATTTTAATTGATTGAATCGCAAAATTCACTAATTGGAAATAAAAATTTGATCAAAGCGATAATGAATTTTAATGAACCCTAACCCTAACTCTAACCCTAACCTTAACACCGTTTTAACACTTGTTCAGTGATATTTTTCTTAAAAACAAATTTTACTTGTAAAAAAAAATTTTTTTCCAGTTGTACATCCAGCCTAGTTTTAGATTTTTGGATGCAGACAACCCACTTTTCATTCGGCTTTTTCCGGCTGTCTACGTAAATATCCGGAAACTATTGATGCCAAGTCGTTCTTAGCTTGGGTCTTAATCTGGACAAGTACCAAAAATACATTTCCGTATTCGGTGCCAACACTGTAGCAGGGAAATTGTACCCTTTGAGGTAAAATATAGATATAAATTATTAGATCAAAGATGAAATAATTTTAGACAGAATATAAATATAAATATAAATATAAAATCGTTTGTGCGCATATGGCTCTGCACAGACTTCTGGTTGGATTAATAAATGCAGATGTATATTTCTGAGCCAATCAGAAACGTCTGTATGAAATCATCAATTTATTATTTTGAATCCGCTTCAGAGACTCTCGAGCATATATAAAGGCGAAAATTTAATTGATCTTTAGTTGAGATGGGAAGATCTTATTCACGGCTGTTCTGTCCTGTAAATATTTCATAGCACTTAATTGTTGACTAAATCTTCCTCAATAGGTCAGCTAATTTCCTCCTTCCTTCTATTGTCTGCCTTGTATTTGAGTTCCTTTGTACATTTACACCTCCTTACACATTCAAACATTTATTTGCCCATCCTTAGTGGTACTACTTTTGGCTAAGATCAAAGTGTAGTATCTGTTCCGATGGATACTGCACCCCATACTGGTATTGTCTTGTCCTTCGGGGCTTGACTTACGCCGGTCTATGGGTCTGTCCTGTGCAGTTCTAGGAGGTCAACCCTCCCAGGCTTCGCCTCCCCTCTTTGGGGAGGAGTAAGTTTATTGCTTACTGCCTGAGGCGCCCCTACCGGGGAATGCCGACGGGGCTGCCCAGGCAATTTTTAATGGCCAGAGTGCTCACCTCTCGGGTGCTGGCTTTTCAAACCCCACTTTCCCGACCCGACCTTGAGTCACATCTTACTTGTGGGAGTAAGATAAAAACTGGCCTTGTGCCTAACTCCTGGAGAGGAGTAAATCAATACTCAACACTCATCCTGATGTCTTTTATATTTGCCAAAGCCGTTATTGCCTTTCAGCTGCTTTCTGACTCCCCTTTGTTTTTCAAAGACACTTATCAGCAGAACACTGTTTTCAATCTTTGTAAGCAACCTGTTTTGATATATATATAAAATACTCTTTTGTGAATACATTCTTTCCTTACCCCTTATTTCTGTGTATTTTCCACATAACATTTCTCCCACTCTCTCACATATACGTCCTACAAAGCACTATGGGCCAGACCATGGCCTTCGTAAAGGGAAAGCCATTGCAATCGAACATGACATCATAATTTTTGATGCAAGCAAGACATGCCAAAAAGTCAGACTGTCGATAATGAATGATAGTTTTTTATTATTAGGAAACTTTAAAAATTACATATAAAAAGGAACACAATCCGATTTATACTGAAACTGAACCTTATTCAATATCAATTTAAAAAATAACAACAATTAATTCAAAATGAATAGTGAAGTTGTGTATTGCCATTTTTTTATTTTTTATTTTTTATTTTAGATTTTCCTATCAGGGCAGATTTGGTCTTCCATCTTGAATTTTAGTCTAAATTAATTTTTCTTTTTTTACTTTTCTTTCAAATCACTATAAGACTCCTACCTTGAAAATGACATGAACAAAACCATCAGTATCTTTTTTTTTAAATACCAAACAATTATTAGATCAAAGATGAAATAATTTTAGACAGAAATGGCCGTCATATGTTCAAATGAGTATTATTATTACTGACATAAATCATTTTAAAGAAAATACCGTTGAGAAATTAGTTTAAAACAATTTATTTTGCTTTACTTACTCATTTGTGACCTACTTGCGTTAAAAAATTATATTTAATATTTGAAAGAAGTTTTAAGCAGTTTAATTTTACATAAATAGAGACTGTGAGTAAAATAATCCGGTTATGTACTTACTTCCTGTAATGACTGAATGCGGATTATTTTACTCAGTCATTATCTAGGGCAAATTAAATTGATTTTAACTTCTTTTAAAAATTATATATAATCTTTTTTTAAGAAAATAGGTCACAAATGAGTTGGTAAAGTAAAATAAATTGTTTTTGACTAATTTCCCACCAGTATTTCCTTTGAAATAACTAATGTCGGTAATAGTAATGATAGCCTCCAAATGTAGCATTTGACTGTTCCCTTTGAAGCGTCTTGTTTATCAGTGTTAGCACCAACCATTGTGACGTCAGCAAATAAACACAACTCAGTGAACAGGCCTTCTCTTTATGAAGGCCACGGCCTGACACGATCTTTGATACTATGAGACTAATCTTCGTGAACAAATCAATTGACGACAAGAGATGAGCCGACACGTTTCGTCTTTGCCTTTGCTTTTCACTTTCTCCAGAATTATAAAAACTGGACGATACAAAATTATAAAAACGTATCAACGTTTCTACGTTTCTATTAACATAAAATAATCTCATTTTTATCATAAACAATAACTATATAAAAGGATAAAACTGTAGCCCTGCACTCTATGTTAATTCACGATCCTCAAAAAATAAGATTCTACTTTTTTTAGGCGATCATATGTGACCAGCCTGAAAAGGTTGGCAGCAAAAATAAATCAAACAAAAAGGAATAATATTTTAGACTTTATAGTAGGGGATTACTTTCGCGCATAAATTTAACATAAAATGATCACCCACTTCCGAATCAGATAGGATAAGGACATATAAACAAATAATTTTTTATTAAAAGGGAGATAAATACATGGCCACCCATTAATCCAGGATTTACCTAATGGAAAAAAAAACATGGCTTGTAGAGGCTAGAACTAAGGTTTGGGGATCTGTCGATCCTGCAACATGGGAGCCTACGAATGAATAGATGGGCCAACCACTATGAGTTTGGGCTGGATTGGCAGTAATTTTGGTGGGGCGTCAAGGTGGAGGTAGGGCATGGACACTATTTATTCATAATATGGGTCTATTAGAAAAACAAAAAAAAAGTAATTATTTTATTTATAAATGTTTTGATGTATTTTTTCAGAAAAAAAAATTAGTTACTTACCCCCCCCCCCCCCCCCAAAAAAAAACACCCACTCAAAATTGAATTAAGAAAATTGCCGAGATTTAAAAATAAATAAGTTAGTTACATGTTCTTAAAAATGCTATCTGATTCAGAAGTGGGTGATCATTTTATGTTAAATCTATGTGAAAGTGATCCCCATTATAAAGTTAAAAAAATTTTTTTTTTTTAGAAGTAAAAATAGTTCCTCTGTTTGGAAGCATTACGATATTTGAACTTTGAAACGGTTAGAAGTCAAAACAATGCAGTATTTTTAAATAAATGTATTTATTTATTTAAAGTCTAATTTTCAACGTAAATGTTGTCACCACAAATAGACATTTTTTCTTCTTTTTTCGTGACAAGGCAAGCGGTCTGAGGAAAAAAGCTATTAGAGTAGAAAGTTTTCTGACATTTGGGGATATCTACAGTGAAGGGGTGGAATTTTGCTGTTAGTCGAGTTTGTCGGGTGTATTTATGTTGCAAGTATACAAGTGCAATAAGTTCATCAGAGCATATTCCGTGGAAGTACTTGAGCTGAAAATTTAATTGAAATTGAATAGTTCCCTGATTTTTGGTGATTAAAAACAAGATTAAAATATTAGTTTGTTTACCAAGAGCATCTTATATTAATTTAACGCCACTTTTCCATTGCTCAGGGGTCAGATGTTTCCTGATATTACACAAACTCACTCTCCAGGTCTCACGGTTCAGCGGTTTAACTGTCTCCAGATTCCACTCTGTGTGGTCTTGCCTGATCACTTGCTTTCAAGTTTTTCTTTGGCTGGTCAACCTTCCAGCGATTTAAAACATCCATGCTTCTACAATGAGGAAGAAAGTAACTGGTTCGTCCTAAGGATAACCTCTGGCCAAATGTGCTTTCAGCAAATCCTATGACCTGATGGGTTGGGTTTGGCCAGATCTCACATTGCAGATTCATCTAATCGTTTATCTGTCATTGCACTGCAGTCGGGCAAGAGAGGGCTGATTGAGGGCCCAGCATTCACTACCATATAACACGATACTTCTGACACAGCTGCTATACAACTTATTCCGGGTATAAAAAGGGATAGCTCACGATGCTATCAGAGGCAACAGCTCACAAAATTCCTATACTGCCTTCACCCTTTGTGGCTGTACTGAGGTCACATCCACCATCTACACTCAGCATATCTCTTAGGTGACAGAAAGGGTCTACTACCTACAGGATATTGTCATCTGATACCATCTGTTTGCGTCTACTTGTATCAACCATATTTTTTTATTTCATAAATTACAGTTCTCCAAAAAAATATTTTTCAGTTAGCTGCGATAAATGATACCTTCTCGATGGCTTCTATTTTCATGTAAACAACCCCATACTGCTGGCACCGAATGCTAAAATGCATTTCTAAAAAGATTCTGAAGATTTTTTTTTAAATAGTTTTTTTTTAATTTTTAAAGTTTGTTCAAAAATTTTAAATAGTTTCCTTTTTAAAGATTATCAAAAGTTGTTATTGTAGGATGATTTGTTAATTGTTATTTATTTGATTATGTAGAATACCAAACTATCTGAACGTGTTGACTACCTGGAAACATGCGAATGTGAACCCCGGTGTAAATATGATGGCAAGATATATAAAGATAAGGAAACATGGCAGACTGATATGTGTACAACGTGTCGGTGTCAGGTGAGTCAATATTTTCATCAACAACTGCGATTTGAAAATGAAAACTTTTTTGGAACTTTTAAATATTTATGAAACTCTCTTGTGATGTCATAATAGATCATCTCTCTCTCTCTCTCTCTCTCTCTCTCTCTCTCTCTCTCTTTCTCTCTCTATCTTTCCACTCTCTTAATTTTCCTCCTCTCTCTACCCTCCTCTTTTTTCTTCCCTCCCCTCTCTTTCCTCCTCTCTCTCTCTTTCCTTTTTATCTCTTCCCCCTCTCTCTCTTCTCTCTAATTTCCCCCACTCTCTCTCTTCTTCTCTCTCTCTCTCCTCTCTCTTTCCTCTCCCCTCTCTTTTCCACTCTCTCTTTTCTTCTCATTTCTTCCCCCTCTCTCTTTCCCCCCTCTCTCTCTTCCATCTCTCTTTCCCCCTCCTCTCTCTCTTCCCTCTCTCTTCCTCCCTTCTCTCATAACTCTCACATTCTCCCCGATTTTGTCCTTTATCCCTCACGTTCCATGGGCGATGTTTATGACAAAGGGGGAAGAATAGCTGTTTTCTGGGTCGACAGCTGTTTTGAGTTGGGAGTATGTGGAGATTTTCAATCCTCTCATAGTATCCATCATCATTCCCTTGCCAATCTATCCACCTCATTAATCCTCATGCTCTAGTGATTTTTGGCCTTGATAAGTGGCGACTTGTTAATAATAATAATAAAAAATAATTACATCATTCACTGTCTCTTATTCTCTTCATCTTTGCCCTTTATTTACATTATTCGCCCTTCCTCCCACTATTTAAAACATTAATGTACAGATGAAAAGTATGCACGGTGACAAGCAAGCAACATAATAGCATAACCAGAGTTTTAATTAAATATAGCTTATAGCCATATATTATAATTACTGATAGACTGTTTGTGCAATGTGCATAGTCCTTCTAGAAACATAGCTTATCATCAGAGAAATCTTTCAAAATCAATTGTTTTCTCTTATAAATAGTATTGCACAATTATACATACTGGACCTTCATTATGTTGTCCCCCACTCAAGCATGAGCTCGGCCCCTCTCAAGGTGTAGAGCCCAATGTTAATAAATCTATATAATTGGCTTATAACTGATCCTGACTGCAGATATATATATACTCCTTGCAATAAATAATTCTGTTACCTCCTTTGTTGGAAATTATCCCCCTTGAATGGGAACTCTTTAGTTCATAAAAGGTAAAGGTCGCATAGCCTGGACGCGCATGAGTGTCGTTGCCGACATCGCACACTGCCGTAGCAGCAGTGATTTGTTAAGAATCACTGTGTCTAGGGCACAGCATATGGAAGGCAGAGCCCATCCCTCTCCTTCCGCTGCCTTGAACCTTCCCTGAGTTTTAGTCAGGTACCCATTTACTGCTGGGTGGACAGAGGGAGTTTTCAGACCCGAAAATTCGCATGCCGTGAGTGGGATCGAACCCGGGTCGTCCAGCCCAAAGACAAGTGCTATAACCACTCGTCCACAGGCCCTCCCTCCTTTAGTTCATAGATAACTATAAATAGTTGTTTATGTTTGTATCTGTCATTGTCGGCAGAATAAAGCTTCATCAGCTATATTGTGCTCTTGTGTGTTTATTACATTCTTTTTATGGAAGCTTACAGGTTTATTTTTATAAGAAATACCATGCAGATTTTTTCAATGAAAATGGTATTTGTATTCATTCGTAAATCATATACCATATCACATAACGGTTGTTTTTTTCTTCTTTTACCAAGGACGGCAAACCAATCTGCAATGTTCGAGCTGATATACCAGGCTGTTCAAGTAAGTCACTTTTTGGTCATCATATTCCTTATAAGTACACCAGTATGTTATTCTAACACAACAATAACAGTACCAAAGAACTCCAGTCCCAACGCAATAACAACTAATATATAAAGACAAACCAATCGGATTCCCGAAGTTTGTCATCGATAGCTTCTGTCCTACATTGTCCATATTTAATTCTCAATAGTCAATTTTTCTTTTGTTTTTAGGACCATGTTCTTTTCCAAAAGAAAATGTATTTTGCTTTAGTTTCTTCAAAAATACTTATTCCGGCTCGAAACATTGTTAAACTGGAACCATTTTCCACTAATCACCTTCACAACATCAGCTGCTTATGTCATTATTAAAAAAGACAAATTCTACATTTCTTTATTCATGTCAACTTTCAGCAATTATGTGTTTTAAATGAATATTAACTTATATTTATTACATATGATACTGTAGAGTAAAATTTCGATTAACATTGATACTAGTGGTTTCAGGAAAGATTTCCTATCCCTTCTCAAAACGCCGGTATAAATGTTTAATCGAAATTTTGCTGTTCATTAGGTTGAAATATTGGTATCAATGAAGATTTTTAAGTATGTTTTTGTGTTAATGTTCTACATAGTTTGTTTTCTTGCTCCATACACACATCTCATGTATCTCATTCCATACACACATCAATTCATATTTGTCCAAAATTCATATATATATATATATATATATATATATATATATATATATATATATATATATATATACACAACTGGCCTATCGGTTAGCGACGTTGGATTGGGTTGAAAAATACTTGTAATCCAGGGTTTCGAATCGTGTGACCGATGGTGAATAGTCATACTTCTATGCTGATGAGTCTTGATTGAAAAGAGACGAAACGTATACGTCCATAGATAAATATATAAACAATAACAAATATTTATATTTGAAGCTCCTCGTTAAAAAGTAGAGCACTGTAAATGGTAGTAATAACACAGCGTGACGTCACTTGCTTTATATGCATCATTCCTTCACTTATAGAAGTTGAATGCCTGTACGTTTCGCCGCCTCTAAAAGTGTTAAAATTATCATTGTTTATAAGCTGTTCAGAACTGGCCTATCGGTTAGCGACGTTGGACTGGGTTGAAAAATACTTGTAGTCCAGGGTGGTGAATAGTCGTACTTCTATGCTGATGAGTCTTGATTGAAAAGAGACGAAACGTATACGTCCATAGATAAATAAATAAACAATAACAAATATATATATATATATATATATATATATATATATATATATATATAGATATATAGATATATAGATATATAGATATATAGATATATATATTCTTATATCTTATATTTTGAATAAAAGTAAACACAGCCACCCACGTTACTGACCTCTTTAAGTGTGAAGATACTGGGATGCACACATGAGTCACATGTAAACATTTCTTAATCTCATTAGCTATACTCTTTTTCCCCTGCTACCACCATACACACACATATCTTTCGATACACTAAGGAAAGCCGAAGGAATGGCAGAAAATTCTGTTCTTTTAGAAAAAAAGATTTTTTTCTAAATAAGAAATAAATAGAGAAAAGATATAAACATTTTAATATATTTTTCATATAAATTTTTAATGCATATTTTATACATTTTATATATATATATATATATATATATATATATATATATATATATATATATATATATATATATATATATAAAGAAATGTGATACTTAGATAGCAATACAATGCAAATGTGTGATGGATAGACAAAATTTGGAGCAAATAAGACATATAATGGTGGAACAAATTAAATAGTTTCACCCTGAATACAATGTATACACACACACACACACACACACACACACACATATATATATATATATATATATATATATATATATATATATATATATATTTTCACAAACACACATATATCTGTTTATCTATACAATGTTATGTAATACCTGTATCAAGATGGTCTGGTGGAAACTCCGTATGATATAATATTTCGGGAACTCTTTTCTTCTTCAGAACCGTGCTCAACTCAAGTTCAAGCGTGCACATGGTAGTGGTTAAATATATTTTTGAATCCACATTTTCATCACTGCTTGCACATTTTAAGATCGATACCTAATTAAGTTCTGAACCAAATTTCAAACTGCTTACATTATTGAAAAGGTCACCTACCCAGCTGCATTTGAGTGTCTAGAAAAAAGAGTTACATTTAAAATATGTTAGTACTAAAGTGAGGGAGTAATGCGAGTGTCGACATTATAATTAAAATAGACTTTTTATTCAAAAAATAAAGTGTACTTTTTAGACTCAAATGATAGAAAATGGACACGGAATCCAAATATATCATCGGTCTTATGTAAGAGAAGTAAGTAGAATAAAAGTGATGTAAGTCAGATGTAAAATGTTATCATATAAAAAGTCAGTAAGGAAGGAATAAGGAATTAATGCCGATGGAACAAAATCTTGTTCCTATCAAAAAAAAAAAAATGACCGTTCTTACACTTCAATTTCAACTAGCAACATTATTATTATTTTCATTTTTCGTCTTATCTCGTTAGACGTTTCGTGAATGACTTCCAACTTTTCCTGTCTGTAGCCATGTCTAATTCCTGCAACTGATATAAATAATATGTAATAATTTTGGTTATTTCAATTGACTATATATATAGTCTCGGAAGTTTCTCAACCATTAAAACTATGTAAGTCAATTTATTTTTTACAGTTATTATATTAGTTTGCTTCTAACATTATTTAAAGGATCATCAGTTGTTTACCATGAAAAACTGTTTCGGATTTATATATATATATATATATATATATATATATATATATATATATATATATATATATATATATATATATATATATATGTGTGTGTGTGTGTGTAACGAGGTGCAGCAACACCCTAAAAGTAAAAGGTGTCAAGTAAAGTCCGGCCAAGCCTGTGTTTGAAAGAAGCTCGGCCATTGGCCAATGAAAACATTAACTCAAGAGGGAGAAATAACAACGAATCTGATTGGTTAGTTACCATGACACTACTTAGATATATAAAAACAATTGCTAAATAAAATCTGTGCATTTAGCCTGATGATTGTCTGCGGTGATGAAATATGAACGCCTCTATGTAGCTGACTTGCCATAGATAATCTCTTCTTTTTGTTTATTAGTAGCACCTTGCCTGAGTTCCCCATGTCAACATGGTGGAACGTGTATTAGCAATGTTGAAAAAGGCACCTTCCATTGCAAATGTCCTCATCCATATAGCGGGATCCATTGTGAAGTATGGATGAATCCGTACGTCTGGCAGCCAGATCCGGGTTATTGTCATGATGTGCAATTGCGATACTATTTTGACCAGCACTCTCACCAATGTCTACCATTCAACTACACAGGTAAGTTTGTTTGCGATTTTTGTCCTTATCTGTATATTAACGGCGGTAACCGCAAACTCTCTATTTGTATCAAGTTAGATATGTGTATATGTTTATATATTTTTATGTATAGGATTCACTCCTGAACTCATTAATTATACTTTGAAGAGTTTACTATTTCATAGGAATATTTTGTAAGCAAATATTTTAGCTTAACGATTCCCTATAGGGATGAAATGCGGAAGCCTTTGTGTAGCTTAATTGCCATAAATATATTTTCATAACTTACTACTATGTTCTACTCACATATTGAGCACTTAAAAATTTGCCGTTGGAAAAGTTTAATTTTACAATAATTCATATTTTTATTTTTCATTCAACGCTAAGCCGGGGATTTTGTCGCGTGTCAAAGGAGTAAATATATTTATTCCTTTGACACGCGACAAAATCCCATTTGCAAAATATGTCTCGTGTCATGACGTCGGGCTAGGCCACCATCAACCATTTTTAAATGGCTATAGACACCTGTCCCTAACATCCCCTCTACCTCTCTTCCTTTCTCTTCTCCTTTCCCTTCTTTTTCTTTTGCCTCACCAACCCCTGCCCCGGCTTAGCGTTGAATAAAAAATAAAAATATGAATTATTGTAAAATTAAACTTTTCCAACGGCAAATTTAAAAAAAAAATTGGTCACATGACTATTATTCCTCCTTCTTTTTGCTTAGCTCCATTCTTCCTGGATTTCACCGGCCGGGTTGGATCACAAAAAAAACCTTCTGCCTGATGAGATCTCAGCTCTTGATAGCTGTAGATCAATAACATCGACATGCCAGTGTAGCAGACTTTGTACATGTTTGAATAAAAAAACATTCATATATATATATATATATATATATATCTATATATATCTATCTATATCTATATATATATATATATATATATATATATATATATATATATATATAATTTCAGGCTGGGGGATATCATCATCATCATAATCATCATCAATTTTTCGTCTTATTTCCTTTAGGCAGAGGTCTGACGTTTTCTGACAGCCTGCAATCTCAGTCTCCAAGATGTCCAGTCTTGCAGATTGATTCCATTCATATTCCACTGTCTAAAATCCTGATTGATGATTTGCATCCAAGTTTACCTGGGTCGTTCAACTGTATTCACTTGAAGGTTTCTGAATAGACTCAAGAAATAAACATACACATGTTGTACCATGTTAACACACGCTGGTGCGTTGTTTTATTTGTACAGGAACTACTAAAATTTAGCCCCTTTACCAAAATGAACAACAGAGGAATGACCCTGTAATGAGTTAGTCAAAAGGATAGAATAGAATGAGTTTAAAAAGACTGAGTTTGCTTGAAGAAGCTTTATTCGACAAAGATCTACGCAGGGATCTAGTCTCTATGAGAAACAATGGCTGACTAAAAAGGAAAGAGTGATCAAGGGAAGTAATTCACTTCCGAAGCATAGGAGGAGATAGAAGAGTTCTCTTTTCATCACAGACCCATATATAATGAAATGATTTAAGGCGAGATATATGCGATATTCATCTAGTCCTTAATTATCTTACAATCATTGTGATTCGATTTCGGCAATTATTTATTTAAATCCATACCTTGACTCATGCCTTCATGCACCAAGATAATTGTTACTCATGCATTCGAATTTTTTGTTCTCCTCCTTGACTGAGGGCACTGTTACTTCTAACACCTCTAAAACCAAGCTGCTCTCCTTTCACTACCAACACTCGGATCCCTACGATATTATGTGCTATACTCGTTTAGTCCTTATTTAACTTACAACCATTGTGACTCGACTTCAGCAATTATTTATTTAAAACCATACCTTGCTTCATGCCTCTCTGCACCAAAGCCACTATGGGCTCGTATGTTCAGATCTGTTGTTTCACCTCCTGCATTGATGACTGTCTGAACTTGTTGCTGAAAATTAAACTTGTCAGGCATATTTTTCTATAAGAGGCAAGTAATTAATTCAGACAATGACAAGGTCAAGAAACGTTAGGTTTATTGAGTCACATCCACTAGTCATGTTACAATTAATTACTTTGTAGGCAGTAGGCAGGAGAGAAAGAGTAAGCCTTTTAGATTACCAGACAAGGCATGAAGCCACTTGATTTAAAGAGCTAAAAAGAATGAAAGATGATTATCGCAAAGACAATAGATGCTTGTTGTTGACCTTAGCTTTGAAAAGACCAAGGCTATAGGTAGGAGTTAAACAAAGCAGGAAGAGAGTTCCACAAGCCTGCAGGCATTGGGGAAAAGCTACTGGAATAGGAAGCTGTATTTTAACGAGCTATCAAAACAGCAGATTGATGAAGACCACTAGACTAACAAGTCGAACAAGCTGAAACAAAGGAAGCAGGGAATAACTCAGACAATTTTGAAAAATGCATGCCATAATAATACTTATAGAAGAGACTAAAACTAGCAACATCACGATAGAGAAATGGCAGAGTAGAAAAAAGAGTGAGGCCAACCAAATTAACGCGTCTTGTTTCTTGATGGCATCGATCGAGAATTTGGAAGAGGCTTACCATACAATTCTCCTTGTCGCTCATATCTGACATAATATGTGCCTACCTATATTAGAGCCTTCTTTTTTCATAATACTGGAGTGGCAATCTTGTTAACCTCTTTGATCTCCTGTCTGGAAAGCTTTCTGTCTCCTAATCTACCCTCTAACATATGCATCAGTCAACATGAAATCTCTTCAATTGCCAAAAATCGCGAAGAGAATCCAAGAAAAACGAACATTATTTATTGAGTGAAGTCTTATTCAACATTCAGGTGAGTTCTTAAGATGTGTCTATACCAAAAATGCGATTTCAAACTTAAATGTGACAGACCAATGAAGATCCAATGTCAACAAATACTTGCCAAATCGTCCACTTAAGTAATCAAATTTTGTTCATTCCATTTATCATTTTCAATCCTCTCATAATTATATTCATCATCAACTGAAAATCCATCCATCTCATTAACCCATATCCTCGAGTGACTTTTGGTCTTGATAAGTGGTTGCTTATTAGTAAAAAAAAATACATATTTACTAGTTAACTTACCCACCTCGAATATCTAACATTACTATTAAAATAATTCTAATATTAGTACTGACTAAAGTGATAATGTCAACACAAAGGTAACTGAAGAAGCCCGGAGAGTGCAATGGCCGAAACGTTGTGAATATAAGTTGTTATGTGTAAATATAAAGCCTTTGTCAGTTCTGTTCTTCTAAGACCCTTTTTTTTTACTTTCAGGGTGCGGAGGAAATGTAAACAACTTTGTTTCGTTATCCGAATGTCAGAAGAATACAATGTCCGGTGCCTGTTGTCGAAGACAATATTCTGTGAATATTAATGACATTATTACAGGATCGCAGACAGTGCGCACAAAATGTCAAGTAAGTCACTTTAACAACTGGATATCATGACATACAAGCAGAACAACCCAGCATTGCTCGGATGTCAAATATGTAGAATTTAGATTGTAGCAATATTAAATGTGGGGTGTTGTTAGAAAAGAACATTTCTATTAGAACTTAAATTACAAAGTATTAAGGTACCTTACCTATACGGACTACTTGAACTCTTCCACTCACTATAACTACTGGGAGCACCTGCCTCTCAGTGTTGGATTCACCCCATCCTGTTCAGTCTCTCATTAACTTCGGTGTATTGAGGACGTCGGGATGGGGTAATACCAGTCGAGGATTCGTTCTCGACAATCAGTCCGGCAGGAACTGGGCCATTTACGTGGCCTTTTATCTGCCGGGCTGAGGTATATTGTCCTGGGTTTTCCTAGGAGGTGCACCCTCCCAGGCCTTGCCTTCCCTCTTTGAGGAGGAGTAAGTTTATTGCTTGCTGCCTGAGGCGCCCTTACCGGGGAATGCCGACGGGGTTGCCCAGGCTATTTTTGATAGGCCAGAGTGCTCCTCCTTTAGGGGCGCTGGCTGGCTTGATCTCCCCACTTTCCGACCTTGTGTCACATATTGCTTTGTGGGAAGCGATTAAATACCTGGGCTCACACCCCATCCTGTTCAGTCTCTCATTAACTTCGGTTGATTGAGGACGTCGGGATGGGGTAATACCAGTCGAGGATTCGTTCTCGACAATCAGTCCGACAGGAACTGGGCCATTTAGTTGGCCTTTTATCTGCCGGGCTGAGGTATATTGTCCTGGGTTTTCCTAGGAGGTGCACCCTCCCAGGCCTTGCCTTCCCTCTTTGGGGAGGGGTAAGTTTATTGCTTGCTGCCTGAGGCGCCCTTACCGGGGAATGCCGACGGGGTTGCCCAGGCTATTTTTGATAGGCCAGAGTGCTCCTCCTTTAGGGGCGCTGGCTGGCTTGATCTCCCCACTTTCCGACCTTGTGTCACATATTGCTTTGTGGGAAGCGATTAAATACCTGGGATACACCCCAGTCTATACTGGCAGTCAAGACTGACGTACCACCTCTCCTGTTCTCTGTTGTATTATACTTTTTCAATATACTTGTTTTCTCTAAACTCTGAGCTCGTGTTTTCCTTCCGGCCCCACAACATAAAGGATATGGAATTTCCACAAGGAAATTAGGCTAACGTGTTAAGAAATGACGTCATGTGCAGGAAGTCCTGAGTTACACATAGCAAAGAAGCTAGTAAAAATTTTTAATTTTGTATATTCAGTCTGAAGAAAGCCAGGCATGTTTTGCAGAACTCTCCTTCTGTTCCTCACCTAAGGATCAGACGGTGGTGGGGGGAGCTTAATACCATGCAATCGTAGTGAATACTATGTATAATACTAATATATTTATAAAAAGAAAAAGAAAAAGAAATCAACAAAAGTTATTGGAAACCCAGAGCAAAATAATGTTGTTGTTGTTTTTAATTGATTCAACTTTTACAAACACTATTACACAAAGAAGGGAAAGAAAGAGCGATAGACCGAATTTACACACTGCCACTGCTTCTATGACTACTACTATTGTCATGATGAATTAATATGTCAACTATAAACACAGCTGTTTACAAGACTTCAGTTAACGAGACGCCGCTGACATACTTGTTACGGTCAAAAGACAAAGAATTTCAGGTGAATAACGTAAACCTTGGAGCTTTGTTATCCATTTCATCCTTGTTTTTGTGACTTGGAGCAAAGTGTAGTATCTGTTTTGATGCTGCACTAAGTCTTTTCTGTCCTCAGTCGCAAGCAAAACACCATGAATAAATACTTGAACATATAAAGAACTTGAAGCATAAAAACTCTTTACTAAAATGACCGGATTCGGCATTAAATAACCCGAAAGGGATTCATATGCCGTAAAACAAAACAACCAAACCAAACCAAACACCATGAATAAATACTTGAACATATTAAGAACTTGAAGCATAACATTTTTTACATAAAATGACCGGATTCGGCATTAAATAACCCGAGGAGGGTTGATATGCCATAAAACAAAACAACAAAACCAAACCAAACACCATGAATAAATACTTGAACATATTAAGAACTTGAGGCATAAAAACTGCTATCAAAATGACTGGATTCGGCATTAATTAACCCAAAAAGGGTTGATATGCCGTAAAACAAAACAACCAACCTGTCCTCACTCATTGCTAACTGCAGATAACTTGTAAATAGAACTTCCCCAAAAAGAAAACTATTTCTCAAATCTCATATTTCAACAGATGTAAAAAAAAAAAATCTCTTTGAAATCTTTATTAAACTCTACTATTATTAAAGGTCTCATGACGTGTTAAATTCCTTGTAGTGTTGCTCGGCGCAGCATTAAAGTTACTTATAGTGTGTGCAGGACGAATGTTATTACTGAACACGGATCAAAGAGAATAGAATTCACATTTCGCGCTAAAATGCACTGCTACTGCTAAAACAAAAAACAGTAGAACAAAATCTTTCCCACACAAACACATATATATACATACATATACATACGCAGTCTCTGGCGACACTGTGATTCTAGGACTGCTGCTGACTGTTTCATTCACACATAAATGAACACATACATTAATTCACCATTAATGTTGTACTATTGTCGGTCTCTTCTACGCAAGAACGGAAGTTGTGGACTCATTTTGCTATCTTGGAGATATGATCTGCATTGGTGGGGATGTGAAATAATATTTTCTCGATCTATATCTATCTGTCTATCTATCTCTTTCTCTCTCGAAAATACTTAATTTTTGAAATAAAAATGTTATCATAAAAACAAATGAGAAAGTTAAAAATAATTTATTTAATTATTAATGAGCCAAAACAATGAGATTTTTTTTTTTTATTTTTATTTTGAAACTTAATTTTTTTTCAAATTTAAATTCAAATACATTGTTAACTCTAAACATATTATTTTCAGAATAGTTTCTTGAACACAGAACATTGGGGGGAGGGGCTGTCTACTGCCAGTCACAATCAGTGTGAAGCATTACCCCCTCCATATCCAATGAGACTTGCTGCAAAAGACAGTCCGTTTTGCAAGACTCATTCTTTAACCAAGACACATTCCTGCCAATCAATTGAAGGAAGCCACCTGAATGAGGGTCAACAACTCCAGAAGTTTCTACTACCAATGGATTAAAAATACATCGGTCTACAAGAAAAGAATAATTTATTTTGTTTAATCTCTGGATCGTGGGCGACAGACTTTGGTTCAAATGCGGACCTGACCAAATTTGCTAGTCAAAAATGTGTTGGCACAAGTAGCATTACAAAGCAAGGCCCCCCCCCTCACATTTACAACGGAAAATTATAATTCGTCCGGTTACTTTCGATAATCACAGTCGATGTCTACCGGTTCGGTTTTGAAAGGGTCCCCAACTGTATTTAAACCTCTTTCGCTGATATTGTTTATTGCTGCATGTTTTGGAAAGAGAATGGATGCTGATCAAACTTGCCAATGGAAGTTACACAACTGAATCTCTGATGCTCACATAATTAGTGTTCAAGACAGAATGTCAACTCTTATTGCAGTGCACTCATCATTTAAGGTATTGGTAGATGAGGAGGCCACTCTAGCAGAGCGCTTATGTCTTTGTATCGTAACAAATAGCCGGCATGGGGTGTATCATCCATTGTCTCTGCATTTCTCCATAATAGTAGTAGTGACTGTAGAGTTGCTTCTGTCTTTCTCTTTGATAGAAGCCACAACAAAGTGGTAGTAATTGTGTGTGTAGAGTGTGTGTAGAGTTTTCTGCATCTCTCTTTTACTTTAGTAGCAGTTGTAATAGTTGTCATAGTAATGAAAACAATAACACAGATTATCGCTCTGAGTTTTCATTTTGTAGTTTTTTGGTTCTTTTAACAGTATTAGTATAATACCCAGTTAGCCTTTCCTCCTAGTCATTTCTGCACAGTGAGAGGGAAGAATAGCTCTGAAACAGGTCTGCTTTTTTACAGACCAAAAATCCAAGAGGACGTCTCTAGCCTTCCATCTGTGATGTATCACTTCCGGTTTAGTTACGTAACTCCATTGTCATGTTTGCTAATCCATCTTCCTCTAACACACTTTCATCAAAGTGCGAATTCTATTTTCACGTAACCTACTTAAGCCACTCTTAATCTTTCTACAGCACTTCATTGAGTCAAGCACCACTACTCGACTGTGACACAGCTCATAGATAGGCAAGACGGTACTGATCTCTAGAGAACATCATCATCATATTCGGTTTAACGTCTGTTTTACATGCCGGCATGTATTGGACGGCTTTTAGAAATTGACTTCCAAACTAACTAACATATCTCTGGCCAGGTTTTTATTTATCCCTCTTTCTCTCAAGTTCATCCTTATCACTTTCTCCCATGTTTTCCTTGGCCTTCCCCTGTGAACTGAACCTGCTACCTAAACTGTTTTACATCTACCAACCCAAAACTCTCATCCATTCTTTCAATGTGACCATACCAACAAAGTCTCCTGTCTTGCACACATCTACCTATATTGTCCAGATTTAATCTTCCTCTGAGGTCAGCAGATCTAAACCTCTCTTTCTTTAAGATTCGCATTACACATCCATCATATTATTCTCATATCATTCCTCTCCATGCAACACATATTCTCAACTTCCATGCATCATCACACTTCGTATACACGCCTAATAAACTCTTTCTTTTGATGAACAGTGGTAATGCTCTGCTGGTTAGTAATGGCAGAAGTTCCCTGAACTTACTCCATCCACTCCTAACTGTTGCAATCACACTAGCATCTGACCCACCCTGTGCTTCAATGGTATCACCAAGGTAACAAGACCTCTCGGCAACCTCAATAGCTTCACCATCTAAATATACTTTCTCCACTCAAGTGTTCGCATCCATCTTTATCGTCTTACACTTCTTCGACACAAACTGGTTATCCTCTCTCAACCTGCCAGTAAATTCTCTGCACTTCTTGTATACCCAATGCTTACAAGTATCACAAAAAAATTGAGTTGCGTCCGACTCTCTTTCCACAAACTGAGGAGGGGAACGTTTCTTTTTCTGGGTACTTTCCAACACTACAACAACTGATCATCACTTTGGTCGTGGTCACATTCACTCTCAGACCTTTACTTTCAATGACATTCCTCCAAATCCCAATTTTTTGTTTGTTTTAAAAATAAATGAGAACATTTGATAATTTTCTGGAAAAATAATAAAGCATATTTTTTTCATTATTATTATAAAGAAGTGCCAAAAATTGTATATCGACCTATTTTATTTTAATCATTGTAAACGGTGAGTTCTTAAAAAGGTTTTAGTTAAAATAATGTCTGTTCGTTTTTTTTCTTATTATTTTTCTCAGGTACTTAGTACCACTGCTTGCAGAAGACTGCATAGAAAGTCTGACAATCCAAGTGTGGAACTTGAAGTGGTCGGCTTTTTCCCAGGTTTGAGCTGTGAACTTGCTCAATGTCCTAAGACTCATTCTGAAGAGGTTAATTTTTGTCATATTCCTGGTCGCAGTAATGTCCGTGTCGGACAGAAAACTGTCATCGGTTGTGAAGAATGTACCTGCATATCCGGTGGCAAATGGAAGTGCAGGTAATTTGTAATTTTTATATGTATATTATTTCATAAATTATGAAGTTGTATTTTTAATGTTTGTTTTTATATTTTATTTTTATATTGCATTTTTTAATATTTTATGTTATTATTCTTTTTTTAATACATTAAAAAAAGTTAATGTGTTAAAATTATATTGTTTTAATGTTTAATTTTTTAGTGCATATATTTGATATTTTTGATAATTAATATTATTGTTTTAAAATATTTTTTTATATTTAATACTTTTAATCTTAAAGCATTTTAAAAAATATTTTATATTTTTAGTATTAAATATTTGGTATTTAAAAAAAAATTCTACTATTTAATATTTTTTGTATATTTTACAATAATGAGAAAGTTTTGTTGTCATTATTATTACCTGATTACTTGTGAGCAAACATGTTATCCATCATGTAGATCGCTGCACACATATAAAATTAATTTCTCAAACAGAAATTGTATGCCCCCTTATGAAGATTAAAATTAAAATATAAATGATACTAAACCTTATGTCTAGAATCCTTATTCGAATTTTGATCAAAATCTTTTACATGATTTTGATTCGAGAAAATGTCTAAAATATAAGGCTTAAGATTAAGGGGTCATTAGAAGAAATTAAAATTCAGGGAATCTTGCTTAATTGGTATCTAATTACTATAGATCAAATATAATGCAAATCTGAAATATTTGAATTTTCAAATGAAAGGTTGTACTCATATAATACCCCTAAAAACCCTTAAATATACTCCAAAGAAACTAAAATTTTGGGAATATTTATTAATTAATGTCTAATAACTATTGTTAAAATTTCACAGGATCAGCAGCATCTGAATTTTCACGAAAGGCTTTCACCTGCTTATTACCCTTTTGGCATAAAATAAAATTAAACTGAATACAGCACATGTTCGGACCTCTTTACACCTAGCAGCTGTGTTTTAGAATTCATAATGATTGGTTAATTAGTTTAGGAGTAAATTCTGTATATAAAGCTATACACATACCTAACTTGTTTGAACAATTGATGATTTAATAGATATTGGATGTTATCCCATTTTTATTCTCATCATTTATCTACTCATACTATTGCTTTATCTCATAAATCGATCTTTGACTATTGAGGATAGAATACAATTTAGAGACATAATCTTTATCTTTATTTACACACACACACACACACACACACACACACACACACACACATATATATATATATATATATATATATATATATATATATATATATATATATATCATCCATAAACAGACTATTTCGCTGTATCACAACACTTCAGTGTGGCTACATAATATATATATATATATATATATATATATATATATATATATATATATATATATAGTATGAAAACAAAATATCTATGGCAATATATATATATATATATATATAGTATGAAAACAAAATATCTATGGCAATATATATATATATATATATATATATATATATAGTATGAAAACAAAATATCTATGGCAATATATATATATATATATATATATATATATATATATATATGTATATATAAAAGGAGTCCATCTTGCCTTTCGACCACTCGGTCATATTTTTGTTCTTTTGATAATGAGAGGTCCCGCTCTCGAAAATTAAAGTTTACCTTTGCCGGAACCTTTTTAAATTGCTTGACAGTAAACTTTTTTTCTATTTACTGCTCTGGTATTTAATCTGTTTAAATGTGAAATATTAATAAATTGATTTGAGATTCCATTCATATTTTCTCTTCTCATTTATTTTTGTTTATCTGTTCCACCTTCCGGTACCTATATCACATTGTTCCTGCCTCGGATTACCAACTAACATTATATATATATATATATATATATATATATATATATATATATATATATATATATATATATATATATATATATATATATATTATATATAGTAGTATGAAAACAAAATATCTATGGCAATATATATATATATATATATATATATATAAATATATATATATAATAGCCTGATGATTTACAGCGAGAATGAAAGATGGAAGCTTCTGTGTAGCTTACTTGCCATATATATATGAAGTGTGTTTGTCCGGGCATCAGTTTTCTGTGGTTAGTTTGTATGTTTTAGCCTGAGTTTCCATATATTTATGTTTATAGGTTTTTGTAAATTAAAAAGTACATAATTATGTAAGAATATCAAGTTACAAAAGGCCAAAACAGAAATATTTAAGTTTTTGATAATAAAAAATTTTTTTACAGAAGATTAATATTAAAATTCTCGCAAAAATTTTTTGTGTCTTTTTATTTTTACACTTAATGGCAGGTGTTCAAAAATAAATGTACGAAAGGAACTTCGGGACATGACGTGGGATGAAATGGTGAGACTTCAGCAGGCCATCTCTCAAATCCGTCTATCTGGAACCGATAATGTCTGGGACAGGTTCCGTGATCTGTACATGGTGCATAGCATGCATTCGCATGGTGGACCGTTCTATTTACCTTGGCATCGTATGTTCCTCAGAATAGTTGAACAGCAACTCCAAGAAGTCGACTGTGGAATCACGTTACCGTATTTTGATTTTACCACGGACACGGCTAACTTCTCACGTGCGATCATTTGGCAGCCAAATTATTTTGGTGGAGATGGAGGCAGTTGGTGTGTACCTGATCATCCATTTGGAGACAGGTAAGTTTTAAATATCTATTTATCTAAATGAATAAATGTAAAAGTTTTTCTCATTTATCTGTCTTACATCATCATCAAACCAGATTACTGTTATTTAAATCAATAATACAATACAATACTTTGAAATACAGTATATATAGTATTGATAAAATACATCTAGACATTCATAGATCTGTCTAATTTGCATAATTGTTTTTAAAACTGTCTATAATAAATTAATGTTTACTGCTATTCATTTTATTTTTTTGTGTTATGTTTCCTATATATCTGTAATAGTTAACAGTAATTAATTAAAGTAATTTAATGACAAAAATTATAAATTCCAAAAATTTTTCTTAAAATAATCATTATCAAGGGAGATAATTTAAAGGAAACTAATATGTCTTAGCTAGCTGGAAAGATATACCGATGAGGCACAAGAGAGGGGTGGGGGTGACCTGTCTCTCTCAATCTGAGGGGACTGTCTCTTATTCCTCTTCTTCCTCTTCTCTCTCTCACCCCCTCTTTCTCTAACGACGCTAATGTTTTTTTAAGCACATGTTTACGAAATAAAAGAGCAAAAAATTATAAATTTACATCGTCTGAAATAAAAACGTCTTACACTTAAAATACATTGAATTTTCTGTTTAAATTGTAAGATTTTTTATTCAAAGTTTTTTCACTTAATAAATAAATCCTGTTATCAACATTTTTAATTGGTCCCCCGATTTATAAAATCGGGGGATTTATGTTTTGAGGCATGTCCGTGCGTCCGTCCATCCGTCCGGATTTTTCTCCGCAACCATCCATTGAATTTCTATTAAATTTTGCATGAAGTTGTAACTTAGGTCAGGTTAGAAAGTGACATTCTCCGATTTTTGAAAAAAAAAAATCCGGTTAGCCTACCAGGGGGTCAAAAGGCCCCAAAATGGCAAAAAATGACATTTTTTGCCCCATAACTTTTCATCCATCCGTTCAATTTCTCTGAAACTTGGCCAAAATGTGGAGGCAATTGTTCCTAATAGAAAATAAGTGACCTTGGAAAAAATCTGGTTCGCGCCCCCAGGGGTCAAAGGGGGTCAAAAATGCACCAAATTGCCCAAATTTATTGCATTTTACACTCGCCACATCGAGTCACATACAGAGGGGGACCACGCATGCACGGCTTGTTAAACCATGTTTTAGTTAAAAAAAAAAACATTAAAAAAAACAGTAACAACCCAACAAGTTATGTTGGGTGATTGGGGTAGTGTAGTATCTTTTCTGTTGCCATGATACCATACTCGCAGGCATTACCTTTATGGAGGTATCGTCCCAGGTATTACCACCTCTATTTTTGCAAGGGTATTGTAGTATTTGCTCTGTTATCATGATACCATCCGAACATGCATTACCACCTCTTTTTATTTAGAGGGGGGGGGGGGGTCTTCCCAGGCTTTACCTCCTCCTGTGAGGGGTAGTATAGTATATTTTCATTTGTCATGATACATTTCTCCCAAACATTACCTCCTCTTTTGAGGGTCAGTGTATGTAGTTCGGTCATCATGATATTCTCACTGCCTGGCAAATATATGCTCCCTCCGGTCGCATATATTTGCTAGTTATTATAATAAATGTGAGTTAATAAACGTTTGTTTCCTGAAGGCTTTTGGTGCTTCTGTATTATTGGGGCAAATGACATTTTCATTTTAGAAGAGTCAGTTGAAAGGGGAGATAATTCGAACTGTTTTTGTTGTAACCATAACCCATAAGGAAAATCCATAAAATTAGTAAAAAAATGAATTTTTTTTTTTAGAGTCTACTTATGCAGTTTACGGACCGGGCTGAAATAATAACATTATAATTTAGAAAGCCATTCTTTACATGGGGAGGTGGGGGGTTAATTAACTATTCTGTACTTTCACCTAACAATTTGCTAAACAGAATAGTTAATTACCCACCCACCCCAACCTCCCCATCTTAAGAATGGCTTTCTAAATTATAACGTTATTATTTCACTCCGGACCGTAAACTGCATAAGTACCCTTTTTAAAATTAATTTTCTTACTAATTCTCTGGATTTTCCTCCGATATTTTTGTTGGCCATAAGATAAGTTTTAATTATCTCCCCTTTCAACAGACTCTTCTCAAATAAAAATGAAAATTTCATCTGCCCCAATAATACAGAAGCACCGACTTTTTTCCTATATACCTTAATAACACAAAATACATACTAATATATACCTTAGTTCTTGGATTGAGTTATATTTGAAAAATAAATTCTGTTTTAAGTGATCTAATTAGCCGTAATTTATAATTAACTGAACAAGTCGCTCATTTCTCTCTTCGCTATCGATGTATTTCTCTCGACTTCTCTCATTCTATGTTGATTAAACAACTCTCTGATATTTCTTGTCTCTGTGAGAATTTAAAGGAAGAGTGACTCTATTTCCAGCGTCGTCCTGTAATTTACATATGTGTCTCTCTGTACACACCATAAACACATATGTAAATTAGATCGAGAAATAATAAGTCTCTTTACTTCTATATAATGATAAAAAAATAATAATATAGAATTAAAGAGGCTTATTATTTTTAGTTATACAAGAAGAATTTCTTGACAGATAGGACACAGTTTATGAATTTTTAAACGAAATCAAAGTAGAATAAATAGCAGTAGTGGTTGTGACCCAACGGGTCACTGGTACGTCTAGTATCTATATATTACTAAACTCTGATACTATTGTTATCTTGACACCTTGCACATTTTTATCTGTACATGAATGTGTTAGATGGTGGGAGGAGGCCCTCATTATCAGCAACCAGTTACCGTCGTATTCACGTTCGGACTCTTCTCTTACATTCCAGGCTAATAACTTTGGTGTTGGTTGATATGGCGTAACCAAATTTTTGTCCGTACTCACAATGCCAAGCTAATTAATTCCACCTTTCAGAATAGGTTCCGCGTGGGGTCAAAACGTTCTTGTCAGCCGAACAGTATCTCCTGCCATTTTGTGTTTTGTCTAATCAGGAAACAGAGACCAGTGCTGCACGGGCGGTTCACCAACGAAAGGAAGACAGGTACATGAAAAAACAAAAACAAAATGGTGGAATCAAACACAGTCTGGGTAATTCAAAATAACACTCTTGAATTGTGTTTAAGATAATATGTATTCGTCTTCAAAACTGGTATATACAGGAGCTCAAGTCTTTAGTAGGTAGAGGGAGTAGTTGTCTTTGCTTCTGGATAATTGACTTCGGGTAATTTCAACTTCGACTTCCTGACTTGCAATAAAGTGAACGATCGGCGTGAATCCAACTTTTCTTTCCGAGTTTTTTAGATAAAGGAGAGAGAATAGGCGTGCAGCTCTCTGTTTTACTCTGATCTCTCTGTTCCCTATCTGATCTGATCTCCCTGCGCACCGCTTTATATATTCAGGCAAGATCACTCTGCATCACCCGGACGAAATTTACTTGCCTCGGCCAGCACACAATCTTATTGGTTGCTGGTTACATCGGCCCATCCTTAAGGGCCGGACTTTTTGTGTCAATCACTCTGCTTCATTTTCGTGCAACTTAATGTACCCAAATTTCTCTTTCCTGACATCTATCACTTTCTGACAGATGTAACCTTCGAGCTGACTCGTTTACCTTTCACCAGGTTACACCTGCGAGTTTCAGTTGAACGACATTTTACTAGGCCTAAAGTCTAAACAATTTCTTCTCTGTAAATACTTAGCATTTTCCACAAAGTTTCGGCTAAGACTTCAACAGTTGAATGCCCTCATTATTTGTATATTTGCGTGCTTTGTTAACCTAATTTTCAATACTTTATTAATCCAAATATCGAAATAGTGAAGTTTTTAGTGCTGGCATAGTTTAAAATAAAGGCGAACAAGATAGCTCGCAATACACAAACCCAATATTTAGTTATTTAAAAAAAATAATAATAATCTATATTTTTTTTTCATGGCAGTGTAATTGTAAGGAAATAACTAAGTGTTTTATATTTTTTATAAACAGAAATGCTTGGCGTCCTTGCTTGAAGAGGAACTTCAATTACAGTGTTCACCTACCAACGATGCTCGATTTGGCTGCGGTGATCAGCAACGAAGACTTCCTTGAAATGAGCCACAGTCTGGAGGCATTTGCTGGCTACATCCATTCTTTTATAGGAGGGGAAATGCTGACCACAACCAGTGCTTACGACCCTCTGTTCTATGCCCTCCATGCTTACATTGACCAGCTTTATGCCACCTGGCAAAAGATGTTCAATAACAAACACAAGTTCCCCGCAGCCTACGGAAATATTCCCATGGTACCCTTCAACGTAGCACCCAAAGATGTCCTTGATCTTAAAAGTGATCTCTGCGTAACATATGCTGCGCCAACTAAGGGGCGACCGTGTAACTCGAGTGAAACCACGTTTGGGTCTGCAGGGTCAGGTACTGCCCAGCCAGATATTTTGGTCAAAGTGATTAGCAGTTCCGGTTACGACCAGTTTGGTTACGATCAGGATGGCTTTGATCGGAGAGGATTTGATACATCTGGCTTCGATCGTCTTGGTAAGTATTTTTTTCATGCATCTACGTATCTCTGAGAGGGCCCTACGAGGGCAACGTTAAACACAGAGTTAGTTTTAATGTAGGAGGGGGGGGGGAATCCATCTCTCTAAAAAGGATCACTCTGGATTGGGACAAAAATTTAAAATTGCCTCAGTCTAGAAGGATTTCTCTTTTACTGACCGTGGGCAGGAAAAAATGAAGTGTAATATCAGAACTGATACTACACTTTGCTTCGAACCAAGAAACCAAGGAGTGTATCTCTGTATCAGTTTGTCGCACTTAAGTTTTAGAAATAATGTTCTCGTAACTAAACATAAGTATGTGTTGAGACGCTTAATAACATAATACGCTATGCATTATTTGGATTATGTTGACTACTATTCTCATCTGGGTTGTTATTTTCGCAGCGTTTTGGCCGATGTAACATCCCACCTTCTTTAGGTACATCTTTTCGAGCTTGGAAATATTTGTTGAACTTGGAAACCAGTATGGAGTTTCACGCTGAATCCTTTATTTGATCCAAGGGGTAGATTGTTATTATTCCGTTAGTTGTATCAGTTCTCGTTGGATCACCGAAGTTGAGAGACGTTGAGCCTGGCCAGTACCAGATGGGTGACCATTTGAGAGGCACTGTATGTGGAAAGACGGCAAAATCCCTCTGCAAAAAAAAAAAATACAGCCTTGAAGATGCATATAGCAGGTACTTTAGTATAACCTGCTAATCCACAAAAGTTAACACTAGTGATGGGACGATTCCAATATTTTTCCCGATTCCGATACAATTACCGATTCTGTTCTAAATTCCCAATTCTGATACAATTACCGATTCTGTTCTAAATTCCCGATTCTGATACAATTACCGATTCCGATTCTTTTTAAATGTCTAAATATTTAGCTATAGAGTTGTCTTGCTTTGTTTTTTTTTAATTTTCGGATTACCGTAAAAACCCATGTAATATGTGCATATATTTTTGCAAACGTAAAAATACCCTTGTAAGGGTGGTGGTGCTGGGGGGTGATCTATAGATTTTAGTTTTACTGGTAGTTTAAAATCAATAAATATTTAGCATTTTATCATTAGTACCAGCAATAGAAAATTAAGTTAAAAAAAAACAATTAAAAGAACCGTTTTGGCATTGGAAAATAGGCACACATCTTTCTGATTCTCATACCCCAAAAAGTTCCGATTTTTTACGATTCCCGATTCCGATTAATCGTCCCAACACTTGTTGATACAATAGAACAACTGCAGACGTTCTGTACTCAATCATGTTGTGAAGCTCTGGAGAGAGTATGCAATTCGTTTTTGTTTTTAAATTATGTTTTTTAACTAAACATGCAGATCGAATTGACGCATCTTATTTTAGATGCGTCCAAGCATTTCTATGAGAGGCTCTGTCTGTCAGTCTGTCATGCTTAACTTTGAAATAGCATTTTCATTGGTCTATGATGGTTAAATTTAAAAATTTTAAATAGCATTTTCATTGGTCTATGATGGTTAAATTTGAAAATTTTAAATAGCATTTTCATTGGTCTATGATGGTTAAATTTGAAAAATTTAAATAGCATTTTCATTGGTCTATGATGGTTAAATTTGAAAAATTTAAATAGCATTTTCATTGGTCTATGATGGTTAAATTTGAAAAAATTAAATAGCATTTTTGTTGGTCTGTCATGTTTAAGTTTAAAATATTATACCAAAACATCATATGGAATGAATAAAGCCTTTCATATATAAACAGATTTTTTAGTCATTTGTATACCAAATATATATATATATATATATATATATATATATATATATATATATATATATATATATATAAACCAAAAGTAAACTTTTAGTAAATAGAATCTATAGTGAAATGGTTTAAGCTCAATATATGAGATAGAGCAATTATAAAGATAGAAGAAATAAGAGTGATAAACATGTTCGAATGAACAAATTTATTTCAAATTTCGATTGTTCAATGCAAGGTGTATTCTGTAATAAACCGGTGTTTATTATTCTTTCCTTAAGCCAACACACCTTGCATTGAACAATCGAAATTTGAAATAAATTTGGACATTCGAACATGTTTATCACTCTTATTTCTTCTATCTTTATATATATATATATATATATATATATATATATATATATGTTTTGTTTGTTGTTTTGTTTTGTTTTACGGCATATCAACCCTTTTCAGGTTATTTAATGCTGAATGCAGTCATTTTGGTGAAAGTTTTTATGCTTCAAGTTCTTTTAATATCTGTTTCTATTTAACCCATAGTTGGGACCCTAACAGGTACTACCACTCCGGGTCAGGGTGGACCTGGGAGCAATGGTAATTAAGAGGAGGCTCCACATTCCCCAAAGTCCGTAAGCCGGATCTCACCATCGGATGTAGTTTAAGATCATATCCAGGACCGGGAGTAGGGTAGGAAAAATAAAAATAAAAAAGGGGAGGGAGAAAGGGAGAGGGGCTGTTGTTTTTGCTTTTGGTTTTGTAGAACATAATTAAGTTTTACAAACAAACAAAAAAAAACAACAACAAAAACGTCAATGTAGGTGAATTTCGTCTCAGGGAGCCACAGGGCAGCCTGATCTGGTATCACCAGTATATATATATATATATATATATATATATAACACAAATAGTACTTTATATAAACTACCAGTCAAAAGTATTTGGTCACACTAAAATATTTTATTTCTCATCCTAAAAGTGTTCGTTTTAATGAAAAACGTTAAGCATCACAATGGTTTTAGTCTTCCTGAACCACATTAAATACATATTAAACAAAAACAAATACAAAAAACTTTTAAAATCTTTGATTCACCAAAATGACCCCCTTTAACCGCTATTAAAATTTCATGGATTCTCTGCATTCTTTCAACTAAAGACTGAAATAGATAGTTCTGCTTTCATGCAAGAGTTGCCAAAGGTGAGCCACACTTGTGGGTTGTTTAGTTCTAACTTTTTGGTCAAGTCATTTCACAACAGTTTAATGGGGTTTAAGTCTGCTAGCCAAGACATCAGTTGAAGAACATGCTGTTTCTTTGTGCTTTTAATGTATCTCTGCCAGAGTTTACTATGCTTTGGATCATTATCTTACATGAGTACAAGTTTTTGATCCACAAGCTGACGATGGGATAGAGTGATACTGCAGTATGCTGTGATAGTCTGACTAATGCAATTTTCCCTTCACCTGGTGCAAATCCCCGACTTTGCAATTGGTAAAAGTCCCCCACAACATCACAAAACCTCCATACTTTATGATTTGTGTGATACAGGGGGTTGCAGCTATTTTAATAACTGTTTGCTGCACTGCACATGGACCCAAAGATTCATGACCTTTGATTCGTCAATGCAAAGGACTTTAATCCACTGCTCTATTGTCCAGTCTTTGGCCTACTTTCGACCTTGTTTTGCTTCCTCAACATTGGTTTCTTAACAACAATTCTGCCATACAGTATAGGCCAGCCTCACAGTCTTCTCCTAACGGTGGATGTTGACACATTTTTTCACAACATTATTTCAGTTGTGCAGTGATGTTCGCAGCAGTCAGCCTTCTGTCACACAATTCTGAGTACAAATCCTTGACCCACAAGCTGCGTTCCAGACGATGTAGAGTGATACTGCTGTGATAGTCAGACTAATACAATTTGCTCTTCAGGTGGTGCAGATCCCTGATTTTGCAATTGGTACCCCCCATACTATCACAGAAGCTGTTGTCTCTTGATAGATATTCTGCCATATAAGCCAGCTTCACAAAGCCTTCTCCTCACAGTAGATGTTGATACATTTTTCTTTCATGGCATTGTTTCAGTTGTGCAGTGATGTTGGAGCAGTCAACCTTCTGTCACACAAGCTGATGACTCTGATAAAATTGTCATCCACTCTCGTTGATGCTTTAAGTCTACCAACCCTACACTTGGTCTTGTTTCATTTCCTGATGTCTCCTAACAGTATAATCCACTGTAGTTTTAGGAATTTTGAAACAATTTCTCTGCTTCAGTATCCCTATTTTAAAGTAATTATCTTTTGTCCCTATTTAGTTGCCTCCCCACAAGAGCAGAGTTTTTAATGTAGGGAAAACTCAGCTCTTCAAAAAGAGACACTCTGAATTGGGACAAAAATAAAAATTGCTTCAATCTAAAACGATTTATCCTTCACTGACCGACGACAGAATAGATGCAGTGTAGTATCAGAAAAGAAACAACATTTTTCTCCTAGTCAAAAAGCCAATCTCTTGTCTTTGTTCAAGGGTAACTTCATATGTTTTGGGCATTTTGTTGAGAAAAAAAGTTTGGGGGAGGGACAAGATCTCTAAAACACATCTGATTTGTTTTCAGTTTAAAAACCCAAGAGAGAGAAAGTGAGCACTCTTATCTTTTCGTCATATCTCACGCTTGACTTCTTACATCACTTCCTTTAACACGTTAACTTAATTTTTAACCTTAACTTTGAAGTGGAAATTTCATCTCTATGTAATCCACACATTCCATCATTTTTTATACTAATGAGTCACTGTTTATCAAGACCCAAAGGCCACTCGAGGGTAAAGGTTAATGGGTGTGTCAGTTGAACGAATAGACAATACCTTGAGTGGATTGGAGACGATAGGTGAAATGGTCAGAAAAAGGATGGCTCAGCACAAATTTGTTAACATTGGACTTGAAAACGTGCGCATTGTAGTTAGCTGAGAAGCAGTCCTGTGTTATTGTGTTCCACAGATGGAAAATTTTTGGAGATAAACTTTGTTCGTGGAAGTTTGGGAACAAGAAAGGGGCATTATTTACAGTGGTTGTAACTAGAGGGGGATCAAGGATTGGAGCTCAGTCGAGCACCTACCATGAAAATAACGATAGAGTAGAGAAAGACTAGCAACCTCTCTTCTGTGAGAAAGGGGTTGTAGGGAAGAGAAGAAATCGTTTCTCACTAGATTTCGAAGTTGATTTTGCACTCTGTCAAGGCAGGAAAGAGTGTTCAGATAGCACTTCCCTCGACGTGGCGGCAAATTTGCGTATTTCTGATAATTGCTTTCGTTTTTATTTTGCATACTTAGTGTTTATTGAAATATCTTTGAAACTACCAGTCCTAAAGTGCTTACCCCGCCTAATAAACCGGTATCGTCTGGGCCTTTGGGTCTGGATTTATGCCGGTCTATTGGGGGTTGTCTGTCCTGTACAGTTCTAGGAGGTGCACCCTCCCAGGCTTTGCCTCCCCTCTTTGGGGAGGAGTAAGTTTATTGCTTACTGTCTGAGGCGCCCCTACCGGGGAATGCCGACGGGGCTGCCCAGGCAATTTTTAATCAGCCAGAGTGTTCAAATTCTCGAGCGCTGGTTCTTTCCCACTTTCCCAACCTTGTGTCACATCTTACCTTGTGGGAGGAAGATAAATAGAACCGGTCCTAAAGTGCTGAAAATTAGTAGGTAGGTAGATAGACTATCCCTGGTAATGTGTGTAACATTTAGCTCAGAAATATCCATAAATGTTGAAGTTATAAAAAAAGGGGGTTGATATGTCACAAAACAGACTCACCAAGACAACCCGTCTTACAAACGACTTTTATCAATTATTTTATTTTGCATTTTCTTATCTTTAAATATCTTCTTTAATGTTTTGTTCTTGTTCTTCAAGGATTCAACCGTGATGGCCTCGACAAAGAAGGTTATGACAAGAATGGTTATAACCGTTACGGCTTTGATCGGAATGGCTACAACAAAAATGGCTTCAACAAACGAGGGTTCGATAATAATGGAAACCGAGATATGACAAGCATCTATAGTAGGATGGGATTCGATAGACAATGCTTCAACAGAAAAGGTAGACATTTTTTTTCTTTTAAAGTATTCATTTGGAGTGTAAGAATTTATTTAATTTATTTCTTATTTGTAAAGGATATACCACATTTATTTATGTTTTTGGCTATGTGAGATAAATTCTGTGCGTTTTTTTTCGGAGAGGGGGGGTCTATTTTTTTAGGCGATTATATGTGCTTTTACGACCTTACCAGTCGAATTTAGGGTTAATGGTAAAATAATTTAAAAAATTTAAATTTAAAAAATTAGAATGGCCGTAAATGGGGGATCATTTTACATTAAATATATATACGAAACTGATCCCTCACTCTAAATTCTAATTTAATTTTTTGTTGTTTTCTTTCTTTCCGACAAGTTTTTCATGGTGTTCACATGTAATTACCTACAAAAGTAGAATCTGTTTTTTGGGGGTGGGGGTATATTTTTTTAGGCGATTATGTGTGCTTTTACGACCTTGCCAGTCGGACTTAGGGTTAATGGTAAAATAATTTAGTTGACTGCTCTAAAAAGTTTAAATGGCCCGCAAATGAGGGATCATTTTATGTTAAATTTATATACGAAACTGATACTTCACTCTAAATTGTTTGCTTTTTAGTTTTTGTTCACATGTAATCGCCTAAAAAAAAGTAGAATTCGTTTTTTTTTTAGGGGAGGGTGTAGCTGAGGATGTTAACCTACAAATTTAGCATCTCTTTTCTTGTTTTCATTCTTCTTTAGGCCTGACACGTAATGGCTATGATCGCTATGGTTATAACATAAATGGTTATAATTCTGAGTATTGTGGATACTCTTTTAACGGACCCTTTGTAACCATGCTAAGTTTTCACGTCTGGGAAATACTCCATACCCAACCCCATGATTTCCTTGTCACACTGACCAAAACTTGTGAACCCCTACAACGTTTACCAAATTCTTGGTATGAAAAATTTTGGTCACAACCACCGAAAACTGCAGTTACTGGTAAGTAGCACGTCATTTATAAGATTTCTATATATCATCTGAATGTGTGTCTAAAGCGATAATTAAACCTGGATATGATAGGCATCATCACAACCTCCTCTGGTAGGCTGTTCCATGGAGCGGAAACACGGATAGAGAATGCTGCCTTTCTTTTATTGAGACGAAAGCACTATTGGTACATCTTTTGCAGGATCCCGTGGAGATCATGACTTCGTGCTGGGGTGAAAAACTCCCCGATGGATATATTGTCCGAACGGTGGCTCATCCTATAAACAGCTGGAGTTTTGTTGCGTAGATGACATGTAGCAATAGTTAATTCTCTCTCCTCTTCTTTTTCATTGTTCTTAACAGCCGTCGTACATCTGTCATGATGCATATTGATTTTCTTCTTTTTTGTAAAAGCAGTGGTTATAAAAAAAATATAAAACTGACAGCACAAAATCATTTGGGGTTTAACAATTCTTTTTTTTTTATTATTATTTTTTTTTCCATTCCTGTATATACAACATATACATGATACCCCGTGGATCGCTCCTCTCTCCCCAACTCCTCACGGAGAGAGGAAACAGCTGTCCCAAACACGATCATGCTCCTTCTCGGTTCAGAAAAAAAGAGAAAGATTTTATCAGCTTATCTGCTACATGTTATTCGATTTTCCTGACATTCCTAATTCTAAACTCTTTAACTTCTAATGGAATTTTCCACTTTTCTGTTTGATCTAACCTTATGTGGAAAATTCTGTTTTTAATATTATTTTTGCACACCCACATGCAATCTTGCTACAGGCTTGAAAACATAAAAAAATGTTGTTCTAGATTAAACTGCTAGACTAACTTATCCGTGAAATGGTGTACAGATTGTAAGTCGAAAATCCAGGAAGGAGAGTAAAACGGATGGAACATGTAAATAACAACCACAATGAAGATAACTGTGAATCATGTAAATGGTGTAAATAACATCTCATCTCAGAAGGACTGAGAGTACAACGGCCAAAATGCTATATATATATATAGGTAGGTTTGGTAGTTTTGTTTTACGGCATATCAACCCTTTTTGGGTTATTTAATGCCGAATCTGGTCTTGTTTTCTTCTCTTTTTTGTTTCTTTCCCCTTTTAATATCTGTTTCTATTTAACCCATAGTTGGGACCCTAACAGGTACTACCACTCCGGGTCAGGGTGGACCTGGGAGCAATGGTAATTAAGAGGAGGCTCCACATTCCCCAAAGTCCGTAAGCCGGATCTCACCATCGGATGTAGTTTAAGGTCATATCCAGGACCGGGAGTAGGGTAGGAAAAATAAAAATAAAAAAGGGGAGGGAGAAAGGGAGAGGGGCTGTTGTTTTTGTTTTTGGTTTTGTAGAACATAATTAAGTTTTACAAACAAAAAAAAAAAAAAAAAAAAAAGGTCAATGTAGGTGAATTTCGTCTCAGGGAGCCACAGGGCAGCCTGATCTGGTATCACCAGGGTATATATATATATATATATATATATATATATATATATGGGATTAAAAATGGAAACAGCGGAAGATCTGTGAGCTCAACGTTTTGCCCAACTGTTATGTGGGCTTTATCAAGAGCGAACGAAAAATGCTAAAAATAACAAAAGACGAGCAATTTTTCGTTCGCTCTTGATAAAGCCCACGTAACAGTTGGGCGAAATGTTGAGCTCACAGATCTGCCACTTTTTCCCTTTTTAATCTCATACCGTCGGATGTTTTATCCTTTCATATATATATATAATAACCATGATGAGGATAACTGTCAGTGTACCAGTTTCAGTTGTCCATGCTGTGTATAAATCATTATACACCCGTTGTGGTCGTTGGGAACCCAGGTTGTTTATTGTCTGTTTATACAATCACTCGGACACCAATGTTTAGTTTTTTTTTTCAGAGGTTTATTAATACAGACAACTTGAAACATTCACAAACGGGGTTAAGAATCTCTGGACTTTAACAAGTGCAGACTGCCCTCTGGAAAAAGAAAGAGAGACAGATGGATAGACAGATAGCTTGTCTCATTATCCCTAGCTACATTGTTCGCTACTGGCCCCACCCTCACTGGGGCTCTTCGATAAACGGCCATGTCTCAGGTCACCCTGCTGGAGTTGTCAGAAGAAAAAAGGAAAAGCCGCCTTCTTCCGGAAGTCATGTGGTTTCGCTAACTTCCATTAACTAAACGTTAAATTCTGACCTCCCGTCCATCAATCATTCCTCTATTCAACTACCGTTTTTTTTTTATGTAACATCAGGATTATGTAAATAACAACAACATGTCACCTCATGTTTCATAATTCCTTCTACGCCAGAAGAGCACTTCTTCTTTTCGTGGTTATATAATAGTTTCCCTTATCTTTACACGGTTCTTTGAATTGTCATTGAACTCTGCAAACTCATTCAAGCTGCACTGGTTTGGCAGTACAAAACAGAAAAAAAGCAGTGTAGAATCGTATGGCCCTCCTTTCCACATTCACAGATAGTTTGGTCGGGTTTCTAGCCCCATCTGGTCATACCAACTTTTGATCGCCCCATTCTTGTTCTGTTTATCTATCAGGCACTACGTCTTGAGCTGCCAAAGCCTGATGGTGTCCATCCCGCTCTAGACCATCTATTATATAAAGAGCAGTTGTCTGTGTGTGCATATGTATGTATGTCCAGCTAAAAGTTTAAAAAAAAAAACTATGAAACAGTCAGCCACAAAGTTGGTATTTTCTTGATTGGTATTGCCCCGGTTAAATAATATCTAAAAAAAATTTAAATAATCATTCATTCTTAGGGGTCAACTGACCCACGTTTTGTTAGGGAGGCTTGGTTTTTCATTCATTTTTAGGGGGTCAACTGACCCACGTTTTATTAGGGAGGCTTGGTTTTTCGGTAATTTTAATCAGCCATTTTATTTACTAAAGGGAAGTAACTCTGATTTTTTACCAAGGAGTTAATTCCCTTATATCAACTCATTGCTCAGGAAATCTATATAAAGGAAAGTTGTCTATGTGTATGTGTGTGTATGTCTAGCTAGAGGGAAATGGGCTAGGCAGAGGAGAAAGAGGAGGTTGGGGAAGGGAGGTGAAAATGGTGGAAAGATAGAAAGATAAAAGAGAAAGGTAGAGAGATAGAAGTTTTAATAGAAATATGTTATACCTTTGCCCCGGGTAACGCCGAGTAACCCTGCTAGTCCCATATAAATCTGCAATGTGAAACTGACAAATATTTAATTTTCTTTATCTTCATAGACTTGGTGAAATCTGACATTCCCCTCGAGAAAGAAGAAGACGTTATTTCTCGCAATTTGTGCCTCTTGGTCAAACCATACATATCCCATTGCCCTTGCCACAAGTTCACCCCCTGCACACACAATCTCTGCTTAGATGCAGAATGTCCAAGCTACCCCAAGGCAATTTGTTCAATTGACGTCTGTGCTGAGTGTACGCCAGTCTGGTACCTGAAAGGAGAAATTGTAGATTGCAAAGCTGTACGAGGCAAGTAGACTTTTATTATTTTATAATGTTACACATTATAAATGTATGGAAACATGGAAGCGAAACAAAAGGAGAAATGATCTTCTCTGTTGACCGTATATATGGTGTATTTTTTTTAGTTAGTTTTAAAAATCAAAACTATGAAATGACTGTTAATTTCTTTAAGGTAAGTAATGATTGAGGAAAGCATTCTTTATGCATATATATTAATGCAAAGAAATATGGAAGATTATTATGGAAATGTCCACTTATGATTTTCAATCAGTGAATATGGAAAGAAATACTTGTTATAAAAATTGCACACAGTGAATTGTGTAGCTAGAAGAAGACTTAAAAATGTGAGTGGGTTATCTCCTCTGACTCACTCTATGACAGTAGTAAGCAAAACTAAAACTGGGTTATGAATTGTCCAGATGAAACGTCATAAAAGATCATTCCCCCCTGTCCTATCTCTCTGTTTCGATGGATGATTTCATCATTTTGTGACGTCATCCACCGTACACAGTCATCGCACATCTCTCTGTTTTAATGAATGAATTCATCAGAGAAGTAATTAAAATTAAGATAAAATTAAAATGTACTTTACATTGGTTTGATATGCCTTAAAATATTTTGGTTAACCGTTCTGTCGTTATGTGATCTGGGACTCCACGTATTAGGAAAACGCAACCTCAACATTCATACTTTTAGATTGCAGAATCAAACTAACCTTTGTTTCTAAAATAAATAATTTTGAAAATAATTTCCTTTGTTTAAATTGTGAATGTTCTCCATTTAGATTACTGTGAACCAAATCCTTGCCAACATGGTGGTACCTGTGTCCAATCAGAATGGCCCAATCAAAAATGGATGGTCTCTTGTCGTTGTCCTCCTGGTTATGAAGGGAAAAACTGTCAATACAAATCGACTGATGTCTGTTCTTTACCTCTACAGACAGGTAAGACGTGTTTGCTTTCATTCATAGTGTAAATAACAATACATGCTGAATCGCCCGCCTTCGGGGCACCCTTTCTTGTCTTGACAGAGTACAGAACCGACTTCTCGTCCCTACAGCCCCTTTCTTGTCTTGACAGAGTACAGAACCGACTTCTCGTCCCTACAGCCTCTTTCTTGTCTTGACAGAGTACAGAACCGACTTCTCTCGTCCCTACAGCCTCTTTCACACAGAAGAGATGTTGCTAGGTATCATTATGTTCATGGTAGGTACTCGACTGAACTCTGATCCCTGGTCCTCCCCCCTGTAAAACATTCACAGCAAGAACTCGTCTAACTGCAACCACAGCAAAGAACTTTCCTTTCTCTCTCTGTACTAAGACACAAACAGAGTTTCCATGAACAAGGTTTCTTTCCTAGAAAATCCGATCTGTGGAACAAGATACCATGAGTCTGCTTCTCAACCGACTACAGCATGGTCGTCTTCAAATCTGATGTAAACAAATACTTGTTGAGTCGTCCTCTTGGAAAATCAAATCCTCTTAAGTAATCCTCTACCTATTCCGCCCGCTGTTTCAAATCCTCCTGTGATGGTGTCCAATGTCCAACCAGAAATATTTTTAACCCTTATCCTTGAGTGGCCTCTAGACCTTGATAAACAGTGATCTATTAGTAAAAAAAAAAAAGGTGAGAGATAAAGACAATAGTGAATGCAAACTGACTGAAATGATTTGCAGGATCATATGTCCGAAGGATGAAGTGAACATAGATAATGAATGACTCTTGTATTATTTGCTTATAAGAAATAACTTCTTTGACCTGATTTTTGACTTTTCATTATCTTCACGTTCAGCTGTGGTTAATCTTAGCCTATAACCCAGATGTAATGGCATTCCTCTATGTTCTTTGTGGGGAACCACGTACAAAAGTCTGTAATGTTCCTGAAATGGTTATGGATGATGTTGCTTTGGATGGCACGTTACATAAGATTAAAAAGAAACACTTGTTTTTCTTTCACGTCTTGCATTTTGGTAAGTATTTTCTTACAGCAAGTTTGACCGCAAATGAAGACTCGAAACACAAAGAATTTCATATTGCTGATATTTATCGCTGGTGTATATCAGCATTACCCTATTTCCACACTCATTTCTTTATATACCTTGGGTACTCCACCGGACACCAATAAGGGAGTAAGCGCAGGAGATCCTCTCTACTCAATGACAATCTTTGCTCCCCCGTTTTCCAACTGCTTATTGTATTTTCAAAACTGTTTGATGCAGTTTTTTTCAACATCAAAGCACAAATGTTTATTTTTCAATTTAGCTCATAACTCATAACATGTCAAAATAGATTCAGCTTTGAATTCTAAAAAGAACACTTAGAATTACATTCCAACCGTAACCTATATTTTATTAATTCATTTTCGTAACAAAAATCCCTGTCATAGTCAGCATCATGGCTTATTACTAGTTATCACACCATTATTATTATTATTAGTAGTAGTAGTAGTAGTAGTAGTAGTTATTAGTATTATTATTATTATCATTTTATCTGCCTCCACACGGATAATCTTGTTATACAGAAAATGTCATGGACAATCAGCATAACAAGTTTGATTGAAATCAAACCAGTACTTTCTGAGTCTATAAGGGATAAACAGATACGGTCCAAGATGGAGTACAGCTGCCACATCTGGGGAGGTGCCACTCAGAGCACTCTTTCTTTCCATGAGAGAGTACAAAATCGACTTTACAATCTAGTGGAATATGATCTATTCTCTTCCTTACAGCCTCTTTCTCACAGAAGAGATACTGCTAGTCTTTTCCTACTCTATCAGTATTTCCATGGTAGGTGCTTGGCTGAGGTTCAAGCTATGGTTCCCCCTCCCCTGGTAAAACCTTCTCAGCAAGAACTCGTCTTTATCCCAAACACTGCAAAGAACTCTCCTTTCTTCCTTGTCGTACCTAAAATTAAAGGGAACTTCCATGAACAGAGTTTCTTTCCAAGAACTTCCCACATGTGGAACACGTTATCGCAGCAATGTTTCCCTACAAACTACAACATTGTCGTTTTCAAGTTCAATGTCAACAAATATTTATCGAGCTGTCCTGTGAATTAATCAATCGTAGTTCTCAAACCTTTCATAGTACTGTTCCATCATCCAATTGAATATCTCACTAACCCTTATCCTCAAGTGGCTGTTGGCCTTTGTAAGTGAACTATTAGTTAGTATATAAAAAAACAAGCAGATAAGCACTTTATTTTATTTATTTGATTGTCACAGTCACCTAGGCATTCCCCATTTGAGGTGGGGGCATCAAAAGGGTTCAATAATTTTCAAAATGTTTATAAGATATAACACAAAGTAATTTTTAATGTAGGGGATCCTGGTGCCTTGCAACCGTGAGGCCTTTATTAGTAAATTCTGAGACTCTTCAACATTCCTCGATTTGTTGGAGTAGATGCCAAAGATAACAAGGTGAATCTCGGCCTTTCGATCAGGTCATTTCAAGGGTTGGGTCACATTAAGGACTAAGAGCGAACCAGGGACTTGAAGTCTTGTAAAAACTGACAAGAATGAAAAACAAGAACAGCATAAACAAATACCAAACAGGAGGTTACAAGAGATTATCGCCAGTAGGAGCAACATACACGAGGAAAAAAACAAAAACAGGATAACCGAAACGTACAATGAAAACACAAGCACTGAACGAGTCATATTTTGCCCATCAGTGATTGACATGTGAAACAACTCTTTTGTATGGTCAGTGGAACGACTTCTCTGCAGAGTCCTTGCAGAGTCAAACATTTAAACTCCTCAACCTGACATTCTCCGGCAACATAAAGTGGAATAAGTACATAGACGATGCTGCCAAGTCTGCTGCAAAGAAGTTAGGCTTCCTTTACCGTGCTAGAAAACTTTTCACACCGATCAGTATCCTATATCTCTATAAAGCTGCAGTGTTGCATCCCTGTACTTGTTTTTTATGAGTACTTCCATGCGATGTGCACTGATGAACTTCCATGCGATGTGCACTGATGAACTTCCATGCGATGTGCACTGATGAACTTCCATGCGATGTGCACTGATGAACTTTCTGCACTTGTACTGCCTCAACGTAAATACCTCGACCCACCCGACTAGCAGCAAAATCTCACCCCTTCACTGTAGAGGTCCGTAGATGCAGGAAGATTTTCTACTCTGATAGGTTTTTACCTTGGACCGTTCACCTTTGGAATTCCATTTCTGCTCCTTGTTTCCCGACAGTACAAACATGTTGAAATTTAAATGTAATGTGAACAAACATCTTGCTGCAAACTTCCCCACCCGGGTTGCATTCTTATAAATCTTGCCCCTACCACAGTAGTCTCTTACGCTTCGCTGGCAATATTGCGTTATTTGTGGCGAATCAAAGTTTAAAAAATAAAACACTTTGTAACGGTTTTTTCCTCTTTTACTTTTCTCTGCAAGAAGGCAAAATGAATAAATGACGAGTAGGTACTTTTTTTATTCTTTTTTATGAAAAAACGATGATAATAAAGAAACGGTTGAATTTACATGCGTATAGACATTACTCACAGCCGTTTCATCCTGTATAAACAATCGTTTTTTTTTTTCATATTGAAATCGCTCCAGATAAGGCATGAAGCCACTTCATGTAAGGCGCTTAACAGAGCAAAAGATGATTATCACAAAGACAGGAGATGCCTATTGGCCTTAGTCTTGAAAACACCAAGGCTATTTTTGACCAAGATCAAAGTGTAGTATCTGTTCCGATAGATACTGCACTCCATAGACTGGTATCGTCTTAACCTTCGGGGCTTGATTTACACCGGTCTATGGGTCTGTCCTGTGCAGTTCTAGGAGGTCTACCCTCCCAGGCTTTGCCTCCCCTCTTTGGGGAGGAGTAAGTTTATTGCTTACTGCCTGAGGCGCTCCTACTGGGGAATGCCGACGGGGCTGCCCAGGCAATTTTTAATGGCCAGAGTGCTCACCTTCTCGGGCACTGGCTTTTCAAGCCCCACTTTCCTGACCCGACCTTGGGTCACATCTTACCTTGTGGGAGTAAGATAAAAATGGCCTTGTGCCTAACCTCCTGAAGAGGAGGTAAATAATACCAAGGCTATAAATAGAAGAAAAACAGTCAGCAGGAAGAGAGTTCTACAAACCTGCAGTTCTTGGAAAGAAGTTACTGGAATAGGAAGCTGTATTATAACGAGGTATAAAAACAGCGAATTGGTGAAGAGCACTAGACCAACGAATTAAACGAGCCGAAACAATGGAAGCAGAGAATAGATCATACAATTCTGAAGAACACATGCAATAATAGTATCTATAGAAAAGACTGAGACTAGCAACATCATGTCTGTGAGAGAGAGAAGGAGAGAGAGTGTTAGCAGAGAACAACAAAGGGTATTAATACTCTTTTCCCTTTTTTTCTCTCCAGGTAATTGCAGACTGAATATTAGCCGATGGCATTTTGATTTCAAGCTCTCCAAATGTATCGAGTTTAACTATACTGGTTGTTCTGGAAATGGAAACCTGTTCGAGACTCGCAAAGACTGCCAAGCGAGATGCCTTATTGGTGCTTGTTGTTATCGAAAACAACGAACGCCGCAATATGTTTATGGTTACGGACCAGATGGATTCGACAGGTAAGATATAACATTCTGAGTTTTACTTTCGACACAATTAGCAGAATACGTGTCGAGGATTTTAAATGCTGATTTTAAAGGTTACTCGGCCACCCATGATCTGTTGGTTCTGTATTTGTTATTAGGGGTGGGACGTAATGGGTGAAAATAGGGGTGGGCCATAATGGGTGAAAATTACAGATTCATGCGAGTAGTATTTTTTGTGTTCATTTATACATAAATAACACTAAACAATCAAACATTTTGAACATTTTGCAAAATTCAGATGGTGCAGGCCACTAGTTTTTGGCTATTTTACATTCATGAAAACCCTTTCACAGCCTGAAAATGGTCCTAAATTAAAGTACTATATCAGATTTAACCATCTATATCCATTCATAGCTTTTGAGGATGTTTTAGGACCTGCAATGTTGCATGAAACCACTTTTTCACCGAAAAATGATGGATTTTGAGTCCTGTGGAGCCCTAACGGCTATTTTTTGCCTGCATCTTCTGAATTTTGCAAAATTTTCAAAATGTTTGATTGTTTAGTGTTATTTATGTATAAATGAACACAAAATACTACTACTTGCATGAATCTGAAATGTTCACCCATTACGTCCCACCTCTAATGTTATATATATTATTAAATATTTGGAAATTCCAAGTTACGGCTGCTGCTGCTTTCAAACAAACATACATGTCCACAGACTGTTAGTATTATATAGATCAACAGCAGCTGGCAATTACGGCTGCTGCTGCTTTGAAGCAAACATAAACGTCTAGATTTTTAGTATTATACTAGACCACCTGTGACCCGTTGGGTCAGTATTTCTTATATATATTATTTAATCTTCTTCCTCGTTCTCTCCCCCCCCACCTCTCTCTTATTTACATTATTCGCGATTTGTGACGTCATCCAGCGTTCATGGGGGCACGATAACAAGTAAACAAGATCCAGAGTTTTAATCTCTATTCATAAAATTATTGGATTTAAAAGCTTTCAATATTTTTAATACATGAGGATTTGCTAAGAAAGCCAGAAATGACTTTCTATTCAACAGTTTGAATGCTTCCAAATTCCTTTCAAATTTCGAAATGTTACAAAGTAATTCCTTCTTCTTTTTTTTTTTTCAACTATTAATAAAATATTAAAATGGCTGACTTGTTTACAAAGAAGCCGACATGCATTCTGGTGGATTTAATTCCGTAGTTAAATTATTTATCAAATTGTATTTTTAAACTTTTGTTTTATCTTACGCTATTTACCAACCCATTTGGCATAATGGTAAAAGTGTTTCTTAATGGGTCAGGAGGTCAGGGTTCAATCTTCGGTCGAGTCATACCAAAGACTTAAAAAATAGTACTTGATGTCCCCTTGCTAAACACTTAGCATTATAATGGTGAGGATCAAGGGTAAATGGAGTAAATCTGGGAAAAGAGTGGCGTCCTCCCTTACATCTCAGTGTAATAGCTTTCGGGTTGCCCTCGACTATGGTCGACCATTTTACTTTTTTTTTATGCTATTGCATTTTTGATTTCAATTAATATTAGTAAATAAAAAATAATTCAATGCATAATCATCAAAGTTATGTTGACATGAGAAATGCACACACACGTGAAGTTGTCGCATAATTTTGTTAAGATACAGTTACCGTCAGAAAAGGTATGAACTCACACTTTCTGCCCAGCTTACAGTAAAATAGCAACTTATGTTCAATTAATCATATACAATGGATAATGGTTCAGCATTAAATAACTTCAAAGTGTTGAGATGCCGTAAAACAAATCAGTCAATCAATTAATTATAATGGAGGTGGTGATGAAGTTGATATCAACATGGACTGGCGACTGGCAAATCTTGTTGGATCCATAGCACCATCGTCACTATGGATGTTAGTAACCTCCATATGGTCCCTCCTGTGAGTACCTGATTCTAAAACAATAAATGTCATTGGGAGAAACAAATGGCAGCAACAGAATCAACAAGTTTTAAAATATTAAACTGATTCTGTATGAAAAGTAGAAGAAAACAACTAAAAGTATTTTTGTTTTGAGTTTCTGAGATGAGGGATCTTCAAGATCCTGGATTTATTAACATTTGTTTTCTGCTTTCTCTCTGTTTCTAGGTATGGATTTGATGTAAAAGGCTTCAATGAACAACACAAGCAGTACAATACAAAGACAGGGCTTGAGCGAGGGATAAACCGGTTTAAGAAAGATGGATATGATTGGCAAGGTGAGATTAGAAGCTTTATCTATTGGCTAATCCAAATATCTAATTTTTTTCTCATAATGTGACACAATGGACTATGAGTGGTCAACCGATATAATTGTTTGTAAGGGTTCAATGGATTATGAGTGACTCTGCAATAAAACTACTTAAGGAGATGTCAATAAGGATAAAGAGGCATATTTACTAATCTGTCCCTAGACATGGCCAATGAGGGCGGCTGATCGTCGGAGCTGGAAATCTTTGACAATAACTGCCTCTGCCATATTTTGCATTGCAGGCAAGCTGACTATGTCCCAAATGCCATTCTCTGCCAACAGTCTCCGCCATCTGTCTTGTTGCAGTGACGTCTTTGATTGTTTGGACATACAGCTGTCTGGGTAGCGCAAATGTGTTGGTGGACAATTGAGGATCTGGACAACAACCATCAAGGAGGACTTGGCTGAACTCTCAGGTCCACAGGTTGTTGGTCTTCGACGGTGGATCTCGATTGGCCAGCCATCTCGTCCGTCCTTGCTCAGGACCGCCATGCGTGGGCTCCCATGATTCGAGATGTATTGCAGACCAGGATGAACATCATTACAACAACAACAAAACTACTTAAGTGGAGAATTTTTTCTAAATGGACGATATTACATTTGGCCCCAATTGAAATGAATGGCTCCCGTCTTGCAGAAACCCCCTGCTTTGATAAGCTTATGGAACTGACCTTTACTCCAGACCTGAAATGGAAAACTTACATCAAATCTGTTGCTAAGGTCGCTGGAAAAATGGTTGGATCATTCTACTGCTCCAGAAAGTATCTCACTCCTGACGCAATCCTCTACCTGTATAAGAGTCAAACATCTGGAGAAGTGCCGCTCAGAGCATCCTTTCCTGCCTTGACAGAGTACAAAACCGACTTCGAAATCTAGTGAGTGATGTCTTCTCCTCCCTACTGCCTCTTTCTCACAGAAGAGACGTTGCTAGTCTTTCTCTACTCTATCGTTATTTTTATGGCAGGTGCTCGACTGAGCTTCAATCTATGATCCCCCTCCCCTATAAAACATTCACAACAAACACTCGTCCAGCTACAACCACTGTCAATAATTTCCCTTTCTCTCTGCGTGTGCCTAAAACTAAACTTCCATGAGCAAAGTTTTTTTCCTAGAATTGCCCGTCTGTGGAACACAGTACTACGGGACTATTTCCCGGCTGACTACAACATTGCCGTGTTCAAGTCAAATGTAAACAAATTCTTGTTGAACCATCCTCTTAAGTAATCAATTTTGACCAGTTTACAACGATCGTTACTAACCCACTCGATGTTTCACCATCCACATGAGTCGTTTGTGAAGAAAAAAGTCACTGTACACGAGATGTGATAGTTTTGGTTGCTGCCCAGACAATGGGTTGCCAAGCTAGACAGTTGAAAATACCTGATGTTGAGTTCTGTCAGCAAGACATTTGTAACACCCGAAAAGGTAGTGAAAATTCCCGGAGTTAAAATCTGCAATTAAAAATAGTATGAGAATCATTACCATTATTTGGAGTTAAATGGATGAGTGTTCTTGGGTTCGTAGATGCAGACCAGTTGCGATAGCAGGTTCAGTTTACAGGGGAAGGCCAAGGAAAACATGGGAGGAAATAGTAAAAATGGAGCTGAGGAATAAATAAAAACCTGACCAGAGATATGTTACTTTTAAAGTCAATTTCTTAAAGCCGTCCAACGCATGCCAGACGTTAAACAGAAGAAGAATACAATGATAAACAGATTGCGTGAAGAATAAATTTTTATGAACATTTTTTGAAAGAATTAGTTGATCATACCCTCCCCCCCCCCTTCAACCAGCCAAGCCAAATTATTATTAAACATCGAGCATTTTAGGTGCTCACTAAAGAGACTTAACCACATGCCGTCTCTATGTTGCTCGAAATAAGACCTCCTGAAATCCAGACCTTGTGCCAACCTTGTGTCACTCACGTAATTTCCATAGGGAAAGAAACACCAATCTTATACAATTAAATTATGTAGAAATACCTTTTGTGTTATAATTGGCGAATTGTTTATTCATATAAACAACTTTATTATTCCATATTGGAGTGGAATCTTCTCTACAAAATTTTATGACCTATTACATCCCGCCGCCAATTTCCATTTTTTTTTTTCTCCAGAATCCGTCTATCGTCTTTCAGGTCAAAAGGAACACAGTATGAGTGGGGGAATGCTAAACAATGAACCTCTGAAAACAAAATCACAGGTATTTTTGACCAATCATTCAGGTGTTAACAGTGAGCGGTTTTGCAACCCTGTGTCACTTAAAGCCAGTGCCATTTTGCAGTGTTTATGTATGCACGAACATATGGGTGTGGAGGTGATGGGGTTATAAAAAAACATTTTACTTTTTAATAGTGAGTTAGCACTTATCAAGGCCAAAAGCCACTCGAGGATAAAGGTTAATGCGATCAATGGATTGGCAGTTACACGATGAAGAATATTATGAGAGGATTGAAAATGATGAATGGAATGAACAAAGTTTGATTACTGATGAGGACGACTCGATAAGTATTTGTTAATATAAGATTTGAAGATGACCATGTTATAATCTGCTGTTCTATGGAAATGTGTTCCACGGATGGGAAGTTCTTGGAAAAACATTGTTGAGATTTTTGTCTCTATGAACAAAAAAAAAAAAGAATTTGTAGTCATAGATAAGTGCTAAAAGTTGAATCGAACGACAGCTTTTGAAGAAAAGGAACAAGAACCGTGTATATTAAGTGAACAATTTTATTTATGCAAGGAATAAAGAATGATATGCAAAGCAGTGGGTGTCAATAGTAAAAGGGAAATAAACAGAAAAGGAGTTTGCGAACTTGTGCTTTCGCGGAACTTACCTTAATTGAAAAAGTGTCCTTTTTACATGTTTCGTGCTTTGGGTTTGACTCTTTTGTCATAGGAGGAGGATAACATCTTGGGTTTAGTGTCGTAAGGCAGGCAACCATTAACCGACATTGTAGAAAAAAAAGAGCAAACCATAAGTGTTTAAATTTATACAGGCTGGTTCAGGTGACCCCCCCTAAGGGAGCAGAGATTGGGTTTACCTTTTGCCCATTCCACATTACCCTTAAAGGGGCAAGCGATCACATCACATTGACCAATCTGCGTGTGTCTTATAAATTTCAGTAACATGTCAAAGTATTCAAACAATAAGTAACCTGACCTTGTACTGCCGACTCAATTTCCGGCTCTGGTCAAGATCTGAGATAAGGCGTAGCACGAAAGTTAGGATCTACCATGCGCTGGTATAAACGATCCTTCTTTATGTGAGTGAGTCTTGGCCAATGATAGTGGAAGATGTTAGGTGATTGGAAACTTTCGATAATCACTGATTACATCGCATCCTCCATGTCCGGTAGCAGCACTTCCTCTCAAACAACACAGCATGTTTCTGCTGCAAAATGAACTCCCCTCTAACAAGTCATCCTCACGAGATGTCTATGCTGGTTGGGTCATGCCCTTCGCCGCCAACCAGGAGAGTTTATCTATGAAACAATTTCCCCAGCACCCCTACAGGGTTGGAAAAAGCGATGTGGTGAACAAAGAAAAACCTGGCTAATGACGGTTAAAGCTGACGTGGAACTCAACCTGGGATTCCGAAGCTATGGAGTTCGCTGTTGGAACACGAGTGGCTAGAGATCACCCAATTGTTGACTTCAAATCGTCAGGACGCAGTGGCAAGGATGGATGGAGCTGGATCAACTCACCCCGGGTGAATGCTGTTTCAAGTACAAGTAGTTAGTAAGTAGAGTAGAAAGTTGAGCTTTGATTTACTTTCGGCAGCCTCATAACTCTCGCTTACCTTATTTTGTCCTTTACTGCTCACATTCCATGAGCGATGTTTCTGACAAACGGGGAAGAATTGCTGTTTTCTGGGTTGGAATCTATCAGTCTAACACTTATCGTTGGCTAGTTTTTGACCTTGAAGTAGTATTCCTTACATCAAGTGGCTTCATGCCTGGTCTGGAGTGATTTCCATAAAAAAAAATATCCAGAGGACCCCGTAAAAATTCTACGGTTATTTACCTATCATCTTCTCTTTCTTCTTACTGTAACTAAACTGTCAGATAAATATTTTTTTTAATTAATAAAACGAATGTTTTAACGGTTTATTTTATTTATTGTAACAATTTTAAACTTTTAAAAATAAATAGTCTCTTTTCTTATTGTAAATATTTACTCTTAGACCTTTACTTTCCGTAGCATTCCTTCAAGTCTTTAACTTAACAAGTAGGTCCCATGTGGCAAGTATTAAATTATCAGAATACAACATTTCTTACAAACAACCCATACAAAACTTCCTGGAAAACGCTTCTATTGTCATTGAATCTAACATATAAAGTTATTTTGTCGGATTTTCAAAGTCAAATCCAAATAGCTTTTAAGCTGATAAATCAAACTTTGATTCTGACTAGCCAATTTTCATTTGCAATTGATGCACTGTGTTATTAACATACTTAGCTATGATATCTTTTAAAATTATTTAGTCCAGCCCAGAAACTCCTTGGACAATGCTTCTAAGACACAAATGAAAAGCAACAGACCCAGTGCAGAAAAATGGGCTTATCTTAATTTATCTTATGTTAAGATAAGTTCCTTTTAATTATTAATTATTATTCTTTTAGTTATCTATGATTGTTAAAAGTATATCAAGCCCTTTGTGCAAGATCTACTATCTTGGATTGGATCTCTTCTGACTCCGAGAAATTGATTTTTTATGTTATAAATGCAAAGTGTGTTTCTCGGCTCAAAATGATGAATTTCTTCACATTTAACAAAAAAAAAATAGCGGCAAATCGGAATATTAACTGACTCAGTTCAGTCAGCAGCAAACATTATTGGTTCAAATGTAGTCCCCGTTATTAAACTTCCTCTGTAATATAACTTCCGGCAAGAGTTTCAGTCTCCCAAATTTATTAATTTATTTTTTTAAATTGTTAGGTTAAAGTACAGAATAGTTAACAAAGCCCCCTCTCAATGTTAAGAATGCCTTTCTAAATAATAACGTTATTATTTCAGCAAGCAAGTACCAAAACTTCAAACCACCTATTTGATTATTAATTTTTGTAAAAAGAAATTATTTAAATAAAAATTAGTACAAAACTTTTCTTGATTTTCTTTATTTCATTATTTCTTTACCTAAAATACACAGGTGACTATTTTTCAGCAATCACTCTCTGGCTCTGTAAGACTTTCTGTTTTGGGTCGGTTTATATTCCGGTTGGCCAAAATAGCCTAATGGAAAGCATAAAAGCATGTAAATTGTGGGTGTTATTATAATTTTTAATGTTAATATTTCGAACGGTCTTCCGTCCTTTATCAAAAAATATATTTTTTCATAAAAATTGAATGAATATGAATGCCTTATGAAAAACTAAAAACTGTAAATTTTCAATTATGTGTTGCAGGTTATGATGCAGATGGTTATAACAGTGTCGGATATGATCGATTGGGTTATGATCGAAATGGTTTTGACCCATTTGGATTCAATATTTCTGGTTACAGTAAAGTTGGCGAATTTGATGGTATAATTGACTACAATGATGAAGGTTTTGATGAAGAAGGCTACAACAGGTAAATACTTTACATTAACGTTGATATTCAGCAAACTCTCCATGTTGGTTATGGGCCGCTCACCAATCAATTAGGTCCCATGCTTGAACTAGACTTGATTCTTGTCTGATGATGGCCGACCAGTCTGTCATCTTTAATTTGAATGGTATTCTGTCGATCATGTTGGAAAAGAAAAAACTGTCCGAAAAAAAACAAAAACACAGGACAACACGAATAAATTCATTTAGTTTATTAGTTCCTGCGGAAAAGTTCATCTCTGTGAACCGTGGTCGTTTTTAAGTACCCCAGCGGCTTAAACAGTCACTGGCTGACACAAGTCCGACGCGGACGAAATCCTGAATTCAAAAGAATGAGCTCACCGGTAGGCAACTCGTGCTTCTCCCTTCCTCACTTTATTCAACACACGGGGGGGGGGGGGGGGGCATGCAGCACAAGATCCATTTAGCATGAAATCATTTGCACTGTCGAATACTGAAGGGTGGGACAAAAGTAGTCCTCAGCACTTTTATTGAGGTCTGACATCAAGTGTTATACAGAAACAGTCCAACTCTAGTATAATGGAAGACGAGGTGTTAGCTTATGAAGAAGGCCATCTTAACTTGAAACGTGTAATTTTCGGACTATTGTAGTTTTTTTTTCTTAACCATATTTTATGTATCTGTTTTAATCTCTTTATTCTTATAATAAAGAATATTAAAAAAAAAATAAAAGGCTGTTTATACATGTGCATAAATACATGACAGAAGTTGCTCGATTCCGACGCCAGGCACAGTTTCAATTGTGTTGTCTCAGTCAGTGCTGTAACAGAAGTTGTCTCCTTCCAAATCAAAATTAAAATTCCAGTTTCAAAACAAGTAACAACGATTTATTTTTTTGGAGGTTACAGTGATACTCGTTTTCTTCTACTGAACAACAGACTTGCAAATGAGAACTCTTAGCCCAACCAAATCAAAACACAAGCCCAACCAAACACAACCCATTTGTTTCCGAGAGCCACTGAAAATCCAACTGCTCCCCCTCCCCCCTGCCCATCTGCTGGAATATATATAGATATTCTGTGGCCACAGTAGAAAAGACCACTTGAGATAATCAGCTTCTAATCTATAAACATAAAAAACCTACTGTTTAGTTTTGGGCACAAGATCTGCTTTTCGGTATTTTTCCAAAGATAGTCTGCCTTATATTAAAAACAGTAATATTGTTTATAAATTTAAATGCCAGTGCAATACTGGTTATATTTGGTGGACGAAATTGCATTTGGAGACCTAAATAAACCAGCATATCCCATCTAAAATTAGACAAGGTAGACCTGGTTCCTTGTGCCATATCTCTTTTTCGGCTTTGGAATCTTCTATTGGCCAGCATTTAGCTTACAATGCATGCCGTGCTAATAAATATAAAATATAGTGATTTACGGTTTTACATAGGGCGGATTCCACCTCTCATTTTTAAATCTTGGAAAGTCTTCTCCTTTTAAGCAGAAGGATGTTTTAAGATCTTTGATTCTCTTTACGGAAAGTTAGTTAGCCAATTTTTCAAAAAAAATGTTGCCTTTAAAACTAATCTGCCTTTTAAACGTTTTTTACTCAATTTATTGAATTACATTTATTTCAAACGCTTATTCCCCATCTCATCGACATTTAATTTCCCCATTCTTGCTCTTTCTTGTGAATTTTATATTTTGTATACCAACGATTTCTCCTGATGAAATGTTGGTCGAAAGAGCTCTCGAGACTAAATTTCTGCTTTTATTTAGGAAAAATGTGACACGTTGGGTCAACCATTGAGCTCAGGTTAGGTTTTTGAATCAAGACAGAAATGAGATTGCAAAGCCAGTTAAATTAAAAAAATTAAAGACACAATCTAAAATTAGTTTCTTTCTGCTCGCTATATTTCTCTCTCTCTCTCTCTCTCTCTCTCTCTCTCTCTCTCTCTCTCTCTCTCTCTCTCCGGCTACAGATTAAACAGTATTACTACATTTTGTGATATTTCCTTTTGTTTATAATGGACTATTTTATAGTTTTATTACCTTGGACTGTCAATAAACAGAGAGAGAGAGAGAGAGAGAGAGAGAGAGAGAGAGAGAGAGAGAGAGAGAAGGATATGAAACCAAGATTGATAGACACTGCATAAAATAAGAGCAGGGAGTCAAACAAAAAGAAAAGGTGAGAGCGATAGACAGAAAACTTATTACGGTCACTTGGTAAGTTAATTGCAAATTACAGCTAATTAGAACAATTAAGATAGAAGTTTTTTTCAAACATAACCCGATTAAAAAATTAAGGAATGAATTTTGTGTGAATAGGAATATATAGGAAGAAAACCTTCGGGGGGAAAAAAACATTGATTAACTCAGCTTTAGTATAATATAGTGTGTGTGTGTGTGTGTATGTGTATGTATATATATATATATATATATATAAGTAAATTTCGCGTACAACAAAATCGTAGGATAAATTTCAGAGGAAACATTTTTTTAATCGATGAAACGGGTGGGTGGAAAAAAAAGAAAATTGCTAAAATTTTCCTTAAGGCCTTATCGTCTGACCCTCTAAGAGGAAACGTCAGAATGCTAAATTAAAAACTAAGAAAATCGAATGAGATATGAGGGAAAAAAATTGTTTCAGTTGGAGAAAACGATTGAGAGAGGAAAAAAAAAAAAAGAAGAAAAAAAAGTAAATCTCTCAACGTTATGGTGGCTTTGAATCATTAAAGATCTCCAATTGATGCTTCAAAATCTTTTGTCTACACAGGCTAGGTCGAGAATTGTTAATAACTAACGCCTCAATAATATTGAGATGGTAGTTCGACCTGGCATATATATATATATATATATATATATATATATATATATATATATATATATATATATATATATTTCAACGGAATTTTACCACCCGGACAATCTGCATATATTTTTCACGGAATTTTTCTTTTCATTCACTGCGTTTTTTTTTTTAAATTCCTTTAATAATAATTTTCATATTTTTCAAATATTTGAACTTTGGTTTTTTTCGAAAGCCAACTTATCCATCTGTATTTCTCCTCTGATGATAAGATTTCGATCTTTGAAAAGCCTTGGCTTAAGGAAAAAATAATAAACACTAGTTTATTACTGAATACACCTTGCATTGAATAATTGAAATTTGAAATAAATTTGGACAATCGTCGCATATTTATCACTCTTTTTTCTTCTATCTCTCTCTCTCTCTCTCTCTCTCTCTCTCTCTATATATATATATATATATATATATATATATATATATATATATATATATATATATATTATATTATATAGCCTATGTATTTAATATATATGATACATGAATAATTTTTTTCTTTATATATAATATTTTCACTTGTTTACTAGGGCAGGTTACAACTGTGAAGGCGTCAATCGAGAAGGATTGGATTATTATGGCCGACATGCTGGCTTCAAATACAGTTGTCAGCAGACAACATTGTCCCAGTGTGAGCGCCTTGAAATTGAAGATGATGTACAGGTGATCCGTTTCTCTCCTGGAGAAATCTGCAAAGATTCTTCCTGCAAGTCGGAATGCGGTTGTTGGTTCAGTAACAAGCTTTACAAAATCAACCAGAAGTTTAATGTTGGCTGCGAAGAATTCCGTTGTCAGCTGGGTGGAGTTCCAGCACGAGGTATTTGCCAAAACTTTGTTCAACGCAAAGAAATAAGAGACTTGACCGTCAAAGAACTGGAGCGATATCATAATGTCATCCGGAAGTTGCAAGAGGAAACAGTTCCAGGAAAACCATCACTTTGGTTTCAATTTGCTCAGATGTACTCGCGCCATTTACCTCAAGCTTTAGGTAGTCCCTTGTTTTTGCCTTGGCATAGGTATTTCTTGTTTATGATTGAAAAGGCTATGCAGGATATCGAATGTGAAGTGACTATACCATACTATGATTGGACAGTGGATTCCGGATCAGTGGAGAAGTCCGTAGTTTGGTCGAATAATTTCTTTGGGGGAAACGGTGACGAATTAACTGAATGTGTTCGATATCACCCTTTCAAAGAATTTTATCCACCATTCTGGTTTCCTTGTCTTCGAAGACAGTTTAATACCTCTGTGAATCTTCCCGATGCCGTCCATACTTATTTGGCTATTCAAGAGACCATTTTTGCTGATTTTTCCTCCTACATGGAAGCCATGTCGCATCTCTTTAGAATGTGGGTCGGAGGTCACATGAATTCACCCCTTGGTCCTTACGACCCTCTTTTTATTTCCCATGTTGCTTTCATTGACAAACTCTGGAACGAATGGCAGCGAAGACATAAGAAAGGTCTTCTTAAATTCCCTCACGAGTTTCGGTTCATTCCAATGGAACCATTCCGTGTATCGCCTGATGATGTCTTGGATTGCAAGAAGCAGATGTGTGTAAATTATATCGAGTTAACTTTGGGCTCACCTTGCAACACATCAGAAGAGCATACACTTGCTTCAGACAGATTCGACCTTCATGGTTTTGACAAAGAAGGTTACGACCGTGATGGGTTTAACGTCCAAGGTCTTAACCGTCAAGGCTATATCGATCAACGAGGCATTTACAATAAATATGGTTTTGACAGAAGTGGATTCTCCCGTAACGGTTACGATCCGATGGGAGTTGATCGACATCAGTTTTATGTTGATTCTTACAACTCTGATGGGTATGATCCGGATGGATTTGATCGGACAGGACACAACAGATATGGTTTGGACAAGAACGGAAAAACAACATACGAACTGCATCAGAGCCAAGGAACATCAAAAGAAAAGAATTACTTTGGTCCGGATGGTTACAATCAGCTTGGATTTGACCAAAATGGTTTTGACCGGAAGGGGTTTGACATATTCGGATTTACCAAAGAGGGATATAACCGTTTTGGTTGTAACTATTACTTCAACGGTCCGTTTCACCTGGTTATGTTTCAGTCAATTAAGCATAAACTCGAACAGTTGGAGACCATTGATAGCTTGATCAAGATCCCTCGTCTTTGTCCGCATGTGTCACAGTTACCAAATTGGATGTACAAAACATACTGGCTGAATCGCAAGCAGAATATTCCGGAAGTGCTTGCTATTATGGCACTTAATAGACAGCCAAATCCTCAACCCTTTGAGAAGGAATTTGGAAAATTGTGGGTTCCACAAAGTTCCGATGAAAGGTAAGTTTAATCTCATTCTTATTTTTAATTAGATACTTCTTCAGATTAGGACCCAAGCTAACTTTGACCCCTAACTCTAACTCTAAACCTAACCCTAACCCTAACTCTAACCCTAACGACGAGGTCAAAGTTAGCTTGGGTCCTTATCTGGAGAAGTACCTTTAATTAACTAATTTAATGATTTAAAAGTTTTACAGGTAATGCATCGGTATTGTATGTGGGCATGTAAAAATAGTGTCAAAAACGGAAATTTCCATGTAAAGTTAGAATAAGTACGAAAAAGGAATTTTCCATTTGAGTGTAAGTTAGAGGTTAGGCTGACGTGTACATGAAGTTGTGTCATGGGAGGAAGTATGTGGCAGAGAAGTGAGATCAATTCTCACTCTTGAGTGTTTGCTGTCAAAGCGAACAGACGTCTGTTTTGAGGCTCTTCCACCACCCCCAACAGGAGTTGATCAGGAAGATGCAGTTCATCTAGATCTACTTGCTGTAAATTGCTTTCAAAAGTAAACCAAATCCCACCCAGAGCAAATAATAAGAATTATTTGTTTTTTTTTAATTGCTTCCTTTATTCCAGCCACAATGAGAAAAAATAAGAAAAGATCAACATCTCTATGATTACTACTACCACTGTTACCAAGAGACGTCATCATTCAACGAGTCAACTATTTACGTGTCAACAAGAGACTTAGATGTTTTCTGTCAATGAGATTATGGGCTATCTGGCATGGACTGAAGAACTACTCACGCTATGTTACAGTAATAAATTTTCCAGTGAGGTGATGGGGACCAGTGCTTTTATCAAAACACCATCTCTAGGTGATTGCTTACGAAGGCTAAATAGTACTTCACCTGCCCTTTTGTTTTGTTTTTTTAATTTGCTTTTCCATTAAAAAAAAATGTAGAATTATTCATTGGCTCTGTGCTCTGCCACCCACCTCGGAGTCCAACTTCTGTTGGGAATATACCAAAGGGGAATTCCAATCACCTTGGTTGAGACGGGGATATACAACCAGTATACTCGCATCAAGTACAGTTTTGAGTCGCTGCTAGTTTCAGAATTAGTACCCAGAAACTAATATTTAGCAACATGAAGCAGTGATCAAGCCTTTTGTTTCCTTGGTGCGAGATAGGTTAGTTTGAAAGTCAGTTTCCTAAAGCCGTCCAACGCATGCCAGCATGTAAAACGGACGATGATGACGATGGTGATGATGATGATTATGTCATGACTAAGAAAACTTTATTTCAAACTAAAGTGTGACAGACTAGAAAATGCTATTTCAAATTTATGCATGACAGACAGACTGTCTCTTTTGGAGACACTTTGACCATCTATAATAAGATGGGTCCCATTCTGTACATTCATCAATATTTCAAACCAGAGTGTGGCATTGTTGTTAGTGCAATATTTCTTCAGTTTCCATTAGGGGGTAAATCTTAAATTAGGCTGACGTGTAATAAAAGTTACATCATGGGAGGAAGTACATGACGGAAGCGTGATCGATTCTCTCTCTTGTTTTTCTGCATTACGATTGTGTCAAATTATCATATTCTTTAGATTAACAAAGCTTCCAGATGTGTTGACACATCTAAACATGTTAATTAATTGTAACCATACTTATATAGAAGACCCCCCTTCAGAGTGTGTCATTGTTGTTAGTGTAATATTTCTTCAGTTTCCATTAGAGGATAAATTAGAAATAAGGCTGACGTGTAATGGAAGTTACATCATGGGAGGAAGTATGTGTCAGGGAAGTGTGATCAATTCTCTTTCTTGGGTGTTCGAATTGTAGTTGTGTCAAATTATTATATTCTTTAGATAAACAAATCAAGATTTAATATTTCTTTTAATTCATATAAAACAATTAGCTATTTGTTGTTTTAATGCTCCCCCCCCCCCCCCCCATAAAATGTATACATAATTTGTAATTCTTAATTTTTTTTAAATTTTTAGATTTTGTTTGGAATCAAACTTTTTTTCAAAATGTCCGTTGGGAGAACCCCCAGTTCATTGTTCACATGATCTCTGTCTTGGTACATCTTGTCCAGGTAAAGTGTTTTTTTTTTGTTGTTGCTGCTTTTTCTTTGTTTTTATTCATGTATAACTAGTTGAAGTACCCATCTATTGTGGGTGAGAGATAAAAAGTAAACATAAATTCGTATGAATTGTTTTATCTGTGTTTTTTCATGTATAACTAGTTGAAGTACCCATCTACTGTGGGTGAGAGATAAAAAGTAAACATAAATTCGTATGAATTGTTTTATCTGTGTTTATTCATGTATAACTAGTTGAAGTACCCATCTATTGTGGGTGAGAGATAAAAAGTAAACATAAATTCGTATGAATTGTTTTATCTGTGTTTATTCATGTATAACTAGTTGAAGTACCCATCTACTGTGGGTGAGAGATCAAAAGTAAACATAAATTCGTATGAATTGTTTTATCTGTGTTTTATTCATGTATAACTAGTTGAAGTACCCATCTACTGTGGGTGAGAGATCAAAAGTAAACATACATTCGTATGAATTGTTTTATCTGTGTTTATTTATGTATAACTAGTTGAAGTACCCATCTACTGTGGGTGAGAGATAAAAAGTAAACATAAATTCGTATGAATTGTTTTATCTGTGTTTATTCATGTATAACTAGTTGAAGTACCCATCTACTGTGGGTGAGAGATAAAAAGTAAACATAAATTCGTATGAATTGTTTTATCTGTGTTTATTCATGTATAACTAGTTGAAGTACCCATCTATTGTGGGTGAGAGATAAAAAGTAAACATAAATTCGTATGAATTGTTTTATCTGTGTTTATTCATGTATAACTAGTTGAAGTACCCATCTACTGTGGGTGAGAGATCAAAAGTAAACATAAATTCGTATGAATTGTTTTATCTGTGTTTTATTCATGTATAACTAGTTGAAGTACCCATCTACTGTGGGTGAGAGATCAAAAGTAAACATACATTCGTATGAATTGTTTTATCTGTGTTTATTTATGTATAACTAGTTGAAGTACCCATCTACTGTGGGTGAGAGATAAAAAGTAAACATAAATTCGTATGAATTGTTTTATCTGTGTTTATTCATGTATAACTAGTTGAAGTACCCATCTACTGTGGGTGAGAGATAAAAAGTAAACATAAATTCGTATGAATTGTTTTATCTGTGTTTATTCATGTATAACTAGTTGAAGTACCCATCTACTGTGGGTGAGAGATAAAAAGTAAACATAAATTCGTATGAATTGTTTTATCTGTGTTTATTCATGTATAACTAGTTGAAGTACCCATCTACTGTGGGTGAGAGATAAAAAGTAAACATAAATTCGTATGAATTGTTTTATCTGTGTTTATTCATGTATAACTAGTTGAAGTACCCATCTACTGTGGGTGAGAGATAAAAAGTAAACATAAATTCGTATGAATTGTTTTATCTGTGTTTATTCATGTATAACTAGTTGAAGTACCCATCTACTGTGGGTGAGAGATAAAAAGTAAACATAAATTCGTATGAATTGTTTTATCTGTGTTTATTCATGTATAACTAGTTGAAGTACCTATCTACTGTGGGTGAGAGATGAAAAAGTAAACATAAATTCGTATGAATCGACATCATACAGACTTTTTGACCGGCTCGATTCTGTTGTTGACATTGTTTTCCCCTCTTCTTTCTAGAGGAGGGGACACGTAAGGTTGCCAACATCTATAAGCAAAAGCGTTGTTATGAAACAGACTGGATTCAAAATTGAGATACCCATCTTGTCAGTCCTTGTTATTATCCACTTCACAACCGCTACCTCTTTAGGTGAAAGATAACTCATCTTAAAAATTACATGCCTTACATTTCTTTATATAGCTTTATAAAGCTTAAAAACTATATCATATTTAAATGGAATCATTCATTTGTTTACATTTTTACGATACTGATAACTGAGAGGACTCAATTCTTTTTCTGGAAGAGTATTGCTTTTATGCTAAGTAGAAACTACCATTTCCTCTACAAGAATGCTCCATCGATAAGGGAGTGTGTATATATATATATATATATATATATATATATATATATATATATATATATATATATATATATATATAGATAGATAGAAGAAAAAAGAGTGATAAATATGTGACGATTGTCCAAATTTATTTCAAATTTCAATTGTTCAATGCAAGGTGTATTCAGTAATAAACTAGTGTTTATTATTCTTTCCTTAAGCCAAGGCTTTTCAAAGATCGAAATCTTATCATCAGAGGAGAAATACAGATGGATAAGTTGGCTTTCGAAAAAACCAAAGTTCAAATATTTGAAAAATATGAAAATTATTATTAAAGTAATTTTTGTTAAAAAAACGCAGTGAATGAAAAGAAAAATTCCGTGAAAAATATATGCAGATTGTCTGGGTGGTAAATTTCCGTTGAAATATATGAGAGAGAGGGAGAGAGATTTCGGCGATTCAAAACATGTTTAAATCAAGTTCCAAATAAAGAGCATGGTTGTTTACAGCTATTTCAAAGCAGTATTTATTTTTTATCATACAATGAATCATAAAATTATAAATGCTGATTCTCCTCAGAACAAAACACTATTATTTTCGAATCAGAAATATCGAAAGTGCAATACAAAAAACACATTCAATATACATGTCTAAAAAAGTTTAAATTACCACCCAAAATGGAACAAAATCACAAGAAAAGTCTTCTCAATAAATATTTCAATAATTACCATCAATTATTAAACTCAATTCTGCATCAAAATGCATAATGAATTCAAAATGGAGATCAAAATAATACACTACCGCCATATTGGCAAAGAAGTTATATATATATATATATATATATATATATATATATATATATATATATATATATATATATATATACGATAGGCCAGCCAGTAACACCGTTGCTAACTATGAAAAATCTGTCAAATACCCGAGTCATGCTAGAGTGTCTTTTGTAGATGATGCGCACAGGCGAGAACCAGTCTGTGTGAAAAATCAGTGAGGGCACCAGGTGACCAGACGACACCGGCTAACTAAGCTAGTCCACAAACACAAGTTGAAATATGCAATTGATCTAGAAGTTGACCATAGTTCGGTTGTGGATTGGGTTACGAAATAGCTTGTTTCATTTAACTCTGTTAAGACAACTCGTGTCTTTCAATCGTAGGCGTGTCCCTTTTCTTCCTGAGATTCTCATGGATGGCTCTGCTCTTGAGGAGAAATCGACTCTGAAACTTCTTGGTCTTTCTTTCTCATCAAATATTTTTTGGAGTTCATACATTGCTCTTTCTGCTTCTCGTAAAGTCTGTTCTCTCTATCGCTCCAAACACTTTCTCACATCTGAGGCTATTCTCTATCACTACAAATCTACTATCAGACCATGTATGAAGCTGGTGAATCTCTGTCACATTTGAAGGTTTTTGATAAGGTACAGAAATGTATCTGTAATTTGATTGGTCCCACCCTTTCTTCTTTTCTGCACCCCCTCTCTCACAGACGTGATGTTACTATTCTCAATCTTTTCTATAAATACTATTATGGCATGTGTTCTTCAGAATTGTGAGATCTATTCCTGCTTCCTTTGTTCCAGCTCGTTTGACCAGTTGGTCTCGTGGTCTCCATCAATTTGCTGTTTTGATACCTCATTGTAATACAGCTTCCTATTCCAGTGGCTTCTTTCGAAGAACTGTAGGCTTGTGGAACTCTCTTCCTGCTGACTGTTTTCTTCCTTGGTTTTTTCAAGACTAAGGCCAATAGATATCTCCTGTCTTTGTAATAATCATCTTTCGTTCTGTTTAGCTCCTTAGATCAAATGGCTTCATGCCTTGCCTGGAGCGATTTCCAAATTTTTTTTTTTTAAACCAAAAAAAATAACAACTTTTTATTCAAAAAGCGAATTTTCTAATTTGTCGCTCAGTAGGGGGAGAGATAAAAATTAATATAATTCATCAGTTGTGGAGGAGAAAGTATATGTGGATAGCAAAGTTATTTAGGTTGTCAGAAAGTTTTGTTACCTTGGTGATACCATTGGAGCACAGGGTGGGGCTGGGGCTAATGCGATTGTAAGAATTAGGAGTGGGTGGAGTAAGTTCAGGGAACTTCTGCTATTACAAAGCAGCAGAGCGTTACCACTGTCGACCAAGGGAAAAGTCTATCGGGCATGTGTACGCAGTGTGATGATGTATGGAAGTGAAACCTGGCCAGTGCGGGTTGAGGACATGCGTTGTATAGACAGAATTGATATGAGAATGATACGACGGATGTGTAATCTGAGTCTTAAAGACAGGCTTAGATCTGATGACCTCAGTGGATGATTAAATCTGGAGAGTGTAGGGAGATTTTTGCAGAATAGCAGACTTTGATTGTATGGTCACATTGAAAGAATGGATGAGAGTTCTTGGCTTAGTAGATGTAGAACAGTTCAGGTAGCAGGTTCAGTTCACATGGGAAAGCCAAGAAAAACATGAGAGGAAGTGATAACAATAGACCTGAGAAAAAGAGGGATAAATAAAGTCCTGGCCAGAGATAGGTTAGTTTGGAAGTCAATTTCTTAAAGCTGTGCAACACATGCCAGCATGTAAAACGGACGTTAAGCCGAATATGATGATGATGATGATGATGTAACTAAAGCGTTAATAACATTTATTCTTTTCTTTCTCCCCCCCCCCCCCACCACCCGCATACCCCTACGACAGAGACACTGGTTCGTTTTGGGGAGTTTTCTTCTCATTTGTCACGTTCATTTTGTTTCTTTTCAGGATTTACTGACGCTGTGTGTCGAGTGAAAGGTTGTGGCCGATGTAAGATTGAATGGTACAATCGGCAAACGGGAGACGCTTTAACCTGTGCAGGTAGGTTTAATGTTTCAAACTTTTAAGAGTGGATGGAATTATTTGAGCCCATTTTATTATGGATGTTGTTTCTGTTGTAGAGGGAGAGAAGAGATGTCGGGACTTACCAATTTGTTGATGAGGGTAAAAGCTTGTTGTATGAAGGAAAGGGTTGCTACATAGATATCCATCTTTCTGGCCTTTCCTTATGAGGAAAAACTGGCTACCATAGTTTGGTTAAAAGGACAAACTTCTCCCTCTACAATTCAAATCAATTTTATTCATATAGTCACCAACGCAACAAATATGGTCCAGAAAGAGGTATAAAAGCAGGAATACAAAATATGTTGAGTTAGTAGATATGCATGTATGTACTATATAAGATAGGTTGAATCCTGGTCTTTCATCTCGCTTATCACCCAAATCATGGTGAGAGGCGAGAAAAGAAATATGACGTCGTGTTGACTTGACTCTCAAAAACAGACTGTTCATAATTGCAGGAAAAGGTTTGGGTGGAAGCAGAAGTGGCTCCTACGTACAAGTGTGTTCTTACTGAACAAAGTATAAATCACTACGCGAGTGAAAACATGCTAGCGCAAAAGAAAATAGATCGTAATCATGTAACTGCTACACACTAACGACTTTTGGAAAAGCATAAATCTGATTGATTATAAGCTAAAAAGAACAAAAATGATAAATCGAAGTGGGGATTTACTATTTATTTTTCTTTAAAATCTTACATACCAGCAAGTGTGGTGGCGACTGTGTGTGTTGTCCCGATGATGATTAAGAATCATTTAATATTTCGGGGAAAATCTTCACTTTGTCAAAAATAGACACCACACCAAAGGAAAAATCCGTCTGTGTGGAGAATTCGCCAAAATGGATGGCATTGTGTCTATTTTTGACAAATGGAAAATTTTCATCAACCCGACACACAGAAAGAAAAATAAATGCTAAGGCGCCCCCCCCCCCTTCGATTTATTATTTTTGTTCTTTTCAGCTTATAATCAATCCGGCACTCTGCATTGCCCCCAGCCTTCTTAACATATTTACTACAATTCCCAGCAATGCTTCAAGCAAACTACCATTCTCTCTCTCTCTCTCTCTCTCTCTCTCTCTATATATATATATATATATATATATATATATATATATATATGAAATAATATGAAAAAAGGCTTCTCCTTTTCTCATTTCTTTTCTTTTTCTTACATCGACGTTTTTGAAAACTACTTTTTTTAATTTAATATCTTCCGGTAAATAAAAGACTATTTTAAGTAAACACATAATAGAAATAAAAGTGAATACGCTTGGATAACGTTGGGCAGATGCAGCTAGTATATATATATATATATATATATATATGTCTTGGAAGTTTCTCAACCATTAAAACTATATTTTTAAAAAACCAACAAAAAAAACCTTAAGTCCAAAATCGTTCAGTGGAAAATCACTCATGTAAGTCAATTTAACTTTTACAGTTATTATATTAGTTTGCTTCTAACATTATTTAAGGGATCATCAGTTGTTTACCATGAAAAACTGTTTCGGGAATTTAAAAACAAGACAGTATTTAATTTCATGGCTTCCCAGCAGAGTTGATCAGACCCCACTTCCCTTAAAAGACAAAAACATAAACGATCCGTATACTAAACCTAAGTTTTGTTCCGTATAAATGTTTTGCTAACTTATATTAGTTGTTAAAAAAAAAAAAAAGTCCTCCTTACCTGTGTTGTTCGTCTGTCTAATAAAATTTATATATATATATATATATATATATATATAAATTTATATATATATATATATATATATATATATTAGACTCTTACCTCTTGTGATTGAGCACTCTTATCAATTTTTCTTCCAAAAGATTTATATATATATATATATATATATATATATATATATATATATATAAACAAACATGGAGGTATCAGGAAAAAGCAAAAAAGACTAATTTAAACAAAAATAGATTAACACAGGGGGTCATTATTTGAATCGGTATTTCGCGCAAAGTCAAAACTTTATCAAGAATAAACATGATGAAAATGGTAAAAAATAGAAACGCTTTCTCACTTCTTTTCTCTTTCACTCTATCTCTCTTCCTCTTTTCTTCTCTTCCCCTCTCTCTTCCTCCCTCCCTTTCTCTCCAAATTATATACAATTTCTTTTAACTCTTCATGCATAAAAGATAGATAGATAAATAGAATGGGGTATATTTATATGCATATAAAAGTGCAATAGTTTCTTATGTGCACCTTCATGCAAGATTTTCTTCTGTTATAACAGTACCATTCTAGTTATTTTATTGTTTTGAGTTTCATTGTTTTGAATATTTCCATGAAAAATATTTTACGGCATTTGTTTTTTTTTTCGTTTTTTTTCCCTTCTTTGATTCAGGTTGTATGGATGACTATAATCGTAACAAACTTGAAAGCTCATCATGGCATAATGAGAATTGTGATAATTGTACTTGCACCGTAAGTATAAAATGAACATGTTCGCTATGATTATTTGTAATGATATATAACAGAACTGCACACTTGTTAACAGAACACTTTGCCGCATAAGTTACAGATGCACGCGTTTGCAATATTGTGGTGATTTTTAGCCCTACAAGAAAGTTCAATTCTTGCACGAGAAAAAAAAAAATAGAAATTGTGATTGAATATGAGTGCTGAAAGTTGAATCGGAGCAACAGCTTCTGAAGAAAAGGAACAACAACCGTGTATATTAATCGAACAATTTTACTTCGGCAAGTAGTAAAGAATGATGTACAAAACAGTAAATGGTGAACATACAGAATGAGGGTTTGTGAACACTTGCGTTCGAGAAGGATGTACAATACAGTAAAAGGTAGAGAAAGAGGATACGTTTAATACGTTTTTCTGGGCAGTTTCTGCTTTTATGTCCTGTTTTATGTCTAGTACACATGAGACAAAGATTAAGTGGTATTATTGTACATTAAGACCCTACGCTAGTTCAACCCCCCCAAAAATGAGATTCTATTGCCGGGGGGGGGGGGGGATTACATGTAAACACCCTGAAAAACTTGGGAGTAAAAATTAAGAAAATAAAAATTATTTTAGACTTTAGAGTGGAGGATCAGTTTAGCATATCCTCCTGGATAAACCATTGCAGAAACATGTTCTTCAGAATTATGTGATCTATTCCCTGCTTCTTTTGTTCCAGCTCGTTTGACTCGTTGGTCTAGTGGTCTTCATCAATTCGCTGTTTTGATACCTCATTGTAACACAGCTTCCTATTCCAGTAGCTTCTTTCCAAGAACTGCAGGCTTGTGGAACTCTCTTCCTGCTGACTGTTTTCCTTCTACCTATAATCTTGGTCTTTTCAAGACTAAGGTCAATAGGCATCTCCTGTCTTTGCGATAATCATATTTGTTCTTGTTAGCTCCTTACATCAAGTGGCTTCATGACTTGTCTGGAGCGATTTCCATAAAAACATACAAAATTAAAAAATATATAAATTTATCGTAAAATGATCACCCACTTTCTGACCAGATATCGTTTGACTGAAATGTAACCATTTTCTGGTTTTAGTTAAATCTTTATTAGTTTTGTTTGTTTGGGGGGGGGGGGTCTGTTGTCATCTTTACTTAGGGTTAGTGGTAGGGATTTTACTACCAAGTTTTTCAGGCTAATTTTTAGGGTTTGGTCAGATTTTTCAGGCTAATTTTAGGGTTTGGTCAGATTTTTCAGGCTAATTTTTAGGGTTTGATCAGATCTTTCAGGCTAATTTTTAGGGTTTGATCAGATCTTTCAGGCTAATTTTTAGTATTTGGTCAGATTTTTCAGGCTAATTTTTAGGGTTTGGTCAGATTTTTCAGGCTAAATTTTAGAATTTGGTCAGATTTTTCAGGCTAATTTTTAGTATTTGGTCAGATTTTTCAGAATAATTTTTAGTATTTGGTCAGATTTTTCAGGCTAATTTTTAGGGTTTGATCAGATTTTTCAGGCTAATTTTTAGGGTTTGGTCAGATTTCACATTGCAGATCCAGCTAAGCAAAATCTAAAATAATTTTTTTGTTTGTATTTTTTCTTTTTTTTTTAGTTTTAAAGTTTTTCCGGCTGTTTACATGTTATTGCTTAAAGAAAGTAGAATCTCATTTTTCTTTTGGAAAGGGGGGGGGATAGCACAGGGTCCTCATGTACAAATTTATCAATTAAGTTCTTTGCATCTACTTTTTCAAATCTGGCCATTAGGATATTCCGTGGAGCGAGGTCTATTTAAAAATGAATGCCTTTTGCTCTGATCCCTTATTGTTTCAATGCACACATCAATGACATCGCCTCCAGTATGACATGCCACAACTTCATTTAATTCTTCAAAGTTCATTACTGGCCTGACTGTGTTTCATCGACTGCGCTCTAGTCATTAGTGGCAACACTCCAGCCCACACCTTTTCTTTCCATGGAATAAGAATGCCTTTCTCTAATGCACCTCTATTTTTCTCCTCTGCTTTTTGAGGGGTGTTAATAGTAGGTCATCTTGTTTCACAAAACAGGGATTGCTCCCTTTCAATATCAGTCCACTATATAATATCACCATTAAACTTGGCTAAGGAATCTTCCTCTTTTGCCATGAAGAGTTTGAATGCAAAATGTGATAAACACCATTTTGAAAATAGTTAAATTACGACAAAGAAAAGGGTTGCATTTACTTGCTCTAACACATTCCAAATTTGAATTACCTTCTGTGGAGAGTTTGAATTACCTACTAGACACCATCCTCGAGTGTCTTCTGGTCTCTCTGTACAAGAGTTTGTCAGTATCACCTGGCATAAGGATACTTCCTCCTACAAGTAAACCCTGACCAAATATTCAAAATAACATAGTATCGGAAGCCCAAATAAGATCCCCTCGACACGGCTATACACTTGCTCATACGAGGAATTGTGAACCTTCTCCTAGTGATGTAACCTCAAGTAACAGCACTTAGCTGGATACTCTACCAGACTAGATGAATTCTTGTCCTGGAATCCGGTAAGACCAAGAGATCACAAGAAAGATATACTATAACATAGTTAACTGCTCAATTGGGGAGAGGAAAATAAATGTTATTCACTTCTTTGCTAACTCAATGTTTGAGAGGTAAGGGAGAACTTTAATAGTAGTAGCCCCTTACGTCTACAGTGGCGTCCTGCCTTGTTTGGGGTGAACTATGTTAAAAAAAAAAAAGAAAAAAAAAGAAGAAAAAAAAAGAACACTCGGATATCTATGCATCTCATATAGAGATCAAGTGTTAGCCCCAGGAAGGAACCCCTTGATTGTTGAGACTTTACACTGAAGTAAAATTAAAGTGATGTGATATTTGCTTAATATTCTTGCTTTTAATTAAAAGAGGCTTTAACGATTGAATTTTAGATTCGAAATATCAGCCGTTGTAAAGTCTGATTTCTCAATCAGAAAAATTGGATTTATCGCGTTTTGCATTCAAACTCTTCAATTCTAAAGAATCGCTTATCTTTGCTGTGATTTAAAAAAAAAAATTCTTACAAAAAAAACATTAAGAACCTGTTTTGATTTTCTATTTGGTCAGAAAGGCGTGGTGCAGTGTCTCCCACTCGTGTGTCCCAGTGTCGATTGCAAATATCCAGTCACTCTACCTGATCAATGTTGTCCTAACTGTGAGGGTAAGTGATCACTTCATATATGTATTTATTGATTCATTTTTTTTACTAATGATTTTCTATTTATCAAGGCCAAAAATCACTCGAGTATAAGACTGATAGTCAGTTGAAGGATGAAGAATATTATGGGAGTATTAAAAATGATTAATCGAATGAACTGAGTTTGATTACTTATGGGGATGAAAAGTATTCGTTGACATTGAATTTGGAGACAGTCATGTTATAATCTACAGTGAAGCAGTCCTGTAGTAACATGTTTCATAGATGGGAATTTATTTATTTGGGGATTTCTTTCAGAATTCATTTTAGGTGGCGGGGTGAGTCTGAAGTTGTTTAACTTGCTATTTGCTTTCTCACTTCCCCACACCACTTAAAATGGTTTCGTCCGGGGCTCAAAAAAGGCACTTGATTTACTTGCTAACTTTTACATGACATGATCGAAATATATATATATATATATATATATATATATATATATATATATATAACCAATATTAGGCTACATTCCAGTGATCAAAATTTTATTCATTTTTTTATCATCTTTTCAAAACAAAAACTATTTTTACAGACCGTTTCGTTCACAGAAGAACATCCAAAATTAGTATGTCAATCCCATGTCTTCCATCTATGTATTCTTCAGAAACTAAAGAAGTTCTTATATATATATATATATATATATATATATATATATATATATATATATATATATATATATATATATAATTGAATGGTATAAAAACAAAAACTGCTGGATATTCATGACTGAAACTTGGTGGACAAGTCAGGCATAGACTGAAGATTATTTGTATCAAATATGGTTTGATTGCAGAAAAGATTGGGAATTTTATTAACGATTCCATGGGTGGCATTTTCTTTAGTGTGAGAAGGGCGGTGGGTCATCTTGAACTATACTGATTACTGATTATAGACGGTTTCTTTAAACTTAATACCCGTTTTTTGTATTAAACCATATTGAATTAAGTTATATCGAAGTATACTATATTGACAGAAGATGGCGTATTGTTGCCACATCTGGGGAGGTGCTGCTCAAAGCACTCTTTCCTGCCTTGATAGAGTACAAAACCGACTTCGAAATCTAGTAGGGGCTGTCGTCTTCTCTTTCCTACAGCCTCGTTATCACAGAAGAGAGGTTGCTAGTCTTTCTCTACTCTATTATTTTTTCCATGGTAGGTGTTCGACTGAGCTCCAATCTATGGTTCCCCCTGTAAAACATTCACAACAAAAACTCGTTTAGCTACAACCATTGTAAATGATTTTCCTTTATTCCTCTCTGTACTTAAAACTAAAGAACTTTCATGAGCAAAGTTTTTTCTCCAAGAACTACCCGTCTGTGGAACACGATACCACTGGGCTGCTTTCCAGCTGACTACAACATGGTCGTTTTCAAGTTCTTGTTAGCAAGTTCTTGTTGAGCTGTCCTCTCAAATAATTAGGTTCTGACCAGTTTCAACCATCGTTACGAATCCTCAAGGTGTTATCTCACCGTCCACCTGACAAATTTATTGACCCTTATCCTCGAGTGGCCTTTGAGCCTTGATAAGTGGCGACCCGTTAGTAAATAAAATAAAATATTTTTCAAATTCAAGACTCATCATTATTTACCATTAAAAATGAAGAAATATTATCAACTATTTTAATCATTGAAAATTTACTAAATAAAATGTTGATTTTGACAGGATTCGAACTCATGTCCCCAAAACGGAATCACCTTAGAACCGTTGAAGTATTATGCACTTATATTTTTTAGTGCTGGTTGGCGTGGTGGGGGTGGGGGTGGCAGATGTGCTCTCTTAGAAAAAGGATTAATATGACCCCTTACATAGACGATTATATCTAGCAAATCAAAATTTTGATAACTTATAGTCTGAAAGTAGTTAGAGGACACAACACACACGTCCGTCATATTAAAATAGATGTATGAGTTAAAGAGAAAAATCTACTTGGTGACGGTTTCCGTTTTTGAAATTGGAAATTGACAAGCAGTGTTTATCAAAAATCGTAATTTTATACCGCTTAGATTTCGGGGAAATTTTTCATTTTATTAGTTTGTAAACATTTTGTTTACCATTAATACCATTAACCCTAAGTTCGAGTGGCAAGGTTGTAAAACCCACACGTAATCACCTAAAAAAGTAGAATGCCCTCCCACAACAAAACATTTAATTTACTTATTTGTAATAGAAAAAAAAATTAAATTTCCAATTATAAAAACCAGTTTAATTTTCTTATGTGTTAATAAAAAAAAATGGTAAAAACAAATAAATTTCCCTAAAAAAAGATCTGACCTAAAATATAATGCGTAACTGTCAATTTCCGATTTAAAAACCGGAAGCCGTCATCAAGTAGACTTTTTCTCTTTAACCGATGTATGCTAACAATTGCATGAAGTTATTGTTATAATGTAAAACAAGTTTCTATGTTCATTCACAAAACGAAATATTTGTTTCAGCTGGCTGCGATTATGATGGTAAACAATATCGGTCAAACAGTGAATTCCGTTCCAAAAGCGATTCCTGCAAGTTATGCTACTGTCGTCATGGCAACGTGTATTGCGAAGCGACGGCTTGCCCTGTGTTAGACTCTTGTCGCAATTTAGTCACTCTTGAAGGAGATTGTTGCCCAACTTGCTTGGATTGCGGGGATTACCAGAATGGTACCGAATGGCGTGATGACTGCAGAGTTTGTACCTGTGTGGTAAGAATGTTTTATCGTATAAATTAGAATGTTTCAGTGTTGTTATGAGCAATGTGTGAACTTACTATTTAAAAACAGAATATTCTCAGCCATGATTGGCTAAGAAAATCATGTTAAAAATCACATGATCGGTTTAACCAATCATGGTTTAGAAAAGCTTCTCTCCCTTTTACTCTCTAAATAATCTAAACTGTAGGCGCATTGCTGCCAAGCACAACAGACGGTATCCATTGCCACTCCTTTCAGTTTTCAGCTGCTTTCATGCAGGCTTCAAATAACAACCCGTTCCATTTGTGAACATGCGTCTATGTGCATTCACTACACAGGCCGTAGTTCTATTTTGGCACCAGTCGCAGTGTTAATTGTGTGGTCTCTGTCAATGCTGCAACAGAAGGATTCTCTTTCCCAATAAAATTACAACTACAGTTTAAAACAAGTAAAAAAAGTTTTATGTTTTGGAGGTTACAATGATTCTCCTTTTCTTTCTACTGAAAATCAGGTTTGCAAATTAGAATCTTTAGCCCAACCAAATCAAAACACAAGTCCAACTGAACACAATCCATTAGCTAAGGGCCCATCTCTCTCTAAGAGGCATATAAACCTCAATTGCCAGTGAGACGTCCAGTAAACCAACTGCCCCTCTTCTGAAATATATGTGTATAGATATCACTGGGACCACACTAGAAAGACCACTTGAGATAATCAACTGCCAATCTATGGACATAAAAAACTGGCTGACTAGGGAGTCCCATATCTGGATAGCCATTTTGGCAACGTGGATCATAACTACCTCTTGTCTCTATAAACCATTACTTTTTTTAAGTTAACAAATCGAATTCTGAGTGGTCAAAAGTCCAGACCAGACATATTTCCAATTTCTTGTGGGGTTTCTTTTCCCTTGGTTAAATATTTCTCATTCGTAGCAAGCCTGTTATTCGCATGCATTGCAAACATGCAACCCTCTAAACATGCAACCGGCGAGTGCATGTTTACACATTCTGTGATGCTGCTTTTCCACCTCCTTTTCTATCGACCAGTCGTCCTTGCACCATTCGCTGTGCCTTTGAGGATTATCTTTGTAAGTCCACTTGATCTCATGGGTGTGGCCAAACCAGTCGAGCTTCCTTCTACAGACGATTGACAAAAGTGGAAGGCGTGGACGGATGACATTAGGCGACACCTCATTGCTCATCACATGGTCCTTGTAACTGATATTCATGATTTTACGGTAGCACCTCATCTCAAATGTCTAAATTCTCTAGATCCTTCTTTAGCGGCCATGCTTCACATACATATAGAAAAATAGATTGAGTAAGTGTTCGGGTCAGTTTTACTTTTGATGAAAGCGAAAGGCATTTGCTTAACATGATTGGTTTTATTTTCATCAATTCCACTATTGCTTATTTCCGGCTTTGATTTTTACTCAGTGATTATAGAACTGAGGTGTTTAAATTTGTCATTTCAAAATAATAATTATTTATGTAGAAAAGTTACCCTTTTTGTTGGAGATTATCTACCTTGAATAAGAACTCTCTAGTTAACACATCTCTATTTATATAAAGTTAGGTATCTGGATATTTATTTACTCCTCCCGGAGTTAGGCACAAGACCAGTTTTATCTTACTCCCACAAGTAAGATGTGACCACAGCTTGGGTCGAGAAAGTGGGGTTAAAAGCCAGCGCTCGAGAGGTGAGCACTCTGGCCATTTAAAAATTGCCTGGGCAGCCCCGTCGGCATTCCCCGGTAGGGGCGCCTCAGACAGTAAGCAATAAACTTACTCCTCCCCAAAGAGGGGAGGCGAAGCCTGGGAGGGTGGACCTCCTAGAACTGCACAGAACAGGCGTGCAGTATCCATCGGAACAGATACTACACTTTGATCTTAGCCAAAAGGCCGAGACCGTTAAAAAGGTATCTGGATATGTTTAGATATTTGTATGTACAGAATTACCTAATAAACTGATTATTATAAATTTTGAAACACAGTTGTAAGGTGTAAGGAGTCATGGTGTGGGCTATATTTAGTTTAATTTAGTTTTATGCAAAGGGGGTAAAAAGGGGGGTGGAAGCCCTTAATTGATAATTCATATACCTCTGTATTTTGTAATATATTAACAATAGATATTAGACATCATTTAATAAGTATTCCCCAAATTTCAGTTTCTTTGGAGTATTTTAAAGGGATTTTAGGGGGTATAATAATATGGGCACAACCACTCATTTGAAAATTTAAATATTGCCGATTTGCATCAAATTTTATCCATAATCATTAGACATCAATTAAGAAAGATTCTCTGAATTTTAATTCATTCGTAAGCCCCTTAAGCTTTTAATTTGAGAGATTTTCTCGAATCAAAATCATGTAATGAATTTTGATTAAAATTAGAATAAGGATTCTAGATATAAGGTTTAGTGTTATTATATCTTGATTTTAATCTTCGTAAGGGGACATAAAGTGATGCAAAACCGTTGTTTGGGAAATCAGTTTTACCCGTCTTGGGACGGGTATTCTTCTCGTACCCTATAGTCATTTATGTGCAAAACTGAATAAAGTTTTGTCAGTTGTATCATTTTCTATTGTGTTTATTACGAAATTTTGTTTGTTTTAATGTTAATTCTTTTTCTTTTAAAGAATGGTCAAATTAAGTGTACAAGGAAACAATGTTTACCACTATCTTGTGATCACCCTCATCGACCCAAAGGAAAATGTTGCCCCGTTTGTCAAGGTAAGTTTTCTTTGTTTTAATCAAAGAAATTTCCTGATTGTAGATATCAAGAATTAATGATTCAAAAACCACAAAATAGGATCGGGGAGTTGGTCTTTTGACTATGGAGATGTGTGGTGAAGTACAGAGGACTGGATGTTCACTCTTCCCAAGTAGAGAGTGTGTAAAATGGTTTTAGTGCATATGGATCAACGCAGAACAAATGGGGAAAAAGTATGTTTCTAGGAGCCGATTTGAAGACTATAAAAAAGCTACAGAAATCCAAATCAACCAGTAGAGAATAAACAACTTATGATGCTCGGAACCTTTGTGCGCCCAGCACTCCCAGCTATACCTACTCAACCTCCAATCCTGTTGTGATCCTTCAAAGAACTCTCATCGTCACCGCTCTTTATTCACCATCTCACGTCTTGTGGTTCAGGTTAACAATATCCAGCTACTCACGGTTCAGGGTGACAATATCCCGATACTCACGGTTCAGGGTGACAATATCCCGATACTCACGGTTCAGGGTGACAATATCCCGATACTCACGGTTCAGGGTGACAATATCTTTGAAAATCTTTCCTGGTATATTCATGCACTAATAAGACAACTTTTTTTCATGAAATATCTTGGCCTTTTGGCTAAGATCAAAGTGTAGTATCTGTTCCGATGGATACCGCACCCCATACTGGTGTTGTCTTGGCCTTCGGGTCTTGATTTACGCCGGTCAATGGGTCTGTCCTGTGCAGTTCTGGGAGGTCCACCTTCCCAGGCTTTGCCTCCCCCCTCTTTGGGGAGGAGTAAGTTTATTACTTACTGTCTGAGGCGCCTCTATCGGGGAATGCCGACGGGGCTGCCCAAGCAATGTTTAAACCCCACTTTCCCGACCCGACCTTGGGTCACATCTTACTTGTGGGAGTAAGATAAAAACTGGCTTTGTGCCTAACTCCTGGAGAGGAGTAAATCAATACTTTATTCATTGTAAATATGGATATCCATTTCTCCTTAGGTAAGAGTTACTTCAGGCAGGACCATATCCAAGGGAGGAGAGTCAGAGTTCTAAATACCCCTATCTATCAGGATGTTCTCCTGCTCTGTTTGTGGAAAGGTAGTCGGGTGCAACTCAATTTTTGTGGTACTTGTAAGCACTTGGTGCACAAGAAGTGCAGTGGAATTACTGGTTGGTTGAGAGATGATAACTAGTTGGTGTGTAAGAAGTGTAAAACAATGGAGACGGATAAAAACTGAGATGTGGAAAAAGTATATTTAGATAGTGAAGCTATTGAGGTTGTTTCTTTTTTGTTGCTTTTTACTAATGGGTCGCCGCTTATCAAGGCGACCCGCGGACAACTTGAGGATAAGGCTTAAAGAGATCGGCAGTAGGATGATGATCGCCGCCACTAGAGGACTGGAAACAATGGGTGGGATGGGCAGGAGATTACTTAAGAGGAAGTGAATATCCAAGAGGGCGGCTCATCAAATATTTGTTTGCATTAGACTTGAAGACTACCATGCTGTAGTCGGTTTGGAAGCAGTCTTGTATCTTGTTCTATAAATTGGATGTTCTTGGAAAGAAACTTTGTTCATGAAAGTTTCGTTTGGTTTTTAGTAAAGAGAGAAAGGAAAGTCTGTTGCTGTGGTTGTAGCTAGCCGTGTCCTTGGCGTGATTGTAGCTAGGTGTGTCCTTGGCATGTCCTTGGCATGTCCTTGCTGTGATTGTAGCTAGGCGTGTCCTTGACGTGTCCTTGGCGTGCCCTTGCTGTGATTGTAGCTTGACGTGTCCTTGCTGTGATTGTAGCTTGACGTGTCCTTGCTGTGATTGTAGCTTGGCGTGTCCTTGGCATGTCCTTGCTGTGAATGTCTAACGGGGGGCGTAGAGATAAGAGCTCAGTCGAGCACCTACCACGAACATAATGATACAGTAGAGAGAGGTTAGCAACTTCTCTGCTCTGTGTGTGTGTGTGTGTGTGTGTGTATAGACGAGAAGAGATCATCCCCCATTGTGGAGTCGATTTCAGAATTTTCTTACCTTAGTGATACCATTAAAGCACAGGGACGAGCAGGTGCTAGTGTGATTGCAAGAGTTAGGGGTGAATGCAGTAAGTTTAGGAAACTTCTGCCATTACTAATCATCCGAGTGTTATCACTGTCGACCAAGGGAAGAGGCAGGCATGTTTACAAAGTGTGATCATGTATGGAAGTGAAACTTTACCAGTGAGAGTATAGGACATGCGTTGCATGAAGAAAAATGATATGAGAATGATACGATAGATATGTAATATGACTCTTAAAGAAAGACTCAGATTTGATGACCTCAGAGGATATTAAATATAGACAGTATAGATAGATATGCGCAGAACATAAGACTTTGATGGTATGGCCACGTTGAAAGAATGGGTGAAATTGTTGGGTTAGATGTAGAACAGTTGAGGTAGCAGGTTCAGTTCACAGGGGAAGGTCAAGAAAAACATGGGAGGAAGTGATAAGGATGGATTTGAACGAAAGCAGGATGAATAAAGACCTGGCCAGAGATAAGTTGGTTTAGAAGTCAATTTCTAAAAGCAGTCGAACGCATGCCAGCACGTTAAATAGACATTAAACTGAATATGATGATTATGATGATGCTGAAACCCAATTTTGAATATTTCTCTTTGTTGCATGATCTAGCTTGGTTTTAGTGCGTATGGATCAACACAGAACAAATGGGGAAAAAGTATGCTTCTAGGAGCCGATTTGAAGACTATAAAAAGGCTACGGAAATCCAAATCAACCAGTAGAGAATAAACAACTTATGATGCTCGGAACCTTTATGCGTCCAGCACTCCCAGCTATACCTACTCACTGACGGCTCCTTGGCCTTTTGGCTAAGATCAAAGTGTAGTATCTGTTCCGATGGATACTGCACCCCATAGACTGGTATTGTCTTGGCCTTCGGGGCTTGATTTACGCCGGTCTATGGGTCTGTCCTGTGCAGTTCTAGGAGGTCCACCCTCCCAGGCTTCGCCTCACCTCTTTGGGGAGGAGTAAGTTTATTACTTACTGCCTGAGGCGCCCCTACCGGGGAATGCCGACGGGGCTGCCCAGGCAATTTTTAAACCCCACTTTCCCGACCCGACCTTGGGTCACATCTTACTTGTGGGAGTAAGATAAAAACTGGCCTTGTGCCTAACTCCTGGAGAGGAGTAAATCAATACTCAACCTCCATTCCTGTTGTGATCCTTCAAAGAACTCTCAATGATAATTGCACTTCTTATATGGTGATACGGCTGACCTTAAGGGTCTTAACGGCTCAAGCATAACTAATGACTCTGTACACATGTCAAATCCTATCTCCACTAACATTAAAGGGAGATTACTCCATGTCTGAGCCAACACTATTTACTTTCGAACCACTGCCCGGTGTGGGCTGGAGACTTCATTTTCTTTTTTTTTTGTCTTCCTACTTAAGATGTTATCCGAAAAAATATAGATGCAATCGATATATATATATATATATATATATATATATATATATATATATATATATATATATATATATATATATATATATATTTTTTTTTTTTTTTTTTTAATTATTTTTATTTAAATTTTTAAAATTTTTATTTTAAATTTTTATTTAAATTTTTTTATTAAACATTTTTTAAAAAAACATAGACATATATACAAAATATATATATATATTTTAAAATTATTTTTAATTATTTTAAATTTTAAATATTTTTAAATATATTTTTAAAAAACATAAAAATATATACAAATATATATATATATATATTTAAATTATTTTTATTTAAATTTTTAATTTAAATTTTTTAAATTTTTATTTAAATTTTTTTCATTAAACATTTTAGTATATATACAAAAATATATATGCAATCTTGTTTTGTCTTCCTACTTAAAATGTTATCAGAAAATATATATACACAATCGATTTTAATAGTAACAATATATTAAAATAAAACATCACTATGCACACGTGTTTATCTAGCTCAAACTTAACTTCTGTTTAACTTCCTCTTTTTCCTTTTCTTTTTTTCGAGGGGGGGGGGATCGCGATGATGTTAAATTTATAATCCTTATAAAATAAATAATTAATTAAATAAATGCTGAATATTTATTTAAAGTTTGATAATTGTCTGATTTCCGGAGATAAAAAAATTATGCATTGGTTTGTTTATAAAGTGTTACAGGGATGTGAGTTCTCCACTTTTTAGCGAGATTCCACTTTTTTTTAGATCCAGAAAAAGCGGATTTCCGCTTAAATAGCTAGAGCCTCTCGTGGATGTGAGTTTTCAGCATTTTGATCGAAATCCGCCTTTTTTATTTTAATAAGAAAAAGCTGATTTTCCCTCTTGCCTTTCTTTCCTCTCTTATGACAGTTCTCTCTGAAAACTGAAAATGTTAATTTTGTCTTGAAGGCTAAGACTTCAATTAATTCATGATCTGAATAGGGGAGTTAGATGACTTTTGTTTCAGTGTCTTTCTCTTAATTTTGACTTTCTTAGTAGAAACTGTTTAGGAAATAAGAAGTTGTTTTGGATCATATGGATTTCAAGCAGCCCAAAATGAGCACCGACCACTTTCAGTAACACCGGATTTTTCAAGTTCAATCGCAAAGTTACAAATACATACTTTTATTTCCAAGCATGTTTTGTTATACGCACATTTTTAATTAAAAAAAGGTTTTGTAAATAAAACCCTTTTGCTTAATAGTAAAACTTTTTTCTTTAATAAAAATCTGTGATGGAAAAGTTATAAAAGTGCGTATTGTTCTGTTGATGATTCAACCGGAGGTAAAAGTTTAAAGATCCGGTGTTACTAAAAAAAATGTCCTTTTGGTCGGTGCTCATTTTGGGGTGCTTCAAATCCATATGATCCGTTGTTTTTTGTGCTGTCATCTCTCTCTACACACACACAGGGGGGGGGGGGGGGGCGACATCTCAGATTTGGAAATTCATCTCGATTTCAGCTTTTTTGCCATTTGCTACTAATATCCCTGAGTGTAGCTTTTTAGTTTAGATCCTGTGTAGCATTATGCTGGGTCGCTTCATTGTCGTCTCATTGACATGTTGTAAGTAGTCATCTCAATCAGTAGTATCGTCTAGTCGTAAAGGTGGTCGTAGTGGAAATATATCAGCAGAAGTTTCTCCGTCTTCCTCTTCTTTCTTTTCCTTTGTTACATTGGGGTTAGACAATACTTTCGAGGGGGGAGGTATTTTCATTTTACAATATACACTTTATAATAAAGAGCAATGTGTATTTATTTGTATATGAAGAGTTTGAATGTAAAATGCGATAAATCCAATTTGTTTAAATTAAGACATTAAACAATAAAATGCACGAATATATTAAATCTAGACTTTGACTAAAAGATTATTTTAATTAAAAGCAAAAAGAAACTATGCCGGTATCATATTATATAAAACATTATTTGGGGGTTTGGTCGAGTGTTGAAATGTTACACCATTTCTAGTGATAGCTTTTGAAAATGGCGTTTGATTATAGCTTTTTTGCATTCAAACTCTTCATATGTATGTATATATAAAGTAAACAATGGTATTTTAAATTCCAATGACCCAGTCTTTATTCATTTTTTTTACTTGCCGTATTAAAAAAAAAATTCAATGTAACTCTTAACGATTGTTTCGCACAGAAACGAACAACCAGGAATAAACCATAATTACCAGGATGCTCCGTTCATGCAGCTCATCAAAAGATCGTCAGATCATTTTCGGATAAAAATCCTCAAGCAAAAAAAACAAAACCCTTTTTTATGCATTTCCCCCAGAAAACCGTTCCCTAAAGAAACCATAAAATCCATTCATAGACAACCGATACAAAATTTCAAGTATTTCGATGAATTGAGAAAGCAAATAATTTTTTTTCTTTCTGCTTTCTTTTTCTTTTCTTTTTCTTTTTTAAAACTTCCCAGTTTAAAACGTTTTCTTTCTCATTTCTTTTTTTTTTACTTCACCGACTTAGACGTTATTTTATATGAATATTAGTGGAACACTGGCGAAGGATATTTTTTTCACATTTTTTTATGCTGGGTGTACATTCGTACATACATAATACCCCCATGGGTCTTTCCTCAACCCACTCTCCATATGTGGAGGGAGCAGCTACCCTGAACACTACTATGTTTCTTTGCAGTTCAGAATCGAGAGAAAGATTTCATCAGCTTATCCGTTATGTCACTAGACTTCCTTTCTGTGATGCAACGCCCTCAACATGTAGCCCTAATTCTACTCCTTAACTTTTAATGGAATTTTCCAATTCCTTCTTACTCTATCCTTATGTGAAAAATTCTGTTTTAAACATTATTTTGACACACCCGCATCCAACCATGCTGCACTTGTATCATAGTTGAAGGCTCATGAGCTACTTGCGTTCACACTGTTCGAAGTTATATGAAACGCTATTACCTATATCCACTTTTTATACTTTTCTTTATTTTATTTGAACTTCCCGTTGGTCAAAGTTCATGTTTTTCTTTTCTTATATTTTACTTATATTTTAACAGATTGTGAGCTTGATGACTCTGTCCATAAACACGGCTCTGTTTATGAAAAAGATGAGTGTACTCTCTGCAAATGCCAATATGGAACCGTCATTTGTCAGACCAAGAAATGTCCATCTTTGTCCTGTAAACATTCAATCAAATTGCCAGGAATATGCTGTCCTGTCTGTGATGAGAATGGCGGTAAGTTTTTTTGTTTTTTTTTACTGAAGTTGTCCTGGTTATAAAAACATCTACTTTGTCTATCTTTGCCAAAAGTATCTTAAAACGATTTAAATGGAACATTCAGTAAGCATATCCTTTTGTTAAAATAAAAGACTTTACAAAAAATGCACACAGGCTATTAAACAATCAGAATTGTTTTCAAAGGAAAATAACTCTTTAGGAACCAGAGTTATTTCCTCCTTCCCCCCCCCTTTTTTAAAAACTTATATTCACCCCAAACAAGGCACATTGCCACTGATATGTAAGGAGCTACTGTGAATTAGGGGCCAGATTTATAGGGTCATCCTAAGTGGGAATTTAGACAGCAAGATGTTTGTTCACATTACATTTAAATTGCTGTATGTTGGTACAGTCAGGAAAACAGAGAGCAGGGAGGAAATTCCAGAGGTAAGCCATTCAGGGAAAGAAGCTATTAGAGTAGAAAGCTTTCCAGCATTTGGGGACCTCTACAGTGAAGGGGGGGGGGAAGTTTGATGATTGTCGGGTTTGTCAAGGTATTTACATCGAGGGGCCACAAGTGCAGCTAGTTTGTTTGAGCACATTCTATTGAAGTACTTGTAAAACAAGCACAGGGATGCAACACTGCGGCGATGGGACAGGGGCTTCAGCTTGGTAGACAGTGTGGGACCTATTAGATTAGAGGCTCGTTTTGGACCGTTGAAGAGAAATTATTTTCTAGGTTAGAGCTATGACACTTGGTAAAAAAAAAAGAGGGTTTGGACTCTCTTGGTAAAAATAAAAAGGTAGATCCCCAGATCGCATCGTGGTCACAAGATCTCGTGGCAACTCTTATACCAACACATCGTTGGGAATGAAGACCAGATTTCTGTCTCATTTGCTCACTGCAAGTAGAACAGACAGAACGGCACTCACAGAAAAGACGTCATGAGAAAATGTCAATTTTTTCACTCATGCTTAGCACATACGCTTTATACCTTCTTACGAATAATAATCATCATCATATTCGATTTAACATCCGTTTGACATGCTGCCATGTGTTCGATGGCTTTAAAAAATTACTTCCAAACTAACCTATCTCTGGCCAGGTCTTTATTTATCCCTCTTTCCCTCAGGTCCATTTTTATCATGTCCTCCCATGTTTTCTTTGGCCTTCCCCTGTGAATAGAACCTGCTACCTCAACTATTCTATATAAACTAATCCAAGAACTCTCATCCATATTTTAAACGTGACCATACCAACAAAGTCTCCTGTTCTGCAAAAAATCTCCCTACACTCTCCAGATTTAATCTTCCTCCGAGGTCATCAGATCTAAGCCTGTCTAAGACTCGCATTACGCATCCATCATATCATTCTCATATCATTTCTCTCCATGCAAGCCAGGTTTTACTTGTCTACATCATCACACTGCATACACATGCCTGATAAACTCTTTCCTTGATCGACAGTGGTAACGCTCTGCTGGTTAGTAATAGCAGAAGTTTCCTGAACAACTTTGTGCATTTTTCTGTTTATGGAAACAATGTATTTAATTGTATGTTTAATTTATGTATACATGTCTCATATACTATCTTTATAACTTATCATAGACAAACTATTAATAAATGAAATGTCTGTATCCCTCACGGCCTTTTAATTGTCTTATACAGTGAATTTTAGCAACACTCCACATGCTTAGGGAATTAATTTAAATTCTCTACCCACGCATTGCTAATTTTGATGGAGTATCAAATATTCTAATTTTATAATCCCCCAAAATGTTCCTATTTACTTTTCTCCCAAGTAGGGGAAAGTTAGACACAAGGTCGGTTTTTAATGTGGGGAAATCCAGCTCCCCAAAAAGGGGCACTCTGGATTGAAACAAAAATAAGGATTGCCTCAGTCTATAAGGACTTCTCTTTCACTGATCGAGGACAGAATAGACTAAGTGCAACATCAGAACAGATACTACACTTTGAACTGTACCCGTTTCAATTCTGAGGTTACCTGTGCACCAGTCATCTGTCTGCAGAACTCAAATACAAACTGTCATCATCCTGTGCAAACTTTTGGAGATTGTTGTCCCCCATCATGTCCAAGTAATTATTTTTTTATTTTTTCAATTACAAATGATTAATCAATAGAATTGGCGATATTTTAACACATATATAAAAACAATAAAAATTGATCAAAAGCAAAATTTTGATTTCGAACAACATAGATCAATATGTGCCCTAAATCACTAACTAGACAGATTTATGTATGCACCTTTTTGTTATGAAAACTATCAAGTACCAAAAACTGATTTACATGTATTTTCCTCATTGCCATTGTTATAGTCACAACTTTTAAAATGGCTGACAAAGAGAAAAACAAGCAGAAGTAAATGTGTTTAATATTGTTAGCTTTTATAAACCTATGTTTAACATTGAAGTTCATTAAAGATTAAAAATTCAAAACTTATTCAACTGTTTCAAAGTCAGGTCAAGATATACATGGTCAGATCAAGTAATGTATACTCAGGTCAATATTTACATTGTCAGATCAAGTAATGTATACTCAGGTCAATATTTACATTGTCAGATCAAGTAATGTATACTCAGGTCAATATTTGAATTGTCAGATCAAGTAATGTAAAGTCAGATAAAAATTTGCATGGTCAGGTCAAGTAATATATGGTCAGGTCAAAATATGCATAGTTGAACCAAGAAATGCATGGCATAAACCCAATTTAAAATTCAGCCCGGATCATGTTATTGCCTTAATAGGGAGACCTTTCATAGTTCTATTCCAAGCAAAAGTTAACATTTCAAATGCTGATTTTTAAAGGGAGGCAGGTCTCACTTCCATTTTTTTTTAATGTGTGCAAAAGAAAGGCACCCACATGATCCATTGTGCTGAAATTTGCATCGGAATGATGGCCAATCGTAATCAATCTGTGGCAAAGACCATAGATATATAAGACTTATGTTTGTTCTTGTGAGTCAGTTTGCTCCTGTCTTAAGGGTGTTATGGAATGAAGAGCCAAAGACGATCATAACAGAAGTTGTAGAGAAGGCTCATTTACTTAAGTTATCCTCCTCCTCAGATCGAGAAGAGTTCTACCAGCAATGTCGTATTCATTATGAAGTGGTGTTCATGTCATCGTTGCTTCCCAGTTTGGTTAATGGTGACTTTGACTTTACTTTATTTGTTGAGTTCACGAAAGAAATCAAATTTGTAGACTCAAAATAAGCCACATTGCTATGTTCTCTCCCCATAAAAGTGGAAATCAGAACACGCTCAGAATCTCACTACTTATTTTTATGAATAAAAGAAAAACCAGGTGTATTTCTTTCGCATTTAAAGTGTAATTGTCATGATGGCAAAATTG